>JALMGJ010000007.1:9920000-11120000 GCA_023362775.1 Charina bottae
TTAAATAAGAGTGCAGAGAGAGTAGAGCCCTAAGAAACCTTACAAAGCAGAGGCTTAGGGCTAAACCTCTCTCCCCCATCAATACTACCTGGAACTGACCCTGAAGGAAGAACTACTGTGACACTGCGCCTCCCACTGCCAATCCATGATTGATGGTAATGAAGGCCACTAAGAGATCAAAGAGTGCCAGAATGGTTGAATTATTGCCATGCTGGTCCCTCTAGCGATTATCAACAAGGATGAACAATGCCATCTCAGTACAGTAACCAGATCTGGACCCTGACTGAAAAGGTCCAGATAATACACTTTCTCCAGGCGTCTCTGAAGTTGCAGCCCAACTACATTCTCAACAATCTTCCCCAAAAATTGAGTTTGGAAACCAAATGAAAGTTGTCCAGTAGTGTTGGATCCAGATATGGATTTTTGGACAAGGACAGGACCATTGCCTCCTTCAATGCAGGCAGGACCACATCATCACACAAGGATGAATTTACTACTGCTCAGACTCAATCCAACCCAATGTTATCTCCTGTCATGCCTTAATCAGCCAGAGGCATGGATCTAAAACACAAGTTGCCAGATTAACAACCCTGAGAATCTTGTTCATTACCTCTGGATCAAAAGGCTCAAACTCCTCCCAGATAACAAAGCTTCCGTCAGTTCCACTAGACTTGCATTGCTCTAAAGAGTATGATTAAAAAGTTAAAATTAAATATTTTCCAGTTGAGCTGCAATGACAGTGTGTGTGTGTGTGTGTGTGTACGTGTATGTATGTATGTATGTATGTATGTATGTATGTATATATATTACAATACAAAAACTGTTTTATGCATAGTATAAACTTTTTACATTTTCCTTGATAGCCTGCCTCTTTCATTTCTCTCTGAATTGTCTCCCTGATGTCCTGATCACTCTCTGATCTATTTCTCTTTTCTTATCTCCTGGGTGGATGCTAATATGACACATCCAACCTCTAAAACAAAACCATTTATTTTGAGAGCTGAAATGTCAGTGTATTTGATGCATCAAACATGAAAAAGGACGTTTATTTGGATATTGGCTGAATTTTCCACTGTGTGTCTGTGTGCGCGCACTTATAAGGGGGAATTAAAAGTAGGGACACATAGTGTTTTCCTCAACCTATTTCAGAAATTTACTACTTAAGGGAGCTATAAAGAAATAAAAGGGAAGGACTGTGGTTTAATATATACTGAATGCATATGTGCCCCAATCTAGAGAACAGGTTTCTGCGGATATATTCCCTTTTGGAATGAGAATCACTTGGAAAATAGCTCTTTCTTTGCTTTTTGTGGGAGAGGGGGAGTACGATTCCACTCAAACCAGGAATTAGAACTGTATGTATATAGCCCTAGATATATTATCTAAACTCTGCTCATTAGTTGTTCAGGACAGGAAGCAAAAAAGTAAGGGCAATATTGAGTCATCCAAAGGAGAAGTTCTTGTAAAACAGGGCAACTTCACATAATCTTGCTTCATTCACATTCAGGCCATGACAAAAAACCCAAATACCCAAAATGACTGTGTCTAAGAACAGTTTGGTTTGGAACTAACCACAGGAAAGGCAAAGCTAGACTTAGTCTTGAATGGTGACCACAATCTGCTATGACATGTAACATTTGTGAAACAGAGGGACAAAGAGCATAATGCCATTACGGTACATTTAGCATACATGCAAATGGAAAACTGCCAGTGGGGTCCAGCATCATCACATTTGCCCACAAAAAGGAAAACCTCTTAAAAATAAGAGGCTGGTGAAAAAAAGAAAAGACAAGAATGTCAAAACTGTTCATAGTTTCTTAGCTAATTAAAACCACAGTAATTGAGGCACAACTAGAATGAAAGAAAGGATGATCCAAATCCAGGAACAGCCCAGCATAGCTTTCCAGTAGTGTCCAGAAGCTGTAAAAGTTAAGAAGGGTTCCTTCAGAAAATGAAAAGCCTATCCTAACAAGAAGAAATAGAAGCACAAACTCTGGCTTTAAAATCATAAGGTGGTAGTAAGGAATGCAGAAAAAAAAAGTGTATGGGAAAAAAACATACAGGGCAAAAAGAACATATTTAAATTTAGTCAAAGCAGAATAAAGCAAGCAATCAGGGAAGTGATTGGACTGTTATAGGACAAGGAGTTAAAGTGATCTGAAGAAGGTATAATGAAACACCACTTGAATATGTATAAACAGGGATGTGGTAGGTGGCTTGCTCTTCATGAATAGTCCCTAAGTCATTCCCTTCACAATCCTTATTGTTGCAAACTCTCACAATTTGGGAGCAGAGTAGCCTAGGTGTAGGCTGCCACCATTACTTTCATTTGGGGACAAATTTTATTCCTATATTTTCTTCCAGAAAAGAAAGCAAAGGATCCTCCTGCTTTTATTCCTTCTTTCTTTTCTCTAGCGTGTGAGCTACATGAGATGTTAAGATACTTCCCTGTCAGAATGAAAACACTGATTTCAGAAAAAGATACAAGTTATTTATTATGGTTAAGGATCCAGTTTAGAAATAAAAGGACAGTGGGGACAAGAAAAAAAAATGAAATCACAATTCCAGTCAGCAGCAATTACACACACACTCACCCCCCCCCCACAGAGAGAGATAGAATAAGATAATGGCAAGGAAACAAATAACAGTTCAGATCTATCTAAGGAGCTCCACATTTTCTCTAGATGACTCATTTCTTTTGATTCACCAGTCTCATTTCAGGATGGGAGCAGTTGGTCTTTGTTTGGCAAAACCCAGCTGGGGGAGAGTCCCTTCTCCCATTATGGAAATAAAGAAAATAAAGAACAAAGGCGGTTAGGGTTCTTTAGACCCTTCCTCTTTAAAAGCTCACCTGAGAGAGAGAGAGAGAGGCAAAACCTTGCTCCTGATTAATTCCTTGGAATTGGAGATTTCTAGGCTTTGCTGGACTTTGCCATTGTTGTCAAATTTAATTTTGATTAACTCTTTCATATCTGAACCTCTGGGGTTTTCTTCCCCTTTATTACAGGATGATATGGAGATTGCAGAGAAACTGAATAGTTTTTTGTGGCTGCCTTTGTAGCTGTGTACAGAAAATATAGACAGATACCTGAGCCTGCATTGCCTTTCTCATGGAGAAAATTGGAAAAAGTAAAGCTAATTTGAGTAACAGCAGAAGCTATTCTTGGACATCTGGAATGACAACACTCTAAAAAATCTGTAGGTCCTGGCATCTTCTGTGTGGGCATGGGTATGTGGGCTGTGCATCTCTTGGCATCTCCTTAAGAAGATGCATCTTTTCCTGGGCTTGCATGGCAGCTGCATGATCCCAGAAAAATACATGTTTGAGTTAAGGAGGAACCAACAGCACACTGATAGCTACTCCAAAGTACTTGTCACACACCATCAGTGCTCCTAAACTCATACATACTATTCTAAGGTGGCTCAGCTATCATGTGAGCCAAGGAAAAGAAATGAAGCTTCTTGAAGGAGGCACCACTACATGTAGGATGCATGCTCTGTCTTTTCCATAGCACCTTTTCAGCTTTGCATCCAAAGTGGCACAATCCATACTTATTAGCATTGTACACATACCATTGCAAATCAGTTGGTAAAAATGTGTTCTGTTTAAATCTTTACATGTGCCAAATGTAAATATTTAGCATAACAAAACCAAATCAGCCATCACCATTATCTGCTCTTCTGCTCAAAGAATGAGCAGAATATAATACTAACAATAAAAATAATGTAATAAATGAAAGGAAATGCAGGATAATTTTTTTTCTAGGTGCAATAGTAACAATAAAATAATCATCCAATACACAAAATATTATACTATTATACTATATTATTATATCTATCTATCTATCTATCTATCTATCTATCTATCTATCTATCTATCATCTAAAATTGGAAAGATAAACCTCTACATGGTCAATACCTGAAAAAAATTGAAGGCAAAATGATCAGTAAGAAGACTTGGCAGTGACTTCAGATTGGGTCCATCAAGAAGAAAACAGAGGGCTTAATAACTGTAGGATAAGAACAAACAGTAGCAACAAATGCCATAAAAATTAAAATTTAAAAAACTGGAAAACAGCAAATGCAAATTATGAGAAAAAAAGACAAGTCTGTTGACTACATAATCAGCTGCTGCAGAAAAACTGCCCAGACAGATAAAACAAGACACCATCTTATGTCTTGGCAAAAATGATATATTTGAATTTGTGCAAAAAGTATAAATTTAATACCCCAAAGAGAATGACCATGTAATGATTTTATGGGATTTCCAATTTCAAATGGACTGACCTCTAGAACACAACTACTGTAACGATTAGATCATTGTAGCAGAAGAATAGCAAAGATTACTTATAAATGTAGAAAGACCAATAACATTGGAGTAGTTCAAAGGGATTTACAAAGATGGTAAAATATTTGGATTTAACAAGTGAGATTATGCAATAACACAGCAAATATTTTCCTGTAACTATTGGAGTATTAGGAACTACTAAAATGGAATTATCAAAACAGCTGACAAAATTAGAATTATTTTTAATAATTCTAATTATTATTAATTACACTTTTATTAATAATAATTAATTTTAATAATTACAATTATTATACTAATAATTCTAATTATTAACAGTATATTACTATTTATACTTTTATTTTATGAAAGAAAGTTTGTTTGGAATCACATATATATTACAGAAGTATTTGGACAATTCTTAGCCTTTGGGGTTAAATTTAAAATGACCCTAAATTACCAACATTTGGTTTGCTGAGTATTCTTCAGAAAAAAACTATATAATATTAATATTAATTGATGATATGATACCCACAGGTGCCCAATCGCACTAGCAACAATCACAAATCAAAGGTCTTTTAGCTTATGTTTTTATGGGTCAATCAAGCTATCACTTGTCTGGCTGTCCTTCTGCTGGATACTCCTGAGTTCCTTCTTATTGCTAGATGATTTCACAGTAAGATTCTGCGATCATATTGACTTCATCATGAAGACTGACTTAGATTCCTCTAGGACTTCCAAGCTAATTCCCTTGTTTTTGGCGGACTACCATCCATTATACCAATGAGTAAAAAGGAAATTCTAAATATCTGGAATAGGATTGCCATCTCTTTTTTCTTTCAAGGATCAAAATACGGTGTTCCTTTTCAAATCAGTAAGGAACACATTTTGTCTCTGCTTTGGCCTTGACAATTACTGTAAGACACCGTATCCACAAGGAAGGAAGAGGGTGGTTTCACTCTATCAATCTGTACAAAGCAGTCTTCAGCTCTGTAGGCCATATAGCAGACTGCACTATGGTAGCAAAGACAAGCACAGGTTCAGCATGGCCACAGAAATGCCACAGTTAGTATGGAAGTTGCCCTACTGACCTGCCTTTGTTACTTACCTCTGATCTTGGTTGAGTAATCAAGCATAGAACATGGACTTTGATTCTTTTTCAAAGTTAGCCTTTCTATAGCACACAGTAAAGCACATGATAGATGGACTCAGGAGGTAGCTATTAGGGTTATTCAAAGCATTAGAAAGAAGTATTTTGCAAATGAAGCAAGTCTCTTCAAAGTAATCGAACAGTCATGCAAAGCTGATGTGGCTGCTTCAGAAGGTGTCTGCATTTGTCTTCATGCACAACTCGGTAGCTTTGCCAGCAGTCCCAGCAACTGGAGACAACTGGAGACAGCTTTCATAGCAGCTGTATGAGGCTTCCAAAAGACACACTGCTTTAATGCTTCAAGGAGAAATGTCTATGAAGGTTCTCAGTCATCCAGGTGGAATTGTCTGTAGCTTGAATCATGTCAACTGGATTTCTATTTTCTCAGTGGAAACGTTTCACTCCTTATCCAAGGAGCTTCTTCAGTCTGAGCAAAGTTGGTAAGGGAATCCTAAATATGTTTCTAGGTAGCTGTGTGACCTTACACCTGGGGCTAGGTCATGGTTATATTGAGATGTTATTTTAAGTCCTTTTTTCATCTAAAGGAGGATCGTTAAGATCACCATGCTGCTGTTGAGCTTGTGAAATGGTCTTCAAGGAGAAATGCTTTTTTTACCCTCACACTAAAGTACTTTGGGAAAGAAGTTATTTTAATGTTTTCCATACCGTAATATTTATTGACTGAAACATTGGACAAAAGCTTTATGGAGTAGGGGAAAACTGAAAGTCTTTATCTGAAAGCTAAAAAATGTGAGTGCATAGCTAATCATGCTGCAAGTAAGCCTTGACTATTTCTCATAGAAATGGATACTTCAAACTGAGGGATTGAAATAGATTTTTTCCCCCCAATTGTGGTCCAGTATTTTGAGAAAGGTTTAGAATATAATTAGAACGCTAAAGTTCATCCTGACAAAACAGCTGAACGATGTAAGGCATTACATAAGCTCACTGGAGGGTTTAGGAATGTCTGAAGTTGGTATCAGTTTTAGTGTAGACAATGCAAACAGCAACAATGTGATCCATCAAATGTAAGAGTTGGAAGGGAACTGGGGGAATCAGAAAGAACCCATTACTAGTCACCAAGCTGCTGCTGAATATATGCCCCAGGAAGGCAGCACATTCTCATGATTGGCAGGCAGGCAGGCAGGCAGGCTGGCTGGTTGACAGACTGCTGCTTCAGTCTTTCTCAGCAGGGAGCTTCCAATGACCACTACCTATTGCTTCCTCCTCTTCAGCGCAGAGCAGGATTCCTTGCTTTTGCAGAGCTTATAGTCCACGAGCTTTTGAATAGCTGCTCTTCACCCAGGGGTCAGAAACTTTATCAATGGTGAGGCCCTAGAATCTATTCTGAAGCTGTAGAGTATAAGACATAGCTTTCCAAACTGTGTGTCGCGCACATTACTGTGTCGGCGGCAGTGTCTCGGTGTGTCGCCAGATGACCCGGAAGCACTGATTGGGGGGGGAGCCAGAAGAAGAGGCACCCCTGCCAATCAGCACGCACCAAAGGAGGGCAGAGAGGCGGGCTGAGCAGCGCAGATGCCCGCTGCTGCCACAAAAGAGTCCCCTTTGGAGTCTCGCCAAGCCCTTGCTGCGCCGCTGGAAAGTGCCACTGCCTTGCCTCTCCGCCCCGCGATGAGGCAGGCCTGCTCAAGGTCAGGGTCAGCCGGCCAAGCGCAGGTTTGGCGTGAGCGGTTCACGTGACACTGCACGGGCAGAAGCCTCTCCGCTGGGCAATGTGTTTGGCCGGCCGGAGGCTGCGCCTCTTGCCCCCTGGGATGCAGCTGGAGTGTGCGGGGCGCCTGGGGCTCCCAGTCCACCACCTCCCTTGCTGCGGAATAGCCCTGGAATAACTTCAGAAGTAATTGGGTTTTCCTCCCAGGTTCGCGTTTACCGAACAATTACTTTGCATATCCAAATATTTATGGGTGTAGGGGACGGTTCCTGGTCCTGGGGTGCTGCGAGAAGTGGCACCCCCCAAAGAACACCCAGGGCTTTGGGATGTTTGCAAAAGTCCCGGATCTGAAGCCCCTGAAGGAGGGAGAGAGGCGCTCCCCAAGACGCCCTTTCAAAACTCAATTCTGTGCAGCCAGCAGGACGCCATGGGAAGGAATGGCAATTAAAGCATTTGCCCGGTGAGGGAGGTGGCAGACTAGGAGCCCCAGGTGCCCTGCACCTCCAGCTCCATCCTGACGGGCGAGAGGTGCGGCCTCCGGCTGGCCAAACACATTACCCAGAGGAGAGACTTCTGCCTGAGCGGTGTTGTGTGAGCCTCTGAACCCAAATCAGTCAACATCGAACCTTCTTTTCCATTTCAGGAGCAGCAGGAAGGTGAAGCTAAATCGCAACAACAGGCTTTAATCGCCATTCCTTCCCTCGGCGTCCTGCTGGCTGCATGGAATTGAGTTTTGAAAGGGCATCTTGGGGGACGTGTTCTTTGGGGGACGCCGCTTCTTCTCGTAGCACCCCAAGACCAGGAACCGTCCCCTCCCCCCATAAATATTATTTGGATATGCAAGGCAATAGTTCGGTAAACGCGGGGCGGGGTTTTCAGGCGGGAGCCAATCGCGTGGACCGGGGGGCGGGGTTTTCTGGCGGGAGCCAATTGACCACTGGGGACAGGGTTTGCAGGCCGGAGCCAATCGTGTGGGCCGGGGGGCGGGGAGCCTTGTTATTACTGTGTCGCAAAATGATGCATGTCTAAAAGGTGTGTCACCAACATGAAAAGTTTGGAAAGCTCTGGTATAAGAGATCTTCTTGAGAAGCTTGGCTCTTAGTATCACATTCCGCCATTTCTTCTCCCCTGGTTCTTGAGCCTGCTTAGTTCTATTGTCCTTCTGCAAGAGCTTCTTGAGTCCAATTGAAAAAAAAACCCATTTTTCCTAACAAGCTGGGAGGTAAGCAGTTTTGATTGTAGCCCTTTACCTACACTTTCAGGAGGGCAATCAGCCTGAACTTCTAGCATGTACAGTTCATGACATCTTCAGAAAAGAAAAGAAACATGGCACATCCCCTGCAGGTTATAATTCCCTCTCTCTTCTAATAAAACAACAAAATACCTCTCTCCCCCTCCAACTTCTGTTTGCTCACAGGTTGAGCTCACTTTCTGAGAATCTGGTTTATTTACATATCTCCTGAAGCTGCCACAAATAGGTCAACAGCAAGCAGTACTCTAATACTACACAATGGCTGAGGAAACAGTCAGAAATATTAAGGGATCAATCAGTAGCACTCAAGAACCAGCAGTAATCAGTCAGCAGTTTCTCCCCTTCCTTGATTCTTCCTCCTCCTCCTCCTCCTCCTCCTCCTCCTCCTCCTCCTCCTCCTCCTCCTCCTCCTCCTCCTCCTCCTCCTCCTCCTCCTCCCTCTCCCTCTCCCTCTTCCTCTTCCTCTTCCTCTTTTCTTCTTCCCTCTTCTTCATTGAACTCCCTGCCAAACTCCTATTTGCTCTTCCTGCAGGAGCATCTGCAGCAGGGGGAGGGAATTAAAAAATGCCAAGATGGAAGCCATGGCTACCAAATCACAGCCACCCTCTTGACTTTTTATACTCTGTTCTGCAGAGTCTTCCATCACCCTGTTGTTCATTGTATTGTTCAAGGAACTTGTCATGCACATTTTGTGCATAATGCTGTCAAACCTATTAGAGGTAAGTTCTCAGTCAACATTGAAAACTTTTGAAAATATTTATTATTTATTTATTATTTCTAACTTATATCACCGCCCATCTCCCCCCACAAGGGGACTCTGGGCGGTTTACAACCAAGTCAGCAATTAAAACATATAAAATACTTTATACAATCATTAAAAATATAAAAATATAAAATCCAAGAGGCTGTAAGTGATGTTTACGAACCAAACTATTTACGGTGCGAGCCATCCCCAGGAAGAACTATTACTCATCCCGTCCCAAGCGAGGTGGCAGAGCCAGGTTTTCAGTTGCTTCCTGAAGGTCAGGAGTGTGGGGGCTAGCCTCACCTCAAGGGGCAAGATGTTCCAAAGGGCGGGTGCTACGGCAGAGAAGGCACGCCTCCTGGATCCCGCTAGGTGAAATTCTTTTACTGATGGGATCCATAGCATTCCCTCTCTGCATGACCGGGTGGGGCGGGTCGATGCTCTGGGGATGAGGCGGTCTCTAAGGTAGCCTGGTCCCATGCCATGTAGGGCTTTAAAGGTAACAACCAACACCTTGAATTGGACCCGGAAGCAAACTGGTAACCAGTGCAGCTCACGCAGCAGAGGTGTCACGTGTGCCGATCTTGGGGCACTCATAACTGCGCGCACAGCCGCATTCTGGACCAGCTGAAGCTTCCGGATACTCTTCAAGGGTAGCCCCATGTAGAGTGCATTGCAATAGTCTATATGGGAGATGACCAGGGCATGAGTGACTGTACGGAGGGCATCTCGGTCCAGGAAAGAGCGAAGCTGGCGTACAACTCGAAGTTGCACAAAAGCCCTTCTGGCCACGACTGCCACCTGCTCTTCAAGCAGGAGTCGTGAGTCCAGAAGGACCCCCAGGTTCCTCACTGAGTCTGAACGGGGTAGTGCCACCCCGTCCAGATCTAAAGATGACAACTCCTTGGATCCCGAGACGCCATCAATCCACAGCCACTCCGTCTTACCAGGGTTCAGCTGAAGCCTGTTGTTCCCCATCCAGACCCCCACAGCCCTCAGGCACTGAGAAAGGGCAGAAACTGCATCACTTAACTCACCCGGGATGGAGATATATAGTTGAGTATCATCAGCATACTGATGATACCTCATCCCGTGTTGGCGGATGATCTCACCCAGCGGTTTCATGTAGATATTAAATAGGATAGGGGAGAGAACCGAGCCCTGCGGCACCCCACAAAGTAGGGGCTGAGGGTCGGACCTCTCATCTCCTATCACCACCGATTGGGACCGGTCTCGGAGGAAGGAGGTGAACCAGCGCAAAACTACGCCGCCCACCCCCAACTCTCCGAGCTGCCCCAAAAGGATACCATGGTCGATGGTATCGAAAGCCGCTGAGAGGTCAAGAAGAGCCAGGATGGATGCACTGCTTCCATCCCGCTCTCGCCAGAGATCATCTGTAAGTGCGACCAATGCAGTTTCTACCCCATATCCCGGCCTGAATCCTGACTGAAAGGGGTCTAGATAATCCGTATCATCCAGAATCCTCTGGAGCTGTAATGCCACCACTTTCTCAACCACCTTCCCTAAAAAGGGAAGGTGGGAGACGGGACGAAAATTGTCCAACACTGTAGGGTCCAGTGATGGCTTCTTGAGGAGGGGGTGCACCAGCGCTTCTTTAAAAGCAGCCGGAAACACTCCCTCTCCCAAGGATGTAACAACCATCGCATGGACCCAGCCACATGTCACCTCCCTGGCCGCTTTCACTAGCCAGGAAGGGCATGGGTCAAGATGACACGTAGTGGCCCTTACAGTCCGGAGGATCCTGTCCACTTCCTTGGGCTCAACAGGATCAAAATGTTCCCAGATAACCGGGCATAGACGTTCCCTTGGCATCTCCCCAGACCATGCACCACGCTTGGAGTCCAGCTTAGAACGAATCCAAGCGATTTTATCCGCCAGATGCTCCGAAAATTCCTCCGCTCGGCCCTGAAGGTGGGTCACTGGGCCCACCTTACCCAGGAGAGATCGAGTAATCCTAAACAGGGCCAATGGGCGGCATTCTGCAGATGCAATAAGAGTGGAGAAATATTGACGTTTCGCCACTCTTACCGCCACCAGGTAGGCCTTAACCGCGGCTCTAGCTAGTGTTCGGTCAGATTCGGTCTTTGTCTTCCTCCAGCGGCGCTCTAGATGTCTCTTAACCCTCTTCAAAACCCTCAATCCCTCCGTGAACCACGGGGAATAACGGGTCGAATGGGGCAAGAGAGGCCGCACAGGCGCGATCCTGTCCAAGGCCCCGGCCGCTTCCTTATTCCAGGCTGCGGCCAGGACCTCCGCTGGACCGTGCAAAAGATCCTCGGGTATAACCCCCAGCTCCCTCTGAAACCCTATCGGGTCCATTAGTCACCGGGGGCGGACCAATCGAATAGGTCCAGCCTCCCTGTGGAGTGGGGCAGCATATGAGAATCTCAGGGCCACCAGGGCATGATCTGACCATGACAATGGGGAAAGATGTAACTCTCCCCCCAGATCACCTTGTCATTGCTCCAACAAGAACACCAAGTCCGGAGTGAGGCCACTGTCTCGAGTCGGGTCCCGAATAATCTGAGTCAGGCCCATGGCTGCCATGGTAGCCATGAACTCCCGAGCCGCCTCCGAGGCCCGTCCCAGAGACGGCAGATTGAAGTCCCCCAGAACCATAAGCCTGGGGAACTCCACTGCCAACCCCGAGACGGCCTCCAGCAGCTCAGGCAGGGAGGTTGCTACGCAGCAGGGAGGCTGGTACAGCAGCAACACTCCCAACTGCTCTCAGGAACCCAACTTGAAAAACAGGGTCTCACATCCGGCCACTTGTGGAGCAGCGCCCCTGAAGGCTACCATCGACTCTCTGATAACAACTGCCACCCCTCCTCCCCTACCCCGATGTCTTGGCTGGTGCCATACTTGAAACCCGGCCGGGCAGATCTCTGAGAGGGCAACCCCTCCTCCTACGCCCAGCCAGGTTTCAGTAATACACGTCAGGTCGGCCCCCTCCTCCATGATCAAATCACATATGAGGGGGCCCTTGTTATTAACCGACCTGGCGTTAAGCAACAACAGCCGGAATCCAGGGCCCTCGAGGATCTGTTGACCAGGGCCTAGGTTTGAGCCTGGAGGGCCGGAACACGCCACCGGTAACAAACACCGGGGGCATCTTCCCCAACGATGGCCTGCCCTCCTGCTCCCGCCATAACATCCCTGACCCGTCACCACCTCAATAGAACAACCCGCCCCATAGCCCCCAGAGTTTTCAGGCCCAGTTGCCTCCACCACCGGACCTCCGAAAACCCCAGGTTGAAACAAGGGTCCCCTCACCCATGCACACATCCTCCCGTACCCAGTCACTCTCAGGAGGCAGGAGGCCCACCAGCGCACCAGCGATTAGCTTTCGGCGCTGTGAGAACCCAACCACCCCCAAACCATTCACTCCACACTCTTTATACCCCCCCTCAACCTCTCTCACAGGTCAGAGGGGCCACATCCACTCCTGCCCACCACCTGTCTCTCACTCAGGGGTGGGCACTCTTATATACTATCACTCAGTTCTGGCCTCCCCCTGGCTCTCCCACACCCAGGGGAATACCACTCTCACATCAAGGGGACCCAAACCTCTGCCACCTCTAATAGACGGGGAAAAATCTAGATGATAATCAAAGTCTGCAGCATAGTCAGAAAACGGGGGACCATTGATGTTACTCTTATGTTCTTTAAGTGGTCCAAAACAAAGCCACTCGCTCTGTTCTTTAAGTGGCCCAAAACAAAGCCACTCGTTCTGTTCTTTAAGTGGCCCAAAACAAAGCCACTCGCTCTGACTCGAAGTTGCAGTCCTGGGTTCATCCGGTCGCTCACACCAACCACGTGACCAGAGTCTAAAATGTCCCCAAAGTTCCCTGGACTGCCAGAACCGGCCCGTCGCAGCAGAGTCCGCCACACTGCTGGAATCCACCACACCACCAGGTCAGTCCATGCAGTCAAAGCCAGCTCCAACTCCACTCCCCAAGGCTGCTGGGCGTCAGGCTGGTCTGTTGCTGAACCAACGCGCTGCTCAGCTGTTTCATCAGACAACTCCGCTACACCTCGTCTGCACGCGCCGCCCCGATTCAAGCTACACACGCCGCCAATTAAAAGGAATAGCAGGGTAAGGGGGTTCAGATGACCACCGTCCAGCACTGAAGGCCGTGTCGCCAAGGCCCCCGCGTCATCGACGGGGACGTCCGGGGTCTGCCGGGGTCTGTCGTGCCGTTCGTCGCTTGTCCTCCAGAGTCCCAGGTTCCTTGTAATCCACCGTAATCTCGCCGCACTCCACCACTCCATTCGGGGGTTCTATCCGACCCCGACCCAGCTTAATACAACGGTCAGGGTCCCTAGAATCCCCTCCGACTCGACTAACCGGTGGGGGCTGAGATGAGGGTCAGAAACGCCAACAGTTTCTCCCTCTTCAGAGCAGCAGCGGTCGGCGTCTGTTCGCGGTCGCCATCTTGGATTCTTATATGGACTTTTGTATGTATGTATTTTTTTCCTCCATACTTGTATGGAGAAGAGAAAATTTAAAGGAATTATTTGATTTTCTGGATGTGGAAGGGAGGAATTCTATACGATGTCACCTCTAGATGTTCTCTAGGGCCAGCCATCACTAGACTATTGCAGAATTGGATAGCCATAAATTCTTCTTTAGTCAGAATAAGCTGTTGTCTACAATAGATCAAGAAACTTTTAAAATTATCTGAAAATAAATATGGAGGACAAGTATGCCTCTTTTTTTTTCAACAACATCCTGCTTATTTTTAAGAAGAGAATTTATGTGATAGAATTGCTACTGAAATATATTTCATCATGAAACTTCTGCAAGATAAATTGATCCAATTAAATGAAGATGCATTCTATCCATCCATCCATCCATCCATCCATCCATCCATCCATCCATCCATCCATTCGTCGTATTTATATGGCTGCCCATCTCACAGTTAAGTGACTCTATTCTACGGATACTTTACAAATGCAAAACCAGAATGGCTCTTTTTATCAGATGATTCAACAACCAAGAGGGATTTTCGGGTATTTTTAAACCATGCAACCACATATCTGAAAACATGTTTCAACTTTTCAAAGGAAAATTGGCTATTTTTTCCCCAGCTTCTGTTACTTCAAACTGCTGGTCAGATCCTTTATTCAGATATTAAGAATGTTGTTCAAAGGCTTAAACTTGTGAGAGGTTACAATTCGATTCAGAATAAATTAAAAACAACTAAATACCGAAATCTTAGAAGCATTACTCTTAAGTGGAAGAACAAATACCAAGCCTCTGATGCCCTTTGTAATATGCTATATGCATTCTCATTGATAGTGAACATGCATTCATCAACTGATGCTCAATATATATTTTCTTTCATGCAAAATGAATGGAATGGGAACCATAATAACTGGTCTGTAGACCTGATAAAGGGGGAGATTCTTGCTTGTTAGTCTTAAATCCTGCCAGCTGATCAGGGCTTCTTACATGGGGATGTCCCTTCATGAGGTAGGTAAGTTTGGGTGAAAGAATGACTGGCTCAAAATAATCCAGTGAGTTTTCATGACTAGGGACAAATTTGAATGTGGGTCTTCCTCTTCATCGTCCAAGACTTAACCGCTGCATCACACTAGCTTTCTTCATATTTGCAAGAATGAATATTTATTTGTTTTGTATGTTGATTTCCATGTAATGATTGTGTCTCTCACTGCTTTAAGGGGTAGTAAGAGATGCACCATACATGCAAAAAAGCAGATTTATTGTAATAAATTTAATTTATATTGCTTGATATGTTATTGTTATCTGGCTCTGATGATACATTTGGTTATTGTGTTTCATAATTATGTAGTTTATTATGCAGAAGTATTCACATGAAATCATGAAAAACATAATTGACATAGATGAAATATTAGCCAGATTCAAGTGGTATGCTAGACAAGGCTAAAATGGGCTTGTGCAGCCTGTAATTAATGTGCTGTGGGAAAGCCATCACCTTAGCCTGTTGTATGAGTCAGACTGCCATATTAAATCATAGTATGGTTTATTTGTTGGGTACAGCCTTGTATGTAAATATTTGTGTTTGGTTAATCCAGTTTTAGAGTTACGTTTGTTATGTGACTCCAGCTAGTCACGATAACTAATTTAAGTCCCATAAATTTCCATGTGATATTGTTAATTTAGTGTGAATGCTATGTACAAATTCTCAACACAACCATATGTAGTATGAAACAATTATAGCACATTACAGCATAAGGCACCAATACTGTTTGTATTCTCATATAGTTAAGTAAGGTAAAGGTTCCCCCGCACAGTCGTGTCCGACTCTAGAGGCCGGTGCTCATCTCCATTTGTTAGCCGAAGAGCCAGCGTTGTCTGAAGATGCTTTCGTGGTCATGTGGCCGGCATGACGCACGCGGAACGCTGTTACCTACCCACCAAAGTGGTACCCATTAATCTACTTGCATTTGCATGCTTCCGAATTGCTAGGTTTGCAAGAGCTGGGGCTAGTGAGGGAGCTCACTCTGTCACGCGGGGCTAGGGTCTCGAACCTCCAAACTTGCGACCTTCCGATCGACAGTTTATTAAAATCTTTAAAAGTCTTCCACATTTTGGGTCTCTTTGGGCAGAAAGCCTACCCTTCTATAAAAATGTCTATACTCTAATTTCCTCAAGCTCAAGTTGTCACTGATGCCATCTTTAATATGGATATTTTCTCCCAACTGTCCCACTTTCATGTAATAGAGATTTAATTTCTTACATCTGTGAAGTCATCATGTTTGCCTTTATTTTATTTTATCCTTCAGGTTTCGGGTATAGAAGCAGCAGCTTATTTATGTTTTGTGATACTTTTCTAAGTGACAATTAACTCTGAGTTGTGGGTCACATGTTGCAAGCTGGTGTGTGTTTATTCTTTAATCTTTATTCTTCAGCAAAAAGCTTGTGAGTGTATGTACATGGCAACTACCAATGAAAGTAGAAACCATCTGCACCAAGGCCAGGGTGCTCATATAAAGATGGCTGTATATTCAAGTGTTTTTATTGTAAGACTTTGTTTAACCTTGGATTTTGAATAACGTAATGTCAAGAATGGGAGCCAGAATGAGATTGAATTTAGGAATTTGACCTAAAGAGAGTAGGCATTGTTGAAGGTTTTCATAATTACACCTATTACAATCTCACATTTTCTGAAGAGAAGCCGATATAGAATATACATTCCTCATCCTCTCTACTTAGTGAAACTCCCCAAAGATCAACACATCCTCCTTAGCTTATAGATGATTCCTCCCTTTGCCCTGAGGCTAGAAGGCTGTCATTATCTAGTCCAACTCTCTAGAATGCAGACATTACAAACCATACTTCCCATTCTGTCTTTCTGAGAATTGACTCAAATAGTTCATCCTCATGTATAGGCTCTTTAGTGTAGTGGCATTCAATATGGGTGACAATATCATTTGAAAGCCTCTATTGAGTGTGTGGGCCTGTTGCACTAGGACATTCCAGGCACTCTAACATAGTCCTAGTGGTCTTGTACAATGATTATTTGCATAATCATGTTAGCCCACATAGTAAGAAGCAAGAGAGAGAGAGAGAGAGGGAGGGAGGGAGGGAGGGAGATGGACAGACATGATACAGTAGATCGATCTTATTATTATTTATTTATTATTATTATTATTCAAATTTATTCCCCGCCCATCTCCCATGCAAGGGACTCTTGACCTTGGTTCAAAACATGACCAGAAAGAAGTGACCTTCTGCTGCTCTTCCTTGAAGTAACCTCATTTTTCAATGAGAAGGCCAACCTGAAGGATTTTTCAGAATTCATTCAACTGTTGTCTAACACCCTAATCCATCTGAACAATCACAAGAGCATAATGTATCAAGTAATAAAATCACAAGAGCATAATGTATCAAGTAATAATGGCTTAAATATAAGAAATTTAGTGTGAGAAGAGTGAATTCATAAATATTTGTGTCTGCGTGTTTATGCGTATCTATCTTTAAAAGGTGCTAGACATTGAAGGTAGGTAATAAAGGTCTACTACAATAAATGTGCTTTAACTCATACTGTAATGTTACAACTCAATAATAATGTCTAATGTGAAACAAAATAAATGTTTTAATGCAGTCTTATACTGTATATGCCTAATTAGAATTAAGTTCCGCTGAATGTAATGGGCCTTATTGCTAGAGATGTGTATACAGGACTGCAGTATTAATTATTTATATTTATATTGGTATTGTTTTTGTTATTAAGATTAAAAGAGGAATCAAATATCTTACTCAGGCTTTTGGTCTAGCCATCGGAAGGCAAGAGAACTTGCATTGTGAGTGAATACATAATCAAGATGTCTGAATGTACAAGTTGGTGGTACTATGGGGCTTCCCCATTTAGCTTTATGAATGTAGTATTTGCTTTTATGAGCTCAATATCTTGGGAATAGCTTTTCCAACATGATGCCCTTCAAATGTGAGCCATGCTGGCTGGGGAATTAATGGAAACATAGCTGTTTGGGTGGAGGGAGCAAATGACAAAATGTGTGCCTCAACATCATGACGTGCTGCAAGAGTAAAAGATTGGGATTTATGCCACAATTCACAATGCATCTTTCATCATTTTATTTATTTATTTAATTAATTTTTATCCCGCCTTTATTATTTTTTTATAAATAACTCAAGGCGGCGAACATACCTAATACTCCTTCCTCCTCCTATTTTCACCACAACAGCAACCCTGTGAGGTGAGTTGGGCTGAGAGAGAGTGACTGGCCCAAAGTCGCCCAGCCGGCTTTCATGCCTAAGGTGGGACTAGAACTCTCAGTCTCCTGGTTTCTATCCCGTTGCCTTAACCACTAGACCAAACTGGCTCTCACCTTTATTTTTTCAACTCATTTTGGGCTGTACCAAACACCTGTGAAAGGAAGTTGAAGTTCACACATCTGAAGAGTCCCAGGATGGGAGACAATGTGTGAGAATTTATTTTGTAATCAGTAAACCTTTGATCTATGGATATTTTAAACCTCAAAGTCCTTAACATACCTACAGGAAATCTAATTCTTCTATTGTTGTTCACATCTACTGGAACCAAAGTGGTGGTAGCTATGGCGAAAAGCATGAAGTGAAATAAGAAGCCAGAACACAGAGAGCCTGAGGCAGTGAGGGTGTAGTGGGACTGGGTTGCCTTAGAGGCTTCTCTGTGAGGCAACTTAGCCTCAGGCAAATATATTGACTGTAAGATTCCCTGAAGAATAGCAAGAACTTGGACATGGTTAAACTCCTCAGGGCTATGTAGCACACTTTTCTTAGTCATAATATGTGATCCAGAAGATATTGGGAAATAAAGTAGGTTATTCCTACTTACATGACAAAAGAGAAGCTATGCTACAGTTTGAAAATATACTTCATTTCATTTGTGCTTTTGTTCTTTCCTATAGCGACTAATAGGAGCACATAATAAATATGCCTGTTAAATAGCACTAACAACAATACAAATAAAATAAATGTAACCTGCTAATATGTCAGTGCCTTTTGGTTGGCTGCTGCAACTATAATGATGCCAAAAAAATATGTGTCTGATGATGTCATTTTGTACATGTGGTAGGATGTCTGATACAAATATATACTGTAAGTTTAGGCATTACATGATTATACTTTTGTGTATGTGCATAATTTCCCTCCCCTTTGCCACCTCATGTTTGCCCATGGTCAGTTTGATATGGGCAACAGTGCATTGGCTTTCAAGGTAGTCTCTAAATTAGAGAACCTAGCTTCATAGACTAGCATGAGCTATGTCATTATGCTTGAGGTAAAATTTGCTTATGGCGTAATAGCTAAAATATGTCACAACAACTGGTATTGTGTCCTTACCATTAACAGGCAATGCTGCATATGACATGGGTATGACAGAGGGTACTAATGAGTAAGGCTAAAAGCATGATGTGAAAGCTTCACTTGAACAAAGCTATGATGGGTAGCAGAGGTCAGTATCTACTACTGCTTACTCTTTTTTTATGACTTGCATAATGTAGCTCGGAGTGAAAGGGAATAGTCTCATGGGTATGTATGTATAAAATAAATCTTTAACATTGCCTTCTTTATTGACATGCAGTAAAGGCCTGGAATAAATAAAGCATTATTGCTGCCTGAGCAAAGGTAAACAGCAATGGAGTCATGCAAAGCTCTCAGGAAGTATTCCAAATTCTGGGTGCCACCACAAACAGGATCCCTTGTGTTGTACCCATCTGATCCCAGAGAAGGATTTTAGAAATGAGCCACTGTGCTTAGAAAAGCTTATATGGGAGGAAGCAGGATACACTGTGCCCAAGCTATGTAAGGCTTTAAATAGCAAAGTCTTAGTCTGCATGTAGTTTGCAAATGAATGGATAAATAATTGGGAGATAGGAAGGAAGTCAAAGCCATATGATGTTTTGCTGGTTCCTGGGAAATGGCGGCAGCAAGCTTGTGAAACAATGGAAGTTTCTTAATTGTCTTTAAGGCTAGCTCCATGTAGGAGTGCATTGCAATAAGCTGTTGTGCATGTAACCAGGTCATCAATTACTAAAGCCAAGTCTAATTGCTCCACTTTTCACTACAAATGAAAGCTTCAAATAATTACCACCCATTTATCCAGAGCAGTTTCTGTGGTCTGAAGAGGAATTCATGAGCCAGTTTGGTCTAGTGGTTAAGGTGCTAGGCTAGAAATTAGGAGGCTGCGAGTTCTAGTCCCACCTTAGGCATGAAAGCTGGCTGGGTGACCTTGGGCCAGTCCCTGTCTCTCAGCCATAGGAAGGAGCCAATGGCAAACCAGGAGACTGAGAGTTCTAGTCCCACCTGAGGCATGAAAGCCGGCTGGGTGACCTTGGGCCAGTCCCTGTCTCTCAGCCATAGGAAGCAGCCAATGGCAAACCAGGAGACTGAGAGTTCTAGTCCCGCCTTAGGCATAAAAGCCAGCTGGGTGACCTTGGGCCAGTCACTCTCTCTCAGCCCAACTCACCTCACAGTTGTGTTGTTGTGGGGAAAATAGGAGGAGGAAGGAGTATTAGGTATGTTCGCTGCCTTGAGTTATTTATAAAAATAATAAAGGCGGGATAAAAATAAAAAATAAAATAAAATAAAGAATAAATTCATTGTGTTTTGTTTTTAGCATTTTAGCCCTAAAGAATCTTAAACAAAAAAACACATATATATTATGTGGTGGTGTCCAATGCCCCAAACAAGAAATATACCTAAAATTGCAATATTTTAATCTGACAAATTACATCCAAAACAGCCATTCATTCTGTCAATGCGACAAAATGAATGGGACACTGAAGGACTTATTGTGACTTATTGTGACTCCAGGGCCATTATGGATATCCACTTATATAATTTACTGTAACGTAGTTTTCATCAGGAAATAATTTCCAATTAAAATGTATTAAAAGTTATTTAAACAGAAAGCATTGCCTTCACAAAATACCAGGCCGACTCTATCCAAGAAGAAGCTGATAATAAGATTTCTTTATCCTTAGTGATAGTCATCATAATGACAACCAGTTGAGCTCTGATTGCTTCTTCTCATCACATTTATCTATCTGAGAAAATGTTTTCTTCTATGATTTCCCCACCTCATTGCCATTCCTTAAGGTCACCACAAACGAATTATGAATCTCTGTTACATCAATTATGCTAAGCTATGGTTACAATCATTAAGCCAATGCCAAGCCATGATTTCAAAGTGTGATTTAGCATTTTAAAACTGATGATCCTGTCTGCAAATTATGCTAAGCCAAAACCAAGAAACCATATTATGGTGTAGCATTATGTGTGAAGCCAATTAATTTATTTGATTGGTAGTTGAGCAAATAACTTGAGAAGTTTTTGATTGCCTTGGCATACATCCCATTGATTATTTGATTTTCTTTTTTAGAACTTCAAAGTGCAAATTATCAAGAAAAGCCTTTTTTCAAAAGATCAAATACCATCAATATATTTGGGTTAGGTGTATTAAGCAGACCACAGAATTTAAGAAATGTGAAAGTGGTTTGAAAGGGGGCATCATTTATTGTGGCACAGAGTGTATAAATATTTTTGTCCTGCTGTCAAGTCTTTTTATCCATCCATCTGCTCTAATGAAACAAATTTTAGAAATATAAAAGTCTTCTATCTATCTATCTATCTATCTATCTATCTATCTATCTATCTATCATCTATCTATCTCGCACATAATGCACAGGTTATCTTTTCTGCCAAATAACCTGAAACTATTATTTTGAAACTTTCACTCAGACTCATTGATTGTTCATTGAAGTTACATTCTCCATATTTCCTGACAATATTTACAATATTACAAGAATTTGTAATACAGTATCAAAAGCAGTTTTGAGGAAATAGTATCGACACATTAAAAAGCAGTCACTCAGGGTCTGTTCAATGAGAATATGCCTTTACAAATTTATCCGTAAAGAGAGCCATGCCCTATTTTGCAATTCTTTCCCATTATTTTAGTGTATGTGACATATCACATTGCACCATGGAATTTCCCTTTCATACTAAATTGCGATCTTTTCACTGGATTTGAAATGGGCTGCTTGATTTTCTTTCCCTTAAAATATAAGAGTCTTTTGGCTGATGAAGGATTTGGTTTAGCTAATTGGAAGTTGGTGCTTTTAAAAAAAAGTGACAGGGTGGAAGAGATATCTGCATATCATATGTATAAAAGATATGAAAAACCTTTGGCAGGATTAGGAAGACCCAGGACAGAATAATACGCTTTAATAAAGAGGGAGAGAACTATGGCTTTTGCTGATGGTTGTGACTGGCTTGGTGACCTGATTATGTCGCTGAACGTCAGCAGCTGAGGCCCTACAAAAGCGAAGGCATCCCATCAAATCTATCTCCATTGTAATCGCTTTCCCTGTGGAGATGGCTTGTTAGAGAAGAGAACCCTCAGGCTTTATTAGCACCATTTACCATCAGGAGCCAATGGGTGCCTTCTCATCAGAATAATGAGAACCCAAGAACGCCCATTATCAAACTGGATCACCCACAGCACACTGTCTGTTTAGTCTGTGAATTACTTGGGGATCAAACCTCTCTGAAGGCTGTTAATGTTTGTCAATTAGTAGGGGCCATACCTGAGGCTGCCTCCCTTCCAAGTGCGACTTTCCCTGTCAATGAAGCAAGCATATGTTCTCTACTGATGAAGATCTTTGATTGGCTCTTGAGCTGTATTGCACTCTACAGTTTAATTCTGGGACAAGGTTCCAAGAAGAGAACCTTCCCTCCCCCTTCCAATTGTAATATTTCTCAGAATATGTCTGTTCTGAAGCTAGTGAAGTGAGATGATAAATGTTGCTATTCTTTTAAAACCCTTGCTTATTAAAATGGGCAAGTTTCAGAACCTTGCCTGCAGCCTTCAGTTCGAACACATGAAATCAATTTGAGTATTCAGGTGTAAGAAAGGAAAGAATTGGGCTATATAATTTAATAAAAATGGTTAGTGCTGAGGAATTTTCATTATAGACTTATTTTCATGCATCTTCCTGAAGCACTCTCCAATTTGGATGAGGACTATATATGTCACTCTTCCCCAAATGATAACAATTTTGTGATTATTCACACATACAGAAAGAAAATGTGTCATTCTATTTATTCAAACACAGAAGTGTTCCTGATTTCCATTTTGCCTTTGTCCTGTCAAATCTCATCCAAACATTAGTTATATAATTCAGTCCTAATGTTCTCTCGCAGAGTGACTGGTGATTTCGTATTTTTCCTCTGAGAAGTTTTAGATCATTATTTTAGCATAATTCAATGACTTAGGGCATGCTGAGGCCAACTCCACATTTATGGACAAATCAATTCATTAGCAAATCTGTGATAAGGGTAATCCTGCTGTTGTTCAGAATGACCAACAATTAATACTTTTGGAACTCTCCCTTGTCCAAAAAATTAAACCAAGGCATTTTTATAGTTAATTGATGCAGTATTTATGCAAAACATACTCATAAATGTGCAGCAGAAAGTATTGCTCATGCAGATTGCTTACTCAGATATTGTAGACTTTGGATTCTTACATACTAATTATTCTGGAACGTATAGCATTTATTTACTTAGTTTTATGGATAATATAAAGGCTTTTTTGCAGATTGTGTTAGCCATCTGAATATGCAGTTTATTTTATTTTTCACTTTGAAAAAAATGTAGTGCCAATATGGACTGGCAAAAGTCAATGGACAGATTGCGCTGCAGTTTACATTTTAATTCACTTTTAATTCTGTTCTCTGCACCATTGACTTTTAAAGCAATCCCAGCTTTTTGATGCCTGCTTACTTGTTTATGTTATTCTGATAAGAGTTAATTGTAGAGTGGTTAACAGACCTTTCCCCAGAAAGTTTCAGAGCTGAACTGTTTACTGAAAACAAATATCAACTATTAGGCACTAATTCAACTTTTGCTTCTCGCTTCAGGAAAGAGTAAGGTAGCGAACTGTGAATCTCACAGTGGTTAAAAGATTAGGATATATTCTGGAGCCCTCTGTACTGAGGAGCTCCCCAGAGAATATAGCTACATTTCTTCTAGTAAACAAGTAAAGATTGGGAAACACATACATTTTTGAAATGCTATCACTCTGTATTTAGTTTTCCTCAGTAAGAGAGACAGAAGTAAGTTCTGTGTAAGCTCTTAGTGCAGAGGTTATTGAACAAAGCTGGAGGAGGAGGACTTGCTCCTTCTCTCCCATCATGGTTCTTCTTCATCTCCCTTCCGTATATCCCTCCCCAAGCAAGTAACAGCAGTGCTGTGGGTCCTCTCTTCACCTATTCTAAATGTACTGCTTTCCGGGTCCTCAGACTGACATGGTCATAATAGCACAGAGGAATACAGAGAACTAATCACTTTAAACCCAACAGAACAGGTAGGTGGCAGGTCAGGAATGTAGTAAGTAGAAGTGTGACCACCATCCAACACTGCTGCTTCATTCTGTGCATTTATACCAAAGAAAGACAACCCTGGATGGAAGGTGAAGGTAGAAAAAACTCCTATATACGGTTGATCTTGCCCACTGAAATCAATCCATTGAAATCAACCCTAGCTATCCTGCTCTACCCTATAAATATGTGCATGTGATAGACTTCTTTGTGTGCATATTTATTTATTTATTAATTATTGTATTTATACCCCACCTATCCCCTCCCTAACGGAGGACTCTAGGCAGCTTACATACATAGTAAATTTCATTTCATTTCATTTCATTTCATTTCATTTCATATACAGTATGTGTGTGTGTAGGTACTCCTGCCAGAAGCTTTATTCTAAGATCTATTCTTGATATTACAAAAAAAAAAAAAAGATTGGTTCCACATTTAGAATCCTGCATTACCCTTGTATTATTTACTAATTCTATCTTTCATCTTAAAAAGTTAAATCAATTATATACTTAGGTTTATATTCATTCCTTTGCCTTACAGTATACAGTATATGCATGAATAGACATACTTAAACCAAGTATCCAAAACAAATACCATTTTCTTCACAGATACTCACTAGTCACCATTCTTATTCATTCTTGAATCTCTGAATGGCCCAATTACTCTATTTTACTCTCTCGTCCCATTCCCACCCATCCATTCATGTCACCTAACCGTATATTCTTTTCTCTGGATCACATTCATTCAGAATGGTGCACATTTTTTCCCAAACTCAGATCTTGTTCTTCTTTATCATCATTTACTGGGCTGTAACATGCAACCACTACCAACCTAGTGATTTCTACTTCCATACCCACAACAACCTAGATGACACCAAGTCCTACCTTCTGACACACATTTAGCCTTTTCATTCATAACTACGTACACCTTTATTTCCCTGTATATATCAATCAATTCCATTCCATGAGATCAGACTACTTTCACTGAAATCTATTACATCCTTTCTGTTTCTCTTAGTTTCATGGACATAAAACATATCTATTTTTCTTTCATTTACTACTTCATACTTTTTGCCATTTACTCCTCTTACACTACAAGTCACAATTTTCCATATGCCCTGATTGTCACTGGATGGGTTCATAGCTGTTGACCTTTGCTGCCAATCATAGCTTTGGACAATAAAGACCTTCACAGAAAGCCCTTTTAGTAAGATAGATGATGTGTAGGCTAAATGACCAGGCTTAGTGTGATGATCCTCAGCTAGAAATCAGCACTCCTCACACGAAACACGTTGGAATTAAAAGGAATCTTTTATTTCAGCTCATGATCCGAAGCACATTAAAGCTTCAAGTAATTTACAGTTCTACAAGTAGTGATTTAAATACGTCTCCCCCCCTTTCCTGGCAAGTTCCTCCAAGCCGCAGCCTCCTGCCATCTAGCACCTCTTTCGCTTTGATTACACTGTCCGGCGTACTTGGTGCTGAATCCACATTAGTTGTCTTCCCTCCACACGTACGCTACTTATTGCTTTCTATGGTTTGTCCACTGGATATTTCCCGGCTGGCTCTATGTCAGAATGGCACCCGGGGTGTGTGTGTGTGTGTGTGTCATTCATGACATTCTGCCCCCCTGAAAATCAGCCCCCCCTCTGTTTTGGTTTCTCCGGGTATCTATTATGAAATTTCTTTACAAATTTCGATGCTTTGACGTTGCTGCTATCAACCCACTCACTCTGTGATTTTGGGAATTCCTTCTACTGCACTAAGTATTGCAGTTTTCCTCTATGTAATCTAGAGTCTAATATTTCCTGTACTTCAAAGTGACATTCCCCCTCTATCATTATTGGCGCTGGTACTTTTTGTTGCGGGTGCCAGTGTTCTGACTCTTTAACTGGTTTCAAAAGGCTGCAATGAAATACTGGGTGGATTTTTTTCTAGGTTCTTGGGTAATTCCACTCGCATTGCCACCTCATTAATCACTTTGGTTATAGGGAAGGGTCCTATAAACTCCGGACCTAGTTTTTTGGATGGTTGTGGAGACTTTAAAAATCTCGTGGATAAGTACACATTATCCCCCACATTTAGTTTCCATTCAGGAGCCCTCTTGCGATCGGCATATTCCTTGTAAGTTTCCTTTGCATGTTGCAGTGCTCCCTGTATTGTTGGCCACTCCTCGGCTATGTGCTTTGCCCATTCGTCTAGCGGGACTGTTATCTCATTTGGCTTAGGTAGGTCTGGGAATGCTACGAAGTCCTGACCGTTACAATTTTAAATGGGGTGAATCCCGTGCTTTGATGCCCTGAATTGTTAAAAGCTACCTCTGCAAAAGGAAGCAGTTCTACCCAATTGTCTTGCTGATAATTTACGTAGCATCTAAGTTATTGTTCTAGTACTTGGTTCGAACATTCACACCCCACATTCGTGGCTGGGTGGTGACTCAAACTCAGACCCTGCTCCACCCCCATCAATTTTAAAAAAGCTTTCCAAAATTTCAAGGTGAACTGGACTCCGTGATCACCGATTACTCTTTCAGGTGCCTCGTGCAGCCTGTTGTATAAATAATTTAGGAAGCTGCCCCACCGTTGGGATGCTGGCACAGGGTACCAAGTGAACCTGCTTAGAGAATAAATCTGTGACTACCCAAATCACTGTCTTTTTATGGCTTTCCGGTAAATCTACTATAAAATCCATGGATATTTGCTTCCATGGTTGTGTTGGGTTGGCCACTTCTTGCAATAATCCCCTTGGTTTCCCTCCTACCCATTTGGCCATGGCCCCAGTTGGGCAACTGGCCACATAGCTTTCTATGTCACTGCGGAGGGTTGGCCACCAAAACTGCTTCCTTAATAGGTGCATGGTTTTTAAGAATATAAAATGACCGGCTGATTTTGCATCGTGGCACCTTTCTAAGATCTTTTTTCTTATAGTTTCCAGTATGTACAGCCTGTCTCCCTGCCACCAAAGTCCTTGCTTTTCTATAAGGCTGCCTTGTAGCCACTCATCTGTTCTTAGTGCTTCACTCAATTCCCCCTGCACCCCCTCTGATGCTTCTAAGTTAGTTTTTTTTCCTGGCTCTGTGGTACTGCTGCTCCCCCTTTCTGTCTATTCGGGATGATTGCTTCAATCACCTCCTTCCTTTGACTATTGTGTTGCAGAAGCTGAGATACTGCATCTGCAAGGAAGTTTTTTTCCTCCCGGTAAGTACTTCAGTGTGAAGTTTGGATCTGAGGCCCAAACGATGCTTTGGAGTACATGGGAGCACTTGGCTATAACACCTTAAAGCTGCTGCACTTTTTCCAAAAATCACAGGGCTGCCCTCCAGAGCTATGTTTGCTTCAAGGAGCTGCATGCAGGTGCTACATCTGTGCCATATAATGCTCCCAAGGACCCCTTTATCTTGGAATTGAAAGCACTGCTAAATATACCTATTAGCTATTTCTGGACTGTCAAACAGTACCTATATGGACTTTGCAGCTTTGCAAAGGAAGGATCCTACCAACTCCTGCAACCTGTGGCATTACCAAATGTAGAGGACAAAATAAATACAGAATAGACAGTGAAATCTGTTATATATATATATATATATATATATATATATATATATATATATATATATATATAAATAATACAGCCCAATACATTCCGATTATTTGCCTTCCTCAGAGAATCTGAAATGGCTAGGGGAGGAGGGAGCCCCTTCAACTGACAAACTGTCATGGTTTTCTATTGCAGAGCCTTTAAATTTACATCCTGTGTTTCTGGTGACTCCTGTGAGAGTTGAGTTTTGCATTGTTTCTAACGCATAGATATAAACAAGCAAGCTTTCTAGATGGAACTGATCTGACTATGAGTTATAGGTATTATAACCAACTTTTCTTCCATTCCAATACTCTTTCCCTAACAGAAATCTTAATAGGCTTTTGAGAGCCTCCATTTAAAGCCAGCTGTATAAAATGTTCCTTTGATGAAAAGGGATTGGAACAAGGGTTAAAGTAGACACTGAAAGGTTATTGTAGAGGGCACACTGGTCATGAAATCCTCCTTTAATATGTGTGGTGTGCACCTGCGATAAGATGATTCATTAGATAAGGCCTCTCTTTGACAAGCTCCATCGTTCAACCCTCGGGGTAGTGATGGAACAATTCTGTACCCACCCAGCAAATATAACAAGGTCAGCATTTTTCCTTGTGGGGACTTACACAAGGCGCACAGGCACCAGATGCATCTTTGTCCATGTTTTATGTTAATCACGATTAAATAAAGCAAAGCCTCAAACAAATATTTAACTTCAATGTGGTTCTTAATATTTTTTTAAAAGTATGAGGCAAAAGAAAATAAATGCCAGTTCTGTCTAAGGGAGGTAGAACGGTAACAATGGAATCAGGTGGAACAGAGGAATTTATAGTTTTGTGTTTTTTCAATTATATGTCATGAATTGAGGGAACACCCATTTATAATCACTGGTTTCAAGAACAATGCTACAGTCTTGCCTTCATTATATGGTTGCTTTTTCTTCCCAGTTTAAGAGGTTAACTGGGAAGATCTTGAGATTCACCAAACATATTGAAATCTGGCTCTTGTTTCTCCATGATCCAGCCTGACAATATTCATCAGCTCAGTTTATTATAGAAAGGAGTAACTTCACTCAAATCATCTACATGTGATGAGAAGCAGTAGTACGTTTTCAGCTCCACAGCATCCAAGCATACCAATGATACATTTGTATCTGTTTTATATATCCTCTATATCAAAAATGCATATTAACTGCTATCTGCAATATAATTACTATATCATTTGCATTAATATTTGGCACTATCATTTTCTTAATTCTGTGTGTATGTAAGATAGCAACCAAGTCTTTTTATATATACAAATAGAAAATAGCAAAAGGAATTCAGTGAGAACAAATCATCTTTCACAAGCAAATGCTCTGTAAGCTTCCTTGGAAGTAATCATGCTAAGTCCAGTTCCACTGTGAATATCTGCAATCCTATGTAAAATAAGCCATAGCAAAACAAACAAACAAACAAACAAACAAAAAACCCGTTATGACTATATGTGTATTTATCTTACTTGGAAAATTTAGAACCTAACTCACTCCCATTCAGGACAGCTAACAACAATTAAAATGACTACAAATTTACAACACATGGACTTACAGTTACAATATTTATCTAATACAACTTACCTAATCAGAGCAAAGTAAGCAAATAGCGTCTTCAGGAAAAAAAATTACTGATGTGGAGTGAACAACTACAACGGTAAGTGCCAATATGGCTTCCTGTGGTGGGGAGTTTTTAAGTTTAGGTGTGGTTACTAGGGAGGCTCTTTCGACTCTACCTCTGCCATACATAAAGACATAGAGAAGATAAAGGGAGATGCAAATTATTTGAAACCTAAGACTTCTGATCTTTAAGGATCAACACTACAGTAACACTTTGACTTATGCCTGGAAAGAAGCTGGCAAGCATTCAGTGGAACCCTTGCAGGAATAGGGTAATATGGACTTGCCATACTACCACCCATCAATAATTTTGTGCTGGATTCTGGAAAAACTGCAGTTTCCAAAAACATTTCAAAGGTAGCTCCACATAGAGCATGTTGCATTAATTTATGCTGGGCAAAGAAACTTCTGGTTACAGCTGCCATTTACGCTTCCAAGTGCAAAACTCAATCTAGAAACATCCCAGATGTGAACCAGTTTCTTCAGGGGAATATTATCATATCCCAAACAGTTGAAATCCTATTCCTGTCTACTTATACTTCCTGATCAGAAGGAATAAATCTTAATTTATTACACACACAACCCTTCCTGCAGATACCAATTCAGAACATCAACAATTTCCCTGGTAGAAGATGCAAAAGAGAAATAGTAGCAGATGTCATCCATATATTGATGACAATGGGCCCAAATTTCCCTGGTAATTCCTCTCAGCCATGTCATTTAGATATAGTAAGATTAGACTGTGAACTTTGCTTTGATCATTTCCAACTGTATCACTCAAAGCTCATTACAAAAATTTATTGTAGTATGGTAAGATATGTTAAACATTGTGTTGCGGCATCAATCTTTTCAAAGGAATAAAGGAAACTTGTTGATTCTGCTGATGTTAATTGATGAGTGTACAGAACAAGAACTGAATAGGAGAAATGTTCAAGACATACAGTGTATCTTTACAAAATTAGGTATGAGGCCAAAACCAAACATTTGTTCATGTTTAAATTTTATTTTAAAAATAATATTGAATTGGGTCCAGGACTAATGTAGAGATATAAGTCCCAATGATTTTCAGGATCAACTTTTAGTATGACTTGAGTCCCCTGTTCGGGGAGATGGGCGGGGATAAATTTAAATAATAAATAAAATAAATAAATCAGTTAGTCTGAATTCAAACCTCTATCTTAGTGCTCTACATCTTTGAAATTTTCTCTTATATATCTATCTCCCCTTTCATATATATACAGCCCCAGATTGTTATCATTGGAAATGCTCAATATGCCATGTGGATTCACTATTTCCATCCATCTTCCACTCACCTGTCCTTGTGCATTAGTGACTAGTTGACCTGTGACCCCCTGAAGACCGGAGAGGGCATTGCCAAAGGCTTGTGAACTGGCTATTGAGCCCATGGCGGCGGCGGCTGCTGCGGCTGCTGCTTGACTTGCCAGAGGATTATTAACCAGCTGAAAATGGGAATAAAAGAAGAAAGAATAAGGCTACACATTGCAGTTCAGTTCTGTAGCTCAACATTATTAATAATCAGCTTGATGGGAAGGAAGAGTTAATCTTAACATCTCAAACTGTGTTTGAGAGCTTTGGCAATGTGAATATCAGGCAATCTCACTCTAAACACTTTATAAATTCTGTTGGAATAAATGGAAATAATTCAACCTTGAGTGGATGGTAATGATAGTGAAATCTAGCCAAAGCACCTTTTCTATTTGTTGGGAGTTTCTCATATAAATAGACGTTATTCAAACAGAATATGGATTTTAAAAACAACAGTATATAAAACTATTTTTTAAAAAAGAAATGCATCATAAGCAAATTTGAATTAGGTACAAGGTTCTCAAAAAAACCAATATTATGGCAACCAGCTTGATTGATAACTTGCAAATAGAGGGAGAAAAAGTGGAGGCAGTGACAGACTTTGTATTTCTGGGGCAAAGATTACTGCAGACGCTGACTGCAGCCAGGAAATCAGAAGACGTCTACTTCTTGGGAGGAGAGCAATGTCAAATCTCGAGGAAATAGTTAAGAGCAGAGACATCACACTGACAACAAAGGTCCACATAGTTAAAGCAATGGTATTCCCCGTAGTAACCTATGGTTGCGAGAGCTGGACCATAAGGCAGGCTGAGCGAAGGAAGATAGATGCTTTTGAACTGTCGTATTGGAGGAAAATTCTGAGAGTGCCTTGGACTGCAAAAAGAACAAACCAGTACATACTCCAGGAAATCAAGCCAGACTGCTCACTTGAGGGAATGATATTAAAAGCAAAACTGACGTACTTTAGCTACATAATGAGAAGACAGGATACCCTGGATAAGATGCGGGTGCTAGGGAAAGTGGAAGGCAAAAGGAAGAGGGGCCGACCAAGGGCAAGATGGATGGATGATATTCTGGAGGTGACGGACTTGACCTTGGGGGAGCTGGGGATGGCGATGGCCGACAGGAAGCTCTGGCGTGGGTTGGTCCATGAAGTCACGAAGAGTCGGAAGTGACTGAACGAATAAACAACAACACAAGGTTCTGAAAGCATGTATTTGAGATGGGCAGCCAAATAAATTTATTCAATAAATAAATACACTACATATATCATCCAACTATTCTCATTTAGCTAGGACAACCATAAGCTGCAGAATGTCCCAGGAAAAACCTTCTAATTAAATGGTCACAATTTTAGATGAACAGCTACATTTCTTTCAGTCCTTTTTTCTTCCATTAAAACCTATATTAGCTAAAGTTAAAGCAAAAGCCAGAGAATGAATATCTCACATGTTACATAATAAATGTGTGAGTTACAGATTATAATAAAGTAGGTTTATAGGTGTCAGTTAAGAAAACTTTTTTTAAGGGATGGGCAGTGGGAAGAGAAGTCTCAAGTGTTCTATGAAATTTTACAATCCTATTAGAAGGTGATTCCAAGTGTTTCAATTCACTGTTAAAATTTCCATTGCGTTGTTCTAAAATACAGAGTTAGAAGAAATAATAAAATGGAAAATATTCTATAAAATTGAATGTAGGTGCTTGATACCAAACATTTGCAGCTGTCTCAACTATTATGACAATTCACAGGTTATTTAATAGGGCTGTGCATGCTTAAAAAATGATTCAGAAGAGATGAAACCAAATGTGTAGGGACACAAGCACAGTATAGCTTTAAAGCACATGTGTCATTTTTCAGACCTCCCTGTGAAACTAAAAAGATGTGACCGTTGCATTAAAGACATAGCTGCCTTAATGAGTTGACTCTTAAACCAGAGGTCTTTTTTAAGCATGTAGGGAAGAGAAGAAGGAGAAGGAGGCGGAAGCAGTAGCTGCTTTAAAGCACATACATCCTCTCTGAAATGCCTCTTCAGAATCATTCTCAAAATATGCACAGCTCTATTATTTAATATAAGTTTATACTGAAACTAGAAAATCTGATCGTATACTTGATTGTATTAGGATACCATGGTAGAAATGTACATGCCTGGTATAAAAAATGTGAGTTTTCTGGGACTTTAGAAACAGCTGATTGGCACTGTTCATTATATAAATTTATTGTAGCTGAGATATTTGCTGTCTAAATCTACTTAAAGTCAAACTTACTGCACTCAAGAATAACTACTGATAGGGATGTTGCTGATACAACCTGACTTGATTCAATATGAATTGACAAAACCTAAGGTGACGGGAACAGCACATCACATCCTTCAACATACATCCTGCCTTCACTCATTATGTGGCATAGATTGTGGTATCTCAAAACATTTTTGCTTCTAGCATGATCAGGTTGGAACCTAACCCAAATTTTCCTAGTCCAAAATATATTCTTGGCAAAAAAAATAAATAAAATCAATAGAATATATTTAAGCAGCAAAGTTCTTTTATTAAATCAGTATTTTTCTGTCACTGCTGGTATTTTGTGTTGTTAGGATAAAAAGTGATGGACAAAAATTAAGGAATACTGTTGGGACTCAGTTCAATCTCACATCAAAAGGAGAGAGGGATATGACTGGGTTGGCTCAGGCTATATTTGCTAGTCAAATATATAATATATTATCAGAAAAAATAAATATCTTTCTTTCTCATTTAATTTATGTGGTCTTCACACAAATAATAGGTGGCAGCAAGCAAGTCTAGAAATACTGCTGATATTTCTTCTTCTTATGGTGCTTTAGGTTATTCTAAAAGCTTGTGGCTGTAGCCGTGTCTATTGGATTTTCTCTCAGCTATATGCTTCTTTATTCCACTACTCACATTTCTTTTTAGATACTGTATATACCTAAGACTCCAGCAAAGGAGATCGTTACCTTGTCGTGGTGCTGGAGCTTGAGCACCTCAATGAAACCATGAGCTAAACCGTGAAGGGACACCCAAGACGGGAAGGTCGTGGCAGAGAGGTCAGACTAAATACGATCCCTGGGGAAGGTAATGGCAACCCACCCCAGTATTCTTGCCGTGAAAACTAAATGGATCAGTACAACCAGAGATATGTCGGTATACCATCGGAAGATGGGACTCCCAGGTCGGAAGATGGTCAAAATGCTACTGGGGAGGAACAGAGGATACGTTCAACTAGCCCCAGATGTGATGATGCAGCTAGCTCAAAGCCAAAAGGACGGCTAGCAGCCGACGGTGCTGGTGGTGAACGACGAATCCGATGTTCTAAAGATCAACACACCATAGGAACCTGGAATGTAAGATCTATGAGCCAGGGCAAATTGGATGTGGTTATTGGTGAGATGTCAAGATTAAATATAGTCATTTTAGGTGTCAGTGAACTGAAATGGACTGGAATGGGCCACTTCACATCAGATGACCACCAGATCTACTACTGTGGACAAGAGGATCACAGAAGAAATGGAGTAGCCTTCATAATTAATAATAAAGTGGCTAAAGCAGTGCTTGGATACAATCCAAAAAACGATAGAATGATCTCAATTCGAATTCAGGGTAAGCCATTTAACATCTCAGTGATCCAAATATACGCCCCAACCACAGATGCTGAAGAAGCAGAAGTAGATCAGTTCTATGAGGATCTGCAGCACCTACTGGATAATACACCAAAAAGAGATGTTATTTTCATTACAGGAGACTGGAATGCTAAGGTGGGTAGTCAGACGACACCTGGAATTACAGGCAAGCATGGTCTGGGAGAACAAAATGAAGCAGGACATAGGCTGATAGAATTTTGCCAAGACAACTCACTGTGCATAACAAACACTCTCTTCCAACAACCTAAAAGACGACTTTATACATGGACTTCACCAGATGGTCGACACCGAAATCAGATTGACTACATCCTTTGCAGCCAAAGGTGGCGGACATCTATACAGTCGGTAAAAACAAGACCTGGAGCTGACTGTAGTTCAGATCACGAACTTCTTATTGCAAAATTTAGAATCAGACTAAAGAGAATAGGGAAGACCCACAGATCAGTCAGATATGAGCTCACTAATATTCCTAAGGAATATGCAGTGGAGGTGAAGAATAGATTTAAGGGACTAGATTTAGTAGATAGGGTCCCGGAAGAACTATGGACAGAAGTTCGCAACATTGTTCAGGAGACGCAAACAAAAAACGTCCCAAAGAAAAAGAAAACCAAGAAGGCAAGATGGCTGTCTGCTGAGACACTGGAGGTAGCCCAAGAAAGAAGGAAAGCAAAAGGCAACAGTGACAGGGGGAGATATGCCCAATTAAATGCAAAATTCCAGAGGTTAGCCAGAAGAGATAAGGAATTATTTTTAAATAAGCAATGCGCGGAAGTGGAAGAAGACAATAGAATAGGAAGGACAAGAGACCTCTTCCAGAAAATTAGAAACATCGGAGGTAAATTCCAGGCAAAAATGGGTATGATCAAAAACAAAGATGGTAAGGACCTAACAGAAGCAGAAGAGATCAAGAAAAGGTGGCAAGAATATACGGAAGATCTGTATAGGAAGGATAATAATATTGGAGATAGCTTTGACGGTGTGGTCAGTGAGTTAGAGCCAGACATCCTGAAGAGTGAGGTTGAATGGGCCTTAAGAAGCATTGCTAATAACAAGGCAGCAGGAGATGACGGTATCCCAGCTGAACTGTTTAAAATCTTGCAAGATGATGCTGTCAAGGTGATGCATGCCATATGCCAGCAAATTTGGAAAACACAAGAATGGCCATCAGATTGGAAAAAATCAACTTATATCCCCATACCAAAAAAGGGAAGCACTAAAGAATGTTCAAACTATTGAACAGTGGCACTTATTTCACATGCCAGTAAGGTAATGCTCAAGATCTTGCAAGGTAGACTCCAGCAATTCATGGAGTGAGAATTGCCAGATGTACAAGCTGGGTTTAGAAAAGGCAGAGGAACTAGAGACCAAATTGCCAATATCCGCTGGATAATGGAGAAAGCCAGGGAGTTTCAGAAAAACATCTATTTATGTTTTATTGACTATTCTAAAGCCTTTGACTGTGTGGATCATAACAAATTGTGGCAAGTTCTTGGTGGTATGGGGATACCAAGTCATCTTGTCTGCCTCCTGAGGAATCTGTATAACAACCAAGTAGCAACGGTAAGAACAGAGCACGGAACAACGGACTGGTTTAAGATTGGGAAAGGAGTACGGCAGGGCTGTATACTCTCACCCTACCTATTCAACCTGTACACAGAACACATCATGCGACGTGCTGGACTTGATGAATCCAAGGCTGGAGTTAAAATCGCTGGAAGAAACATTAACAATCTTAGATATGCAGATGATACCCCTTTGATGGCTGAAAGCGAGGAGGAGTTGAGGAGCCTTATGACGAAGGTGAAAGAAGAAAGTGCAAAAGCTGGGTTGCAGTTAAACCTCAAAAAAAAAAACAAGATTATGGCAACCAGCTTGATTGATAACTGGCAAATTGAGGGAGAAAAAGTGGAGGCAGTGACAGACTTTGTATTTCTAGGCGCAAAGATTACTGCAGATGCTGACTGCAGCCAGGAAATCAGAAGACGTCTACTTCTTGGGAAGAGAGCAATGGCAAATCTTGATAAAATAGTTAAGAGCAGAGACATCACACTGACAACAAAGGTCTGCATAATTAAAGCAATGGTATTCCCTGTAGTAACCTATGGCTGTGAGAGCTGGACCATAAGGCAGGCTGAGCGAAGGAAGATAGATGCTTTTGAACTGTGGTGTTGGAGAAAAATTCTGAGAGTGCCTTGGACTGCAAGAAGATCAAACCAGTCCCTACTCCAGGAAATAATGCCAGACTGCTCACTTGAGGGAATGATATTAAAGGCAAAACTGAAGTACTTTGGCTACATAATGAGAAGACAGGATACCCTGGAGAAGAAGGTGATGCTAGGGAAAGTGGAAGGCAAAAGGAAGAGGGGCCGACCAAGGGCAAGATGGATGGATGATATTCTGGAGGTGACAGACTCAACCATGGGGGAGCTGGGGATGGCGATGGCCGACAGGAAGCTCTGGCGTGGGCTGGTCCATGAAGTCACGAAGAGTCGTAAGCGACTGAATGAATAAACAAGACAAGATTCCTAAGACATTTTCTGTTTATAACTAAAAAGACAAAGTGCCTTTGCAGGTCAGCACTGGGGTGGAACCTGGTGAGTCAGAGCATGGGGAGAATAGCAAAAAGGTCTTTGCTGAGCTACTTCTAAAGTTCTTTAGTTGTTCAGTCCTCAGTGCTAGTCATTTATCAGAATTCTGCCCTAAAGCAAATGCTGTTTTATGTGTCAGACCATAAGAGAAGGAGAAGGCATCAGCATCAGCCATGGGACAATTTATCAATCTATTGGCTACATACAGTAGTTCAGAGCTTTCCAAACTGTGTGTCAGGACACGTCAGTGTGTCAGCTGCAGTGTCTGGGTGTGTCACGGCTGCTGCTGCCTCCAAGCCCTGCCAGGATTCCACGCAGGTCCTAGTGCCTGCCTTGTGCCCTGCTGTAAGAGTGTGTCATGAAATGATGCATGTCTAAAAAGTGTGTCACCAACATGAAAAGTTTGGAAAGCTCTGCAGTCATTCTATCAGTATGAATCAGCCTGGGCACAAACGTGTGAATATCTGTACTATAGATAGGGCCAAACACAGACAAAATAGGTGAACCTTCTAATTCTGATTTTGCTAGATATGATCACAAGGCTAGATCATCTGAATTTGTTACACTATTCATCATGATCCACAGGTCAAACCAAGGAAAAAAGAGATTTTGATGCAATGGACTGGGTATGACTGGAATAGGAATATGATCTGATTTTAATTCAGTGGAAATAAATGTATTCCCTAATTTTCCTCCCCCTCAAGATTGCTGCTGAGAGTTGGGTGGTGTACACATTTAATAAATAAATCTATTAATTAAACTCAGTGATTCTAGACAATCAATAGAATAAATGTGATGACACAATACAATATAGCTAATCAGGTTACGTTATGTTGATGGAGGAAAAGAAAGAATCTTAAGAATGGAGTTTGAGAGTCTTGAAAAACTGGTTTGGGAAAGTCCAATTTTTTTGTGAAAAATTATTGTGGCTCATTTTTAACATTGAAAAGCAGCTATGGAGAATTGCTTTCACAGGAACCTATCCCTTTCCTTCTCTTTCTCCTTCCCTTCCACCACACGAGTCAGACTTTCAAGCCACCACTTAAACTCTACAACAGTTGTAGCTCTATTAAGGCTCTATGAGAAATGTACATACAGTCTACAGATGCAAGGGAGGGTTGAGGCAAGTTCAGTTTCAGTTCTTAATAAGATAATTTCAGATGGCATTCTGTTAAAGCTTTCTGGATCTCTGTTTTTCACTCTAAGCAACGTATTGTGATGACTGAATCTGGAACTCTCTTGTTGCAAACCACATAATGCTGTTTTATGTTCTAATCCTGTTGGATTGTAAACATATTCTTACATTTCTGTATATATAAATACAAATATATTTCATATTCATATATTAGAAACATTTGCACTTGCATTATGGCTCTGAAACCATGTTTTATTTCCTTGAAGAATTTTGTTGACTTTCTTACTCTTCCTTTCTAGCAGGCCTTGATAGATAGCTGTGCCCATAGAAAGATAAAGTGTACTTTCCAAGGATAGCTTCTCCAGGGGAAATATATTGTTTAATAACGGTCAAGGGGCCCTAGCAAGGATGGAAGGAAGTTCCTAATATGGAGTGAAGGAAGGGAATTCCTAATATGGAATGGGTAAGGTGGAGTATGGGTAACTAAGTAAGGGGTGGTCTTCTAAAGGAGGAGTTGAATGGAATCTATATAATGTGCTGTAGGAAGGGGGTCCTGCGCGGCCGCCCACCTAACAGCTTGCTGTCATTGCTTTTGCTCTTGGGTGAATAAACTCCTAACTTCATGCAATCTGTCAGTTTCTTTACTCCCGGCTCAGGAACGAATCTGGTAAGATAAAATTTACTTCTAACAATCCCATGAATACATGACTTGTCTCACCCCACTCTCTTGGAACCTTTTCCTCTTTTTTCTGTATGTCATGAACTCTGGACTACGTATTGGATCTTGTTGTGTGGATCAGCCTAAAGTCTGTAATCAAAAGAATGCCGGAGGAAGTGATTTCTTCTCCTTCATTTGATTTCTCCATCAGAATTAGATGGAAGATACAAAAAATCCTTACCTGCAGATTAGGTATTTCTTTCTTGTACTGCCAGATATGAAAAAAGGAAAATTAATGGACAGACTCCAGTTGTTCACAATTGTTATTACTCTTAAGATATTTAAAGTCAGGAGGAATATTTGTACTGAGCACAGCTTCAACAAGATCATAGGGATGCCAATATGATAAACATATAATTTGGAAAACAGATAGATGGAAAGTTAGATAGTTTGGTGGGCACTGTGGGCAGAGGCACACAGTACAGGGTGAAAGGGAAAAAAGAGCTAAAAGGAAGGCACGTCAAGCAAACGCTCATCATGACCGTCTCCCACCCGGAAACCTATGCCCACATTGTGGGAGGTTGTGCGGATCCAGAATTGGCCTTTACAGCCACTTACGGATCCACTGTTAAAATTTTACCCTTGGAAGACAATCTTACTTGGCTACGAGTGATCGCCAATGATGTGGGCAGAGGACAATACAGCTTCCCTAATGGCAAGATGCCCAACGGTGAAGATTGCAAGCTCTTATATTAGCCCTTGCCTTAGTGCCACAACCTCTCAGGCCAGCAACATGTGAAATTCTCAGTAAGAACTGCTGGTAATTCTTTCCGTTAGTGAATTTCAGGGCTCTTGGTAGACAACAGCATCTGATATAAGAATAGCATGGATGTCATTGCAATGAAAAAAGGGAATAAGTAACAAGAATGATCTAATGTAAGTATTCTGCCACAGGTGCAGAAATCAAAGCAGCCAAATTAAACCTGTATACTATTTTTTTCTCCAGCAAATCTGATAACATCTGAACAATCTGTAACTTTTTATTAAATCTTATATTACCTTACTTTCTATAGAATTGTGTCTTTCCAAAGGGCATTCTTGATAGATGAATCTCTTCATGTAGCCTGGTTTTCCTACTTTTATCTTTTGATCAGAATCACACAAAATATTTATGGATCCTATAGGCATGTTTAATGCTTATCAATCAAAGTGTGTGTGTGTGTGTGTGTGTGTTTTGCTAATCATCATCATCTAATTATTTTTCATGTCTGACTATGATTTCTTTCAGGTGGGTGAAAACATGAAGTAATAGCAATGAAGTCAGTCTAGGTTTTTAAAAAGTAACAAAAATAAAAGTCTTGAATGTATGTATAGCAGCCCCTTTGCAGCTTATGTACTAGATAGTAACATGGAAAATCTATTGAGAATTTTAGCATTTGTTGGTGGAAATGACATTTTACTGATATGTGCCTGATATTTATCTATATCAAGTTTGTATGTCTTTTGTTTCCATTGGTGTTCTTCCAAATACTACTGTGTATAAACTATTCTCTCTCTCTCTGTATAATTTTATTAAGAATTTTGATTATAATCATAATTATTTCTTATATATATTATAAAATCTAATACAAACTAAAGTTAAAGAAAATAGAATAGAAAGGAGTAAAAGGTTCAAGAAAAAAAAGAGAAGAAAGAAAAAAGTAAGAATATAATAAATAAAGAAAAAAGAAATATATAAAGAAATGGCTTCCAACCTTCATCACAAGTATAAACAAATTTAGTGACTCTTCACCCCCTCAAAGTTACAAACATTTATCTCTTCATCCCATATCCCATCTCTTATCTATAAACAAATCCATAAAACATCATCTTTTCAATCCTGGTGTTAGCAGAAAGTCAAAGAAACCCATAAAGGATTGCCAGAAGTAACAACTTATCTTGCTTTAACCTTGATCAAATAAACCAACTTTATATTCCTTCCTTTTACTCCTAACAGTCTTAATCTTTAGTTCATTAAAATATTGTTGTAGGATTTGATTTCTCTTCATTTCTTCTGTGTCCAATCGCACAGAGTTCTTCAAGGCTTTAACAAGCCTCTTTTGTAAATCCAATAGGAAAAAATTATCCAGGTCACTCTCTTGGTTTGTCATTTGTATTTCCCTTTTAAATTTTAAAACATCAGCCAGTTTCTTCTGTAGATCCAGTGAAACATTCTTTTCTACATCATTCTCTTGGCTGGTCGTAAATCCACTTTCGATACCATCTCTATCTTATCAGATAAAATTTGTTCTACATCTGTCATTTCTTCAGTAACATCTTTTGGACATAGTCTATCCAGATTTCAGACATCATTACTGACATTGTTAATATTGTGGCTACTATTTTCTGATTCCATTCTTCAAAAGTCTCCTTCAGTATTGTTATAGCATTTTGCAACATTTTACAGGCTTGTAAATCTTTCTTCTACCTAAAAACTTTAGTCCCCTCTAGTGCCCAGTTTTTGAAATTGCTTATCTTTGTTTTGTCTTGTAAAAACCAAAGCAGAATCTATTTCCCACAAGAAGCTGTTTGTTCTTTATAATTAATTCCAAAATCTTATTGTAAAAGTTTCATCAGTTTCAACAGTTTTTATCTGGACCCTTAGTCCATTTGTAACTTTCTAAGATCAAAATCTTATTTAGCTTTTTGCTGTTTATTTCAGATTCTTTAAATTCTTAAGCTTATAATTAATTTTTTCTTTCATTCAGGATTGAAGGCAGACTCACCCAGCGTTTTTGGACTTGTCATTCCAAAGGTCTCTAATAGCTTAGAAGTAGTTAATGAGCAATTTCCAAAAGTGATTAGAAAGTGAGGTTTGCAAACTTAGTATCCTTTAAAAATCTCCGCTGTGGTTGTGAGCAAGATGGCTAATCCTGTCATCTCCCAACATTCAAACCCATGGAAAATTGTTGTCCTGCAGTCTCCTTGCCAGGAGCAGCCATTCGGAGCACATATGGGCAATCTCCCATCCTCTCCTTATTCAGAGAGTTTCCAAGGAACAAGTCTACTCACTGGCTCCTTGGTCTTTGCTGCGGTTGTCAGCTCCACTTTCGCAGAGCCATCTTCAGTTCACCATACCTGCCCCAGAAGTCCTGTGTATATTCTGAACCGTCAATAAAAGAGGGATAATCCAATAAAAAGGCTCTCACTTCCTTATTAAGGCATTTCTTTTTAGTGGTGCCAATCTCTGGACTTCAGTGGAGTTGAATCACTGAGAGATCATAATGAAAGAGAAATATTTTATGTACAAGAGGAAAATCATCAGTAGCTAAACAATAATTATATTTTTCTGAGGCCCAGTGTCTAGATCATAGCTTTCCAAACGGTGTGTTGCGACACTTTAGTGTGTCGCAACACACAGTTTGGTGTGTCGTGAAGCGGTGGCACAGGGGCGCACGTGGCGGCGGCATGGGGGCACGTGCGGCGGCGGAGTGTGCACGGCGGTGGAGGCAGTGAAGATGGCAGCGGCGCGCCATCAGCGCTTCCACGTTTTAGTGAGGCCGCCGCCGCTGCCGCCATACACACTGTTGCCGTGCACCCCCCCGTGCTGCCACTGTGCACGAGTGTGCCCTCCCGTGCCGCCGTCGCTGCCGCCGTTGGTGTGTCACCAACGGTGGCACTTTGGAAAGCACTGGTCTAGATGGACACAGCGCTTGACCATGCACTTTTGCATCTTTCCCAAATCCTTTTTCACTCTGATTGGTGGCCATATTTGGACTTGAGATATTAAGCCTCATGTGTAAGAAGGCCATGGGTATTTCACGAAAAGGAATCACACAGTACAAAGTATGCACTGAAATACTATTCTGTCTATGTGGATTTCAGTCTCTGGAACCTTGACACACAGTAACTTGTACAATCTCAATTATACTTGTGAACGCTCAATAAAGGCAATATTTGGTAGGAAAAGCAAAAGTCTGCTTGTACAAAAGTTCACATTCTTTCCTAGTAATACATAACAAGAGCCACATTTTTATCCACAGAACTGAAGGGAAAATGTGACCCTGTGTAGTTAGCAAGGAATAAAAAAAATCTTGAGGTAGGATTCAAACAAGGCAAAAGTTCCTACTGAGAACGGTGAGTTTCTTGGCAGGACTTCCACTTATCTTTTACTTTTGTTGTTTCTAATTTATAGTTTTCTGTAGCTGCAAACAACAGGAAGGTTGAACATTCACAACCAGCCAACACTTAATCATGGTGTTCGTGGATGCGTTCTGCTAGTCTTCTGCTGGTCTGTCCTACATAGTGGCTGTTACAGTCCTTACACTGTATGTTGTAGATAACTCCTGTTTTTTCTTCTTGGGCTACTTGGTAGCAGAGATTGTAATGCAATGTCTAGAAAGGATAGCACTCCCACGCATACAACCCAAAGTATGGATCCGGTATGTAGATGACACCTTCGTCATAATAAAAAAGGATCAACTTGAGGAAACACATGAAACCATCAACAACATCTTCAAAGGAATAAAATTCACAAGGGAAGAAGAAAACAACAACACACTACCCTTCTTGGACATCCTCATCAGTAGAGGAAATGATGGCATTCTAGAAACACAAGTCTACCGGAAATCTACCCACGCTAACCAAGTGCTCCACTACCAAAGCAATAACCCAACCTCCCACAAGAGGAGCTGTGTATGAACACTATTCAGACGAGCACAAATGCACTGCAGCAACCCAGAACACCAGAAAAAGGAAACAGACCACTTATATAGCATCTTCCAGCAAAATGGATACCCACACAACTTTATCAAAAAGTGCCTGACCACTCAACCCACCACAGCAAAACCAACAGAAGCTATGAAAAGGATTACACTGCCATACATCAGAAACATCTCAGAAACTACTAATAGATTGTTACAACCACATGGCATCACTGTAGCACACAAACCAACCAAAACCTTTCAGAACATCGTAAGTAACCCAAAAGACTGAGTAGTCCAAGAAGAAAAAACAGGAGTTATCTACAACATACAGTGTAAGGACTGTAACAGCCACTATGTAGGATAGATTGGCAGAAGACTAGCAGAACACATCCATGAACACCAACTAGCAGTCAGAAGACACGATGAAAACTCCTTAATCTCACAACACATGGACAGACTTAACCATACTTTCAACTGGGAAACTGTGAGCATCTTAAACCAAGCCAAATCCAAAAATGCTAGAGAATTCTTGGAAGCTTGGCACTCAGACAAAGCAGCCATCAACAGACACATAGAGGTAAACAACATTTACATACCATTCATAAGAGACAATAGAAAAGCCAGAAGACCAGAACACCTCTTTGCCAGCAATCAACAACAAGATAGGCAAAGATTAACAGCAAGATTAGCAGCAGAGGAGCAATCATACAACACAATAGACACTAATCAAGGAACTATTAACTTAGTCAATCAACCAAGCAGCAAACAACAACCCAATCAAGGTACTACCAAGGAGAGTACAAGACCCCCACCAACACAGGCAGGACAAGCCAGGGTATATAAACAGAGAGCAAGTCCCACTCCCTTTTTGCACTGAGGATGTTTCCTAGCTTGGCAATGAAAAGTCTGAAAGAAAACAAAAAGGCTCAGAGAGCACCAAGGACTCCACATGCATTGTTAATTTCCATCACCAAACCCAGCATGGAATGTATTTTCAATGTCCACATTATGGCTTCATATAAAGCAACTTTCTTTGGTTTCCAAGATATTCTTTGATATTTGGAAAGAAATCTAAAGAATTAAAAAAAACTTTTTGTAATAATTCAGGTTTAGGGTTACTCTGTGATTTTTTTTGTGGTGGGGAGGAAAATTTAAAATGTGCTGCTGGAGGAATGACTTGCCTGTACTATAAAAACATGTATTTTATAGGAGGTATGCAACGGCTATCAACATACCTAATGTTCTCCCAGCCGCAAGTGAATTTTGAAAAGGCAGCCATTTCAGAAAACACTTCAGCTTCCTTGGTTAAACAAAATTACTGCTGCTCCAGTTTGCTTCACCACAAAAAAAAACAACAAAAAACATAATCTCACTCCCCAAAACAAATCATTTTAAGAAGATGAAATGATTGAAAATGTGATGCAGCCTCCTTTGTTTCTTTTCAGTTAGGTATGGTATCAATCTCCTCTACAGTAATTTTATCTGCTTTAACTCCTGTTATTTCTTATTTACAACTGGGTAGATACTGCTGGAGAATGCCAAAGTATTTCCTAGATTTATCATGTTGTTACTTACAGCAGTTCCAAGAAACTGGAAATCCTCAACACAGGGAACATTCATAATTATTTCAGCTATTGAAAGTTTTGATTTTGGATCGTCTTTTTCAAAAGCTGTTTCACTTTTGCAAATATATAGTAAATAGATGAATTAATAAGAAATGGCAAAATAATGTCAATGATTTTACACAAAACACCCTGATATTGGCCAGCATTTGAAATATACAGTAATACTTCAAATATTATCCAGTGCTTTTAAACCCATTAGCCTTTTGCTTTTCCTCCCTCCCTCCTTCTCCCTTACTTTCTCTCATTCACTAAAGTCTCATTCAATTCAATTCAATTCAATTCAATTCAATTCAATTCAATTCAATTCAATTCAATTCAATTCAATTCAATGAAGTCTCATTCACTGAGGTCATGTGTTTGAATGTGCTTAATATTGTTGCTTCCATGTGCTTAATATTGGTTTGATGATACCAAAGAGATATATTGGCTGAAAAAAATGCACTGAGACTTTCTTATTTCTGACATATTTTCTGTTTAGGAAAAGACTGTATCCATCTTTCCCTTGTAAAGAACAGTAGAATTTAAATGTTATAATCTACATTGAGATCATTGGATAAAAATATAACTTCACCTGAAAATTGTAAAAATTTCTTCCCAAAAGAAAGTTATTCAATCAAATGAGTCTCAGGCTGATGAAACATTTTGTTCCAATCACATGTTCCTACGTTCCTGAAATTTTGTTTAATGTCAACATTCAGTCATTTTTCAAGCTTCCATTCAACTAGCAATAAACCAAAATACCTGGTAAGCAGCTTTATTTCAGAGCAGAATTTCTTCACATGTAAAATCAGAGGCGTGGTGGCTCAGTGGGTAAGACGCCAGGCTTGTCGATCGGAAGATCACAAGTTCGGAGGTTCGAGACCCTAGCCCCGCGTGACGGAGTGAGCTCCCACACTCGCCCCAGCTCTTGCCAACCTAGCAATTCGAAAGCATGCAAATGCAAGTAGATGAATAGGTACCATTTTGGTGGGTAGGTAACAGCGTTCCGCGTGCGTCATGCCGGCCACATGACCGTGGAAGCATCTTCAGAGAACGCTGGCTCTTCGGCTAACAAACGGAGATGAGCACCGGCCCCTAGAGTCAGACACGACTACACAAATGTGTGGGGGGAACCTTTACCTTTACTAAAATCAGAGGAAAGAACCATCCAAATAATACTGGTGATTTTATTTCCTGTTCTGCTTTTCCTAAAGGATTAAGGTCTGCAAACTCAATTTATTTTACTAAAAGTAAAATCGATAAAAGGTGGTATGTGCTTTGTAGGATCAACAATTTGCCCAATATTAGACCTTTAAAATACCTCATTTAATGCACCACAAATTATCACTACCAGAAAGAATTAAATCAACATTCAGTTAATCAAATAAAAAGTTTGGTTTCATCATTATTTTTTAGCACTCTGGTTGAGGTATTGCACATTATAATAGGAACTGTTTTATTGTGTACTACTAAGAAACCATTCATCAATATGAAAGGTAAGGACATTGCATCCTACTTTTACAACATTTTAATATGAGAACTTATAATTGAGAAATATAGCTTCACCTAATGTTTCATACATAAAATTTTGTATCCCTTCAGAGATTCATATCCAGATTTGCAAAGAATTTCCAATGTGACCTTGGGGGGGGGGAACTTAACTTTTTTAAAAATTGTATTTGAGATCAGTTTAGATCTCCTATAGATGGTAATGGTAACTAAATACTGTAAACGGTAATCGTCGACTGCTGTGGGCAACCACTTTGCCACCCTGAAAAACTATCAGTAGGAGTTATGTATGAACCTCTCGTCTTTATATTATCCAATTTTATTCTAGTTACCTGAATATTCTATTGAATGTTTAAATGTTCCAGTGAATGATTAAATTGAATACTAAATGATTAAAGAAAATGGCAATATTTTTTAAAAGCTACAATAAAAGGGAAAGCTGGCACTTCATGTGGTGAATATAATTTGATTTTAAGGGACCTTTTATTGTGCAAACCTGCATAACCTGTAATACATCAGTTCAAGAGCAGACTATTAGTCATGCATTATGGTGTTGTATATACTTTATGACACATGTTAGAGAGACAGATGCCAGGAATGGGTGAGTTCATGTGTCTGAAAAGAATGGTGGGTATAACAGTTGGTGTTACACCCACCCAATACTTTACCCACTCAAAATCTTCTCAATGACTTCAGAAGTAGAAAATGGTCTATAAAGAATGATAATAAAATCGAATGCTCATGGAAAGCATACATTTGATTTCCAGGAGCAAAGAATAGAGGAATTATGTTCCCTCATGTCTTATTTGAAGTTAGAAGACCAGTGAATTGCCCCCAAAGGTCTAGAGGTCTAGAACTGCCAGAGTAGCCTTCTGAGAAATACTTACTGGAGGAGTTTCATTATATTAGACACTTGGGAATGTTTTGTACAAGCCAAACCTGTACAAGAGAGATGAGTTCCTCTAGAATGGAAACAGAATTGGGCAGCTAGCACGTAACTGCAGAATAGAGGCAGAACAGCTTCTAATGCTGGGGGGAAAGTTGAGAAGTACTGGGCAATATCTGGTGTAGAAGGGATTAGATCTTTCAGATTGCATTATAAAACATAGGATTAATGTTGGAAGTGGGTTAATGGATGGTCATTCAGTCAAGATATGAAAGGGAGACCAAAAGCCCATGAAAAATGTGTGTCTTGGGAATGTTAGAAGTCTCCAAGCCAAGATGAGGGGATTAGAGCATTAGGTTGTGATGGCATTTTCCTAAGAGTTCTTAAATACCTCAAAAGTGAAATGGATGATCTCCTAGTAAAAGTATGTAACTCAAATCAGCCTCAGTGCCAGAGGAACAGCAAGAGTCAATGTGAAACCAATTTTTTAAAACAGAAACCTGGGGAGATCTGGGAAATTATAGCCTAGTCAGTTTAAGGTCTGCTCCAGGAAAATTGGCTGAAATGGTTATCAAAGAAAAAAATAACTAAGTAGAAAGAGGAAGAAGTGTTGCTGAAAGAAAATCAGAACAGATTCCACAAAGGCAAACCCTGCCTCACAATTTTGTTAGAGGTTTTTTTTTTAGGGTGGCCGCAGGCACATGGATGGATGCGACCCTGCTATTAATTTTAAAGAGTTTTTGATTAAAGTTTCTTATCAAAGGCTCTTGAGTAAACTTAGTGGTCATGGAATTTGAGGATTTGAGGTATTTTATGGACTGCTAACTGGTTAAGAAACAGAAAACAAAGAGTAGGAAAAATGGGCAATTTTCTCAAATGAAGGAAATAAGAAGTGGAGTCTCTCAACAAACTGTGTTGGGACTAATACTTCTTAACTCATTTATAAATGATATTGACTTAATAGTAAATAATAGATTGGTAGTATCCATCATGTTCATAGATACAAACTGTTCAGTGTGCTCTGAAATGTTGTATAAAGATAAAACTAACTGTGAAGAGCTCCAGAATGATCACTGTAAACTGGGTGAATAGTCAGCTACATGGCAAAAGCAATTCAATTTAAGTAAATGTAAAATGATGCACACTGGGAAACCCACAACATCACACATACACACACACACATCACATACACATTGAGTTATCTGTAACTAACCACATCAGAATGTATACTGGACAGCATAATGCCAACATTGTACAGGTCTTATATAAGCTATGGTATGTCCATAGCTGGAGTACTATGTGCCATTTTGGTCACCACACTCAAAAGGGGTTTTGATAGATCTGAAAATTTTGCAGAAAAGGACAGTCAAAATGATAACTGGAATTGAATACCTTCTCTACAAGGAAAAGTTAGAATGTTGGTTAGCCATTGCAAGAAACAGTGATGGGCCTTGACCTGATATGGCAGTGCTGTTCTTACGTTCTTGTATTCTTTTAAAGTTTTGAACAAGCTGAAAAATGACCAAGAAAGCAAGCAGGACATTTTAGTTTTAGTCATCAGATTATCCTAAGAAATATCCTAAGAAATTCCTATCTAGGAATTGTGTTCCTAGATAGGAACACAAATTAAGTTTCTGTTACAAAGTAAACAGAAATTGTATTTCTGTTACTATGTGTGTTTAAAGTCTAATATTATGTATCTAATATTTATGTTCTCTGAACCAGATAATAGCAAGAGAACAAATCTTAAATATAAACAGCTCTATCCATGATGGACTATCATGTGAATTTGCTGATTGTATAATAACAAAATTTGTATGATTCCATCTAAATTCTTGGTTAGTGATGGGCATCTAACATTGTATTTTGTTTTATGGAAGTGAAACTGACATCGATTTATGTTCCCATAAATCTGTTCATTCCGTAACATACTGATGCATAAAGCAATGTCCTTCATAACCAATGATGGTACTGTGTAGTGGAGCAGTTGTACAGAAGCCCTTCTGTGTACCAGTGTATATATTCCTGATGTTGCTCAGATTTCTAAAAAGCCTTGGGTAGATGCCAGGCTTGTCGATCGGAATATCGCAAGTTCAGAGGTTCGAATCCCTAGCCCCACATGCGGAGTGAGCTCCCGCACTAGCTCCAGCTCTTGCCAACCTAGCAATTCGAAAGCATGCAAATGCAAGTAGATTAATAGGTACCACTTCGGTGGGTAGGTAACAGCGTTCCACGCACGTCATGCGGCCACATGACCGTGGAAGCGTCCTCGGACAACGCTGGCTCTTCGGCTAACAAACGGAGATGAGCACCAGCCCCTAGAGTCGGACACGACTGCACAAATGTGCGGGGGGAACCTTTACCTTTAAAGCCAAAAAGTAACTGAAAATATTTAATCCCAGAAGTGAGTAATGGTGTGTTCCTGTAATGGACAAAAACAAAATGCCACTTTTATGCTGATGATGATAATTTGATAACAAAAGTTTAAAATACATTAATATTTCACAGTGCACTTGCCAGGTTACAGTAGGTGAGATACTACATAGTCCATATAATCTTCTGAATGGAACAAAATTAGATTCACAGTGCCAAATTGATGCCTGCAACATAAGATGAAGTAAACAAACATATTCCTTCCCTCTGCCCCCACTCAAAGTCCAAATATTTGAGATATAGAGAGAAATCCCAGTCATTTCTTATTACTGTGAAGGTCAGCCTAGCTGGGAAAATTGTTTCTGCTTTACAATTCCCCAAACTATAGAAAGCAGTTAGAGTTCTGGACAAAAACTAATGTTGCATTCAAAGGGAAAAGTTGATATGGCATTGCTGAAGTAATAAGAGAATTTTTTACTCTTTCCACTTCCCTGTGAACCTAATCAACTGTGACATGAGAAAATACACTGGGCTCACCCAGCTAGAATCTGACTGCCACCTGAAAATATCCACAATATTCCACTGTTTGGGACTTTACAATGATCCTTCCGACATCAATTTTGTACATGTACATCAAAATGCCATTAGAAATGCTTACAAATACCTACTTGCTCACAGCCCTGCACTCAGACTCCAATCGAAGCTCAGCTGTAAAAGACTCTCCTGTGGTTGGCGAAAGGTTTCTTTCAGTTACTCATACGAAAGCATATGGCTATGGAAAAGGGAACTTAAATGAACTTGGAGGCGATCTAAGTATCTTTGCTTTGACCTCACTTGAAAGCTCTCTTAAATGTCATTAGATGCGACAAATGTTTAAAGAGCCTTGAAAATAAGCCTTATGCCATCTTAACAGGAATAAGTTGGTTTATTTTCATTGTTACATCCATTAGATTAAATCTCCTAAAGCAGGGTTCCTCAACGAGGGTTCCGTGGAACCTTAGGGTTCCACAAGAAGTCACTAGGGGTTCCCTGGGAGATCATGATTTATTTAAAAAAATATTTCAATTTTGGGCAACTTCACATTAGAAAGGTAAGTTTCATTCTTTATTTTTAGTTTAAGAACGCTGTTAATGCATACTGTATATACAGGCCTACACATGAAACAAATATAATAGTTTTGTAACTTCTGGCCTATATTTGAACCTGAATGTTCAGGGGTTCCCTGAGGCCTGAAAAATATTTCAAGGGTTCTTCCAGGGTCAAAAGGTTGAGAAACACTGTCCTAAAGGCTAAAATACCTGTATATATTCATGGGTTCTGAATAAGAAAAGATCTTATAAAGTGAGAGACTATACAATAGTCACGAGCAACTTTGTTGAGATAGATATGGCTTATTGAAACACCTGCACAAAGTGTGTATTCGGCATGTAGAGGACACATGTATAAATGAAAACAGACTCCTTTGATAAATGTATGGCATGCTTAATAAAGCTTTTGATGACAGTTTTATTATCTTTTCAGTGATGAAAAGCTGAACGTTTCTAATGTGACTGCACACAATAGTATTATGAACCACCTCCTGTGCTCTAATATTTACAGGAAATATTACAAGTGTTTGACATATAAATGGGGCAATGGGCTGACTTTAATAACCATGTGATCAATAAGAAGTGATATTTTTATAGCTTACATTCAATATGTAAAGGGTCATGGACGGCAAATCTTTAGCACAGCAATAAGGCTAAAAACTTTGCAGTAGGATGCCAGAATTTTTGAATGTTTAGTCGGAGGTCTAGAATATTAGTAGTATTCAAAGCTGATCATAATTCAGAAAGATGAAGTTTGGCATCATCATTCATCTACTAAATGCATAACGTAACATCATGAAGCATCATATCTAGATGTTTAAATATTTGATGATCACTGACACATGCTTCATCTTTTAGCGAACACTATTCTGATGTCTTCCACAGTGTATGCTATATGCCTGCTTATATTTATCATAGTTAATGATTTTAGTTCATCTTCCCTATTTAAAAAAGCAATATTGGAAGCTCAAGAAATATACTCAAAAGCCTGACCACTTTTTCCTCCCAAACTTATCGGGAAACTGTTCTAAGAACAAATCCAAAACGAGGTTGGAGTGTTCTGATGTTGGAGTGCTCCAACAGGTCCTACATTTGCATCTGTCTAGCCTTGTCAAGATTTTTCCTTTGCAAGCAGGAAGAGTGATGGAGGTGTGTGAGCAAGTGATGGGGATCTTTGAATACACAGTCCCTTTAACCCATAGCTTTCCAAACTGTGTGTCGTGACACTTTAGTGTGTCGCAACACACAATTTAGTGTGTTGCAACACAACCCGGAAGTGGACATGCACGGCGGTGGTGGTGGAGTGAAGTGCTGTTGCGGTGGCGGTAGAGTGAAGATTTTCAGTCTGATCCTTTATTATAGTAAAAAATCACACAATTGAAAATAGCATTTTTAGCTATCAAAATCTGGCAATTTGATCTGCTAAAGGAGGGTGGTCCGGGGCTACCCAAAACCAAAGATTGGGGACTTCAGGCAACCTATGGGCCTGAGTTTCTAACTCTGGTTAGGAGTTACTCACAAGGTGATCCTAGTGCCACGAATGAGGCAGTCATACCATAATTTCTAAAAAACCTTCCCTGGAGTCAGGTATTTGTACAAAATTCCTTCCTAGGCAAAATACATGAGAAAGCCAAGTCTTTTAAGGTAATATTGATAATCAAGATCCATTTCAATCTGATGTCAGATTTACCCTGGTCAGCCACGTGTGCTAAAAAGAGAGGATGAATATAATCATACTATTTCTTCTTGACTGCTCAGTGATATTCAGTGATCGTGTCTTCCTGGATTGGCTCACCAGAATGATGATTGGTAGGATTATATTCCAGTAATTCCATCCTACAGAGTTAGTTGTTGAGTATATTGCTGGGGAAGGGGGGTAGAACTATCAAGTATTGTGGTATTTATGCTTTTATTCTTCCCATGTGAAGCAGTTGACTTTGGCGATCTGAGGATGTGAGGTAAGCTTTCATTAGTATGCTGAAGGCACCACATCTATTCCTCCTTTCTGTAAGAGTCAAGTGAAAAAGTGGAAATACTGGTGTCTGAGTTACTAAGCTTCAACCTGCCCCCTCTTTTCTGCCATAGTTCACACCTCACCACCACAGGAGGCTGTAGCTAAAATGGAGTTAGAACAAAAGAACAGCTGGTGGGGAACAATTAAACTCTTCCCATTTCAAAATCACCCCTTCCCCAAATGTTTTTTCTTAGCTTCTTCCCTCCCTCCCTCCCTCCCTCCCTTCCATAAGTAACTAGGGGTTGGGGGCTATTTTGGGAGGGCTGACTCCATTCCCCTTTTGACTTGTAACCCCCCTGACTAAATAACTCAGAGGATGATTTCCTATATTTCAAGCCACTGTTTAATGACTTGTGAAAGAACATGGTTTATTCCCTATGAAGTGCCTTTATTTCCTATGAAAAACTCTCATGCCATCCTCTACAACTTCTATTTGTAAACATTGTATATATTACAGAACCAATATTAAAAAGTAACATATTTTATGGTACTTATTAAACTGTCATCTTTTTGACATGCTTTGTAATTGTCATAAATAGGTACATGTGACTATCACATTAGAAGAAACAGAGTTAAATAAAAGATCCTCCACAACAAGTGTGGATTTTATTGCTCTTGTCATTCAGTTAAATGCTGTGGGATATAGGGAGAAATAGGAGGAAGGTGGCCAGCTTCTCTAATTAGTTTTCAAGATTCCCTCCACCAACAGAATAGATACATCTTTTCTAAAGCAATGGTAATTACAATAATGTTTAAACCACTGACAATTACTAATTTTAGAAATTAATCCTGCTGGTGCCATCACCGTCTCATCTGTGTGGTTCAGAATGCCCCAGCCTCTGCTGAAGCTTAGGCCCAGCCCATCATGACTTTGATTTAATTTTCAGAGGTTCGTTGAGGCTTCTTGAAGTGCTGCTGTCCCAGAGCTACAGTGCCAGCAATGAGGTGGATAATTTCATGCAACAGTGGAAATCTCTGTCTTAAGACAACAACTTTGTATGGTCAATCTAATGAGTCAGGTTGTTCATATTCTTCCAACAGCAATGATGGCTACTTGTCTAGATAGCTTTTAGAATGACACCTCCAACACGGAAGAGCTCTTCCTCACCTCAGCCCAAGGTAAGTAAGAAAACAGAGGAGACGATGGCAGGGGACTGCCAAGGAACATTCCTAGCTTGGTTTTCTCTGAGTTTTCTCCATCAAGGCTCAGAAAACCAGAAAATGACAAAGTGAACAGCGGGGAGCTTGCTCATCATTGTCACATATCACCTTTCCAACTTCAGGAAATTAGAATTGGCTTAGTATTAAAAGGTAACCCACCCTGTTTAGTGCTTTGTGCAAGGAGATGTTGCAACAATAGGGATGGAAATGTATGTTACTCTGGAACAAATGTCCTGAACAGTGTTTGTTTCCTTGCACATTACCAATGGGCTAGGAGTACAGATCCAACCTATCTGAAGAGAATTACTTCACTCTAAATCAGATTTGTTTGCCCTGAATGGTGCCTGATAGCTGACTTAATGCCATGAAGTTATATTCACCATGTAATTTCTGACTGACAGGTTTTTAGAACTGAACACACATGCAAAGAAAAAAATGTGCTAAATATCAAGGAAAGGAATAAGACAAAAATGTTTTCCCTGAAAGCTGAAATGAGCAAACACTCAATAGTGACTGTGCAGCTCAGTTCACATCTGGTCCATTTAAGTGACATAGCTATTAATATATTATCCCATTCTGTTGAATTTCCAGCATTTAAAACAATGCTTTAAAAAACCTGCAGGTAAAATTTATGCAACATTCTGTAATATCCACACTTTCTGTGCATGGCTTTACCTAGTATACACAAATGCAAGCATTCCAATATTTTTACAAACCCAGCTGTATATAATATATGCTCTTTTTATATGCATTATTCTCATATATAAATTCTTCTTCAGAGCAATCTTTCTGAAAGACATCCTGTTTGTATGAAGTCTTCTGGGGAAAATGACTGACACTAGCAGAATCCTTGCACCTGTCTGAAGATGGACCTCATTTTGGTAGGCCATGCCATTTTGATCTCAAAGAAATCTTTGTATGACAACACTATAAAATACCAACTCTATAAGAAACGTATCAAGTAGTAGCCATGTATACTTGTCTTCTGAATTACTGATGTAATGCACCATCTAGAAAAACCATATTTAAGTTTCATTAATTTTAATAGGTTTCTCTCTTCATTGGATTGTGCTCCCAATTTTTTTTTAAACTGCTACGATTGAGTTCTCCTCTCCTGTTCTGTAATGCTCATTTTTTTTATTTTAAATCTTTGTATACATTGTGTTGCATAAGGAATGTTTGTAAGCTTAAAAATACTTTGTGAGCTGGATTTTTAAAAAAAAATAGGAATTTTTTTTACATACTTTGGCTGTATTCATAACAATAGTCATTTGGCCATTGCAACACTAGTGTTGTCTTGGCACTATGAGGGCTGGGTGATTCTAGAAGATGCTTTAGGTCATTAATGAGGATCCTGTGCCTAACTCATGTTTCTTTCAACCATGATTTACTGAATTTATCCAAGTGCTAGGTGCACACATATCCACAGATAGACATTACAGAGATGCAATCTAATGTACAAACTGAGTTATGTGTCCAATCCATTCAGTGACGTGGCACATATTGAACTGCCATTTATTGTCCTCATCCTGTAATGGAACTGCATTCATGAACTAATGAAGTGCTTAATGAATTGCACTGTTAGTTACCACTGAGAATCAGAGGTAGATGGATTCATTGCTTTTGTGTAAAGTAACAGAACAGCACCATGTTCAAAATAGTTTCAGTTCCAGGGACCACAGGTTTAGTTATGCCTAACATAGATATGTAGACAGTGGTGTGTAGCGACCTTGGCAGATCTTCCCCTACCTCTCCCCACCCAAGAAATCAGAGTTGGATTTAGTTCTTGGATGGGAGACTACCAGAAAAAAATTGAGGAATGGGGAGAAGCTAGACAGGCAATCAAAAACTTCAACTTCTCAGAAAAAGGCAATTCCTATTAATTAATATTAATTTTTATGTATCTATTTATTGATCATATTTGTATAGCCACCCATCTCAAGAAAGTGACTCTGGGTGGTGTACAACACTCAATTAAAAGAACCAATAAATACATATAAAACAATCATTAAAACTGTAAAAACTATAAAAGAAAGACCCAAAACAGTAGAGGATAATGTTAACCATAGTAAGGGAGCCATCGCAAAATCTCCCTGGTCCCCAGGGACCCCCAGGCCTGATCACATAGTCAGGTCTTGATGAACTTGCGGAATGTTAAAATGTTAATTCCTATATTAATAGAAGATAGGTTTTCAAAGTTGCAATTCCTTGGTGAAATGAGTTCTGGGTAATGCCATGAAGTAATGTACTGATCCCTTAGGCTAGCTTCTTCAGGGTTTGTATGAAACCGAAGTCACCCACAGATTTTATGTCCTTCAATATTGCTTGTATTCAGAGGATCAGAATGCCTACAACAACTGTTGAGAGCTACATGGATAACATTCCTGTTATATTATTATTTGGATGTACTGTATATGAATTGCTATTGCCTCTTAAATAATTTTGGGGAAATATCTATTACATTATGTGAGGATGCTGACATTCTCCAGATCTTTTTTGTGATCTGGGCTGACTGCCCTATGTCTTTAAGTAAAGATTCCTTTCATGTTCTTTAATTTTACATTTTATGGAGAGTTCAATTTGCCTGGCATAACTCGAGAACTGCAAAATTGTTATATTACTTTTTACCCTTCCTTGGTTTTTAGCTTTGGGTGTTCATCCTGATAAGATTTAGCAGTTGCTGTATCTTGTCCACTATCCCAAATTTTACCCCTGTACTTTCACTTCCATACTGTTGCCATATGCCAAAGTAGACATATCCAAATAGTTCACCAGGGAATTAATTTGATTTAAAGAAGTCTTTATGTCAAGCTTTTATGTTTCTAGAATGCAACAATTATTTACATATATATGACAACTAAAGTTGGAAATAGTTATTTAATAATAATTTTGTTTCATTAAATTAGTACTGAAAATATTTATTTAGGAATTTAAAAAAATGCTTGGCAGACTATGCAATTCAATAGCATCTACTTCTATTTCATTTGTCTTGTTCCATTATAAATCCATCAGTCACAGAATACAAAATCAAGTGTACTTATTTTCCACTCTCTAACATGTCAGGACAAATCCCAGAGGGATAGCTGAGTAAGTCTGTTCCTTTAAAAGGAAAAATAAAATAAAGGTCTACTGTATATATATTTGTACATGGTATAGAAAAACAAAAACTGCAAACAGTGGAGCCAAACATTCATGAATTTCCTGGGGGGCATTTACATTTCTGATGATGCCCCACAAATATGTTAAACAGCTGCCAGAATGATTGATGGTCATAATTAGAAATTATAATCCCAACATCTATGAAGGTATAGCCATATGTGTGCTGAAGATAATATATGTTTCTAACACAGTAAATTGTTCAAAGTTCATCTAGCTTGCTAAAACCTGTAGGATCTAATTTTCTTTGCTGTTATTAGTCTGCTTTAGAAACTTTGGGAAGAAGCTGAAAAGCAGCACCTAGATAATACACTGCCCACATATGGTACAACATAAGGAGTAAAGATAAACGTTATACACAGAAAACTGTCTTTTAGATAGTCCATTGCCAATATGCTGCTATAACAATGCATGCTTGGGTAGTGCAAAATCCTGTAGTTAGAAAATGGATAAACCCATTGCTTTTTCCACACTTTAAAAAGTAAAGGTGTTAACAGGCCTTGAAAAAGGACTGAACAGTTCAGTGCAAATATATCTTGCATGTAAAATATCATGTTGCATTGGAAATCTGATAAATATTTATTATCAATGCTGTTTGCTTTTAATCTCTTCAGGATATCATTTCTCCAGCTTTTTAGTCCTTAAACAAAAATGGCATTTACATTGCAATATTGCTTGCCAACAATCTCATTTTCTGGTTTAGTCAGCAGCCTTCATGCTTGATTAGTCTTTAATTATACAAATACCTACATATTAAAAAAAAGTTTTATTTTTTTCCCATACTTTGAGCATGTAATTATTTCCTCTTGCATGCAATAACCTTTAATTTTAGGATTAAGCAACTGATTCTCTTTAGTATGGATGGATTTTTTCAAGTGTTAAAGTAAATTTGTTTATTGTATTATGAGTGGAAAAATTAACTTTAGGAAAAACCTTCCATTAGCACCTTTGACAGCACAGTGATCAGCTCCTGAGAAAATCTTCAAAAAAATATTAATGTCTGGAAAAACAAATTAGCATCTGATCCTGTTTCCTCAGGGTAGCTTTCAAAGTAAAATGTTTCTAGGCACCAACTGAAAATGACTCAAACAGAGGTGTCCAGAGACTACTAGATTCCACCAGAGCTCCTGGAATGGCTCAATACAGCCTGGGGTAATCCAATATCTGAATCTAATCTGACTTGGTGCCTGGCTGAAGAATGAGTTTAGGAAAAGCAGAGCTCTGTCCTGCCATCACTAGCCCAGGAAAAACACGAGTGGCTGTAACTTTTTGTTTTCATCAGAAATGGATGAAATAGGGAAAGCAGATTTTGTGTCAACAGAAGAGCTCTTTGTGAGGGATAATGACTACCCTTGCTGAAGATGGTGGAGCTGAAGATGGTGGAGTTAGCAATTGTGACAGAAGCATAAGAGATTTATTCGTATTCTTTTCTATAAAATGAAACAAAACAAGAGACTTGGCAAAGTCATCTGGCTCCTGCATCATCACACAAACGTCCAGGATGACAGACTAGCACCAGGGAAGTGGAGTGAATGGTAAAAGTAAACATCTTTTCAATGCTCAAGCATTGTGACAGGGATGACCAATAGTAGCCTGAAAGCAAGGATCAATCTGATTTGCAAACAGACTTGTTACTCACTGAATCCAATTCTCTTCTCCTTCCCTTCTCCCATCCTTGACTTTTTACATAAATAGCAAAAGATTTTGTTGTTTGCTTGTCTATTTTGCTGAGGCCCCATTTTTGCTAACTCTGCAACATCTGCTTTCCAGAGAAACAGATCAAGACCAGAGTTTCATGGAGGCTCAGAACTGAAATGAAATAGATTTGGATTCACTTATTCCACCCTGGATAAATGCAATTCATTTCTGAATTAGCCCACTGCCCTCAGTGATCCACTAACCATATCCAATGCACTAGCACAGTTTTACTAGAAATGTAATAACAGGAGAGGCTGTTTCTAGCTGTTGTCAACTCAAAAGAATGACCTATGAGCTTTCAAAGACCTACATATCTTGTTGTCTTTTCACCCAAATTAATATTTGGGTTTCTATAAGCACATACAGTATCTTGCTGAAATATGTTTCTGTTTTTAATTAAAAAGCATTTCTGTTGCCCATATAATCCATTGTCCCTGGACTCAATCAATAAGCAATACAAGAAGAAGCACTATTAACCCCCTACCCATGTAATTCTACCAGCTCATGCCCCCAAATGTTGAAACAAAAGGTATTTTACACATACAAAATATAGCTGATTCATAAAGTACACATTAAAACATGGGGAATAAAATCCAAAGCATGCTTACTTGCAAATAATTTATAAGACATTTGGTCCGGCTGAGCTGGGATAAAACATTCATGGACTAAACCTGCTGAAAAACAAACATATTTACATGCAGATGAACTTGCTAGCAAAACAAGTGCACTTCCAAGGCTACTAAGGAGTAGTGCAATTATTATCCCATGATCCAGTGCTACACACATACAATTAGTAGGCTGCTGCATGGAAGATGTAAAGCAAAACATCTATCCAGCAACTAGAGTTGTTTTTGTGCAGCCCCAGACAAATAAATCAGTGATTTCACTAGTCAGCTTTCTGAGTAAGTGCAGAGAAGGGCTGGATTCAGTCACATTCTTATCCCCTGGAAAATGATCAGCGCTGTTTCTCATCATTTGACTGTGCTGTGGATTGGAAGTTTTTGGTGGCCATACAACAGCTCCCTGCTTACATGCACATATTGCTTCGTTGGAGCCATTGCCAGCCACATCATTAGTGATGAGTGACAGAAAGCTTCTGTTCCCCCAGGTGTTCAGTGTTTCGTATATTGTAAACTGTTTTTGATTTTGGTCTTTGCTTTTCCAGAGTTTGAGAGCTTTCTCCTCCTATACTTCTCAAGTGTGATGAACACTGGCAAGAGGAACCCTGGTGTTTCATGAGCAGATAGATCTGTTTTATATTTGATGTGCCCAACTTACTAGGATCCACACAGAATTGCAGAAGCTCCCTAGGGCTTCAAAGTATGCTAATTTCCCTTGGATTTCCCCCTCCCCCACCCCCTTATGCCTCAATGGTTTATTCTCTCTAAAAGTTCTCTTCTCCCCAGTACAGTATTGCACATATTCTCTAGTTCTAGTCCCTATTTTGTTTTGAAGCAAAATACAAGGAAGACAACTACTCTCTTGCTGTAATACTTCTACACTGGTACCCAGACTCTTCCTTTCCTCTATTCATTAATGCATTGTTACCATTTACATCTTGCCTTCTTCCATTGTTTTTTTCCATACTGAGACACAAGATTAGAACAGGGGTTTTTTTGTAGGGCAGGGGCTTTTCAAGCTCTTTGACACCCCATGTGACCTGAAGGTAGCTAACTAGTCTTAGAATTTTAATCGAACTAATACTTCTTTTTAATTTGTCACTTACCAACTAACTCTTTTACTTCTTTAGTTGCTTGCTTAAGAAGATGCTTAAGAAAAGAAGAAAAAAGAGAAGATGGTGAAAGTATATATATGAAAGAAAGAAGCTTTCTTTGAGCTTAGAGATGCTTGAGCAAAAACGTCCTCACCATATTAGCACACGCAGCCTTACGAGAGAGAACAGGTGAGACTTAAACTGTGACTATATTAGAGATGACATTCATGTTTATTCAGAGTTCATACTGAGCTCAGGAACTTTCATAAACATTATAGACTCTTTCTTATACAGCTGAATGTAATAGGAACTAGACTTCCTTTGCGTCAGAGATAGGCTGACCATATTTCCTTGAGACAAAACGGGACATTGGGATGGCAAAACAGGATGGGTCTTATGTAATATTCCATATTCATGAAAAAGACAGGGGTCCCCGCCCCCCAGCCTGCATGATTGGCTCCCGCCTGCAAACCCTGCCCCCGGTCCATGCAATTGGCTCCCGCCTGCAAACCCTGCCCCCGGTCCACGCAATTGGCTCCTGCCTGCAAACCCCACCCCCGGTCTGCGCAATTGGCTCCTGCCTGCAAACCCTGCCCCCGGTCCCTCCTTTGCCACGCGCTGATAGGCGGGAGGGCTTCCTCTTCCGGGCTGCCTCCAAACGGCAGCTCCGTCTCAGATCCTCCTTCCGTGCCATTCCCGCTGGGTTCAAAAAATGGGACAAAATTGAGATTTTTATCAAAACGATGGGGCGGTTGAAAAATGCTAAAAAAACAGGACTGTCCCGTTCAAAATGGGACCTATGGTCAGCTTAGTCAGAGAAGCTTGCTTGCTTGCTTGCTTGCTTGCTTGCTTGCTTGCTTGCTTGCTTGCTTGCTTGCTTGCTTGCTTGCTTGCTTGCTTCATTCATTCATTCATTCATTCATTCATTCATTCATTCATTCATTCATTCATTCATTCATTCATGCTTTTTTCTACACTAAAAATGGGTGATGTAGCTTAGCATTTCAGAGTTAGATTTCTGGTCAGGAAACTCATTCAAATCTAATTCTAGCCTTGCAGACATTACATCAACATAGACAAGTTGCTATTTGCTTAGTCTGCAAAATGGGGATAAAACATAAGGATGATTTAGGTAATAAGTGTAGAATATAAAAAATATAAATATTATTCAGATAATATGTGTGGAATATAAATATAAAATATAAACATGTAGAATATAAAAGCACTTAGATCATAAAGTGTTACTGTTAAACATTCCATCTGTTCAATGTAGTTTTAAAACTGCTGTCTTATTTGTTTGATCTTTTATCCATAAAAAGATAAGAACATATTCTTAAGTTATTCTAAGTGCAATGCAAAGTATCAATGCATGGGTATATGCTATGTTGCGCTTTGAATGTCCATAAATAGATATATACAGTACATGGCAAATCTCGCATGCTTTCTGCTTGTGTATTTGTGTGTGTGTGTGTGTGTATGTTTTCAGCAACAAGCAAACTATATGCCTCTCTACTTTACTGGTCTGTAAAGGAGCTAAATTGAATAATAACAACAATAGTACTAGTGGTTATTATTATTTTAGTTCTCACTAGAATAAATAATTCCAGTACTTCTCTCATTTGGGGCATTCAGTGGAATAGATAAACAGCATTTCTGACATGTAAATAGAGTTTGGGTTGGACTGGCTGCATATCTAGGGTCATTTTAGGCTGTAGCTTTCCAGTCCTGAGAAAGACTCAGGAAAACCTAAAGCTGTGCTGCAAATTCATATTTGTTTCACGACACAGACATAAATTATTTTTCTCCCGGTGCCAAGAGAAGTGCTCCAGAGCTGTTCCAACTGCAAAGGGTTGGAAAAAGTCACCCCTAGAGATCTGCATTTGCAAGGTGCATGAGGCCTCCTGGAATATGCCCAGCACAGCAACAGTTCACCAGCTGGGGTGGGACAGAGGAGACTCAGTTAAAGATCTCTGGTGATTCCCTCCCTTGCTGTACATAAATATTTACGTAAATTTAATGAAACAATTCAGACTGCCTCCTAGATTATTCATAGTCTTAATGATTTCCCTGGAGCTCTCCCATGGTCTTTCTAGCTACTTTATTCTATGATAAAGTGCATGACAGTTCTATGATTTCCAAATGAATCTTCAAATCAACCAGCTAGATGAGATGTCAGATCTAATTACTGATCTATTATCTTGCAGAGGATTCCCCTGTTCCCGTGTGTTCTTATTCACCACTCATTTAAAAGCTTTGTTTCCAAAATAAGTTTTTGAAAAGGCTGCTTTTCTTTACTGTTGTGACCTTTTAATCTTTTTTCTTTATGTGAGTGTTTTAAGAATTGTGTGTCTATGTGTGAGTATGGGTGTATATGGTATATAAGATCTTTGAAGAACATTCTGTGCATGTAAAAGAAGGAACCAACCCATAAATTTCATATACACTATGCGATCACTGTGATAGAGGATGTCTCCTCCTTTCTCTCTTTTATATTATTTTATTTATTTTGGCCTCATTTGTTTCTAGAGGCTGCACTAAGGTCCGACTAAGCCAAGAGAACGAATGGAATAAGAGTCCTGATGGGCTGCCTGAAGCTGGCTGGTGTTACGGATCAGCGTAACACCAGCTCTTTTTCCTGTGCCTGGGCCGATGTAAGTCACTGGAGTGGCAAATTACATCAGACCTACAGCTGTAACCCGACATTATGATTAATTTGATCAGTAATTTCTCCTGTTTTTCATTTTAATCGGTGTGACTATTCTGCTGTGGCAGGTCTTTCAGATCTAATTAAGATAAATTTCAGAGTAAAAGACTTGGCAGAATTTTCAAGTCAAATCCGAGCGTCAAGTGTGAAAGACCCCAGTACCAGTCAATCAACCCCCAGTGAAAAGATGGCAGGCTTTAACTCAGCGATCAACCTATTAATACTTAAACAAATTTCATAAACTCCAGGAGTGCTTAGTCACTCTCAAAACATCCTGGTTTAGGAAAAAAAAAACACCCTATCATTTGTTTCTTTCCTTGCATCCATTAATCAAATCATTTCACAAGTGGTCAAGATGCATTATATTCAATACTGTGCTGCAAAAATATGTTTTCAGCTTCTTCATATTTCTATGCAAAGCTTTTGGCATCTGAAAATTATACATTTAGTTGTATGGTTCCTTGTGTGCCACACTGCTCATACACTCAAGGCTTTAGCCCCAGCAGTCCAAGGAATACAACAAGTATGAGAAGCTGTCTCCACCCAAATTTTGGTGAATGGGAACCAACCATACATGTGACATCATGGCCATAGCAAATTGTTTCTTTGTATGGATCAGGTACTGTGGAGAGTAGGTGGAGAGAATGAAGACAAATGGCCACTCACAACCACCTGGTAAACTTCATCTGAGCTCATTCAAACAAGGCCTTAGATGAAATCTGTCAATATAGGGTCCTTGGTCATCTGCATTATCCCTACTAAATAAAAAGGGGCTCTTATTGTACAACAGGTGCAGAAGCATATAATATAGTTGTCCCTATCCATAAGAGTCCAAAGCATATTAAAAGGTAAAAGGTAAAGGTTCCCCCCGCACAGTTGTGCAGTCGTGTCCGACTCTAGGGGCCGGTGCTCATCTCCGTTTGTTAGCCGAAGAGCCAGAGTTGTCTGAATACGCTTCCATGGTCATGTGGCCAGTGTGATGCACGTGGAACGCTGTTACCTACCCACCGAAGTGGTACCTATTAATCTACGTTAATATGCGTTTGCATGCTTTCGAATTGCTAGGTTGGCAAGAGCTGGGGCGAGTGCGGGAGCTCACTCCGTCACTCGGGGCTAGGGATTCGAACCTCCGAACTTGCGATCTTCCGATCGACAAGCCTGGCATCTTACCTGCTGAGCCACCATGCCCCATATATTATAATATATGATATATGAGCATATTACCATATATTTTTAACATAAAACTTCATCTAATGAGTGATGTATTTTCTACCATCTTTTCCAGAAAGATACAGATAACAAGCCACCTCTGAATGAGAGACCTCATTCAGGGTACTTGGGTTGTTAGAATGGACCCAGCTCCTAATTCCCAAGGGATTACATGATTTTGTGAGAAACTGATAATTATTGGGTAGGATGACACCACAATTTATAACCTCCCTTTTTTTAACGTGAAAATTGGGTTGGAAAGAAAATGTCACAGGAACAGTGTTTGCAAAGTCTTTCTTTTCCAGAATCTTGAATTACGGAGATGATGGTGCTGCTGACGGTGTGTGTGCGCGTACTTGAATGGGTGTTGGCATGTGATTGAGAGAGAAGCCAGCATAACCTATTTTTTCTCCTTGAACTTTAATAAATTCCCCAGTAAATACCTCTATGGTTCTTTTTAAAAATTAATAATTTATTTGTTAAAACATTTAAGGAACAGTATAAATAGCTACATAAGAGAAGAAGGTAGAAAGAGACATAGAATAAAATATCAATAATTTAAAAAGGATTTATCATTATCATAACATTTAAAATTCATTCATTGATTCATTGATTCATTGATTCAATATATAGAGCCAGGTTCATTATATCATCTTAAAAATAACTAAAGATCTCTATTAAACTCTAAACATGATATTAATATTGATATCACCACTATTTACCATGCTCATGCATGTACTCAAGTAAAGAAAAAAATAAAAAAAAATAAAAAAGAGAAAAATCAGTAAAAACAATATTAATTTAAGTACATAGTTCTAAATTCCCTCCCATTGTACCCAACTGATGATTGCAGCAAAATATTTATAATCATTGAAATTGCCTCTATTTAATATTATTATTATTATTATTATTATTATTATTATTATTATTATTATTATTATTATTATTTTGTGCCTTTGAGTCATTGTTGCAAGATTTCAGAACATTTCAGAAGTGGCTTGCCCATTTCTCCTTCCTAGGGCGAGAGTCACTGATCTAAGGTCATCCAGCTGGCTTTGTGCCTTAGGTGGGCACATGATTTCCTGGTTTCTAGCCTGGTGCCTTAACCAATACACCAACTGGCTGTCTTACATAATTACTTCCCCCTGAAAAACTATACTCTTAAGTGTCTGCGTTTGGCTTGTAGTGTGACATATGATATATATGCAAGAGCCATTCTTGCTTAAATGTAATCAAACATATTCTGGATATATATTATTAATTTTGCCATTGCTGCATATTCCCAAGTTTGGTTTCCCAGTCTGATATTGTTGGCAAAGTGTCCCTTTTCCAATGTTGAGCCAGATTTGTTCTTGCAGCTGTCAGCATATACCTTAATACATTGTGATATTTTTTATTTACTTGGTCAGAACAATTCATAGTAGAAAAAACTGAGGTTTCAATTCAAACTTCATTTTTACAATTTTTGGATAATGCTGTGTATTTCTTTCCAGTACTTTTGATAATGCCAGTTGTTTTGCTAGAAAATTGATTTCTTCAACTTTAAATGTAATTCCAACCAAGTCTCCCAGTGCTTCTTAAAAGAGCAAATGCAATGAGAATATGTTTGGATAGCCAAGGCAGACAATGTCTTGGCAGAGAGGAGTATTCCTTACAGTAGAGCTTTCCAAACTTTTCATGTTGGTGACACACTTTTTAGACATGCATCATTTCGTGACACACTCTTACAGCAGGGCATCATTTCACAACACACTCTTACAGCAGGGCACAAGGCAGGCACTAGGACCTGCTCAGAATCACAGCAGGTTTGGAGGCAGCCAGGCACAAGGCAGGCACTAGGACCTGCGTGGAATCCTGGCAGAGCTCGGAGGCAGCAGCAGTAGCCGCGACACACCCAGACACTGCAGCCGACACACTAACGTGTCGCGACACATGGTTTGGAAAGCTCTGCCTTACAGAATGAAAAAAGTTCTAATATACATTCCCTTTCTTTAAACATTACTTTATTTCATTAAATGCATCTTTTGAAAACCTTGCAGCAAGATGATCAAACCCTTAATCAATCCAAATAGCAGAGATGGAAGAAACTAGCCGAAAGGTTAGTTAATTAATTTATTTCTAAAGTTAATTTATTTCTGCCACTTATATGGAAGAAAGCATGTAAATCTAATGCATAGGATAGCATATGCTCTTTTCATTGTTCACTGTTAAGAGACTACATCTCAGGGACTCAAATCAAGACTAAGCAGACACTATTAGTATAATATTCATTTCAGGAAAGTTTGCTTGAAAATTATATCTAAAACAGGAAATCTATGTACACCATAAAATTTTTACTCCCTTTTATTGATGCCTTCTGCCAATGGATTTTTTGTTAGTATCAACCCACTGGCTAAATCTCTTTTCAGTGTGCGTCTGGAACTCAGCACATACCTGGATACTGTATACACAACTTGGTGGTTGACTCATGGGAAACTGTGCAGCTGGATGTCAACAATAAGCTTTTTCCATTGGCCACCATTCACTGAAGTGGCTGTGAAAACAAGCCATTAAAAATTGATTGATTGATTGATTGATTGATTGATCGATCGATCGATCAATCAATCAATCAATCAGCTGCTGAGTTAAAGTGCATTGTGAATACAGTGCTCCTCTTTGTAGCTATCCACATAGCTGACAACTGATTTATTCCCAGCTTGATGGCTCCATTCTGGCTTCCAGCAGAGGCCCAGAGATCCACTGCCTAAATGTGTTTCCATCCATCCATCCATCCAGAGTCAGAAAGAATAGGAACCAGGATGTTTTTTATATACAACAGTCAATTCCAGGGTACAAGTCAGAACATATGTAACAGAAATGAAATTCTACTGAAATTCTTTTTTAGCATATAATGCTAAAGGCAATACAGGCAAACGTGGCCGAAGGTCTGCTCTCCTGAGGTGCAAGGGTGGGATCAAAGTAGGTAAGGCAAGAGCCAAGTCAACTGTTTTCCTACTAAATCCTCCAAAACACGGAAGTGCATGTGGGAAAGGGAAATCAAATAACTCCAGTAACAGTGCTTCCCCACCATCTACCTATATTTCTGTGTCCTACTAAGGCATCCTGGACTCTTAGTCTTGTCAATTAGGAACATAATAAGCTGCCTAATCCAGGATCAGACTCCACTCTCAGTGGCTTTGTGGCTTCAGGTTGGGCAGGTGTAACTGAGCTATGGTCCTCTTCCAAGCAGACAGCTGCTAAGCTAGCTGGATATCTCGATGTATGTAAACATTGGAAAGCACTATTAACAGTGCTGTGATTTTTACTTCTTAATTGCTACTTTTGCTTTCAGTCACTGTTTTAATGTTTATCTTGTTGGTTTTATTTTATATGTTAGAAAATGTCTTCATGCATGTGGGGGAAAGGTCATCATGACTGGGGAAGGGAACGGCAAACCACCCCGCTATAAGTCTGCCTAGAAAACGCCCGCGAAAGCGGCGTCCCTCCAAAGGGTCAGTAATGACTCGGTGCTTGCACAGAGGACCTTTCAGTTCAGTTCATGTTTCATTCATTGACTCTAATTGCATTTTTAAATTGTAAATTGATTCCTCTCAATGGGAAGTGGTATCAAAATATTTTAAATACATGCATACACACTATGGATAAAAAGAGAAGACACTTTCTATAGCTGTTGTGGGTCTTCCGGGCTGTGCGGACGTGTTCTGGAGGTTGTGGTTCCTAACGTTTCGCCAGCATCTGTGGCCAGCATCTTCAGAGGGCAGGAGCACAGACAGAAGCGAAATCTCTGTGCCCAGGTAGAGTCTACCTACCTACACTCTACCTGGGCACAGAGATTTCGCTTCTGTCTGTGCTCCTGCCCTCTGAAGATGCTGGCCACAGATGCTGGCGAAACGTTAGGAACCACAACTTCCAGAACACGTCCGCACAGCCCGGAAGACCCACAACAGCCATCGAACTCCGGCCGTGAAAGCCTTCGACAATACACTTCCTATAAATCACTTTCTATGCTTTCTGAAGTTTATATAAATTTTATTGCTTTTTCTACATCTAGAAGATTTGTAGTAAATTCCTGGAAGTGTCAATACACACTGAGTTGAGCAAATTTTTTAAAAAAAGGATCTTTATTTTTATTTTTAAGGAAACTTAGCCATTGACAGTAGTCCTTGTTGGTTTTCTTATTTTTACCTTAGTGGAACTGCAGTTGGGCATTCATACAGGTGTTCTTCCTCATTTAAGACTGTGCTTTCTCATCTAGCTTTTATTTTTATAAAATATCTAGCAGCCAAATATATTATTTAAGATTAGCATGAAAATTTAATCAGAAGGAGAATCTGCTTTGGCTATCTATGCCTTTATTTATTTATTTTGTTATTGTAGCTCTTGTTTTAATGTCTCCCATCTCTCTCCTTTTCCAACCCAACATACTCCTTTTTTATTCACCCATCACATTCCTGCATTGGCTTTATTTTGTGTCAGTTTCAACAACAAAAAGGTACTTTATAACTGAGTTCTGAGAATGTTCAGAATAATTCTACAGTCAAGGCATCCCTGGGGGAAATCTCCTATTTTTCTGATGAGTTTTGCAGGTAACTATTGGATTCTTTTTCCATCTAACTATGGCTCTTCTTTTTTGTTATGTTTTTTTCCAGATCTGTATGATTCAGGTATATGAATAGAACTCTGTGGAATCAAACTGGGCATTGAACAAAAACAAACATCTAGCTATGTTTCTGGTTCACAAGTCTATGCGTTGTACTTCATCAGCCTTCTACTGCATGGATTGTATTTTCAATGGTCAATATTACATAGTAAAATTATATTGATAATATGTTGTGGTGTTGAAAATTTATTCAATGAATGTCATGATTTTCTGTGAAGGATCCTAGAAACGGTATTTTGAGGCTGAGAATATTGCTGTTTGAAGTGTGAATTCCATGGCACTGAGTCTTCAGGGCCTTATGACCTACTGACCACTAGGGGTAGTGAGTGTTAATAGAAAATTAAGATTAGGCAGGGGGTCCACAAAGTCAATCTTAATTCCTGTTGCCTGTACTTTGTCTAAGAGATTGCTAATCTCAGGTCACTTCCTTCTGCCTTTATTCCCAGGTAGACATCTACAGAGTACATGATTGTTTCACTTCCTCCTGGTTGGATGAAGTTAACTAGGTGCTAGGCTTTCCCTATCTCTATAATGTATTCCCAACAGATAATTCCTTTCTGTCATAATTACAAAAACTGCTTCAGTAATCACTGCTCCGGTCAAATTCCCGCCCTCAGGAATGCTCACATGCCCAGAGAGAACACTTTAACTTCCAACAAGTGTCTCACTTTCTGGTCATATAGATCTAATGGTGTTATGGAGAATCAGGGATATGACCTTTAGGGAAATAGGCAAGAACCATTATATTAGAAAAGAGGGCTGAAACATTCCTTAAGCCCTGGGAAACAAGATAGTAATCAGAAGAGACTCAGGCAGGCTCCTCCCTGTTTCATTGGGATATAAGAGGGAGGGGAGGTAAAGCTCACTCAGGCTTGCAAGTTTCTGTTATTTTAGACTGTCTCAATAAAGTATAGTTCTAGTCTTCCTATGGAGCCCTTTTCCTGATCTGGTGTATCCCAAAGGGGTGACAGGTGTCCGGAGGAAGCCAGAATGGCACAACAATGATGACATGAACACAGTGATGTCACCACACAAATCTCACCCTTATGTACCTATATCTGACATCTGTTGCAAGTATGTCTATGAAGGTTCTCAGTCATCCAGGTGGAATTGTCTGTAGCTTGAATCATGTCAACTGGATTTCTATTTTCTCAGTGGAAACGTTTCGCTCCTTATCCAAGGAGCTTCTTCAGTCTGAGCAAAGTTAGTTAGTAAGGATTCCCTTACTAACTTTGCTCAGACTGAAGAAGCTCCTTGGATAAGGAGCGAAATGTTTCCACTGAGAAAATAGAAATCCAGTTGACATGATTCAAGCTACAGTCTGTTGCAAGTATGTCAGTCATCATACACTATGTTTTGTTATTTGTTATTTGTCCTTAGTAGCCTCCTTGTAGACACCCATATACAGATTCAACCTCCCTGGCAAGAGGAAATTAAGTTGATGGAATAATATATTCTGTAGATCCCACATGAAGAATTATTTTGAGGTGTGAAATATGGAACAATGGTTAGGTTTTCTTCTACTGTCTCCATACGAACAATCGTTTACAAAATAACCATGTGCAGCATATACAGATTCCAAAGAGATCGCCTTCAACATTCTGGGAAAATTTGAAACACCCTTCCCTCAAGATCCTTCAGGCCCCTGGCCCAATGGCCTTCTGAAAAACTGTAAAGACATTTTCCCGCAAGCCTTGGGGTGATGTTAAGGCTGGAGCTCAGGGAAGCTCTATTGTTATGATATGTTTGTATTTGGGGCACTGGGTATGTTCTGTTTTTGTTAGTTTTTATACTTTTTGTTGTTTTTATTTTTATTACTGTTGTGAGATGGGCAGCTACACAAATCTTTTAAATGAATGAATGAATAAATTAAATAAAGGAAATAAGTAATGAAAAACTTTAACAAAAATAAAATATAAACTTTTATTGAAATTTGAAACAGAAGAAGAAGTGAAAGAATGTATGATAATGTGGGCTAATTCTTTTTATTATAATATACAGATGGAACAAAGGGAAATATGTGGTTGAAAGAATTGAAATTTACACTATGTTATAATCTTAAAGAGAATGTTTATAGAATGATGTACCATTGGTATATGTCACCAGAGAAATTGTCTAGAATATATAAAGGCGCTTCAAATTTATGTTGGGATTGTGAACAACAAGAAGGAACATTTTATCATGTTTGGTGGATGTGTAAAAAAGCTAGAAAATTTTGGATTCAAATACACACACTGATTCAGAGGATTTTAAAGATTAATATACAACTGAGACCAGAGGTTTTTCTTTTGGGATTGATGGACCAACAGTTGGAAAAAGTCATTTTTGGCACAAGTACTTCAGATTTTGTTAAAGTCAAAATTGTTGGTGAGTGCTTTTGTTTTGGGAGGGTGGAGAAATAATTTGTTAATAAGTTCTCACATTGCTTTTCTTGTTTTCTCATAGATTTTGGAAGATGAACATGCAAATGTTGATGAAGTGGAATTGAAAAGCCAGACACTTGAATAAAATTGTACCTTGGCTATAATAGGTAAGAATGATAGTTGAATAAAAATACCTAGTCATAATTGTTTTTTTTAGGATGGTAAATATTATCTGAAAAGTCTATATTTATTAATGATTGTGATAACATGTTTGCATTCCTATCAGAGTACTGTTCCTGCCAAAGACTCACAACTCTGTACCAGTTTTATTCACACTGCAAATGAATGGACAATTGACTAGAATTAGGTCTAGATCTTGGCTTTCATAAAGTTTGTTTTTGTATATGATAACTGCAGCAAGATTATTTTATTTATTTATTTTATTTATCCATCTCCCCCAATGGGGACCCTGGGCGGTGCACAATAAAATAGAATTAAAAAAAATATAAAATTACAACAATACATAATATGAATTCCAAGGGTGAAATGTTAAAATAAGACACTGGGAGGCTTCAAGGGACCAGCCATCCCCAAGAGGAACTGTTGGCGTTTCCCTCCCAGGCAAGACGGCAGAAAGATGGAAAGATTCAGCATTACCCACAATGGAGGAATGGTTGGTGAAGATGATGGAACTTGCTGAGATGGCTAAATTGACTATTTTGATCAGAGAAAAGACAGTATCTACATTTTTTGCTGACTGGAAACCCCTTATGAACTTTTTGCGTAAAACAGAAAAAAAATGAACTTATGATTTATGGTTTTGATGATTAGACAGAATAGATTATAGAAAGAAGACAGTCATGTTGTAACCATAGAGTAAGAGGTAAATTTATAATTGTACTTATAACTGCTGTAAAGAAGATTGGAAGCCACTCTTTGTATCTTTTTTTCTTTCTTCTCTATTTTTCTTTTACTTTCCCCCCCCATTTCTTGCACTTTTAGCTTTCTCTTTGATTTCTTTTTCTTTTCTTTTTCTTACTTTATATTAGTTTGCCTTCCTTTTAAAATTATACACACACACACATCACACACACACACACACACACACACACACACACACACACAAACACCAGAGAAAAGACAATACCTATGTTTTTTGCTGACTGGAAATCCCTTATGGACTTTTTGCATGAAACAGAAAAAAATGCACTTATGACTTGTGGTTTTGATGATTAGAAAAAAAATTTGGATAATAGAAAAAGTGAGCTTGTTGTTGTTGTTGTAATCATAGAGTAAGAGATAACTTTGTAATCATACTTACAGTATACAGTATATATACAGGCTACCTGAGGGACTGTCTCATCCCCATAACATCGAACTGTCCCACTCGGTCATCACTCCCAGCCTTCCGGAAGAACTTAAAGACCTGGTTCTGCCGCCTCGCCTGGGATGGGAACAGGAACAGCTCCTCCTGGGGATGGCTGGTGCCATAGAGCCCTTTTAAGTACAATCTTATAGCTCCTTGGATTTTATATTTAATTTATTAATATTTATATGATATATGATGTTTTTGTATTTGCACTGTTTTTTATCTATTTTAACTGTTGTAAACCACCCAGAGTCCCCTTTGGGGGAGATGGAGCGGTAATAGAAATTGAAAGAATGAATGAATGAATGAATGAATGAATGAATGAATGAATGATTAATTATTAATTAATTAATTAATTAATTGCTGCAAGGGAAATCAGAAGCTTCTTTCTATTTCTTTCTATTCTTTCTTTCTGCACTTTTGGTTTCCTTCCTTCCTTCCTTCCTTCCTTCCTTCCTTCCTTCCTTCCTTCCTTCCTTCCTTCTTTCTTTCTTTCTTTCTTTCTTTCTTTCTTTCTTTCTTTCTTTCTTTCTTTCTTTCTTTCTTTCTTTCTTCTCTTTCTTCTGTATTAGTTTATGTTAGTTTTTGTGTTCTTTTTAAAACTTTTAATAAAATTTATATATATAAAAAAGAGAAAGTTTCTTGAGCTGATGGCCAAGAAAGAGCAGAATAAGGAAATCTGTAGCCATTCATAGTTATAAGGCATTTCTATTGCATCTCTAGTTGGGTGGATTTCTTTTTAGCACTTTACTTCTATGAAGAAGGAAAACAAAATAGTACCCACATGGGAAGGGGGTACGCATTCTTCTACACACCCTCCTGCTTCATGGAATTCATGAAACATGATCCCACATTTCATTGGTTATATAGGCTGAATCTACATTTGCAGCCATCATTCACAAAATATATTTCTTCTGACATGTAAGGCTGTTAGTGGTTTATATGAACATTATTAAACGGCATAGAGAGAAATTACTCTGTATTTATTTAGGCCTGGCATGGTTGCTGGTTTGTTTATTAGATTTATATCCTACTTTTTATTCAAAACAAGGATATCCTGTCTATAACTGTACATTTATAAAACAAAACCTGAAATTTCAGCCAAAACAAAGTTAAGGTAGAAGATTAACTAGTAAACCTTTCTACGTTTTTCACTTAAGAAGAAAATAAAATTAAACTCATGTGTAACTAGTTTATTATAAATTGCAGAAAGTTACATTTCTAAAAAGATGAATCATTTCCATCTTGACCAGCTTTTCTCATCCAGCTTTTGTAACTTTTCTATCATCTCAAATTAGAAGATCACGTTGATGTATGATGTTGCCTTTTTGGATATTTTACGCATTTTACTGAGGAAAGAACTTGTTTCTATAATATACCAGGCCTTAAAAAATGTGGGTCCTTTCTGGCATTCTCTTGGGTTCTGGTCATTACAAGGGTGTTATCTAGCTGGTTCAGTCCAATTCATGAGAACCTGTCATTAATTTGTCATTTTATAACTAAGCCAAAAAACATTTTTGCCCTACTTTGCCTGAAGAAGCTGGTTTAGCCAGGTTGAGTGAAAAGAAAATCCAGGCAAGTCTGATGCACAGGAAAAACCAGAGGCCTCACAAGGATGGCATTCTGGACTTTGGAGATGGACAGCTTGTCTGCTCAGAGCAGGGGGAAAAGGTAAGCTAATATTTTAACTCTGGGACTGGGGCTTAAATACCTAATGCAGAGCTTAACTTGGTTCCTTTATAGCAGAACTTTAGGTGCATAATTAAGGGTTTGGGATAACAATTGCAGTCATTAACCAGCACAAGGTCGGTTTGGGATAAACATTTCTCCCAAATTTTTATATGAATATGCAATTTAGTTGAGAAGGTACCAATTGAAGAGAATATTTGTAGCTCAGGGTTGAACTGTGGAGTCCTTGGTGCTCTCTGAGCCTTGTTGTTTTCTTGCAGACATTTCATTGCCAGGCTAGGCAACATCTTCAGTGCAAAAAGGGAGTGGGACTTGCTCTCTGTTTATATACCATGGCTTGTCCTCTTGTGTTGTTGTGTTGGTGGAGGTGTTGTTCTCCCCTTAGGAGTTCCTTGATTGTTTGTTGTTTTCAGCCCAATCAAGAAACTCCTAAGGGTGGGGAAATAAATAAATAAATAAATAAATAAATAAATAAATAATCCCAGTAAGAAAAATCCATCAGTCAATTTAAAATATATATTCATTCATAAGTGCATATTGGATGGAAACACAAACTAAGCAAAATCTCAGAGGAATAAAAATAAATGCTTAATGTAATAGAAAAATAACCTGTAAGATAATAGTAACATGTTGCCCCCTACATATTTGTTGGACTTGTTTATATAATCTTAATATTAGTGTTTCAAATTAATAGGAAATTTAATTATGCCAACTATAGGCTGACCATATTTCCTTGAGAAAAAAATGGGACATTGGGATGGCAAAATGGGATGGGGTTTTATGTAATATTCCGTATTTGTGAAAAAGTCAGGAGTCCCCACCCCCCGGTCTGCACGATTGGCTCCCGCCTGAAAACCCTGCCCTCTGGCCTGCGCAATTGGCTCCCGCCTGCAAACCCCACCTCCCAGTCAGCGCAATTGGCTCCCGCCTGCAAACCCTGCCCCCTGGTCCCTCCTTCACCATGCACTGATAGGCGGGAGGGCTTGCTCTTCCAGGCTGCCCCCAATCGGCAGCTCCGGCTTGGATCCTCCTTCTGCACCATTCCCGCCGGGTTTAAAAAACGGGACAAAATTGAGATTTTTATCAAAACGACAGGACGGTTGAAAAATGCTAAAAAAACAGGGCTGTCCCATTCAAAACAGGATGTATGGTCAGCCTAGCCAACTAAGTTTTTAATAACAATTAACACTAGTGCCTAAAACTAAACCTGAGTTGAAGAAGTTAGAAAACTTATAGAAGTCAATTGCTTCTAAATCCCAACTTTCTGATATAATAGTTGGACTGTAACTGTTTATCCCCTTACACAGAATTAAGACCCACTCAGCTCAGTGAGAATAAAAGTGTTCCTCTAAGGCTTTAGAGGTTGTGCATGGTTGTGCATTTGGAAGACATCTTACAGTATATTTTTATTTTTGTTTTTATTGTATTTTAATGATGTTGTGTTGTGAACCTCCCAGAGTCCCTCCTTGAGGGAGAGATGGGCGGTCATAGAAATTTAATAAATAAATAAATGAATAAATAAATAAATAAAATAATATCCTTTCGGAAGGACTTTTCATTAGAGCTTGCACATTAAGTACTGTGAGCTAAAATCATCAATTATTTTCATGATCAGTGGGGAAAGTAACACAGTCAATCAGGCCAAAAAAGCAGAAGAATCTCCAGATCAATAGGGCTCTAATTATTCTGTGAGATATGCACATACTTTGGCATAATAATAATTACAATAGCAGCTAACCATCTGGAAAAGCAGCCGTCCCTGCTGAATTGAATACAGACTCATAATAAAATCACAGTGTGACTTATTATTGAGAAATCTGACAAGAATCATTCTGAGAACTTTTGTACCTCAGCTTTCAGCCCAACACAGACACTCATTTCTAATCATCCAAAGAAGTCAAATGCCTTGCTCAGGTATACTGTATATAACAAATTCACTTTCATTTAATTTTCTGTCTGGAGACATGATAGCAGCTGTACATTTTTAATTATGCTTGTTGTTATCCTTCAGAGCCTTTTGAAATAAATGTAATCATCCTTCCACAATACTGGCATTTTATAACTATCTTTCTCAGTTGCATTGTTCTAAGCCAATATCTCTTGGACAGCCCCTGAATAATGTAAGAAGTTAAACCCACGTGAAAAATCAAGAATTCAGAAATGAAATTTAACCTGTCAAATTTTAACTCCATTGGTTTTTATTCCCTTAATATTCTTCAAGGCAAAGGTGCTTTGTTCCAGTTCATAAAGACTATTCACCTTGGAGGCTATTATTTTCTTGAATTTAATTCCACATCAATATTTAAGTTAAAGCAATGGACAAAAACAATTCAAAAGGCCACATCTCTCAGAAGCCTTATAATAGTCAGAATGTAAAATGTTGCCAGGTATCTGCTACACACCACTTGTAAGACTCACACAGTGTGTTCATTGGCGACTGAAGGGTTTCGGTCAAAATCTGGTAGGTGAGGAATACTGCCCTGGCTTCTGAGTTGCCAACCCAATAGCAGTAATTTTGGGCTATGAGGGTAGTATGGTCAACTAACCACCCAGAGTCCCCTCTGTGGGGGGAGATGGGCGGTGATATAAGTATGATAAATAAATAAATAAATAAATAAATAAATAAATAAACAAACAAACAAACAAACTATCCTTTAATCCTTCAAAACATTCCTTAGAGTCAATAGTCTTAGCAGTTGGCCAACCTCAGAAGCTAACCTGCGTTGAGTTCAGTTATTCTTCAGTGGGAAATCTCTGACTACCAGAGCTGTAGGCTAGTCTGGGAAGTTGAAACAACATCACAGAAACATGTCTGTGTCGCTGGCAGGAAATCTAAATGGGCATGTCTATGAAATCACCAGGAGTCAGGTTTGACTTTGAAGAGACTTTACCTTTTTAAAGAGGCCATAAACAAATTTCACTCTGGTTCTACAAAAGAGGTCCTGGCAAGAATAACTCTACATTTTGCTGCATTTCAATAATACATTTAATTTTTTTAAAAATAAAAGTATCTGCACAGCAAATGGCCAGTTAACAAGGATGTTAGAACTTGGTCTCCACTGTATGCACTCAGCTGTGCAAAAGCACTGAGGGAATAAAATGTGCAGCAACTTCTTTGGATCTATTTTTCATCAATAATCTACATATTAGAGTTAGCTAATAAGCTATTGCTAAGCTCAGCGGGTAAGACGCCAGGCTTGTCGATCAGAAGATTGCAAGTTCGGAGGTTCGAATCCCTAGCCCCGCGTGATGGAGTGAGCTCCCGCACTAGCTCCAGCTCTTGCCAACCTAGCAATTCGAAAGCATGAAAATGCAAGTAGATGAATAGGTACCACTTTGGTGGGTAGGTAACAGTGTTCCGTGCGCGTCATGCGGCCACATGACCGTGGAAGCGTCTTTGGACAACGCAGGCTCTTCGGCTAACAAACGGAGATGAGCACCGGCCCCTAGAGTCGGACACGACTGCACAAATGTGCGGGGGGAACCTTTACCTTTTTTTTAAGCTATTGCTATGGCAATAGACTGGTCACTTACCTTAAGTAGCCCTTGACACTATACATTATTATTACTTCTAAAAGAACTTTGTGCTATTGAGGTAAAAAGGATTGAAATTAAAACCCTGTGTGTTGTGGGAAGGTGCATTCATAAGATGTGAATTTTCTGTGAAAAGTTGACAGGAGGAAACCATCAAGGTTCCAGTATCTTCTATTTGTGAAATTCCTAGATAGTCTTCTCCAGTTTGGCAACCTTGAGATGGGTTGGTCATTCTGCCTGGGAATGTTAGGGAATGTTAGGAGTTGAATGAAAGTACCCTGAACAGAGATATGAATTATTAACATTGCTGTCTGAATACAATGGATATATACAAAACATAGCAGATTCTTAGCTTTCTTAGCTCTACTTGTTTGCTGTCTTAAACTGTAAATGATATTATTATTATTATTATTATTATTATTATTATTATTATTATTATCAATCTACAATTAGATTCATAGTCAAAGACTGGTGAAAACTTAATAATTCACATCCTGACTAAGGACCTAAAAATTATTAAGGTAGCATCTGAGAATATAGGCAATTCCGGACTTGGGGACATGGCGGACTGAACAGCTGTGCCCATGGGCTCAGTGGGTGGAGCTGACAACACAGCAGTTTTTTTCGGGCTCAGGCAGGTTTTCCTGAAGCCCAGGAGTGTTTTCTGGAAAAAGGAAAACACTTGGAATCACCTCATCTGTCCTCCGGACGGCTGCTTGCAGCCAGAAGATAGCAAACAGCATTCACATTTGACTGGTAAGAGCTAGCTGGGAGGCGGGGACGTCAGCATTTTCCAAGCCGTGCTGTAGCCTTAAAGGGACACTAAGACTGGCCTCCCCATTTGTAAATCACTCAATTTATATTTCTTTTAAGTACGTGTACCCGAAGAAAGGCTTTCTACAGCAAGGAGAAGCTGGCTGTCTTGGTTCTTATCGTTATTTTGGGATTACTTTTTTTTAAAAAAAATCTTTTTAAGTTTTGGGCCTTGTTTTCCCTCCAAATATTAAGGAGGATTGAGAGTAAATAATTGTCTCCCTGTTATTATTTTTGTACTAAATTTGAAGATATTAGCATTTTCCTACACGGTGAATCAGCTGATTTGAACCTTCAGCTTGCTGGTTCTACTTTCCCTGGGGAACTGTCTGCATATCTCACTTTTGCTTGTGTAAACACATTCCGGAACTCTTTCATATCTTTGACTTTCGCTAGGGGGTGCCATAATCTACTGCGTGAGACATGGAGGATTTTAAACAGATTTTCTCTGACTTCCACCAAGACTTTAAACAGATTCTTTCTGACTCCTACCAAGTTTTTATGCAAGGCATTCAGGACATTGTGGAAAATATGAGGTCTAAAATGTGTAATCTGGTTGGGGATGTGGATGAAACTGAGGATTTTGACAGTGACAGAAATGTCTCTTCTAAGAGTGAGATCGGGATTTCTATTGAAATGCTGGATGAAGATTGGATAGTCGCGTTGGAGAAATTTAAGGGAGAGAGTGAGTTGCAAGCCACAAGTGAAACTGATTTTCTGGTGGAATGCCAAGAAAAAGAAGGGGTTATGAAGAAAACAATTCCTTATGTTTATGAATTTTTATGAGCAATTAAAAAAATAGCTTCATGTTATCTGCATTCCTGGGGGCAGTGTAAAGAAGATCAACTTCCTTAAGAGGAAGGTGGAAAATTTTGTGATTTCTATAATAATTGTTCAGATCTAAATATACTAACATGCAAGAGGGAAGTGAGCAAACCTACCAAAGGCAGTCTCAGGAGTCCAAGGTCTAAAACTGTTTGTTAACCACTAATTTTTGACCTTATCCAGCCAACTTCAAAATTTATTTCTCCATGATCAGATTCCAAGCTACCTTCTTTATCCCTGAAGCCTGACCCATATAGGCATTCACTGTTGGTGGCAAATATCTGAGTAATGCAGCTGCATGACAGAATCCACTCCTCACAAAATTCTGTGTGTATGAATGTGATTTTCCAATAACCTCTTTTACCAAAGGAATACATCTAGGCTTGTCAACTGGCCAGGAAGAAAACAGTTTGGCTTGTTCTTGTACTACATGACATGTAGAAATCAGCTGGTAAAACTTTTCATGACATTGACATAATTATCACCAATGGATATTTTATTATTAAAGAGACAATGAAAGGAACCAATGAAAAAGCTGACATTCTAAGTAAGGGACTGGTTGACCAGGATTTCTACCTTGCTAGGCCTTACTTGAATTTTTAGATTGTACTTTCTTTCTTTCCCCATCTAATGTGAAAATTATTGCTTTTTTTTTGGAAACAACTTTCCCTTCAAGCATAATTAGGGTTTATCTCTGCTGTATCAGTGGTGTGTTACCAAAGATTTCTGGAACTTGTAGTTAAATCAGAATGTTCACTTGGGACCAAAGAATGACCAATCAAGCGATTAACATGTACACTAGATCCACTACACTACACTAGATCCACAACACTTACAACTAAACTTACATAAATTATCTGCAGTTCAAATGATATATTGAATGAATTAGAGGCAACTGTGAGTATTTAGTGCCCTCCAAATTCAATGATCAGGAATTCTGGGAATTATAGTCAAGCATTTTTGGAAGGTAAAAATCACCACAGCCACAACTGCCCTGTTAGCTATCTCTGTTTTTTTAGGAACATAAAAGAGGCATTTGGCAAAAAGTGAGTTCGGATTTTCCACTGGTTACTCCCCCCCCCCCCTTCTCCAGGCAACATATTTTTTTTAAAAAAAATGAAACTGCTAATTGTTACTGTTCTCTATGTTTATTCTTGAATACTACTCTAGTTCTGAGTGCTGGTGGTATTTTTTTCTCCTTTAGTGTGTAACTTCATTCAAGCATGTACAAATAGGAATGTAGTACTTATATATAGACGGAATGGTGGGGGTTGATTAACCTTAGTGGTGCCACAGACTGTAACAGCATAGAAGACCCACGTGGTATAGCAGGCCTCGAGGTGGCAGGCCTTGGTGGCAACGAGTGGTAGACCTGAATTGAGCACTTGGTCATCCCCTCGCAACCTGCCCAGAGTTGGTGGAGAGCTGTTGAGGCCCCTCCAGTGTGAATGTGGGACTCCCTCCTGGGGGTGAGAGACAAGGGAGGGATCCCGGGAGTGTTTGATGGTATGAGAGAGCACTCACCTCCTGAGTGAGAGACAGGAGGTGAAAGGAAGTGAATAAGATGCCCCCCTGCTGACCAGTGAGAGAGGCCGAGCGGGGGGCATAGTGAATGGGTTCGTGATGGCTAGGTTCTGACGGCACCAAGAGCATGACTGGTGCGCTGGAGGACCTGCCATTACCCTGTGAGTAATTCAGTATATGTGAGGGTGTGTGAATGGATGGAGGGACCTCTATTTCGAACCAGGGACTCCGGAGGTCCGGGATCGGAGGCTAATGGATTGGGAGTCTCTGGGGGCTTTAGGGCGGGTCATATCATTGACATGGTGATGGGTAGGGGATGCTATGGTGGAAGCTGGAGGGCGGGCCATCTTCGGGGAAGATGCCCCCAGTGCTTGTTACCAGTGGTGTGTTCCGGCCCTCTGTGCTCAGACCCAGGCCCTAGACAGCAGATTGAAAGGGCCCTGGTTTCCAGCTGTTGCTACTTAACGCCAGGTCAGTCAACAACAAAGCCCCCCTCATATGTCATTTGGTCACCGAGGAGGGGGCAGACCTGGAGTGTATTACTGAGATCTGGCTGGGCCCCGAGGGGGGATGCCCCTTTTGGAAATGTGCCTGGCCGGCTTTACAGTATGGCACCAGCTGAGACCCCAAGATAGGGGAGGAGGGGTGGCTCTTGTCATCCGAGAGTCTCTAGTGGCCTTCAGGGGCACTGCTTCACAAGTGGCCGGTTGTGAGACCCTGTTTCTCAAGTTGGGTTCCCGAGAACAGTTGGGAGTGTTGCTACTGTACCAGCCTCCCTGCTGCATAGCAACCTCCCTGCCTGAGCTACTGGAGGCCATCTTGGGGTTGGCAGTGGAGTTCCCCAGGCTTATGGTTTTGGGGGACTTCAATGTGCCATCCCTGGGGCATGCCTCAGAGGCAGCTCGGGAGTTCATGGCTACCATGGCAGCCATGGGCCTGTTCCAGATTATTTGGGACCCGACTCGAGACAGTGGTCTCACCCCAGACTTGGTTGTCTTGTCGGAGCAATGGCAATGTGACCTGAGGGGAGAGTTACAGTTGTCCCCATTGTCATGGTCAGATCACGCCCTGATGGCTCTGAGATTCTCTTATGCCAACCCCATCTGCAGGGAGGCTGGACCCATTCGATTGGTCCACCCCTGGCAACTGATGGACCTGGTAGGGTTTCAGAGGGAGCTGGGGGTTATACCCGAGGATCTGCTGCAGGATCCAGTGGAGACCCTGGCCACTGCCTGGAATAGGGAGGTGGCCGGGGCCTTGGACAGGATCGCGCCTGTGCGGCCTCTCTTGCCACATCTGACCCGACACTCCCCGTGGTTCACGGAGGAGCTGAGGGTTTTGAAGAGGATTAAGAGACGTCTAGAGCACCACTGGAGGAAGACAAAAACCAAACCTGACCGAACACAATCTAGAGCTGCTGTTAAGGCCTACCTTGTGGAAGTAAGAGTGGCAAAAAGGCACTATTTTTCCACTCTTATTGCATCCGTAGAATGCCGCCTGACAGCCCTGTTTAAGATTACCCGATCCCTTTTGGGGAAGGTGGGTTCAGAGACCCACCTACAGGACCATGCTGAGGAGTTTTCTGGGCATCTGGAGGATAAAATCACTCGGATTCGCTCCAAGTTGGACTCCAAGCATGAGACATGGTCTGTGGAGATGTCTGGGGTACATACTTACCCAGTTATATGGGAACAGTTTGATCCTGTTGGACCTGAGGAAGTGGATAGGATCCTCCAAACTATAAACACTTGCCAACTAGGTCCATGTCCCTCCTGGCTGGTGAAAGCAGCTCAGGAGGTGACATGTGGTTGGGTCCAAGTGATGGTTAATACATCCTTGGGGGAGGGGGTGTTTCCAACTGCCTTTAAGGAGGCGCTGGTACACCCCGTCCTCAAGAAACCATTGCTGGACCCGACTGTACTGGACAATTTTTGTCCAGTCTCCCACCTCCCCTTTTTGGGGAAAGTGGTTGAGAAAGTTGCAAAAGAGCGTTGCAGCTCCAGATTATCTAGACCCCTTTCAGTCAGGTTTCAGGCCCCGATATGGGATGGAAATGGCATTGGTCACACTCATCGATGATCTCTGGTGGGAGCAGGATGATGGCAGTGCATCCATCCTGGCTCTTCTCGATCTCTCAATGGCTTTTGATACCATCAACCATGGTATCCTTTTGGGGCGGCTCAGGGAGTTCGGGGTGGGCGGCATGGTTCTGCGCTGGTTCACCTTTTTCCTCCAGGGCCGGTCCCAATCGGTGGTGATAGGGAATGAGAGATCCGACCCTCGACCCCTCCTTTGTGGGGTGCCACAGGGTTTGGTTCTCTCTCCGCTCCTTTTTAACGTCTACATGAAACCACTAGGCGAGATCATCCATCACCATGGGATGAGGTATCATCAATATGCTGATGATACTCAATTGTACATCTCCATCCCGGGTGAAGTGAGTGATGCTGTGACCACCCTCTCTCGGTGTCTGGGGGCTGTAGGGGTCTGGATGGGGAACAACAGGCTTCAGCTGAACCCTGGTAAGATGGAGTGGCTGTGGGTTAATGGCTCTTCTGTATCCAGGACATTGTCATCTCTGGCTCTAGATGGGGTTGCACTGCCCCAGACAGGCCTGGTGCATAATCTGGGGGTTCTCCTGGACTCACGGCTCCTGCTCAAAGAGCAGGTGGCAGCCATGGCTAGGAGGGCCTTTGCGCAGCTTCGTGTTGTGCACCAGTTACTCTCCTTCCTGGATCGGGAGGCCCTTTGAACGGTCACTCATGCCCTTGTTATCTCCCATATAGACTACTGCAATGCGCTCTACATGGGGCTACCCTTGAAGAATATCCAGAAGCTACAGCTGGTCCAGAATGCAGCCGCACGGGCCATCTTTGGTGCCCCTAGAAGGGCAGACATAACACCTTTATTACGCGAGCTGCATTGGGTGCCAGTTTGCTTCCGGCTCCAATTCAAGGTGTTGGTTATTACCTTTAAAGCCCTACATGGCATGGGGCCAGGTTACCTGAGGGACCAGCTCTTCCCAGTTACATCAATACGTCCCACCCAATCTTGCAGAGAGGGCATGTTGCAGACCCCGTCGGTAAGAGAATTTCAGTTGGTGGGGTCCAGGAGGCGGGCCTTCTCTGCAGTAGCTCCCACCCTCTGGAACGTTCTACCCCCGGAGGTGAGGTTATCCTAATCGCTCCTGGCCTTCTGGAGGAATCTGAAGACCTGGCTCTGCCACCTGGCTTGGGGCGGGGAGAGTAGTAGTCATGTTTGCAGATGGCTAGTTCCCTAGAGTGCTCATCGCATACAAGGACTGAGTTAGATCATCAGCCACTTGGATTTCATTTTTATCTATATTTATTCTTATCTGTAATTGTATTTTTATATATTGTAATCTAAATATTGTAATTTATTGTTTTGTTGTAAACCACCCAGAGTCCCTCTGGTGGGAGGAGATGGGCAGTGACAAATAAATAAATAAATAAATAAATAAAGTAAGTAAGTAAGTAAGTAAGTAAGTAAGTAAGTAAGTAAGTAAGTATCTGGTACAAATAAGAGATGAAGCGGTTGATGTAAATGATAAAGACCATTTTGTTGGAGAAAGGAATGAATCTCCCTCTTTCCAACTCGCATTTAGACTACAGGGAAAATGTAAATTCTCTAGATCATAGCTTTCCAAACTGTGTGTCGCGACACAGTACTGTGTCACCTGCGGGGCCCAGGTGTGTCGCAAGAAAACCCGGAAGTGCTCATGGCCACCGCCGTGCATGGCAGCGCACACAGCAGCAGCGGTGACGGCCCATCAGCGCTTCCAGGTTTTCATGCGACACACTAGGACAGGGGTCAGCAAACTTTTTTATGCCAGGAGCCATTTTGACATGCTCCAGGGCATTTTGACATGCTCGAGAGCCAGGGGGTGGGGTTTGCGGGCGGGGGCCAATCACGTGGAAGGGGGCGGGGTTTGCGGGCAGGGGCCAATTGCATGGAAGGGGGCGGGGTTTGCGGGCGGGAGCCAATCGCGCACACTTAGGGCCTCCTGCCGCCATGCCCGCTGCAGTGCCCGCCGCCGCCATGCCCGCTGCCCCGACTGCGCAAGCGGAGCTGCCTGCCTGGCACTCGGGCGCTCCGGCTGGGGTGCAGTGGGACGGGAGCATCGCCGGTGCCCCGCGAGGACTGGCCAGGGAAGGCGCACGGGCGGAGCTCCCGTCCCACTGCACCCCAGCCGGAGCGCCCAAGTGCCAGGCAGGCAGCTCCGCCCGCGCGCCTTCCACGCGATTGGCCCGTGAGGACTGGCCAGGGAAGGCGCGCGGGCGGAGCTCCCGTCCCGCTGCACCCCAGCCGGAGCGCCCGAGTGCCAGGCAGGCAGCTCCACCCGCGCGCCTTCCACGCGATTGGCCCGTGAGGACTGGCCAGGGAAGGCGCGCGGGCAGAGCTCCCGTCCCTCTGCACCCTAGCCGGAGCGCCCAAGTGCCAGGCAGGCAGCTCCGCCTGCACGCCTTCCACGCGATTGGCCCGCGAGGACCGGCCAGGGAAGGCACGCGGGCGGAGCTCCCGTCCCGCTGCACCCCAGCCGGAGCGCCCGAGTGCCAGGCAGGCAGCTCCGCCCACGCTCCTTCCACGTGATTGGCCTGCGAGGAATGGCCAGGGAAGGCGCGCGGGCGGAGCTCCCGTCCCACTGCACCCCAGCCAGAGCGCCCGAGTACCAGGCAGGCAGCTCCGCCCGCACGCCTTCCCTGGCCGGTCCTTGTGGGTCGCCGGTGATGCTCCCGTCCCGCTGCACCTGTCCAGCTCGTCGGCCACCCGCTGCAGCATCTTGGCCGTGCGGCTGGGGGGCAGCGCCGCGTCCCCCAGCCGGTGCTGCAGGTAGTCGCCCAGCAGCTGCGCTGTCTCCTCTCGCAGCGCGCCCAGCATGGCGATGCTCTCCTGCCTGCCTGGCGAGCGCTTCGGGGGGGGCAGCAGCGGCAGCCGTTGCAACGCGGGCGGAGGAAGAGGCGGCGGCGCATAAAACCCTGAAAGTGCTGCCATGGCGGTGGCGTGCGAAAACCCGGAAGTACCACCGCCGCTGCTGCGGCGTGCAAAAACCTGCTGTGGTGGCGCTTCCGGGTTTTCATGCGCCACCGTTGGTGTATCGCCAATGAGAAAAGTTTGGAAATCCCTGCTCTAGATGGTGATGGGCAGCAGGGACTTTTAAGATTATATGGAGCAAACATGAAGAAAAACAGCATTCCTAAATTCTTTGTCAAATCCAGAGCTACTGTGTGCTGTTTAACCTATCACTTCATTCATTATAACAATCTACATAAGACCATTGTGAAGATAAAATTGGAATGGGAGGGAAAGGAAGTCATAATTTAGGGACGTGGTGGCTCAGCAGGTTATAAACAGCTGAGCTGTAGGCTGCCGATCAATAGGTCAGCAGTTCGAACCCCGCGCGACAAGGTGAGCTCTCGTCGCTAAGTCCTAGCTCCTGTCATCCTAGCAGTTCGAAAGGCTTGCAAGTAGATAAATGGGTACCACCTTAAAGTGGGCTAAGTTGCTGGTGTCCTGTTGGGAAGTCGGCTCCACTGGAGGAGAGGAGAGGGGGAGAGGAGGAGAGGAGGAAGATCAAATGCCGGTGGTGACGACGGACCCGGATGTGACAGCTACAGGATGTCAGCAGCCGGCTCAAGGCATCCTGGGAATTGTAGTCCAGAGCCTAATAGAGTCGGTTCCCTTACCCCTCTCCCTTCACGCGCGGTGCATTTGTATATTTGAAATTTGGTGTATAATTGAACTGTATATATATGATTGTAAGCCGCCTAGAGTCCTCCACTAGGGACGGAATAGGCGGGGTATAAATATCACTTAAATAAATAAAATAAATAAAAATAAAATAATTTCCACTCTTGACCCTCTGAAGGAAGGACAGTTTAACCATGAAACAGATGAATGAAAGCCAGGAGTTCCTGGGCTGATAATAGCTCTCTTTCCTTTTTCCAGTTCCACATCCCATCTGCAGTAGTGAACCACTACCACTGTCCCATCTTCAAAATGTTGAATGTCCTGGGATGAGACATCTGAGTTCAAAGTCTATTGTGAAGTCAACATTTGAATGTATGTCTGTGTGCACAGGGGGAAAATAAACACCTTAACACTGGAAATGCCAAAAATGATAAAATAAGAGATGTCATGTCAGTCACCCATTTAGGAAAAAATGAGTAATCCAGAGCTTTGGCCATAATATGCTGACTATAATGCTTACATTATGCAAAACAAAATCAGGCCATAATGACTGAAACCTGTTGGAAACCATTGAAAGAAAAGACAGACAAGATAAACAGTGGTGGATAAGGTAAGAGAGCACAAGCAGATCATCCGGCACATACCTGGAGGGGGTTTGAGGATGTGAGAGGAGAGGGAAGACCATGCCCTGGAGACTGGTTGGGTTTTGGAGGGGAGCTTGAAGTTTGCTGAGCTGGAGGCGGCTGGTTCTGATTCTGAGGCTGTGGCTGTGGCTGCTGCGGAGGTGGAGGTGGAGGTGGAGGGGGCTGTTGCTGTTGAGGCAGTTGTGGCTGTGGTGGTTGCTGCTGGGGTTGACTGGCTGGCCCCTGTGCTTGCTGGCTAGCTTGGCTCTGCTGCTGTTGCTGCTGCTGCTGCTGGAGCTGCTGAAGATGCTGGAGCTGCTGAAGCTGGGAATTCAGGGATGAGGTAGCTACAAGTGAAAAAAAGATCAAGCTGGAGTTACAAAGGTTTCTTCACAGGGTTATAAACAACAATATTAGGCTTTGGAGCACTGTTAGAAGAACAAGAAGGAAGACATAGAAGTTGGACCTCTCTGCTTAGCCCCATAAGCATAGATACATTTTTATAAAACAAAAAATGAATAGGATGTAACAACTTGCACCATAAATATACTCTGCTCTTCCTATGCTTAGACCTGGTTCACAAATATCCTAGGCCACAATGTGATTTGTATGAAACTGGTTTAATGTGTTGTATGAACCTAGACACTATGTTTTTTTCCCAATAAATTATAGTTAAACAACTCAGACACAAAGTTATTTTTAACTGTAGATTTCATTGCCAGTTATTTTTTTAGTCTATTTTAGATATCTAGACAAAGAGTTGGAATGTAGACAGTGTTTCCAAGTGTCAAAAACTCCAGAAAGAGACCTCAGTTCCCAGAATTCCTGATCAAGGATGGCCACTTCTGAGAATTCTGGGAGTAAAATATGAAGTGGTCAAGGTCAGGAAACACCAAAGTAAACTGTGGAAGAAAGAAAGATGGATTCTGGATGAGACCAGAATCAAGAAAATGGGACTGCAGAGAGGAAATAGATCACACTTCTCCAACATGATACCTTTAGATGTGTTGGGCTTCAATTCCCAGAAGTCCTAGTCAGCACAACCAATGGTTTTGCTAGGAGTTGAATCTATCCAACTTATCTAAAAAGAATAGGCCAAAGAAGGCTGCTGCAGACTACAGGACATGCCTGCAGAACTAGTGACTAAATCAGAGCTTTCCAAACTGTGTGTCATGACGCAAAAGTGTGTCGCCACACACAGCGTGGTGAGTCGCCACACCACCCGGAAGCGGCGGCACGCACGTGCACAGCAGCCGCCATGCACGCGCGCACCGCCGCACGCCCCCATGCTGCCGCACGCCCCCCGCGCCACCGCACGCCCCCCCGCGCCGCCACCATGTGCGCGCGCCGACGTACGCCCCCCGCGCCACCACCGTGCGCGCCGACGCACGCCCCCCCCGCGCCGCCACCGTGTGTGCGCGCCTACGCACGCCCCCCCGCCGTCGCCACCGCTGCCGCCGCTGGCGTGTCACCAGCAGCGGCACTTTGGAAAGCCCTGGACTAAATGTTACCTCACATTCATACTTGGAGATCATCCAAGGATCTGTTACTCAGCTGGACAACAAAACAAAACAAAACAAAACAAAACAAAACAAAACAAAACAAAACAAAACAAAACAAAACAAAACAAAACAAAACAAAACAAAACAAAACACAACACAACACAACACAACACAACACAACACAAAACTTGGGAATAGAAAGGAAATAAAGCCTCTGAAAAACAAAAAATCATGGTTGATGGGATATATTTCATTTGATATAAGGCATGAAACCTTTCTGAAAGGGATGAGTAACTGAGTTCATATGTCAACTAAAATATGCTTTGTTTAATCATTGAACAAATCAGAATGAGATGATCACACATCATGCCAGTTCATAAACCTGCATTCATGAATAAGGTTAATTTATAAAGGTTAACACATGCTAAACCAAAGCTAAACTAACCATTGCTTAGCATGTGAATTCAGCCACTGAGTTATATCATATTTTAGTTGGTCTTTCAAAATAATTAAGATTATGCTTTCACCTACGTTGGCAAATAGTAAGTTAAAAATTGAAGTTAATTCTAGCTTCCTTTTAATTTCATACAGATGCAAATCACTATCTCTTGCTTCCAGTTTCCCATTAGTAAAATGGAAATACCAACATTTCACAGTTTCTTTCAAACTGATGTGGTTAAAGGATAACTGTTATGGACCTTTAAATATTTTCAAATAAATATATAAGTGACAATCACAAACAAGAAGAAAATTCCTGCGAGTCTCATAGCACAAATGGATATGAAGAAACAGTCTAAATTTGCTACAGATGTTTTATAGCAACCATGTTCTGTGTACTAGTGAAGGATATTAAAAGAAATAAAATAAAATAAGATTGATTGCTAAGGTTCAGCACTGCCTGGAGGTCCTAAATGATTATACATGACACCATATGCATACTGCCAAAGAAATTAAGATGTATCTCAGAATAAAACAGATTAAGATAAGGATTTCAACAAAGTGCTAGAATTCAGGAGTGACACAAAGCCAGCCTTACATTAACGTAATCTGTTTGCATTCTAATTTTAAATCCAATTGCTTTCAATGAGAGAAAATATTTCATTTTAAATATACTTTGAATAATGCTCCACTATAATTAAAGGAGTACTGAGAATTCTTACAAATATTTTATAAATTTTGAAATATATGGTCAGAATAATTGCATTTGGATTTTGCATTTGAAATTCCATCACATCTGGAAGACACCAGTTGGAAAGGACCAATCTGTTCTGACTGGTTCTACCTGCCCAAGTTCTCCAGTGAGATTCTTCTCATTCTCCAGTACATTTCAGAGATGCATTTCAGGTATTGAAGCATGTTATATAAATATGCATTATTTTATTGAGCAGTGATCAAATTTGTCCATACTCAGGCAGGAATGCTGCAAATTTGAATATAGAGCCTCATTGCCCAAACTAATTCTCCAATCTGAGGAAAAATGTACTAGTAAAATACTTGCCACTAGAATACTTGGTCAGTTGAAGTTGTGCTGAAAAGTGATTGTAATCTGATAAGTACTGTGCAAAGTGATGACTACAAAAAGCAATATTAAAAATATGAGATTCCAACTTGAGGAGCTATGTGCAATCTCACTACAATCAAAAATGAAAAACCAAATGATTGTACTAAACTATGGCTTGTAATTATAATTAACTTGAGAGAAACACAATAAATTAAATCTAAAATTTGAATAAAATGCATATTTATATTGGCAAACTTCCAAAAAGGAGATAATATCCAACGTGAATATGGAGATAACCTTGAAGAAGGAGTTCATAGTGTTGAAATTTTCCAGTGATTTTGTGTCCTTAACTTTTTCTGAAATCTACTAGGATGCTGAAATTAATGACTGGTAAATGCCAGAGTTGAAATTGTTTTGAGAACTGTAGCTTCATATCTCTTCATTTGAGGAAGCCATTGCTCCCTAGAAAACAGAAAAAGGAACACTTTCTCAAAAAGTGTGATAAGAACAATAGCAACTGAAATTTTACCCATCCACAGTCCTTGATTGATTGATTGATTGATTGATTAGGTGCCACCAAATTAGGATCAGCTAATAGATACATCTTCTCCAGGATTATGTGTCCCCAACCTGGTCCTTCAGGTTTTCCAATGGTGTACTCATCATCTCTATAATTGCATATATCCATCTTCCTGCTGGTCATCCTCTTCTTCTTTTGCATAATGTTCCAAAATACGATAATTTGACCTTGGTCATTTGTACATCCAGTTAGAATTATGGATTTTTTCATTCTATATTTTCTGAAATTCTTTGCTGAGTTCCTTTCTGAGGTCTTTGTCTTTCTTGGCTTCTCTTCTCAGCAGTTTCCACCACTTGTTCTGAAATTCAGTCTGCTTTCTTCTGTTTCTTGGTGTTCAGCAGTCTCCTTTTGCATTCATTCTTTACAACTTATTTGATTCATTCTACAGTTCCTCTGGTTCCTTAACCCATCAATAAGATTAAGGACTTCAAGTAAATTCCTGGTGCTCTTCTTGAAAATTGTGGGTATATACTCAAGATCATATGATGGAAACTGGTTGGCTTTGTTCTTCTGCTTTAGCTTGACTTCCAACTTGCATATGAGCAATTTATGATCTGTTCTGCAGTCAGTTCTTGTCTATGTCTTTGCAGTTATAACTGAGCTCTTCACCTCCTTATACCAATAATATAGTGAATTAGATTTCTGTGTACTCCATCTGATAATACCCATGTATATAGACATCATTCTGGTTGTTGGAAGAATGTGTTAGTAATGAAGAAACCATTGGAGTGGTGGAAATTGATAAGCCATTCTGCTTCATTTCTGTTTCCTAGGCCATATAGTCCAACTATGTTTTCCTCCTTAATATTTCCAACTTTGGCATTCCAGTCTCCAATCACAAGCAGCACATGTTGCTTGCATGTTCTGTCAATGTCAAATTGAACTCATCAACCTCCTCTTCTTCTGCTTCGCTGGTTGGAGCATAAATTTCAATGATCGTCATATTAAAGGGTTGTCCATGAAGTCTAATCAATATTATTTGGTCATTGATTGCATTGTAGCCAAGTACTGTTCTTGCTATACCGTTCCTAACTTTAAAAGCAACGCCGTTTCTTGTTTCTCGTGTCCTGAGAAATAATGTGATCTTCTGACTGAAAGTGTCCAATCTCAGTCCATCTCAATTCGCTGATGCCTAAGAGGTCAATTTGTAGTCATTTCATTTCATCTTTCACTGTGTTGAGCTTTCCTGTGTTCATGTTTTCTTATGTTCCATGTTCCTACTGTAATTCTATCTTTGCAGCTTTGGATTTTCTTTTCCTGTATGGCCACCATCAGCAACTAGACATCCCAAAGGCTTTAATCTAGCCATGTCATAAGCACCATTAGTACTCAGAAAGATCCTCAGCTCTTCCTCAGTAGCATGTGGAGTGCCCTCTGACCTGGGGAGCCTATCTTCTAGCTTTATCTATCTATCTATCTATCTATCTATCTATCTATCTATCTATCTATCTATCTATCTTATTTATACCCTGCCTATCCCCTCCCTAATGGAGGGCTCTAGGCGGCTTACAATCATGTAAATTCAATTTATACAATCATATCATATATTACAGTACTCGCGCGATTAGGGAGGGGGTGAGGGAACCGGCTCTTCTTTTCCAGGCATCGGAACTACAAGCCCCAGAATGCCTTGCTTTCGGAGCCGGCTGCTGACATCCCGGAAGTTGTAATTGGAATCCGTCGTCCTCTGCCGCCGTCCTCAGCCGCCATCCACGGGCTTCTCCAGATCTTCGTCTTTGTCTTCGGTTCCGAGGCAACTCCCCGACAGGATGCCAGCATATTGCCCCACGTGAGTGGTACCCATTTATCTACTTGCTATTTAGCTTTCGAATCGCTGGGTTGGCAGAGAGCTAGGGCTAGTGACGAGAGCTCACCTCGCCACGCGGATTCGAACAACAACAACGGATTCGACTAACAGCTCAGCGGTTAAACCCGCTGAGCTACCGCGCCCCTACGGTATACCACCTACGCCCCATTATAGTGTCAATCTCTTTACATTGTCAGTCCATGTGGTTTTCTTGGTAAAACACTCTTGCTTTCTCCTATGCTGCATGAAATTTATTTATTTATTTATTTTCTATCTATCCCGCCTTTATTGTTTTTATAAATAACTCAAGGTGGTGAACATACCTAATACTCCTTCCTCCTCCTATTTTCCCCACAACAACAACCCTGTGAGGTGAGTTGGGCTGAGAGAGCAAGCCTTTGGCATTGTCATTGAAGCGATCATCCACCTCTAGCATCTTCCTATATCGTTGATGGCCAACATAGGGGCCTGCTGCCTTTAGCTGGGCAGCTGGGATGACCTTCACAGTTTGGATGACCCTGCTGCCCTGCTGGGATTATATATTCTTGGCAAATATTTCCAATGCTCTTTGCTCACCCCTCTCAGGTACAACCCTCCTCCTCTTGATGAGCCAGCACAGCATGACTTGAGAGGGCTAATATTATTAGGGAATTAAAAACTAACAAAGCACAGATCCACATGATAGCCACGTGAGTGTTCTTCAATAAATGAAATGTTATTTGAAATTGTCTAACATAAATACTGTATGTAATCCGTCACTAAGAAGAGTCTTTAAACCAGAAAATTAGAGTTGGATAAAGAGATGGAATGCATAATTAGTGATGCATTTTTCAAGCATAGAGAAGAGCATCTTGATCAAGAAGCATTAAGCTGGCTTCTGCAAATATAAACCACTTTTCACTAAGCTTTGGCCCAGAGGGCAGAGATTGGGAAAGAGATCCTTTTTCATTAAGTCCAACTGTGATGTCATCCAAGCCACCACAGAATAAATTGCCTAATTTTCTTAGAGTATTAACTGCATCAGGACACAGATCACCCAAAGTAAAAAAACCTAAATAGCCACTTTCTATATATATATTGCCAAGAACCTGGAAGGAGCTAAAAAAATTTCCTGTTGACTAGGGATTTTTTTTTTTTTTTTTTTTTGCTGTAAAGTATGGTTTATCTTGGTGTGTAAAATCTTCATTATCTGAATTGAACTGGAGATTTGGAGATTTGGAAATTGCCTGATGTCATTTGGGTCACTTCAAAGGTAGCCCAATGTAGCTTGATTCCAAGATCCAGAGTGAAGTTTGGCCTTTCTTCCACAGACTAATATAGGAAAAACATAGATGGTTAAAATATTTTGTTTTCAGAAAGAAATGAATAAATTGTGTGGAAATGCTGGAACTGGATGTGGTGATAAAACACACCAAATTTCAGAGAAATTAGTGCAGGGATATTTGAGTGCCATACTTTTACTATTTTCCAGTAAAAGCTCTGTAAGTTTCTAGCTTTAAGGCTAAAATGCAACAATAATAACCTTATTGCAGGAAATACCATGCCAAATTTCAGACAGACACATTGGAAAGCTTTAAGTCTGAGAGAAGGACTGATCAAGAGTTCCTGTGGAAGTGATTGTCAGGAATTGAGGCAAAAGTTTAAGGGATTAACTCACAATTTTAAGTAAATAAAACAAATCCATTGCTGGGCAATGTCAGGTAGCTAATACAGTTTGTAAAACCTAGGCCACACCACCTCTCAGGATGAGACTGAGTAACACTGAGATAGAGCAAATGTTAGAACTAAAGATCTCTCTAACCACAACCCCCCCAACACACACACACACAATCACTTAATCCCCAAGATTTGGGCAAGACCTAAGGCTCTTCTGCCTTCAGCTCTTTGTCTCCTGTGGGTAAACCAGCTGGAAATGAAGCCAGCTTAATAAATCCCTTTCCAGACTGCAACCCCTTCCTTCCCTTTGGCCTCAGTGATGACCTAGTGGTCTGTCCAGGCGGCAGTTAACAATACCCTGAACTGGTGGATTCTTTTGCTTTATTTTCCCTCCCAGCCCTTACAATAAAAGCAAGCACCAAACGTTTTCTCTTTTGTGGGCATGCTTTTTGAGGACTGGAAATTAAGTAAGTAAGTAAGTAAGTAAGTTTTGTGGTTCTTCTAGAAGGGGGAGCTTAGTAGAACTGTGGTAGGCTGACCATATTTCAGGATGGCAAAACGGGACGGGGTCTTATGTAATATTCCGTATTCAAGAAAAAGACGGGGTCTCTGCCCCCAGTCCGCGCAATTGGCTCCCGCCTGCAAACCCCGCCCCCCGGTCCGTGCGATTGGCTCCCGCCTGCAAACCCCGCCCCCGATCCACACGATTGGATCCCACCTGCAAACCCCTCCCCCCGGTCCACGTGATTTGTTCCCACCTGCAAACCCCGCCCCCGGTCCACACGATTGGCTCCCGCCTGCAAACCCCGCCCCTGGTCCGTGCTCTGGCTCGGATCCTCCTTCTGCGCCATTCCCGCCGGGTTTGAAAAATGGGTCAAAATTGAGATTTTTATGAAAACGACGGGACAGTTGAAAAATGCTTAAAAAACGGGACTGTCCCATTCAAAATGGGTCGTATGGTCAGCCTAAACTGTGGTCAATTTCACCCAGTTAAATGAAATAAAACAAACATCTGCTGAACCTGTTAAAAAAGAAACAACAAAATGGCAAAAATTCACCATTCTGTTACTGGTTGATTATACGCCATCAAGTCATTTTTGACTCCTAGTGACCAGAGAGATAGATTTTCTCCATGATGATCTATCCCTAACCTGTTCTTTCAAATCCCTCAATGGTGCACTCATCGCCATTGTAACCTTTGGAGGGTGGGAAGGGTTGAGGGTCATAATGAATGGAGCAGTTTAAATCCAGCACTGCTGAAGACATTGGTTTAAAATATGTTTTTTTTTAAAGTTTCATTTGAATCTCTTCAGCCTGTATTCTAAACAGAGTAAAATTTGCCAAATTCTTAACTACTAGATTCAGTCAACTTATTCAGGGACACTCTGCCAACAGTGTGAGATTGTGATGTTTCTTAAATAACTTCAGATAGGTCGGTAGTTCCAAATCATTTTTTAGTATATAACCTAAAATATATTCTGAGCATCTGAAACACCTGATCTTCTCATGTTATTTTTTAATTTTTCCATAAATTAATATTTATGTCCTATTAATATTGGACTGACTTTAGCTAGACTTTAGATCCCAGTATTTGGTGACAATTGGTTTTTTCACTCTTCCCCCTGTCTCCACTCCCCTCAGCACAGAATGGATTTTTCAGACTGAAAAATGCAGCTCATTTAAACTTCCAGCCCTGTGCTGAGATGGACACAGCCTGTTCTTCTTATCTTGTTTATTCTTTAATGAGCTGGGCTTCTTTTCTTCGAAGTACTGTTCTAGGGACTCCTGTACACAGAGAATAAGTAATGTAAGCCTGCATTTTACACGCTTCCCATATATATATAATGACTGTGTGAGCTACCAGCAAATACTAATGTCTTGTCCTCCCCTGACCCGATACTTGTTCAAATTTTATGTTGAGAAATGAAAGTTGCTCTTTTACTTTTATAGGACACAGCACAGAAGATAAAGGGGGTGGACAGGTATGAGAACAGGGATGGGACTCGATAGCTCAGTAGATTTAAAATAGGATACTTTGAAATACTTGAAATCTCTATATGTCGTTTTCAGGGCAAGGAAGAGAGCACTAGTGATGTTGTCCCCATCAAAAGGTGCATCTGCGTTCACCTCTTGATTATAAAAAGCAAATGCTTGCAGCAAAAGTGTTGCTTCTCCACAGAGGCTCTTACCCAAATATCTAAAATCCAGATTTTAAAGGGATCTAAATAGCATGAAACATTGTCAGGCTCTTTGGCACCTGCTTAAAACTGAAGGTGATTCTTTTCCAAACAACATCTTCGGAGTCCTTTTCAGTTAGGTTTTTTGAGACGAAAGGAATGGTAGTTACAAGTATTCCAGCCACTGAACTACTTTCATTTAGAACAAATGTATCCCCGCATATATTAGAATGGAAAATTTCTTGTTTTTTAAACAGCCTTCCTACGATCTGGAAAGGTAGCAGATCTCTTCAATAATGGCCGCATAGCTTGCAGCTGCCTGTTTACATAACAGCCAATCTGGTTCATACAGTCTGGTTCATACAAGTGACTCTGCTATAGACGGTTGCCCTTTATACATTGGGGGTTGGGGCGGAGGAGAGCTAGTATATTCATCTCCAACCCCCCCCTCCTCATTACATGTTAGGGTTGCATACATTTAAAGCCCCTGTAGAGGGCAATGGTCACATATACAAAATCAAACCATCATTGAAAGCGAAGGAAGAATAAAAGCTTATTTATCCCACATTGTTCCTGTCATCATGGGTATATTTGTACTATCCTTAATTCAAGCATCCAGTTCCTTACTGGATAAAGCTGCAGCACTTTTGAGAAACTGGTCCTCATTTATGAGACACACCCAACAGCTGCTCTTTATAACTCTTACACCAATTTTCCAGATCATACTAGCACTTTTATTTAAACCGCTGTCTACCAGGCTCTAGAAGTGATCATACCTTTCTAGGGTTATCTTCCTTCCCTTCTGTCTATTTCTAGGATTTGCTGTCCAATCTCTTGACTCCACTGGTAGCAAGCTGCCCTTTCATGATCCAGCATTTTTATATGAATTAGCCTCAGAGCCACAGTCTTCTCTCTGCTCTGATCACAATTAGATTATTTTGCCTGAGTAGGCCATATGACTTAAATATTAAAGGTAATAAAACAAAGTGATAAAGAAGAAACTATAATAATTTATCAGGAATGAATCCATCAGGAGTTTTTCTGGAGCATCCTAATATTGTGACTCATGGAGCTATTTACTTGAAAAAATGATTTATTCCACTGTTTAGATTTTCCTTGTACCTATTAGACTCTGTAATGTAGAAAACTGTAATCATTTTTTAAAATCTTCTAGTTAAGAAGACCATCGCAAGAGCAGCAGCTGCTCCCACCTCAAGCTAACTTAATTGTTTTCTTTTCTTCTTGGCTTATGACAGTGCTTTTGATTCAAGTTCCCTTTGTGCACTGTAAAAACTGTACTAACTTATTTTAAATGTCCAAATGCAAGGAAACTGCTGAAGAAATTAGATTTTAAGCACTATTTGCTTCCTCAGTGCAAATGGGAATTAAAACAGCATATTGTATAGAAGGCTGTAACATCATTCTCTAGATCGGTTTGGTTCATAAGCAAAAAATCAGAAAAAACATTTGGTTTTTTTTCTTTAAAGTTTAAAAACATCTTCATATTATTTACTTCAGTATATTCAATTTTTGAAGTAGGTGACAATATGAGGGAAGAAACCATTCATATGTGTATGAGTTTGTGTGCAGATAGATAAATGTAGCTAAAGATGATACTGTGTATTGGGTGTGTCCATGAGGTCACCGGGAGTCAAGCTGGACATGAAGGAGAGTTCACTTGTTTTACTTTTAGTCCAGATCCAGTTCTGACACATGCACTACACTTGAACTCTGGCTGGCACAGTCTGTTGGGAGTATGAAACCAATGGCACTGACTCTTCAGCAGCTCATGACCTACTGACCACAGCAGAAGGGGAAGTAGGTAGAGAGTTAAGGATGCATTATGTGTCCCCTCTTTGACTTCCATCTGCCTTTTTTCCCAGGCACAGAAACACACACAAACACAGACCACATGCTCTTAGTAGGATATAATTAGCTAAGGTGCTAGGCTTTGCCTATCCCTCTAATGTATTTCTTGTAAATAAATCTCCTTTTCCATTACAGTTTTAAAGCCTGCTTCACTACCTATTGCTTGGGTCAGATTCCCGCTGTCAGGAACACCCACATGCACCCACAGGACACATCAACAAAAAATTCCTGCAGTCAGTTCAGTGAGCCCTCTGGATGTCAACAGCTGGAAAAGCATTTTGATGACTATTCTCAGCTGTTCATGTAGAAACCCATTTTCACAAATGCCAGGATGAATAGGGGCCCTGAAGACACCACTTTCTAGGAAGGAGGTCATATTTTTTGCTACTTTGGAGGAAGCTTACTTTGCTGGTGTATGACTGACCGTCCCTTTTCTTTTTTTCACCCCAGGTGTACTGCTGTACTATATATGGCCTTTCTTTCCCTTATTTAGTTGAACAATGGCCATCTGACTCCAAAAGGTCTTGTAAAACAGGGGCCGTTTAATAGGAAAATGGAGGAGGAGGAGGAGGAGGAGGAGGAGGAGGAGGAGGAGGAGGAGAGGAATGACCACCCAACAATCAGATAAAGTCACTTGCCTGCCCATGTGGATTTGGGGATTGTATCAACTCCCATGGGTTCTGCTTTGGCTTTGCCCCAGCCCTTTAATGACCTGGGTAAAGCTGAAGCAGAGTGAGTATTTGGCACAATTTCCACTAATACTGTATCTTTCTTGCTGAACTAGGAGTAAATACTTGCTTAACTGTGGCTACTGAGTACTGTTCTAAACAGGAAGTTCCTTTTAGTATGTGTAGATATCTACCAGACTCCTGTTGGATGCTTATAGATGGCTATTTTTCTAAAATAGATATTTGTAAGCAGTTTCCCTTAATATAATGCACACTTATTATTATGAATATATACTTTTTTCACAAAATTGGATAGATTTTTATTAAAAAGCTAACCAAATGATTTTCTCTGTTATCCATAGGGAAATACAGCCAAATGGGAAGTTGTACAACTATATGTATAAACTGAGAACTTTTATATATCTACATATGCCTCTGCTTTTGAGATTTGGGGTGCAGATAATACTGCTAAGGAGGCACTACCAAGTATATCAAAAGCCACAATGGAACAACAAAGAGAAAACAAACACTGAAGCATAGTGAGCTCACATGGATGTAGCACCCAGACAAGATTGGGAAAATGCAGCAGAAATATTAACCAAATGTATGAATCAATGCATTCTTCATCAAAGAATATGTAACGGTTGCAATCCTCACTCTGACTTAAATTTAGCAAAACAGCTATCAAATGAATCACTTTCTTCTTAAACATTAATGTGGTCATAAAACACTTTTGCCAGCTGTTCTCCCCTCATCTGTGCAATATTTGTGTCATGTTAAACTTCTGTGACCTCCCTCACTGCCAGGAGGAGGTGCCCCCCTACAGTCACAGTTAAATCAAGAGAGGCATATTGAACTGGTGTATATCTAGGATGATTAATTAATAATTCTGGATTCTTTTCCCCATTACCAATTCTGGTTTCCTTGCCCTATTTTGACATGTCTACAACCCATCTCACAAAATCAATATGTCCAAGTCTCCCAAGCCTTCATATATTCATTCTTCTTATCCATGGTAAATATCACCATCCAGCCTGCTAACAAACCACAAATTTCCAAATTCATTCCATTGCCAAATAAAGTCACTTTTACAAAAACAGAGCTGTTTTACTTTGTCTCTTCTGTGAAATGACATATTTATACTTTGATCATTTTGTCTGAATTGTCTTCTCTCTGTTCTTCCATTGTTTCCTTTTTCTATATGCACATATACTTTATTTATTCACATATATAAAGTAAGGTATATAAATATAAAGCCAGCTAACACTTGGCTGGGGGCGTGGTGGCTCAGCGGGTAAGACGCAGGCTTGTTGATCGGAAGATCGCAAGTTCGGAGGTTCGAATCCCTAGCCCTGTGTGCGGAGTGAGCTCCCGCACTAGCTCCAGCTCTTGCCAACCTAGCAATTTGAAAGCATGCAAATGCAAGTAGATTAATAGGTACCACTTCGGTGGGTAGGTAACAGCGTTCCGCGTGTGTCATGCCAGCCACATGACCGTGGAAGTGTCTTCGTACAACGCTGGCTCTTCGGCTAACAAACGGAGATGAGCACCGGCCCCTAGAGTCGGACACGACTGCACAAATGTGCGGGGGGAACCTTTACCTTTACCTTAACACTTGGCTGCAAAAATTATTCACCTCTCCTTTATTTTGACTATATGCCTCTACTCCTCGCACCCATTTAGTGGATTCCTGTCCACATCTGGATCAGGTTCTAGTTATTTGACTTAAGTCCTCATCTCTACTTGTATTTCTGTACATTTGTCCTTATTTATTTATTTATTTTTCTAATTTTGCCACCGCCCATCTCCCCCAAAAAGAGGGACTCTGGGCGGTTTACAACAAGAAGCACATTAAAACAATGAACATAAATAACATCTAAAATATCAATATAAAATTACCAATATAAATATAAATATAAATATAAAATCCAAGTGGCCTAGAAGATCTAATTCAGTGAGGAGAGCTCTAAGGTGCCAGCCACCCCCAAGAATCACTGCTCCCCTTCCCGCCCCAAGCGAGATGGCAGAGCCAAGTCTTCAGTTTTTTCTGGAAGGTCAGGAGCAATGGGGCCTGTCTCACCTCTGGGGGCAGAGTGTTCCAGAGGGTGGGAACCATTGCAGAGAAGGCCCGCTTCCTGGACCACGCCCAGCAAGCTTCTTTTACAGACGGGGTCCGTAACATGCCCTCTCCACATGACCGGGTGGGATGGGTCGATGTCATGGGGATGAGGCGGTCCCTCAGGTAACCTGAGGGTGATAACCAACATCTTGAATTGGACCTGGAAGCAAACTGGCACCCAGTACAACTCACGTAACAATGGTGTCACATGTGCCAATCTTGGGTCACCAAGAATTGCCCACGCAGCCACATTCTCCACCAGCTGAAGCTTCCAGATACTCTTCAAGGGTAGCCCCATGTAGAGCGCATTGTAGTAGCATGAGTGACTGTTCGGAGGGCTTCTCGATCCAGGAAAGGGTGTAACTGGCGCACAACACAAAGTTGCGCAAAGGCCCTTGTGGCCACGACTGCCACCTGCTCTTCAAGCAGGAGTCGTGAGTCCAGAAGAACACCCAGATTCCACACCAGGTCTGTCTGGGGCAGTGTAACTTATATCTCCTTTCCTGTAACTTTTGTTTATCCAGTAGCCCAGCTATCTAAAAGTATTCTGTTCTGTGGACCAGTTCTCCCAATCTTCCCCTTCTATATCTTATACCAAGAATTGCCTCCCCCATTGCATCTTTCTACTCAAAACTTCAGTCAGGGATATGAAAATAAGTTCAGGCCAGGGACACTATTCCAAAAAGTGGAATGCTATCTAGTTTATGCCAAGACATGAACTAAATTTAACTGACTTTAGTCTGCCTTTTCATTCTAATTGAAAATATTTTAATTCAGTAAATGCAGTTAATTTTACTCTCTATGTATTCCGTCATATTAAATTACAGTTTGATGAGTACTTTTGGAAGAGTTTTTGGGCTGTGCCCAAGGCTTTGGGGTGCTGTTGTGGCCCAGTTTAGATCATCCCAATCTTTTTACCTTATTAATCAGGTAAAATAATATATATTAATAATAATATATTATTCCTCTGTTTATCTCTGCCTTTTATTTCCATCTGTGTTTTGTTTTCATGCAGCGCCAAACATAGTTTTTTAGGGTATGTCCTTTTCTTCCACTTCAAAGTTGCTTTAGAAATCTTCAGTTGATGGACATGACCATACTTAAAATCTAACTGATAATTATCCCAAAAGGTTCAGAGAAAATCTTCCATTGTTCTGTCTTCTGTGCGTAGTCATACCGACACTGATTCATATAGATTAATAAGATTAAAGAGCATATGCTTATTTTGCTTTGTATTATTATATTTTATAACACTTAACTATTGTAATCTCATAATGGTATTTTATGAAAAAAATCAGAGTTAATTAAAATTAAGCATTAAAAATTAAGATAGCACTATCAATATTTAAAAGCCTGTTTAAGAAAATGTGCCATCTTTCAAAATCTCAGTAAGAATTTTAAGTTCTCTCAGTTCAACTTCAGTTTTAGAGACCCACAAAACGTTCATCCCCAAATTGCTGTTAGACAAACCCATGACAATTGTAGTAATCCCTAGCTTACTCAACTCCAATGAGGGTATGAGGAAAAATAATATAGAAGATGTTATCTCAGGTAAATTGAGTTCAATATTATAAAGGTAATTACCAGCACTTCATATGTCACCCAGATATTAATTGGCAGTCAGTCTAATTCTAGCAATTCGAAAGCATGCAAATGCAAGTAGATGAATAGGTACCACTTCGGTGGGTAGGTAACAGCATTCCACGTGCGTCATGCCGGCCACATGACCGTGGAAGCGTCTTCGGACAACGCTGGCTCTTCAGCTAACAAATCAACCTTACTGCTGAATTACTACTAAAGTTTCTGGACTGTATACAAAGGCAATCCCATGCAAAGTACATCTCAGTAGTCACAATTGGAATGCACCACATTTTTAAGGTTCTTCCAAGGGTGCAGATCAGCCAAAGCAGATAAAGATTGTTCTGGCCACTGCCTCTGTCTGGGAAACCATGGTGAAATTTAGATCCAGAATCACCCATGGACTGCATAATTGCTCCTGGGAAAAGTAGCTCCATTTAGAACTAGAAAATGTGTTGCTTCCCTGGAGTTACAGTATGACTCCTTACAATGAGTACCACTATATTCACAAGCTCAATCCAGATTCAGCTCAATTTATTATCCTCATCCAGCCCATTACCATCTACAAGCCATGTTACAACCTGCAGATGGAACTAAAATAGACTGGATGTCATTAACATAGCTATAATACCCAGCTCCAAATCTCTTGATGATCTTGCTTAACAGTTTCATGTAGATACTGAAAAGCACTGATGACAATGGAGTTCTAAGGGACATTGTATGATAGTGCCTGTTTCAAAGAACCACTGTCTCCAACTGCCCCATTGGAAATCTATTTGAACGGTAGGAACACTTCAAAGATTCTATTCCCAGATAATCTGGAGGATACCATGGTCATCAAAAGCACCAAAAGCCTTTGGGAAGTCAAAAAACCCAACAAAATTATATTATGTCTGTCAATCTCCAAAAATTGTTCCTCTGATTGACAAAGGCAGTCTTAACCCCATAGCTTGCTCTGAACCAAATTTAAAATGGTTTAAGATCTCAAACCATCATGGAAGGCTAGAGATCAGCCTATAGTTATCCATCTTCAAGGGATCCAAAGAAAGGTACTCAAGAAGAGGTCTGATCATTGCATCCTTTAAACAAAGAAGAATTCTGCTAACCATCTATCCTGAGACATTATGATGCTCAGTAAGACATCTCTTTTGCTGTCCCTTAATCAGATTATTTGGTTTATTTTTTGAATAAGCATGAATAAGACTGATTTAAATAGCATAACTAACAGAACATATCTTTGAATGAACCTGAGCTCCGTATCAGAAATAAAGCACCAGGTTCTGAGAATGCAGAATTACCATGCCAATTTAGTGCCTGTCCTAGCTCTGAGCCCCTGGTAACTTAATCCACCATGCATATGAACCATGAGTTGCCCTGCAAGTATATTTCAATGCAATATCCAGCTTCTGCTGGTTGTAAGAGGGTCTGGATTATGCAAGATGAGCTGGACTGAAAGGTCAATGTGTGAATAGCCCTGCAAGGTTTGATTTAAGAGACCCTTTTTCTGTCTCCTAATTCCATGATTTCTAATTCTATACTGGAATGCCATGGTACTAATTTTTCCATTATTTTTTTCTCACAGGAGAGATTTCAAAGAGTTTTTACAGTCATTCTCAAGCTCCCTGACGAGTTATCTGGTCTATTTTGTGCATTTTAATGGCATTATTACTTCAGCATCTCACTTATTTCTGGAGAAACTGCATGGCTAGTGGTGTGTGTGTGTATTTGTATGGGCAGTGTAAAAAGATTTATCTGAGAGTAACAAGTGTTTGCTTCTTGAACATCAGTCATCATTACAAGTATTTTCATGGAGACACTTTGAAGTGAATCATCTTTCTCCTTAACTAAAAGTGAAGTTACGGTAAGTGGAAACATTGTTTTCAACAATACAGTGGGATGCTGGATAAAAGAGGGATGATGGGAGGAGCTGTTTAAAAATCTATCTCCAAGCTCATCCTATCCCACAATCACCACCCCCAACACAAAACAGGTTATCACAGTCCATCTTCTCCCCAACTCTATTTCAGCAAGGCATGCAGTACAGGGCATTGTACCTGCATGAGGATTTAGGCTGGTGAAACATTTGTATTTCAGGGTCCTTGTTATGTTTGTGTATTGTATCTTTTCTTAATGTCAGTCTGGTAAGTATCTGAATAAACTCAAGAGCCCATTTATTTAAACATGTGCATATTTATTATAGTCTCTCCCCTTTTCATCTTGTGTGTGTTAAGATGGCTTCAGAATAAATGAAAAGCTCTTCAGACCAGGGAAGATCTTATGCCATTAGTTTGTAGAGAATATAACACAATGGGAACCCTCACCATCAGTGCAGTACATATTCCTAACAGCAACAATATCTTAAGAGTGAGACAGTCTCACACAATAGGCTCTCTAACATGACTAAAATCAAACTGTCAAACATAATGCCAACATATTGACATTGTTTTTGCCCTTCCCTTTGTTTCCTTTGAGAATGTATGAATATCTACAGCTGTGCCTGAATATTGGGTGTTTGGAAGAGCTCCTGTGTTGGCCTACGCAGTCAGCCAAGTATCTAATTAAACACATCAGGGTACCGCTTGTCTGACAAGTTATTCTCTGACTCCTGCAGTTTGGGACCTTACCCAAGAATTGTGCGGCATACACAGATGAATCTCCTGACAGGTTAATCTAAAAGAAACTCTGAGGGCAAGAAAGGAGATGGTTTTTCATGGACTATGGCCCCATGCACACACTTAGGTTTTTTTTTAAAATGACGAGTTTGTGGACTGCCTGGGGAATAAAAAAATATTAATTTGTGTAGAGCATTGGTACATCTTGTAAATGTTGCTCTTGTTTATCACTCGAGTGGTCAATCCATGACAGGGAGCAAGACTTTTAAAGAGCTAATTTCAACTAGATTAACCCATCAAAAATCATTAGCAGCTTCATTGTACTGAGAACTACCACTATTTTCACTCTCTAGATCTTTCGTGGCTTCTATATTTCATTTTTATCTACTTTATTTGAAACATTTGTATACCAGTTCTCATGTTTCAAAAAGTCTTTTAAGCAGTTTACAGTGAAATGCATTTTCTGACCCCATTGTCAAAGGAGGATAAGAAAGGAAGACTGGTAGACACCAAAAGAGGTACCAAATGGCACACTGGCACCTATGGACATCACTTAGAGGACCTTAGAACTAAACCACATAGTAGCTAAAGAGCCTTTCACAACAAAAGGTAGAGGACCTAGGCCTTGGACTTGAGAGAACAGCAGCCAGGTTCACAAGCATGTCATATTTTCATCTCTGAAATCATGAAAATGGTAAATATTCATAGTTACCCCAAAGCCAAGGTGGAAAGGTTTATGGAGAAAATAAACACCTACTCTCCGTTTTGCTTTGACCGATTTTAATAAATGTTTGGAGTTATGCAGTATATCTCAAACCATGGAAACCATCATGGCAATGCAGTCAGCGAGAATTACAGTATGAGTGCACTAAGAAATTTGAAATCACTAAAATTGGATTTGTTTTGCCAAGTTTTCACTAAATAGATGCAAAACTATTTTCTTCAGGGGACACTGCCAAACAGTTTTTCTTTACTCTGTTGATCTTTATGGCCCGCTTGGAAGCTTTGAAATGAACATTTATTTCCTCATCAATTTTAAATCATTTCCATTTGGCAATCATGGATTTTTCCCCCAACTTGCATGTTCCCAATGAAGCTGAAATTAATCCAGCTCTTGCTGGTTTTGTTTCACAACACCAGAGATCAGGTGGTTACTATCTCTGTTTTTCTGAATAGTATAAAACTGCATTCCTTAACAAAGTCTTTTTTAAAATCTGGGGAAACATCTTGGAAGAATGTTGTACTATTCCTTAAATATATATTTAAATGTAAGATTTGCTGCCATTGCAAACACAGAGGTTTTAGTATACTTGTAGTATACGAATATAATCCTCTCATACTTGTAGAATGCTTGATCCAATCAGGATTGCTGAGCTACTAGAGATGAGTATTCATCAAGTGGCAACCATATACATGGAGTGGCGAGCTAAACCTCCAGTGCCCTTGAATTACAACTGCATAAAAAATTACTTTGCACCATTTTTATGGGAAACACACAACTGTAGCATTATACCTGTGCCTAAAAAATCTATGATCACATGTCTCAATGACTATCGCCCGATAGCTCTCACTCCCATTGTGATGAAATGTTTTGAGAGACTGATGAAGGATTATATTGTTTCCCGACTCCCCCCTTCGTTTGATCCACTTCAGTTTGCTTATTGGCAGAATCGCTCCGTAGAGGATGCTATCTCTTCTGTTTTTCATTTGAGTCTGATACATCTTGAGGAGAAGAACAGTTATGTGTGATTGCTGTTTATAGATTTCAGCTCAGCGTTCAATACAATTGTTCCCCAGCATTTGGTGGACAAAATGGGTTCTCTAGGTTTCAATATTCCCTTGTGTAATTGGCTACTTGACTTCCTTACTGAGAGGTCTCATTCGGTGCGAGTTGGATATAATACTTCTAGCTCTATCTCCTTGAGCATCAGCTCCCCACAGGGCTGTGTCTTGAGCCCATTGTTTTTCACCCTGATGACACATGACTGTTGCACCAGGTTTACCACCAATTCCATTATGAAATATGCGGATGATACAACGGTAGTGGGTCTTATCAGGGGTGAGAATGAGTGGGTTTATAGGGAGAAGGTGAAGGGTTTGGTGGAGTGGTGCAATAAAAACAGTTTGGTTCTAAATGTGGAAAAAACAAAGGAGATTATTATAGACTTCAGGAAGAACCGGTATAGTCACACTCCACTTTTTATCAATAACATAGCTGTGGAGTCGGTCAGTAGCATCAGATTCCTGGGAGTGCAGTTAACAAATAGTCTGACCTGGTCCCTTAATACCACATTTTTGGTAAAGCGAGCACAGCAACGTTTGCACTTTTTGCGTCGGATGAAGAAAGTACATCTCCCATCTTCCATTCTCCTTACTTTCTATAGAGGCACTATAGAGAGTGTACTTACTAATTGTATTTCCATCTGGTTTGGAGGCTGTAGTGCCTCAGATAGAAAGTCTGTGCAGAGAGTGGTAAGGGCAGCAGAAAAGATAATTGGGATATCTCTGCCTCTCATCCAAGATTTAGCACATGCACGCTGTTTGTCCAGAGCTTGAAAGATCATCAGTGACGCCTCCCATCCTCATCATGGTTTGTTTTCTTTGTTACCCTCTGGGAAGAGGTTCCACTGTATCCGATGTAGAACAGCCAGATTGGGAAACAGCTTTGTCCCCCAGGCTATTGGATTCTTGAATGCTTAAACAAGTTCTTTTAGGTGAAATGTTGGATGTGTAAAGAATGTATATTTTATAGTAACTATGGATTTTTTTAATTAGTATTTTAGTGTTTGACTGAAATTGTGAGCTAAAGAATGTATATTTTATAGTAACTATTTTTTTATTAGTAGTAGTATTTTACTGTTTGATTGAAATTGTGAGCCAACTGCAACGAAATTTCATTCTATTGTGCACTTGGTGTATAGTGTATAGTGGGATGACAATAAAGTTATTATTCTATTTTATTCTATTCTAAATCAGTCTCAATCTTGTCCAATAAAGTTTGTTGCTGTTCCATAACATCTTTTAAACACAGTCTATCTATAGAGGCAGACACTCTTAAAATTAACTTCTGTGTCCATTGTTCAAAAATATCCTTCAGTATGTTGAATGTTAAAATATTGTATTTTGCTCCATTCTGTATTAGTAAGTCAAATTTAAGTGTTCTTCTCCTTTAATTGTAATCTTTAGTTTGTTCTAGTTCCCTCTAGTGTCCAACCTTCAAAGTCCCATCTTATCATGTTTTTTTTAAGAATTTAAAACAAAAGTATTTTTCCACAGGAAGCATTCTTATAATTAATTCCAAAATCTTATTTCAAATTTATCTGGACCCTTAGCCTGTTTGTAACTTTCTAAAATCAAAGTTTTAATCACCCTTTTGCTCTTTATTCCAGAAAAAAAAATTAAGTCCTTAAACTTGTATTTAAAACTTCTTTCACTAAGGATTGAAGGAAACTCACCCAGTGCTGTCAAACTCATTGATCCAAAGGTTCCTAATAGCTGAAAAGCAGTTAACAAGCAATTTCTGAAAGAGATTAGAAAAGGAAGTATGCAAACCTTAAAGGTTGAGCAAAGTCCTCCTTTTTGGGGGAGATAGGCAGTGATAGAAAATAAATAAACAAACAAACAAACAAACAAACAAATAAAATGGCTATTCTCTTGTCTCCCAGAGCTCTAAACCCAACGGAGACTGCTACCTTGTGGTCTCCTCATAGGGAGCAGCTGTCTGGAGCACTTGTGGGTGATCTCAAATCCTCTCCTTGTCCGGAGAGGAATTACGAAGAGCCGGACTACTCACCGACTCTTCATTCCTCCACGGTTGTCAGAAGAGACTTGAGGAGAGAGTTGCAGTATTGAAATGCAGGGAAGATGAGTTTCCTGGACAGAACAACTGAGGCTGTCCAGGAGAGACAGAGAAGTGAAGCAAACACCAAACAACAGGGGGAAAAACTTGGCAGAGGCTAACATCTGGAAGAATGTGGTCCAAAGAAGCAAAAGATCAGGAGGCACAAAGCGCCAGTAGAACTCATCAACTGGTACCAGACTCTTCTTCTTAAGGGGATAATTGACAATCACCTGAGCAAACCATGACAATAGTATTTATTTATATACAATCAAAGATCAGACAATTATCCCAAAGAACAAAATAGAAAAATAAGACAAATGCATCATAATCCACCTAGGAAAATGCACAATAATAAAAGATAAACTAAAAGATAAACAAGCCATACCATGAAACATTGTAGAAGCCACTTGGTCCCCCATGAATCAAAGAAATCCAAGAGTCACTCTGAGAAATAAGAGGCAAGTTGTGGTAGTGAATGACTCTCTTCTAAGTGGAACCAAGGCTGTGTGCAGACCTAACTGATGTTGTGGGAGTCATGTTATCTTCCAGGTTCCCATATTCAGAACATGACATAGAAGCTTCCTCTTAATCCATGTGGGCATGAATGGCACTGCCAGAATAGACCTTGAAAGAATCTTTGGATACTACAAGGCTTTGGGTAGGAAGGTGAAAGAACAAGGAACATAAGCAATTTTCCCCCTCAATTCCACTTGAGGGTCATGGGCAAGAAAAGAAAAAGAACACTTTAGGTTTTAAAATAGTGATCTATGCTACTTTCCTAGGAAGGGACAGGCTACATCTTTAAAAAGTAAGGAGGAAATGTTTGGCAAGTGGCTCATCTCATCAGGAGGGTGTTAAAGTAGAACAAAAGAGGAAGGGTGCCAAAAGCCCAGAGGTGAATACTGTATGTACCCAAGGACTGGGGCCAAGAAAGCAAGGTACAAAAGCAGAAGTATGACACCAGAGTGGGGTCTTAGAGTTATGCAGAAAACTCCAACAGGAAGGACAGTAGGTGGTACCTGTGAAAACCTCAGATGCTTCTACACCAATGCACAGAATCTGGGAAATAAAGAAAGAGAACTAGAGAGCCTAATTCAAGAAGACAAATATGTTGTGATAGGCATCACTCAATTTTCATGGGGTGATACTCATGGCATCTCTCACTTTGTAAAATGATAGTACGTTTTGTCCATGTTTGATCAAAAATGACAAAATGATCTTTGCCTTATAGGGCAACGCAGACAATTGACTTATGAAGTGATTATACACACACTGTCATTTTACAAAGTGAGAGATGCAGTTGGACCTCACTAATCTGAAAGGAGCTCTCTTCCCATCTCTGGCAACCTATGAAGAGGTGAGGAAAGAAAATTATAGTTCTACATCTGATGAGAGTTGTCTAGAAGTAGGATGATGTAGATACCCATGTACAGATAATCAAATGGCACAATGGACAACACTCACTCTCAAGGGAATACATTTACAAATTTACATTTCTATTTGGCAAGTGGTTGTCTGTACTCACTCATTCTCTCATAGAAATCTTAGGAAATATTTTTGACAGTTTCTCTTAGTACCAGCAGGATATTGGTCAGCTTGCATTCTATGCTCAAGTATAGAAGCAGTATTAGCATCTGTTTCCCCAAACTTATCCAATGGATTTGCTATGGTCGTGTTGCACTTGCAGGTTCTCTTGCAGCGTCCCAGAATAATCTCTGGAAATATAACTTCAGCTAAGGAGCTAATTCTGTTTCCATTTAGAGGAGAGCTTTGACGTGCCCTGAGGGGTAGAGTGAAAACTCAGTTCCTGCTCAGTTCTCCTATGACAGTTTTTAAAAACAGCAGAAGGAGGGATGTTCTTCGATGGTGTTCAGAAATATTTTCCCCCTGTTTCTAATATATAAAAAGTCATTTGATGCTTCCCTTTCTCTTCACGGTTTGCTGAGAATGTTTGTTGTAGCTTGTTTTTTGGTTTCCCATTCCCCACCTTTCCGCTATGGTGCAGCGAGCGTCATGCAAATGATCTGCTTTGTTGGGGATATGGCAACCCAACGTGCTCACTGGTGCTGGCCAGAAGACTCCGGCATTTTTGTCCCTACCAGTTTTTATTCAAATGGAGAAAATACAATCCAATGTAGACATTTTATCATGGGTGGAGGGGTAGAGTCCTTGCCCTTCTTTAGTGATGAGATGGTTCAAGGAATATCTGTGAAACTCCTGTCTTTCATAATGCAATATCTTTGCAGCAGTCTGCAACCTCCCTGGTTTTGTCACATTTCAATTAAATCCCAAAGAAGACAGGATGGGGGAGTTCCTCTCATGGGGCTTTTTCAATAGCAGCACTACTGACACCAGTAAAGGGGGGTTCCAGCCCTTGAGAAATCATTGGAGAAATCTTCCTGCTCCTTCTCCTGAGAAATTCAGAGAAATTGTTCATGAATTAAGCCCTGCTCTAATGCTTACTATTAAAAACTCAGCCTCCTAATGCAGCCTAAATATTACACCAAGCTTGGGATCTCAAGCAGACCTCAAAAAAGCTTTTAAAGAATGTTTAGAAAATGTTCCATATTCAGAATATGTAGATCACTTTTAAAATGTTCCATGTCAATGCTGCAGTATTATATCTATCCATGATTTTTTAAGTTAAAAAGAAGTGATGAAAAATCCATGTCACTGTTTTGTACATAACTTTCTTACATCCGAAGTTTTACCTATAACAATCTCTAATGTAAACTTCTAAAAAGGCATAACTTCCTTTAATGCATGCTTTTCAGAAACCCAACTATTCCAATATACAATTTTTGTACATAATTTTCCTAAGTAAGTGCTCTATTTTGAACACCGCTTTCCCAAATATACACTTTTTGCCAACACTTTTGAGCAGATAACAACCAAGACTAGCAGACTCCATTCATTGCTGCTAGTCTGTGCCACAACAGAGCCTGCTTTAGTGGATCATGCCAATTTGCTCCCATGGAAACCAATGCTAGATTTCTTTTACACTTCTATTTTATAGTATAGAATTCATATATGAGACTACACAGATAATCACTTGAAGACTATCAAACATAGCTAAGCAATCGGATTTCCTCCATAAACAGAGTATCTCAGCAGCAGCATATTTGTATGATTTCCCCCCATGGTAAACCAGGATAGTAAGGCCCATTAAACATAATGAGATATACTTCTGACAAAATGTGCTAAATAGTCATAAAAACGACACTCTACTAATCCATACTAAGACCCAGCAATAGAAATATACTGTACGTCCAAAGCTGATTGCGGCTCTTCCCTGTGGTTCAGGGTAACTTAGGAAGCCAGTCTTAAAAGCTTTATAATATACGGATAAAAAAGGGATCAAATTTCAACTCTAATTGTACAATTTATAGGTAAATTCCAACATTTATCAAGGCAGAGTTCTTCATTAGTGGAGGAAAAAAACTGCTTCTGAGCTGACCCAACAACAGCTCCCTCAGCATCAATAATACACTGGAAATGAATTTTGAAAAGCTGCAAAGTCCTCATAATTCCATCAGTTTAAGTATAAATAAATATGGAAATGAAAGTGATAGTACAGGTTTATGAATAAATGCCAGAAATGTCATCTGGTTTACCTTAGTCAGTTGCTAACAAGTATATAGAAATAACTCCTTGGTTTCCAGATATTATCAATTGGTATTAGTGATGTTAGTAGCTGTCTAAGACAAGATGGGGCTACAGTTATTAGATAGAATGAAAGGTTGCTGAAGATGACTATAGACTATAAGCCACATGTCCCCTATGCACGTATGTGCTCTGTATCTCTGAATCTCTTATCACCATACAAGTGCCACCCTGTATGAAAAATAACCAACACAAAACTGATCTATGCCACTTTGCATCTGATATGGAAAATGCAGATGCTTCCCCTTTCCTTTCAAGAGAGAGAACAGAACAATGTTGCCAGTGGAAGGCCCTCTGATTGCACTAAAATCTGCATCCTGGGGTGGTGGCTTCAAGAGTTCTGGTCCAAATATGATTCTCTCATTTCTGCATAAATTGCTGTATGCATTAAGTTCTGCGTAAACAGAATCCAATACTATAGAAATATATTCTCTGGTTCCTTCAATATTTGCAGGATGTGGGCACTAAGTTTACAGGGTCAGACTAGGAATGGGGCAGCATATGCTCAAAAGTGCACTCGAGACATGAAACTCCTTGATGATCTTAGTCTGCCTCACACTATCCTACTTCAAAGGGTTAATAGATGGGTTTTAAAAAGTGTGGGTGACTTTATTTCCTTAAACTTTTCTAAGGAAAAGCAGGATATAAATGCAATAAATCAACCCATTCTCTGAAACCAGGAACTCAAAGCTTGTTAAAGATTTACAAGGCAGACTTCGAATCATTTGTTGCTGGTTTTGCTGTACTGGTGTTAACGTTTTTCTGGTTTGTTAGTTTGTTTGCTATAATCTTACTAAATCGTGCTAAGTTTAGAAACTATATCAGCTTGAAATAATGAGACCTTGGAATCAATGTCAAACAATGAACCCAGCTACTTCCACGCCCTGATATCACAATCCCGTGGAATACTCCTACTTCAGTAACTAATAAACATTGCTATCTAAACCAAACTACTGAAAATCTCTCTCATTCTCTCACACACGCGCCCCACAAAGAAACATTTCCTGTACCATAGCAACCAAGACAAAAAGAGCCAAAGATGAGAAAAGATAACAAAGAGACAAAAACAAATTCAAGGGGGATAACTATGAGCCCCAAGTGGGCTTATTATATCAACCAACTGAGGGTAAGTACATCCTTCTACTGAGGTGGTTCATAAATTTTGTCATCTTGATAAGACTGTAAAGACCTCTGACCTCACTTCCTTCATTAATAAGGCTTTTCTGCCTTACTCTTCCAAAAGTTTTTGTTGTTGCTGTGGTTTCGAACAATGCACACTCTATCAGTGTCTTATTCATGGCCGTGAAGCACATGGCCACAAAAATCAGACCAAGAATGAAATGTTGATTCCCTTTGGCATTTCCAAATGTCCAAACATCACTGAGGCCCAAGGCGCATGTTCCACCAAGGTACTTTCAGACTGAAACCCAAAGCAAAATCATAAGGACACAAGGATTTAAGGTTAACTTCTAAATTGCTGAACAGGGCAACTTTTATAAAATGCTAATTAATGCATAATATGCTGATTCTCCACCCCATGTCACCCTCACCTTGGCATATGTTGAGATATATAGTTATTCCCTTGCTATTTTATACAATGTTTGCCTGGTTTTCTGGTAGTAAACTAGTATTTTAAGCCGTTGTGCCAGTTTTACCTTCCACGTTTATGACTGCAGTGCACCCAGACAGAAGCCTGAAAGGGTCAGATGCAGCCTATCCTGGTCTCACAGCTCTAAAAACATTAAATGTAACTTTCATAATCTGCAGCCAGCAGGGCCAAAGTGAGAGGATCATGGGCATCATCACAAAATCTGTGCAATAAACTGATCCCACAGTTCTCTTCCACTTCAAGATTACTCTAAAACTTGATTTTATCTACCTTGCCAGCATACAAGATTCATTCACTCCACTATCAGCATGCAACAATCATTCAAAATAATCACCCATTTTTCTTTGGGGAGGGGAATCACAACCCCCTCCCCAGTGATGTGACTTTTTTCACATGCACTCAAACACACTCCCTCCTCCAAAACACTGGATTGCTCTGAAGCACCCCTAAACAATTCAGTTGCTCTCATGCCTTCCCTGCTTCCTCTCCAATCCTTCTTGGTTGTTCTCAGCCTCTCTAAGACCTCTGAGTGTTCTCGACAGGCCTTCCCACTTAGTTCCAGTTTTTGCCTTTCTTCCTCTTCATCCTTGGAGGTAGCTTCTTTCAGGGCTAAGCTGATGTTTATGTAACTACCCTTGCATTCCTTCTTCAAAGTTACTTTCATACTCCTCTACATCACCTCTGCCTTGTTGGGCAGTCAGGCAGCTCAGCCTGGAGCTTCCATATCTGGGCTGCAAAAATCCAAGTGACTACTAGACGGCAGCCCTGGATTAGATTTCTGTTATCAAGTAGTTATTTGGATTTGTAGTCCAGACACGATAGCCCTGGCTTAATCCTGTTTCTCAATCTCCTTTTTCTACTACAACAGGTAGGCTTGTCCACTAATGGCTGCATAGAACTTTGGTAGCCAGATATGATGATGATGATGATTTTACATTACATTTACAGCTTTACATTTACATTATGTAACCCTTCCCCAATTTTCCTGATTTAAATTCCAACTTCCTCTTTTATGGGACCAGCCCTTTCGTTTCTTTTGGGTGGCCAGGCGTGTTTCAAAATGTTAGCTTCTGGCTGCTCACCATTTTTATTTCCGAAGAGTGTCTCTAGGCAATCGTGATATCTGGAAGCATTTTGCAAAAAAAAGATGAAAGGACAGCATTTTGTTCTGAAGAATTTACAGCCACGTTAAAATTAGTAGACTGTTGGTTTGTTTCAGTCTGCTCTGATAGGAAGAAAACTGCTTCTGTTTTTTACTTCCATATTTATTAAATCTGCAAGGTGGGGAAAATTATCCAAATCGATTTGTATTAAATCTTTCTGGCTCCTGTAACACGATTTTTGGTCTAATAAAAACAATTTAAAGGATAATAACAACAACAATTTGGAATTATTAGTAGGGTACTTTATGGATACAAGGGAAAGTGTTTTGTGGTAGAGCACAGAAAGTGCATCTTTCCCAGCAGGTGGTGGGAAAGACCACTGCTAGAAATCAATCCCAGTCAGAGTAGATAAATAATGTTGATATATGGTTGCCCTTGTTGTTGTTACTCAAAGAACTAATCCTTTGCTTTGTTCCTGGTGATAACTGGGAGTCTTTGGTGCTGCAAAGACTTGGTAGAATCAGCTTCTTACTAGAGGACATAAGAAATTGCTGGGCTAGACTATTTCTTCTCTTGATAGATTAATGTGGTCTTCCCCCTTTTTCTGGTTTCTTTTCTTCTTTGATTACAAAACGCTCTACAATTGCATCATTAATAGTGCACGGATGTGTGCGTACCCTTGTGGAATGTGAAGGTTGCTTGTACTTTGTGTGAAATATTTCCTCCTTTCCTTGATTACATGATGGTTACATTTCATAGGTGCATAAATTACTCCACAGGGGTAGCTATATAAACTCAAGGAATGCGTACTGAACTCAGTGATTTCTTTCTATCGCTATCTAGATGCTATCCTTCCATCCATCATTTAATCTTAAAATTGCATAAAAGGTTTCTCTCTGTGCCATAGTCAGTACATGAATGGCTGTAGATACTCAGGAAATATGCAGGTTGCTTACTCTGATATATTTCCCATCATTTTTGAATTGTACCTATAGTTATTTTATTATTGTTCTTCTATCATCCACTAAGCATCAGTGCTTGCACCTTTGCTCTGCTTTCTTCCCCTCCCTAACAGCATCCTGTGTTTTTGGCTTACAAAACCCAAAGCTCACATTTATCTTCTTTGGCTCTGAATTCACAAAGAAAAAAAAAAGATCTTTTTTTTAAGGAATAGTAAAAATCTGGAGTCAAATGTGAGTGTCACAGCTATAATTCTTTATGAAGCAGCAGGTAAGATTGATTGTCAAGGGTCAAAAGGCTAGGTCAAACTCCACTCATTCGTCAGCTGAATGTCATTTTTGTTTTCCCTGTCACCAGATAGCTTAAAAAAATTGCAACTCCTTCCTCATTATCTGGGACCGGGCTCCTTCCCTGCCATCCAGTATTAATGAAACTGTGCTTCAAGCCTGGCCATCATCTCTGTGGCTCTCCTTTATGAAATTTCCCTCTAAGTACTTCAGAGAAAGGACAATTTTGTTTAAAATATAGTTTTATTATGTAGTAAAATGGGAAAACTGCTGCTTTCCTGAGAACGATATGAAATTATACATCTGTTAGAATCATTTAAATGAGCAAACATGTAATTAAATTGTAACTGTTCCAAAGCAACTTGAGGCAGAGAAACTGAACTGTGGTAACAGCCATGATAAGCATACAGAAGCCATTCACTTGGGGACCTTAGGAATGATACCTTAGGGACAGATAAATTACAGTAAATTATGATACCTGATTTGGGCTGCAAAAATCAGAATGACCACTAGATAGCAGCAGAGGTTTATCTGTTCTATCTCTCTAGATCAGTGTTTCTCAACCTTGGCAACTTTAAGATGTGTGGACTTCAACTCCCAGCATGGGAGTTGCTGGCTGGGGAATTCTGGGAGTTGAAGTCCACACATCTTACAGTTGCCAAGGTTGATGAACACTCTCTAGATCAGGGGTCGGCAATCTTTTTTGCACCAAGGACCACCTCCGTCAGAATTTTTTTTCCAAGGACCAGGGTGCGGGGTTTGTGGGCGGCAGCCAATTGGACGGACGGGAGCGGGGTTTGTGGGTGGCAGCCAATCGGACGGATGGGGGCGGGGTTTGTGGGAGGCAGCCAATCAGACGGATGGGGGGCAGGGTTTGCAGGCCTGCCGCTCCTCTGCCAATCAGCCTCCCCTCGCTGCGGTAGCGTGTGTGCATGCAGCGAGGCTTTTCACCTCCCTGCAGCTCCATGCAGCATTTTTTCACGGATCCAAGGGCATTTTCGGGGTCCCCAGAGCATGCCCTTCTGACGGGGCACACCAGTGGGGTGCAGGGTGGACTTTTCCTCCCCACTTTTGATCCCCGTGGTTTTTTCGGCCCTTACTGGTAGCACGGGTGCTCCTCCACTTCCCTGCTGCACAGCTGATCGGCGCAGAGATTTTCCACCCAGGCCCCCCCACCATCACTTTCTGCAGTGATCCAAGGCTTTTTCGCCTCGCGACTGCAGCTTTTCTTGGCAGAGCGCCACTGTCACGAGGCAAAAAAGCCTCAGATCACTGCAGAAAGTGATGGTAGGGGGGGCACCCCGGGGTGGAAAATCTCAGCGCCAATCAGCTGTGTGGTGGGGAAGCGGAGTAGAAAATAAAAAACTGCAGGGAGAAAACAGGGAAGCGGAGTAGAAAGCATATAGTAATGTGAAGCGCGGCAGTGTGGGAGGGGGTGCAAAGGAGAATGTTGGGGGGGGTGAGAAAGCTTTAATTACCTGGGCAAGGCAGAGGGGTGAAGAATACATCTCCAAGCTTTAGCGGAACAAACCATGAAGGAGGAGGAGGAAGAGGGTGGTGGTGATGATGGGGGGAGGTTTAAAAAAGCAGATCCAAGCGCAAAAGTTACTGAGTCATTTTGGTGGTGGCTGGAACAGTTTTCTTGACTCCGGCCTCCCTCCCTCTCTTTCCCTGGCAATGGATTGGTGTGGGGGGGAGGGAAGGGGAGGAGGGAGCGTTCAAGAGGAGTGGATTTAAAAGAGCGGGGGGCGGCCTTCTATACAGATGCCCATGCGTTAATTCTTCTGGCGGTTTGATGTGATTCACAACCCTAATTGATTTACTTTTAAAGCCACCCCCCCACTCTTTTAAATCCACTCCTCTTGAATGCTCCCCTCTCGGGTCCCTCCCCCCCTCGCCATTTCCTCTTGCTTCCCCACCACACAGCTGATTGGCGCTGAGATTTTTCACCCCGGGGTGCCCCCCCACCATCACTTTCTGCAGTGATCTGAGGCCTTTTCGCCTCACGGCAGTGGCGCTCTGCCAAGAAAAGCTGTGGTCGCGAGGCGAAAAAGCCTCGGATCACCGCAGAAAGTGATGGTGGGGTGCCCCGGGCCGGAAAATCTCCGTGCCAATCAGCTGTGCAGTGGGGAGCCTCACTGCAAGCACCCACGCTGCCGACACCGCGAGGGGAGGCTGATTGGCAGGGGTGCTCCTCGGCCTGACTCCGCCCGCCCTTCTTTGCTGCGCGCTGATAGGTGGAGGTGTTTCCCCTTCTGGGCCCCCACCAATCAGCTGCTCTGGATCACCCTGTGGCCCACTTCCTAACAGCCCACGGCCCACCGGTGGGCCATGGACCACAGGTTGCAGACCCCTGCTCTAGATAGATGTGCACATTAAGCAAACAACAGCCGCTAATTTATTTTAAAGAAGTATCTGAGAAAGCTAAATAATTATACGTCTTATTTATATTTCTTACATAAAACACATTTTTCATGTTTAAAAAAAATAACTTGCTGCCTGCTACTTAATCATATCATGTAATTTGTGTCTCCCCAATGTGACTCATCACAATCACCCTGGAGTTTTCCTGATTCATGGATAACAGTTTATAACTGGAACATCTTACAATAGAGCTCACCACTACACTTACATTTGTGTTTTCACACATCTGTGGATGGGATGTCTGTTTGGAGAATCTTTTGCCCTTTAGAATTCTGCAGCAGGGAATAATTTTGGTTACACCATGGATAAAATGGAAGCAGAGAATGCTAAATTATTTCTAAGCATTAGCAAAACTCACATACTCTATTATCCAAACCTTATCCCCAGTCCCTAACACAGGGTTTCTCAAGCAGGGTTCTCTGGAACCCTAGGGTTCTGCAAGAGGTCACTAGGGGTTCCCTGGGAGATCACGATTTATTTAAAAAATTATTCCAAATTTGGGCAACTTAAAATTAAAGAGGTAAGTTTCATTCTTTATTTTTAGCTTAAGAACACTGCTAATGCATATATGCAGGCCAGCACATGAAATGAATATAATAGTTTTGTAACTTCTGGCCTATATTTAAGCCTGAATGTGCAGGGCTTCCCAGAGGCCTGAAAAACATTTCAAGGGTTCCTCCAGGGTCAAAAGGTTGAGAAAGGCTGCCCTAATATATGGTGCAGAAGGCAGAAATTACTCAGTTACATGAGAGGTGCTTTTCCATTGCTCCAGAACTACTTCCATCCATTCTTTTAGGTTGAAAATTGAATCCTGGCTTAAATGAAAGGGAGTTTATATCATTATTACTCAACCATAATTTTGTTAAGCTTAAAGGGAGCCACAACAGTTCTTTGAGAGTTTCAGAAGGTTATATGGATCAGATGAAAGAAACATTTTGGAAGACAGCCTAGTTGAACATGGATCCTAACCTGTAAAGTCCATGGATCATGGAGACTAAAATTTCTGCTCAATGCCAGGTCAACATAGCTCTCTATGCTGTCACTGGAAGCTGACAGACTGAAGTCTCATAGTCTTTTGTGATTCGTGTTTTCAGAACTAATAGGAGCAGCTAAAACCTTTGTCTTCACAGTTAAGTGTAATCCTATATTAACAACATCTAGATTTTCTCTGCCTTTAGTCAACTCCATTTTGGAGTTGACTTGAAATAGCAACTTCATGGTCTTAAACATCCAGTTTAACTTTCTGAATGTATTTTTTCTTCTCATTCTCTCCTTTTTCCTCCCTTTTTAACAGCACACTTGGAGTCTTCTGGAAAAAGCAGAAGTCTGCACACTGCTGAATTTTGGTTGGATTTTGAACAAACTCAACTCTGATTGCTTTTTATGAATTATAGAGGACATTAAATATTGACCAAAGATTGCCCAAGATCAGGAGCATGCATGGGGGAGGGACATGCAAGGTGTCAGTCACAACTACAGTATATGATTGAAGGTCTGCCCCTTTTATACATATGTATGTCATCATCACACACACATGCAAAGAGGTGGGGCTTTGATTGCTCAGTTGTGACTTCCATCTTTATTTTTGAGGCCACCCCCTAGATATTTAAGATCTGCATCTCATAATAAGTTCTCCCACCTCCACAAATTTGCCTATTAATATATACCAAATTCTGAGGAGAAAAAAAGAGTCTTTGCAAATTTCCTATCCATTACAGTCTGACCCTGCATATGAAGACAGTAAGGACTAGATAACAGGGATCTATGGAAGACCATAATTTGCCATGGGCTGTTCATGAATTCTGAATAAACTCTGAATAACTCTAAACAAAACTGTGAATAGAAATTATGCCTTTCTTTGATGGTGAGATGAAGGCTAACTCTACGAACAAGTATATCATTGTGGAACATATATTAGTCCTACAGTATGTACAGTACCATAGCTTTTGCTATTTCCCTCAGCTATAATCTTTTTAATTTAAGGGATCCCTGAATAACATTTAAAGTCCAAGGATACCAAAAGGAAAAGGAAACCCTTTTCAGATTTAATTATTTGCTTTTTAAGGTAGTAAAAAGGCAATAGGATGGCTTTATGGCTATGTTTTCATGAGAGAACACTGTTGCTTTTTATTTCCTCTTATCGGATTGGAGGAATGACCTGTAAGGATAGACAAGCAAAGCTAAGAATGATTGATAGATAATATTTACAACTGCAGTATTCTGCTAAGTGATACCAGAGTGGATGGAGATCTTTATTAGCACTGAGTGGTAGAAGCAGAAAGCCTTGTGTATTTTGAATGGTCCCTGTAATCTTAAGGTTACTACTACAGGTTCTCTTTAAAATACCAGAGGAAATTCTAAGCACAAGAAAAGCGCTTTACTTATTATAGTGAAAAGAAAAGCAGTTTTTTTTTTTAAAGTGGTTGCATTCTAGTAAAAGAGCATCATTTTTTCTTTTAGTTTGTATACATTAATTGGTCTCTGATCTTTTCTGGAGCTCTGATCTGGAAGGGGGAGAAACAGAGCTGGGAATGATGAATGGATTATGTGGAAGATTCAATGCATACGAAATATAATGCTGAAAAGTCAGAGAACAATAAGAAATACTTCCGCTTACAGAAACAATTATATCTCACTTAATAAAACTGAAGCATAAGGAGTGTCTTACTAAGTGTACAGTTGGAAGAAATGCTTATTAAATTTGAAAAAGGACACAAAATTAGGTGAAATAGTTAACACTTGAGAAGACAGAAATAAAATTCAAAACTAATTAACTAATTTGAACTAATTCTGACAAATCAGAGAAATCAAATTTAACAGAGACAAATGTAAAGTATCGTGCCAGAGAAATACCTGGGATTCATATGGTAGGATAGTGGCTCATTTGTGATGCCATTGTTATTTTATAAGGAAAACTGTTCTGCCAAACCCTGAATGACATTGTCTTTTTATACATTTTCCCTAATTACTGATGGGTATTATAAGTACTTTAATATACATATAACCACTGTCTGGAAGATGGTGAAAATTATATACTGGCCATAGATTTACTGACCTGGTAATGTTTACAGCAGTAAACATTTAAGTTGATCCTCCTTGCCCAGAACAGCAGTCTTGCTTCTCATGCAAGAATGCAAAACCCCTTTTTGAAGCAACCCATTTCAGATCTCAGCACATCAGCTTTCTCAGTTTGCTTTCTCTGTGCTCATGGCAAATGAAAGGAGTCATATTAAATCTCTACTTAAAGTAAAAATTGAAAACAACAAATTGATACATCTCACATTTGAGCATTAAAGTTCTTCTAATGCCTTAACCATTCCAGTTTGGAGAAATTTGGAGAAATCATGCCCATGATGTTTTAAAAAAATTATTTTTATGCAGCTGTCTGGTTTCACGATTTATGAATGCTTAATGCATAAGATGTACTCTTTGCAACACGGCAAAACAGCTATCAGCATAGGGCATAACTGGCTTTGCTCCACTTTGTGGTGTTTACACCTTCTCTCTTCCAAAGTTTTGGAAAGCATATTTTAGTAGCAGTGTTATTCGCATACTGTCTACTGAAAGTTGATTACTCATCTGGGCTCTGAGTATATTGATTACTTTGTTGGTTAACATGACAGGATTACTTACAGGATTAAGGATATGGTGAAATTTACTCAGTTCACACTAAAATGCAAATCAATATAGTTTACATTTCCTGAAATGCAAATTGATATAGTATATATTATTAATACATCCTATGGGGAGGGGGTGTTCCCGGCTGCCTTTATGGAGGTGCTGGTGCACCCCCTCCTCAAGAAACCATCCCTGGACCCTACTATGTTGGACAATTTTCGTCCTGTCTCCCACCTTCCCTTTTTGGGAAAGGTGGTTGAGAAAGTGGTGGTGTTGCAACTCCAGAGGATTCTGGAGGAAACGGATTATCTAGACCCCTTCCAGTCAGGTTTCAGGCCAGCATATGGGTCAGAGACTGCATTGGTCACACTTATGGATGATCTCTGGCGGGAGCGGGATGGAGGGAGTGCATCCATCCTGGCTCTCTTGGACCTCTCAGCGGCTTTCGATACCATCGACCATGGTATCCTTTGGGGGCGGCTCAGGGAGTTGGGGGTGGACAGCGTAGTTCTGCACTGGTTCACCTCCTTCCTCCAGGGCCATTCCCAATCGGTGGTGATAGGAGAGGAGAGATCTGACCCACGACCCCTCCTGTGTGGGGTGCCACAGGGTTCGGTTCTCTCTCCTCTCCTATTTAACATCTTCATGAAACCACTGGGTGAGATTATCCATCACCATGGGATGAGGTATTATCAATGTGCTGATGATACTCAATTATATATCTCCATCCAGGGTGAAGTAAGTGATGCGGTCGCTGCCTTATCTCAGTGCCTGGGGGCTGTGGGGGTCTGGATAGGGAACAACAGGCTTCAACTTAACCCTGGTAAGATGGAGTGGCTGTGGATTGATGGGCCCTCAGTATCCAGGAAGTTGTCATCTTTGGTTCTGGATGGGGTAGCACTGCCCCATTCAGAACCAGTGAGGAACCTGGGGGTCCTCCTGGACTCACAACTCCTGCTCAAAGAGCAGGTGGCAGTCGTGGCCAGGAGGGCCTTCGCACAATTTCGGGTTGTGTGCCAGCTACGCCCATTCCTGGATCAAGATGCCGTCCGAACAGTCACTCATGCCCTTGTCATCTCCCATATAGACTATTGCAACACGCTCTACATGGGGCTACCATTGAAGAGTATCCAGAAGCTTCAGCTGGTCCAGAATGCAGCCGCGCGGACAGTTATTGGTGCCGTAAAATTGACACACATGACACCACTGCTGTGTGAGCTGCATTGGGTACCAATTTGCTTCCGGGTCCAATTCAAGGTGTTGGTTATCACCTTTAAAGCCCTACATGGCATGGGACCAGGTTACCTGAGGGACCGTCTCATCCACATAACATCGACCCGCCCCACCCGGTCATGCAGAGAGGGCATGCTACGGACCCCATCGGCAAAGGAATTCCATCTAGCGGGGTCCAGGAGGTGAGCCTTCTCTGCAGTGGCACCCGCCCTTTGGAATATCTTGCCCCCGGAGCTGAGACGGGCTTCCTCGCTCCCGGCCTTCTGGAAGAATTTGAAGACCTGGTTCTGCCGCCTTGCTGGAAAAGTAATAGTTCCTCCTAAAATTACAATCATATTAATGATGTACATCATTAATATGATTGTAATTTTATGTTTATATGTTTTTAACTATTGATTTTATTGTAAACCGCCCAGAGTCCCCCGTTGGGGGAGATGGGCGATGATATAAATTTAAATAATAAATAAATACATTATTACTTTATTATATTTTAATACTTTATTAAAAGATAATAAAGTAGACCAAACATAGAAAAATATTTTTTTAAAAAATATATAACGGTTCATTAAAAACTTTTTCATGCTTGAACTAATCACAACTAGGAGAATGATCAAATCCAGAAACTGCTAATTGTCACTGCTATAGTACAATAATTGGCTACAATTCTAGAGACTTCCTGATCTTCGTTGTTTAGTAGGTAGCACAAATAGAACAATTATAACCTGACATTTTCAGTTTGCAAGAAAGTTCTGCAACCAAAAATTGGACATTTGTTTTGTGTATGTATATTAAGCGAAGGTTTACATCAGCATGTGCATAGTAATGAAAACAACATGCCCAAAGGTATCATGTTAGTGGAAATTGCTTATAAATAATGTGTTCAGTTTAAAAAAGTACACACAAATATGTGTGTAGTTAGAAGAAATGCATACAAAAATGTGTACGTTGTTTTTCCTTTTTTGGGGCATGGGAAATGTCAGGCTGCTGAAGAAATAAAATGAAATAAAGGCTGGAATAATGGACTGCATTTAAGATATGTGGGCATTGCAAATTTAATTCATTGTATCTGAATTTAACATAAGTTGCACTGTCAACAAGATTTCTTTTTCATGAGTTGGACACATAAAACAATTTATATTATGCTTCTCTGAACATAACATAATTGTTACTTTAACAGTCCTCACAACAATTCTATAAGGAGAAAAGCATACAGTACAAATACAGCAGGTTTTACTGTTGAACAGGAATTTAAATACACAGCGGTTTTGTATTCTCCTAGAAATCTAGTGAAAGTAACTATGAAAACAATGTACTTTTAATAAATTATTGTTTCTCTTTCTTTGATTTATATAACTCTCTTATTAAAGTCACATACAAATATATGTAACTGATCTCCACCACTACCACCAAGTACACAAAATATAAAAATGATCTCTGTTACTATAGTTAGTAAGGGAGATGACCTGGATAGAAATAGGCAAGAAGGTAGAAGGCAAAGAGGGTGGAAACATGTTTAAAGTCCTGGGAAGTAAGATAATTTTTGGAAGTACCTTAGGCAAATGCCTCCCTGATTCACGGGTATATAAGGAGGAGGGGAGGTAAAGCACAACCAGACTTGCAAGATTCTGTTATTATAGCATATCTCTATAAAGTAGAGTTCTAGTCTTCCTTTGGAGTTGATTTTCTAGGCTGTGGTGTTGGAATCAAAGCACTGCTCCCTCTGTATGTGCAGCAGTGTTGCGTGCATCTTCAAAAGGGGCAGGGATTCAATCAACTTGCAGATTTTGATCTCTCCCCTCTCCTCATGGATGCCTATGGCATTTTTAAATCTTTCATATATTGTAAACATTGATTAGCAAGTAGATGATTTTACAAATAAGTTTTATTTATCTATCTATCTATCTATCTATCTATCTATCTATCTATCTATCTATCATCTATCTATCTATCTATCTATCTATCTATCTATCTATCTATCAAATTTATCACTGCCCAACTCCCCCAAGGGGGACTCTGGGCGGTTTACAACAAAATTAAAATCATTAACATACAATTATAAATAGATTAAAATACACAGTAAATAACAGTTTAGAATATAATGAATATAATAACATCCAATAGCAGAACCTTCTTAAGTTCGTAAAAAGGGGACTCCAGGGCTAATCTAAGGTGCTAGCCATCTCCAGGTATATACACTCTCCTTCCCGCCCCAAGCATACTGACAAAGCCAGGTTTTGAGTTTTTTTCAGAAGTCCAGGAGCGAGTGGGACTGTCTGATCTCTGGGGGAAGAATGTTCCAAAGGGCAGGGGCAACAGGAGAGAAAGCACGCTTCCGAGACCCCGTTAGATGGAACTCCTTAACCGATGGGGTCCGTAGCATGCCCTCTTTGCATGCCCGGGTGGGACGGGATAAAGTAATGGGGATGAAACGGTCCCTTAGGTATCCTGGTCCCATGCCATGTAGGGCTTTAAAGGTGATAACCAACACCTTGAATTGGACCCGGAAGCAAACTGGGACCCAGTTCAGCTTGCGCAGCAAAGGTGTTATGTATGTCCTCCTTGGGACACCCAAAATTGTCCGCGCGGCTGCATTCTGGATCAGTTGTAGCTTCCGGATATTCTTCAAGGGTAGCCCCATGCTGGCGCACAACACAAAGTTGAGCAAAATCCCTCCTGGCCACGACTGCCACCTGCTCTTCGAGCAGGAGTCGTGAGTCCAAGAGGACCCCCAAGTTACGCACTGGATCTGTCTGGGGTAGTGCAACCCCATCCAGAATTAAAGATGACAATTTCCCAGATGCCGAGGAGCCATTAATCCACAGCCACTCTGTCTTACTAGGGTTCAGTCGAAGCCTGTTTTTCCCCATCCAGGCCCTTACAGCCCTTTAGAACAGCTTACCCCTGGAGGTAAGGCAGGCCCCCACTCTCCTGGCCTTCCAGAAGGGGGTGAAGACATGGTTATGCCTCCTTGCTTGGGATGGGAGGGGGGATAGCCATTAATGGGGGTGGCTGGCACCATGATCGTGCCAAGGATAAGATTCTATGTCCATCTTGAATTTTATATTTTATACTTTTGTATTTTTTATACTTGTATTTGTTTTTACGTGTATTTATATTTCCTTAGCCCTGCGTGTGGAGTGAGCTCCCGCACTAGCTCCAGCTCTTGCCAACCTAGCCATTCGAAAGCATGCAAATGCAAGTAGATTAATAGGTACCACTTCGGTGGGTAGGTAACAGCATTCTGCGCGCGTCATGCGGCCACATGACCATGGAAGCGTCTTCAGACAACGCTGGCTCTTCGGCTAACAAACGGAGATGAGCACCGGCCCCCAGAGTCGGACACGACTGCACAAATGTGCGGGGGGAACCTTTACCTTTTAAATATTTGTACTGATATTTTATTGTAGTGTTTTTATTGACTCTCATTTTATTATCTGTAAGCCGCCCAGAGTTGTGGTACACGAGATGGGTGGCAAAGAAATTTGACAAATAAATAAATAAAAGATCTCTGAATGCAGAAGGAGGTTCCATCTTTGAAGTGGTATGCTAAAGGACATCAATGGACAGACAATAAGTGATTCAAAAAAGATCAAAGAAAGATGGAAGGAGTATACTGAAATTCTGTTTGGTAGAAATGTCAATATTCGAAATACTTTAGAAGACAATCCTTACTTACAAGAACCTCTAGTACTAGAAGACGAAGTTAAATCTGCACTCCAGCTATTACTAAGTCAGAAGACTACAGAAATTAATGGAATATCTACAGAAATATGGCAATCAACAGAAGAAGAATCATAAAAGTTCTAACCAGACTATGCCAACAAATCTGAAGAATGACACAGCAGACAACAGATTGGAACATGCCAGTCTACAAAGCAATACAAAAGAAAGGAGACTTAACAGAACACAGGTAGTCCTCAGGTTATGACCATTTGTTCAGCGACTGTTCAAAGTTATGACGGTGCTGAAAAAATGGACTTATAACTGGTCCTGACACTTGTGACTGTCTCAGCATCCCCATGGTCACGTGATCAAAATTCAGACACTTGGTGACCAGCCTGCATTTACGACCATTGCAGCCTCCCATGGTCACATTCTCCTGCCCTGCACAAACTGCCTCTGTTTCAGCTCCCCCCACCTATCTCCCTCCATTTCTGCCCTTTTGGATGCCCTGCACAGCCTGACTGAGGTGAAGATACCACTGTATTCTGCCACCACGGCCTACCTGCTGCCATTGCCACTACCACCCCCAGCGGACCTTCTTCCCTCTCCTCCTCCTTGGAGTGCAGGGGCTCTGTCAGTGCTGAGCTCGGAGGCTGTGATGAGGGGCAGGGTGGTGGTGACGGGTAGGTAGGCAGTGGTGTCTTCATCTCAGCCATGCTGTGCAGGTGGCCAAAAGGGCAGAGAGGAGCCTAGTGCTGACATAGCCCTCTGAGCCCAGCTCCAACAGAGCCCCTGCACCATGGGGCTTGAGGCCAGTTGGCAATGCCAAGGAGAAGGAAGAGGAGGAAGAAGACAATGACGGCACCAAGGAGGAAGATAGGGAGGAAGGTCTGCTGGAGGTGGTGGTGGCGGCAGGAGGTAGGCGGTGGTGGAATACAGCATCTTCATCTCGGCCATGCTGTGCAGGGCATCCGAAAGGGCAGAAATGGAAGGGGGGAGATAGGCCGGTGGAGGGAGTTGAAGCAAAAGCAGTTCATGCAGGACAGGAGAAGCAAGTCGGCCTCTTCTGGCTCAGTGATCCCCTAAAAGTGGCCCTTGCCTTGGAAGAACCGAGGCTTGGGGTTGGGAGGGACCAAGCCAGGAACGGCTTGGATCAGGGTGAGAGCAGTTGGGAGACAGGAGACATGATGGCCATTTGCGACCTTCCCAGCTGGCTTCTAACAAGCAAAGTCAATGGGGAAGCCAGCAGGAGGTCGCAAGTTACAGTCACATGAAGTCCTCGCCTAATGACTGTGTGGTCCTTGCTTAATGACCTTAACTGAGACTGGCAGAACTGCTGTCTCTAAGCAGCACAGTCATGTGAAGTTTTGCTTAATGACCGCTTCACTTAGCAATGGAAATCCCAGTCCCAATTAGGATCATAACCCGAGGACTACCTCGATGCAAACTATCCACAATATCCTTAATTCCACATGCTAACAGAATAATGCTTAGGATCATCCAACACAAATTAGATCCCTACATGGCAGAGGAAATGCCAGATGTTGAAGCTGATTTTAGAAAAGGCCAAGGAACAAGAGACATTATTGCTGATGCATGCTGGATAATTTGTTGCATATATTTTTATGATCTTAAAAGAATATGAAGGCTAGTTTTAAAAGCCAAGCCTAAAAGTTTTTTTTCTGTGGGCTCCAGGAGAGCACATGTTAGCTCCCCTTCAGGAATGTTAATTGCTGGTGCCTCAAAGTCTATTTGTTTAGCCATTCAGAGATTTACCTGATGGTTCTTCCCAAATAAAATGATAAGTTGCCTAGGTGACTGGTCACATGTCAAGCCCTGTCCAATCAGGTACTGCCAAGTAGTGGTAAAAGCTTTAAATTGTAAATCTGCCTTTTGTCTTCTTACCTTGCTGTTATCTCTCTGTTTTGTCTTCTCTGCAATGTGAGTACGGGGCTATGTTAATTAAGCCATGAGCTTTTCTTCGGCTGAAGAAAGCAAGCTAAATTACTGTTCTTTGTTTTTAAAATAAAAAGCAACGTTTTTTTACTGCAAGCTTTCAGTTCGTTTGTCTCTTAATATTTCTATAACTCTGATCTCACAATTTTTTATAAACTACAAAATTGCTGATGCATGCTGGATAATTCAGAAAGCTAAAGAATACCAAAAATACTGTAAGTCAATATGTGCTTCACTGATTATAGAAATGTCTTTGATATCAACCATATCAAGATCCGTAAGGTCATTAGGAAAATGGGAATCCCAAAACATCTCATTGTCCTTATGGGAAACCTATAAACAGGTCAGGAATCTAGAATCTGGATGGAACATGGCCAAACAGAGTGGCTCCAGGTCAGCACAGGATCAGTCAAGGCTATATACATTACTTTTCCTTTATTTATTTGATCTACAGTATATGCTGAATATATATTGACAGAGGCTAGATTGGAAGATGAGTGTTGCTTTAAAATTGAAGGAAAAAACATCAATAACCTGTGCTATCCTGATGACACTACTTTGGTTGTTGAAAACACGTATGATCTGCAAGCTCTAGTAAAAAAACTGGACTAAGATTAAATACAAAGAAAACCAACTAATGACAACAGCTATAGCAACCAGCCTTAGAATGAAGATAATGAAGTGGTGGATAGCTTCTGCCTTTTAGGACTGACTGTAAAGGAACCAGCAGTCAAGAAATACATGCAGACTAGCAGTTGGTAGAGTAGCTATGAAGGCCTTGTTAAAGATATTCAGATGCCGTGAAGTGTCTATATCTACAAAGATCAGAGTCATGTACTGTAGGTAATGGTTTTCCCTGTGACAATCCATGGAACTGAAAGATGGACTTTGAAGAAGCAGAAAAGAAAGTATATTGATGCTTTTGTATGTTTGTGTTGGAGAAGACTCATGAGAATACCAGGGATAACCAAGCAAACAAACAAATGGAAGATAGAACAAATCAATCCAGAATTTTCACTTGACATACAAATGACCAAAGTCAAATTATCATATTTTGGATATGTTATGCAAAGACTCTTTAGAAAAATCTATAATGTCAGGAAAGGTGGACAGGAAGGAAAGAGAAGGAAAAAGAAGAGAATGACCATCAGGAAGGTGGATGGTTAATGATGGGTACACCACCACTTGACCGGAAGGGCCAAGTTAGGGACAGGTAATCCTGGAGAAGAAATATTAATGTGTTTGCTAAGAATTGTTCCCAATTTGGTGGCACCTAATCAATCAATCAATCAATCAATCAATCAATCAATCAATATATGTGGATGGGTAAAATTTCACATTGCTATTGTTCTTATCACTCTTTTGGAGAAAGTGTTACTTTTTCTGCTTGTTAGGCAGTGGCTTCCTCAAATGAAGAAATATGAAGTTAAAATACTGTTCCCAAAAAATTTCAATTCTGGCATTTGCCAGTCATTGATTTCAGAATCCTAGCAGGTTTCAGGAAAAATTCAAGAACACAAAATCACTGGATAATTCCAACTCTATGAATTATTATTATTAATTCTGCTTTGGACTCAAATTGTTATTGCAAAACAATAACCTTAATTTAGGGTCTACTTTCTAGTTTTTCTCTTTGCTCAAGTCCACCAAGCACTTCCTCTTAGTACCTGCCATTCACTCTGATTTCTTTTCTAAGCACGACATCTTGTTAGATTTTTGCAATTATAAGAACAATTGTTTGTCATTGTTTCCTTTTCCAATTGTGACCTTAATTATTACTTAATTCTAATTAGAATTATTATGTACCATTTTATTTTCAAGTGTGGTTTTGGGAAGGTGTTTGATGAAATTATGTTTAGATTTAATCAAGGATCCACTAAACTGAATGGGGCTTAAATTACTCAAGACACATGGACTCAAATCCTATTCAATCAAAATAGTAGTCCAGCAGTAATTTACTTTGACCTGTAATATTTTATAACAGAATAATCATTTTCTCAAATCCAGAAAATTTTAACCTTCTCTATCCTGACATTTCTTCATTTTTTTTTTGACACTGCTCCATTTCTTTCAGCTTCTGCTACTTTGTAATGGTCCATGTCTACTGATGATGTAATTTAAATAACAATGGAAGTATAAAAACATAGTGACACAATGCTTTTATGATTTGTTTATACACTATAGCAGGGCTTTCCAAAGTTTTCCCGCAGCGACACACCAACCGCCGTTGGTGTGTCACCGCGGGAAAACCCGGAAGTGCCCCGTTGCGGCAGCGCGCAAAAACCCGGAAGCGCTGCTGCCGCTTTCAGGTTTTTGTGCGCCGCCGTTGGCGTGTCGCTGTGGGAAAACCCGGAAGCGCTGATGATGATCAGCGCTTCCGGGTTGTTTGGTGACACACCAGACTGTGTGTGGCGACACACTTTTGTGTCGCGACACACAGTTTGGAAAGCTCTGCACTATAGGATGTTAAATCCAGATATATCTAGGCATTGTTTTGTTTTACATTCTGCATTGAATTATGTATAATCAGTGAAGACTTTGAACCTAGCCACTGAAGAGTTAACTGAACTTTAGCTAGTAAGGGACAGCTCTTCCCCACAGGTCCTCAGAGATGCTTGTAATTAATTTGATCTTCTCCAGTCATTAACTCTGGTTCATAGTGAGCTCTCCACATACTGCACTATTAATTCACTAGAGATCAGTTTTCAGGATTCATTTAGTTAAGCAGCCCTGTTGGATTACATTTTAAAAACTTTAAAATGGCTTGTAATTGATGTCTGTTTATAGAAGCTTACTTTAATGGAGTCCAGCAGAGATGAAAACCAACCATATTATTCAGAGGGTAGTGTCTTTGCTGTTTAAAAAGCCTGTCTCTAAAGGTATTATATTAAATAAGAGACACGGCAAAATCATATAAACATCTCACTCATCACTAAACAGTTGTTGATGCTTACAAAAATATTCTTGGCTTTTCTATTTGTTGATATCTTGGTAACATTACAATACAAAAGGTATTCTTCTCAGATACAGAGATGTAAACATTTGAAACCAGCCAGCATGTTGTTCTTACCATTTGGGGATAATATATATATATATATAACCATATATACCGGCCAGAGTCCCTCTTCCGGGGGGAGATGGGCGGTGGCAAAATTTGATGAATAAAGTAGAATAAAGTAAATGAATATATACACACACACACACACACACACACACACACACACACACACCTGGATAGCGTAGTGGTTAGAGCGCCGCCTTTGGAGTGGGAGACCGGGGTTCAAATCCCGGCTGTACCTACCTTACTAGTAGGGGTCTTTAAGCAAAGACCCCCTAACGCTTCACCTGCCTACCTCAAATATGAGAGTAACACAAACTAAGAGAGTCATGCCGGCTCGGACGTCACCCGGATTAACAAGGTCCACGTCAGATGTTCAGGAACCAGGACAATCTGACGATAAGTGGGCTACTGGAACAAACCATACATGGATCAGGCATCATAGCCACCAAGTTGCAGGAACATATGGGCCAGTACATGAGCACAGCTCAGAAGGGCATTGGGAACAACTCCAAAGGCTCCAAACACCAGTTGCTAATAGATAGAGCAGTCACCTAAGACTCAAGGTCTAGACAGACCAATCTGAGCACAGCCTGGATTGATTACAGGAAAAGCCTATGACTCAATGCCACACACATGGATTTGTGAATGCCTGGTGCTATACAAAGTCAACAGGACACTCAGGACCTTCCTCAAGAACTCAATGGGACTGTGGAAGACAACACTGGAAGTCAACTCAAGGCAGCTTACACAAGTGGCCATCAAGGTGATGCACTGTCCCCACTGCTGTTCTGCATGGGCTTGAACCCCCTCAGCCAGATTATCACAAGAACTGGATACGGATACAAGTTCAAGAGTGGAACTACCATCAGCCACCTCCTCTACATGGATGACATCAAGCTGTATGCTAAGAGTGAACGAGAAATCGACTCACTGATCCACCTGACACGGATCTACAGTGAGGACATTGGGATGTCATTAGGACTAGAGAACTGTGGCAGGATAGTAGTAAAGAGAGGGAAGGTAGTTAAGACTGATGGGGTGGAACTACCAGCAGGCCACATAGCAGACATACAGACCAGCTACAAGTACCTTGGTATCCCACAGTCACATGGGAACCACGATGAGGAGGCAAGGAAGACAGCAACATCCAAGTACCACCAAAGGATAAGACAGGTCCTGAAGAGCTAGCTCAATGGGAAGAACAAGATCCACGCCATCAACATTTATGCCCTGCCAGTCATCAGGTACCCTGCTGTTATAGTGAGTTGGCCAAAGGAGGACATGGAGGCTGCTGATGTGAAGACCCAGAAGCTCCTCACAATGTACGGAGGCTTTCACCCCAAGTCCAACACCCAGAGACTGTACACCAGCCGGAAAGAGGGCGGGCGGGGTCTGGTGAGTGTCAAAGCCACTGTCCTGGATGAGACCCAGAGCATCCAGGAGTACATCAGTAAGATGGCACCTAAAGATGAACTGCTGAGAGAATGCCTGAAGCAGCAGCAGACATGGAAGGAAGATCAAGCAGAGGAAGTGCCATGGCGAGACAAGACCCTGCATAGGATGTACCATCGACAGATAGCTGAGGTGGCTGACATTGGGAAATCCTACCAGTGTCTGGAAAGGGCTGGACTAAAAGTCAGCACTGAGGCACTGATCATACCAGCACAAGAACAGGCACTAAGCACCTGATCCATAGAAGCAGGGGTCTGCCACACTAGACAGGACCCAAGGTGCAGACTATGCACAGAGGCCTCAGAGACAGTCCAACACATAGTGGCAGGGTGTAAGATAGATTTATCTATCTATCTATCTATCTATCTATCTATCTATCTATCTATCCATCCATCCATCCATCCATCCATCCATCCATCCATCCATCCATCCATCCATCCATCTATCACATTTGTATCCTGCCCATCTCCCCCACAAGGAGGGACCCTGGGCGGTTCACAGCAAAATTTTAAAATCAATAAAAACTATAAATATCAATAAAAACAAAATGTACATATATATATATTACACAATTTGATCCAGAATGGTAGGTTTCATCGCATCGGTCGATAAGGCTGGATACGGCAGATCTAAGGGGCCAGCCAACCCCAAGACTGGCAGATGCAAGACCCCAAGATGCAGGCAGGAACAGCATACACTGAACGGCACAACCAAGTAGCTGGCATTGTGTACAGGAACATCTGCACAATGTATGGGCTAGACCCTCCCTAGTCCAGATGGGAGATTCTACAGAAGGTTGTGGAGAATGACAGGGCTAAAGTCCTGTGGGACTTCCAGATCCAGACAGACAGGCAGGTACTGGTCAATCAACCAGACATCGTGGTAGTAGACAAGGACCAGAAGACATCGGTGGTGATAGATGTGATAGATAGCTGGGAGAGTGGCTCCAACAGATCCCAGGAACAGCATCAGCTCTCTGTCCAGAAGAGTGCAATGCTAGGAACAGCTAAGATACTGTGCAGAACCCTCAAACTCCCAGGCCTCTGGTAGGAGGACCCAAGGTTGAGGAAGACACATACTACCCATAGGGGTGAGAAGGGAATTTTTTATATACATATATACATATACTGTATATATACAGTACATATATTTATTTATTATGTATTTATACCCCGCCTATCCCCTCCCTAACGGAGGACTCTAGGCGGCTTACATACATCTTCATACATACACATCGTTATACATTATTTTTCATTTAAATCGCACGTCAAGGGAGGGGGGTAAGGGAACCTACTCTTCTCTGGCTTCTGGACTACATGTCCCACGATGCCTTGCGTCGGAGCCGGCTGCTGACGTCCTGTAGCTGTTGTTACTTCGGGATCTGTCATGACCGCCGCAATTCAGGAGATCTTCAGTTCGGTGGACGCCGACCCCTGACAGGACGTCAGCAAATTTTCCCACTTAAGGTGGTACCCAATTTATCTACTTGCAAGCTTTCGAACTGTTGGGTCGACAGGAGCTGGGACTAGCAACGAGAGCTCACCTTGTTGCGCGGGGTTCGAACTGCCGACCTCCCGACCGGCAGTCTACAGCTTCAGCGGTTTAACCCGCTGAGCCACATATATACAGATATATACAGATATATACAGATATATACATATATACATATATACATATATACATATATACATATATACATATATACATATATACATATATACATATATACATATATACATATATACATATATACATATATACATATATACATGTGTTTGTGTGTGTGTGTGTATACATACATACATACACAGACACACACATATACATATACATACATGCATATATATTGCTCCCATTTGCCCATGCTCTGTGGGTAATACCAGTGTTTGTAGTTGCTTCGGTTTTTACTGTGGTTCTGTTCCGTGGCTTGTACTGGAAGGAAACAGCAGCTTCTGAAGGGGCCTATAGAATGGTCCACGTGGCTTTCTAACAGATAGTTAGCTACTAGCCCAGGTTGGGTTGTGGATATTTCTGCAATGGGATCTTTCTGCAGTGAGGGACATCCAGACAGCTCTGCCTGTTAATGTAATGGTATGTGGGAATGACCTTGGGAGACAGGAGGAAGAGTTGCAGCCTAGACAATGCTCTGATAAATGAAATTTGAGTCTGAAGGAAGAGGGATGCTGAAAGCATCTCAGAACGGACCCTCCCTAGTTTTCAGGAGAGCAAAAATGAAGGAAGGGAGGAGTACTTTCAGACTTGCAAGATTCTGTTAATGTAACCTTGAAAACAGTCAGTCTTGCAATGAAATCTGAAAATGTACCTTGAATATGAACCCTAATTCTGAACAATCTTGCAGAATTACTGTAAAATCAGAGAGACTTTAAATGAACACTTAGTGGTAGAGAAATTCTGAAGCCCTAGAAGGATGCTATTATTGTTCTGAAAGTGATTTTGAAGACTGCAGTGGATTTTACCAGACTGAAGATTCCAGAAGGTGTTTCTTGTTTGTTTTGAATACTTTGGTATGATCTTCCAAAATCATCTAGGATTCAGTTCCACTGAGAGGAATTTTTTGTGTAATTGGGTTGCATCCAGAAGAAAACAGTAGGCATTAGAGAGATGATAAAGAGCTTGTGGAGAGAATGACAGCATGAACTAGAAATGTAGATATGAATATATAAGCAGAGAGAAAATATAGAAGTGGAAGATCAAGGATAAGCTGCTCTAACAGCTATCAAAAGGGAGCTAATTTTGTGGCTTGATTCTCTCTGTGTTCCCATTGCAGGAGCTGACTGGGCTGGCAGATAAGTTTTAATTCTGTGTTGAAATGGGGTGGGGGGTGGGGTTACTCCACTGAAGTTTAGAGCATGCAGGGCAGGCTGTGTGATGCATGCAGCTCTGACTTCCAAGGGATGGGGGGAATGGTCAAGCAGCTCAGGAGAAACAGCATGGAGACTGCCACAGCTGTCCTGCCACATCTGCCACCAGTGACCCCCTAATGACAGGGCTGGTTCTACTGATTTTTCTATAAGCATCCCTCAGTGATTTTCACTGAGTCTCCTGTCTGTCCTTCTTGGTAGGATGAAGTAAGCTTCCAGGGAATTTACAGAAGTATGGAATGGCATACACTATTGTGGATAGTTTATGTACAGCCTGGCTTCCTTCCTTGCTGATTTATTTATTTACAGTGCTTATACGGTATGCCACCCCAATTATTGACTTTGGGTGGCTCACAACAATACAAATAAACCAGAAAACCTCATGGAAAATAACATGAATACCATGACTGAAACAAAGCCACCAGATTAAGCAACTAGCAGCCGTCGTATCACATCTCTGCTCTGAAGGCCTGCCATAATTCCCTTTGAGTCGAATAGCATTTAAGCGTCTTTAAATGTTTGGGTTAGCTGTCTTCAACGGGAGGCCTAGCGTAAAAGCAGCACCTTAAAGGAGACCTCTCATTTCCTCACCATTTCCAAACCCTCTTGCTAAGCAGGATTTGGTTTTTGTTCAGAGAAACGATTACTTTTTAAGCACAAGCACTAAGCAGCATGGTAGGTGCTGGCTGAGCATTTCATTATTGTGTCCTAATTGAAGCAACATATTTACTCGGCTTGATGGAGGCCCACTCAAACCTCCAGGCTAAAAGTATAGCTTGAGTGTATGGGGGACAGTATATGCTTTTACAACAAGATAAGACAAATTGCCACAATCTTTCTTAATGTGATCTCATACCAGATGAGCTGAACAATGTGCAAGGGGGAGAGGCAATGGCAAACTTGACTCTTTTCTGCCAAATAAGTGAGGTGGAAATGGAGGTCGGTGATTTTCTTGGTGATAGCGTTCTTCTTGTCAGAACAGAAGTGAAAAGGAGTTGGGCACTGCTCACAGCAAATGTACTGGGTAATTTTGTTAAGTATATGTTATTCACTGTAGCTTATCATATACAAAGAGAGAGAGAAGAAAGAAAAAACATCTTGTTTGTCTCTCAAGGACTGGAAAAAAGGAGAAAAGACTTCAGAAGCAAAATACAAACTTTTAAAATTCATATTAAATTGAAGGAAAAAGGTAAGGGTACTTCTTGATCCATAAAGAACAAGCATTCATGCTAAAACATTCTCAAGACACTCTGCTTCAGATACCACTTCCAGAGGTTCAGCTTTTGTGTAATCAAAATAAAGTGTTCTCAGTCAGCACAAAGTGGGGACAGACACCATGATCAATTTAGAAGTCACGTGCATACAAAAGCAGGCTTCTGTGAATGTAAGCATAACTTGATGGGGAAACATTTAACAAATGATTCTTGTAGGTTTCAGTCTGGCCTCTCAGAATCTTGCAAACCACGGAATTCAATGATCAGTTGTGAACAGAAACTATAGGATGCTAGATTAATCTTAACTATTCTGGTCACAAAACACTTTATTGCAGTTCATTTTATGATATGAGGCTCTTGGTAAGTGATCCTGCCCATTTGTCTATGCAACAGTAACAAGATGCAAATGTGTTCATTATTTAATTTATCTTCTTACTTATACATCCTTGAACACCAATTGAAAGAATTTGCTATTTCTTAGGTACAGATTTCAGTGGTCACCAAGAGGGCATCTTAAAACCAGTTCCTGCTTTTTTATTGCCAGTTTCTACATACTTGTTGTGCTATTAAAATTTAGCTATCCTAGGGCAAAAATCTTTCACTGTATCTGAATCAATTGTAATACTAATCTGTTACATGAATGATCTTCACGTGAAGCAACAGCCTTGCCTAAGGTTCTCAACTATTGCAAATCTTTTTTTGCAATAGGGTTGCAGTATGACAGAGAATGCAAGAAGATCAAACCAGTCCATACTCCATGAAATAAAGCCAGACTGCTCACTTGAGGGAATGATATTAAAGGCAAAACTGAAGTACTTTGGCCACATAATGAGAAGACAGGATACCCTGGAGAAGAAGCTGATGCTAGGGAAAGTGGAAGGCAAAAGGAAGAGGGGCTGACCAAGGGCAAGATGGATGGATGATATTCTGGAGGTGACAGACTCAACCATGGGGGAGCTGGGGATGGTGACGGCCGACAGGAAGCTCTGGCTTGGGCTGGTCCATGAAGTCACGAAGAGTTGGAAGCGACTGAATGAATAAACAACAACAATGACAGAGAATATACAAGTGGAAATGTGTGGACTTCCAGTGGGGACATGGTGGACTGAACAGCTGTGCCCACGGGCTCAGCGGGCAGAACTGACAACGCAGCAGTTTTTTGAGCTCAGGCAGGTTTTTCCTGAAGCCCAGGAGTGTTTTTCTGGAAAAAGGAAAACACCTGGAATCACCCCATCTGTCCTCCAGATGGCTGCTTGCAGCCAGAAGATCGCAAAAAACATTCACGCTTGACTGGTAAGAGCAGCCGGGAGGCTGGGACGTTACCATTTCCAAGCTGCACTATAGCCTTAAAGGGACACTAAGACCGGCCACCCCATTTCTAAGTCACCCAATTTACATTTCTTTTAAGTACGCTTACCCTAAGAGAGGCTTTCTACAGCAAGGAGAAGCAGGTTCTCTTGGTGCTTATTGTTATTTTTGGGATCAATTGTTTTAAAAAAAATATTTTTAAGTTTTGGACTTTGTTTTCAATCCAAATATTAAGGAGGATTGAGAGTAAATAATGGTCTCCCTGTTATTATTTTTGTACTAAATTTGAAGATATTAGCATTTTCCTACACGTTGAATCGGCTGTTTTGAACTTTCAGTTTTCTGCTTCTACTTTCCCTGGGGAACTGTCTGCATATCTCACTTTCGCTTATGTAAACACATTTCAGAATCCTTTCATATCTTCGACTTTCGCTGCTTAAGCTCCTAGGGGGCGCCAAAATCTACTGCTTGAGACATGGAGGGTTTTAAACAGACTTTCTCTGACTTCCAACAAGATTTTAAAAATATTCTTTCTGATTCCTACCAAATTTTTATGCAAGGCATTGAGGACATTGTAGAAAATATGAGGCCTAAAATGTGTCATCTGGTTGGGGATGTCGTGGATGAAACTGAGGAACTTAACAGCGACAGAAATGTCTCTTCTAAGAGTAAGATTGGGACTTCTGTTGAAATGCTGGATGAAGATCGGATAGTCGAGTTGAAGAAATTAAAGGGAGAGATCGAGTTGCAAGCTATAAGTGAAATTGATCTTCTGATGGAACACCATGGAAAAGAAGGCGTTATTATGTATGGGAGGTCTCCTGAAGTCTACTCAGTGGAATTAGTTTAATTATTTATCATAAATACATACATACATACAATTTTTCTTCTGAACTGTTCAGAGTGGATTATATATTTTTCACAGATGGTCTTCCCCATCTAGATAACTGTGACTTAAACAGACACTAACACCGATTCTGTCAAGAGAGGTGTTGGGATCTGATCCAAATATTGGCAGCAATTAAGGATCTTTCTGCTAGATGCCTGATCAATCAGGGCCAAATCCCTTGAAGGTTATCTGCTATGCATCCACTCAAAGCTTCTTCATCTTCCAAAGATGCTGATAAATCATCAGGGCTTGATTAAATGATGACAAAGTGCAAGTCTCCAAGCTAGGGCAATGCTTCTTTAAAACTGTCATTCTTTGGAGAAGGATTGCTGGGATAGACAGTAAAATTGGCAAGGAAAGACAAAGGCAAGTTGTCTGCCTCCTATGAGCTGTCCATGGTTTTGAAGATGGTGCATTTGACCCCAAACCAATCAGCTTCCTGATCATGCTTCAGGGCTTGGCTTCTCTCTGAACATCTTCCAGCTCTTTGGATGCACTCTAATTATGGATTACAGTTACCCTATGTTTTACATTCACTAGTAGAGCTCAACTTGACCTCTCTTATCTAAGGATTCAAGCTTGCTCTTCTACAAGCTCCTACTAATAATTTTCTATTAATATGACTTTTTTGTCCCTTCAAGTCAGTGTTGATTCCTGGAGACTGCCTGGACTAGTCCCTGCAGTTTTATTAAGAATTAATATGATAGATTCCTACTAATCAACAAGCCTCCTCAAATGTTGCTTTAATTGGGTCTTCTGAGCTGCTTTAAGGTGGCCAAAGCTTCATTTCCATGCAGAATAGGAGCAAGGTCCTGATATGAGAGGAAAGACTGCAACTGGCTTACTGATCAAAATAATAAATGCATTCCTGGATTCTGCTGGTCAAGAAAGGAAACTGGAATCATGAGGAAAATGCCCATGACACTGCCTGATTTGCTTCACAGCCTGGATCCTGATCCAGAATAATTTCTTAGCAAGATCAAAAACCTTACTCTGAATATGGCATGAGCGTCATAATTATCTTGCACTGTACTGCTTTTGTTTTATATTTTGACTTTACATCCCTTGGTTAGACCACTTCCATCCTATTTCCTATTACCTTGTGGCGGTAAGAGCGGCGAAACGTGAATATTTCTCTGCTCTTATTGCGTCCGCAGATTGCCGCCCGACGGCCCTATTTAAGATTACTAGATCTCTTTTGGGTCACGAAGATATGGTGACCCATCTACAGGGCCGATCGGAAGAATTTGCTGAGCATCTGCAGGACAAAATCGCTCAGATTCATTCCAAATTTAACTCTAAGCGTGAAGCACAATCTGGAGAGATGCCAGAGGTTCGTACTTACCCTGTTATCTGGGAACGGTTTGATCCTGTTGGGCCTGATGAAGTAGACAGGATCCTCCGGATTGTTAACGCCACCACGTGCCATCTTGACCCATGTCCCTCCTGGCTGGTGAAATCAGCTCAGGAGGTTACATGTGGTTGGGTCCAGGGGATGATTAATGCATCCTTAGCGGAGGGGGTGTTTCCAGCAGTCTTTAAGGAGGCGCTGGTGCACCCCCTCCTCAAGAAACCTTCCCTGGACCCCACTGTTTTGAACAATTTTCGTCCTGTCTCCCACCTTCCCTTTTTGGGAAAGGTGTTTGAGAAGGTGGTGGCGCTGCAACTCCAGAGGATTCTGGATGAAACGGATTATCTAGACCCCTTTCAGTCAGGTTTTAGGCCTGGATATGGGACAGAGACTGCATTGGTCGCGCTTATGATCTCTGGCGGGAGCGGGATGGAGGGAGTGCATCCATTCTCGTTCTCTTGGACCTCTCAGCGGCTTTCGATACCGTTGACCACGGTATCCTTTTGGAGCGACTCAGGGAGTTGGGGGTGGGCGGTGTAGTTTTGCGCTGGTTTACCTCCTTCCTCCAGGGTCGCTCGCAATTGGTGGTAATAGGAGATGAGAGATCCGACCCACGGGACCTTCTTTGTGGGGTGCCGCAGGGTTTGGTTCTCTCTCCTCTCCTATTTAACATCTACATGAAGCCGCTGGGTGAGATCATCCGTCATCACGGGATGAGGTATCACCAATATGCTGATGATACTCAATTGTATATCTCCATCCCGGGTGAAGTAAGTGTTGCAGTGGACACCCTATCTCAGTGCCTAGGGGCTGTAGGGGCCTGGATGGGGAACAACAGGCTTCAACTGAACCCTGGTAAGACGGAGTGGCTATGGATTGATGGCCCCTCGGCCTCCAGGAAGTTATCATCTTTAATTCTGGATGGGGTGGCACTACCCCGTTCAGACTCAGTCCGGAGCTTGGGGGTCCTCCTGGACTCACGACTCCTGCTCGAAGAGCAGGTGGCAGTCGTGGCCAGGAGGGCCTTTGCACAGCTTCGGCTTGTGCGCCAGTTGCGCCCCTTCCTGGATCGAGGGGCCCTCCGAATAGTCACTCATGCCCTTGTCATGTCTCATATAGATTATTGCAATGCGCTCTACATGGGGCTACCCTTGAAGAGTATCCGGAAACTTCAGCTGGTCCAAAATGCAGCCGCTCGAGTGGTTATGGGTGCAAGAAGATCAGCACATGTAACACCACTGCTCCGCGAGCTGCATTGGGTACCAGTTTGCTTCCGGGTCCAATTCAAGGTGTTGGTTATCACCTTTAAAGCCCTACATGGCATGAGGCCAGGCTATCTGAGGGACCGTCTCATCCCAATTGCATCTACCCGCCCCACCCGGTCATGCAGGGAGGGCATGCTGCGGACCCCGTCAACAAAGGAATTCCATCTAGCGGGGTCCAGGAGGTGTGCCTTCTCTGCAATAGCGCCCGCCCTGTGGAACATCTTGCCCCCAGAGGTGAGGCAGGCGTCCTCCCTCTTGGCCTTTAGGAAGTCCCTAAAAACCTAGTTCTGCCGCCTGGTGTGGGACAAAGGTAGAGATAGTTCCTCCTGGGGGTGGTTAGTTTAATAATGACCTCCTTTTAAGATCCTACCATCCTCTGGATTTTTACATTCTTATTTTTTGTACTGTTTATTGTATTTTAATGATTATTGATTTTTAACCTTAATTTTAACATTTGTTGTAAACCGCCCAGAGTCTACCGTGGTAGAGATGGGCGGTGATAAATTTGATTAATAAATAATAAATAAATAAAATTTCCGCATTCCTAGCAATCCTTTGTGAGAGGAGTTTGATTGAGAATGGGCAGTGCAGGAGGCTGTCTCAATCTTTCCAGATAAACCCCGCATACTTGGAGAGCAGTGATTCTATGATCTCACCATTTGTCCTAATGGCTGGGGAAGACTTGAAGTGATCTGATTGCAAGGATCACTCTGATGTGAAGTTAGACCTGCACATACCCGAATCCAGTCCCTACCTACCTTCTTTTTTAATAATCATTTTACTGGATTTAAAGCAAAGATAAAAACTACAAAAAAGAAAAAAACTACAAAAAGAAAAAAAAACCTTAAAAAGTGTGAAAACACAAGAGGAAAAACGTTTTTAAAGATTACATAAAGAAGTGACTTCTGACTTTAAACAGAAAGAATATACAGCAATTTCCATAATCATTCCCTTACTCTATATCAAACCAAAGTCACATTATTTCCATAAATCATTCAGTTAGCACATTATAAGGTAAAGGTTCCCCCTGTACATTTGTGCAGTCGTGCCCGACTCTAGGGGCCGGTGCTCATCTCCGTTTGTTAGTTGAAGAGCCAGCGCTCTCCAAAGACACTTCCGTGGTCATGAGGCCGGCATGATGTGCTTGGAATGCTGTTACCATCCTACCGAAGTGGTACCTATTAATCTACTTGCATTTGTATGTTTTCGAATTGCTAGGTTGGTAAGAGCTGGGGCTAGTGCGGGAGCTCACTCCGTCACGCGGGACTAGGGATTCGAACCTCCGAACTTGCGATCTTCTGATCAACAAGCCTGGCATCTTACCCGCTGAGCCACCACACCCCCTATAGGTGCCACCAAATTGGGAACAATTCTTAGCAAACACATTAATATTTCTTTTATTATTTCATAATAGCACATTATAGAAATCACTAAATACAATTGCTCCTTCCCCTTATATTAAAAGAAAAAGAAATGTATAAACCTCCTAATTAACTTCCGCCTAGGCTGACCATACATCCCATTTTGAATGGGACAGTCATGTTTTTTTTAGCATTTTTCAACCGTCCCGTCATTTTGATAAAAATCTCAATTTTTATCAATCTTCCACCTAGGCTGACCATACGTCCCGTTTTGAATGGTACAATCACGTTTTTTAAGCATTTTTCAACTGTCCCGTCGTTTTGATAAAAATCTCAATTTTGTCCCGTTTTTTAAACCCGGCGGGAATGGCGCAGAAGGATGATCTGAGCCGGAGCTGCTGATTGGAGGCAGCCTGGAAGAGGAAGCTCTCCTGCCTATCAGCGCGCGGCAAAGGAGGACAGAGAGGCGGAGAGGAGGGTGGACCGGGGGCGGGATTTGCAGGCGGGAGCCAACTGCGTGGACCGGGGGCAGGGTTTACAGGCGGGAGCCAATTGTGTGGTCCAGGGGTGGGGTTTGCATGCGGGAGCCAATCGCGCAGACCGGGGGGCGGGGACCCCTGTCTTTTTCATGAATACGGAATATTACATAAGACCCTGTCCCGTTTTGCCATCCCAATGTCCCATTTTTGTATCAAGGAAATATGGTCAGCCTACTTCTTCCCCAAAAAATAACATTTATTTAATTATTTCCTTCCTACCACTATTCTATACATTTCTGTCCACTATAATAAAGATCAAACTAAAAAACATATAAATTGTCTGCTCTTATAATTAATAAAACTGCAATTATAACAATCTTAATTCTATTAAACCTAAAACCAAGCATTTATTGTTTATACCTTATTAATCTTAATCCAAGTCATTAAAAAAGCATATGAAATCAAACGAGCCTTAAAGACAATCCAAATGAACATTCTTAAACCTTTACCCCACTTCAAAATATACCAAAGCATTCACATATCTCCAAATTGCACACAGTGCATTTTTCATAAAAAAAATCAAACATCCCAACTGCCCCCCTTAAAAACTCCAACTTCTCAGCAGAAAACCACCCGTAGAGAAAAACCTCCTCCTCCCCATAACTTTCTATCAGAAAAACAATTCCATTTATAGTTTGCAATTTGAAGTGTCCATTAAATTCCTTCTGTTCCACAATCTGGTCATCGTCAGCAAAAGCTTTGGTCATGCTATCAGTAGAAACATTTCTATCAATGTTGAGCCCCTCAACCTCTTCCACAGTATCACCAGCCAGATGACACATTTTAAAGCTGAAGTTTTCTACAATGTCCTGAATATCTTGCATAATAGCTTGAGAGGAATCGAAAAGAATCTGTTTGAAGCTCTGTTTAAACTCACAACAAAACTCTGAGGAAGTCTGCTTGAGATCCTCCATGTTTCAGGCAGTAGATTATGGCGCCCCCTAGATTGACTAGCTGTCAGGGTTCATGTCTATGAATCCCGCCATTAGGATCTATAATAGCTTAGTGCTTGTATAGTAGTTGGGAGGGGGAATGACAGTTGAGTGTTATGTCTGCTGCTGGAAGCTAGAGACAGCTAGGCCAAGGTCACGCACCTGCAAAGGAGAGGAGATGGGACCGTTTGCTCCATGAGATCATCGCTGGTGAATTGGCGCGCAAAGGGAAGGGTTAAGAGAGCATAGTTTGGCGGGAATCAGTATTCAAGTCTTTAGGAGTGCTTCAATGAACATGTATCCTAAATAAAGCTTTATCTGCATTTCAATGAATTGCATGGAGAAGTGTTTATTGGGACATTGTTGTTGAGATCATCACAGAAAGACTTGAATCTACAATCCAGTCGGTTTATCCTGAGGTTACAAGTGGTAACTCCATTTAGTGCCTCCTGAGTGAGAATCAGCTTGTCCAAGCAACTTCAGCATGGAAGAATCTATGGAATGCTTCCAGACGGAGGAAGGGGAGCAACCAGGCCCCTCTTCAGGTTGGGAAGCGAAGAGTGCGGCTGCTGAACCCGAAGCAGCTAAGAAAAAAGCCTCTAAGAAGGTGTCTCGACGAAGTGGCGTAGAGACTACCGAACTAGCCATGGCACGCACCCCTCGAGTGGGAGCGGAATGGTCCGTGGGAATTGGAGGCGGCATCCGGGCTGGGAAGGGAAAACGCACTGCTAAACCCAGAGTGACCCAGTCCCAGAGGATGGCTTCACTGGAAGCGAAGACTGCACGTATTGATGGTGAAATGGAGACTATTAGTCACCAACTACAAACCCTTATTCAATCCGTGCAACAACTGGCTTTGATTTCAAAGCAGGAAGGTATTCCAGGGGCGGATTTACCACCTAAATTGATGACCACGGCAGCAGAGAGCGGCACGTCTAGTGGAGAGGAGGAGGAGGAATCCTCTGGATCCGAAATGGAGGTGCCTCAACCGGCCGTGAGTAAATTACAAAGGGGCCAACCTAGGGTGTTCGCGTTGAACAAACTGAAAACAAGATTTGATGGGGACCCAGCGAAATTGGCTTGCTTTATGACCCATGTCAGGGGTTTTATGGAGGAGTTTGAAGAGTCTTTCTTAACGGAAGAAGCCAAAGTAAGGTACGTCTCAAGTTTCTTAGAGGGAGAGGCTGCTTTATGGCTGGTGGCGTTGCATGACTCTAACTCTCCAGATTTATGGACTTTTAATGGCTTTATGCTAGCTTTACGACGCCGGTTTGAAGATACCCTCTCTAAAATGTCAGCTAAAGTGCAGCTGCAGCAGCTACGCCAGGGAAACCGATCTGTTGCCGAATACGCAATGGAGTTTAAAAAACTCATAGGCATGGTCCCATCTTGTCCTGAGACGTTTCAGGTGGAATACTTCCAGATGGGGCTGAAACCCGAGATTTTAGAGATGGCAGCAGGACGGGGTGACCCTGACACCCTAGAAGAATGGATTCAATTAGCTGGAAAGGTTGAGAGCACCCAATTAAGACTGAGATCGTACAGGAAGCTACATAGCTCGGGGAAAAGCCCTTTGGGACAGCCCCCGGCGAAGAAGCTAGCTAGAGCCACTGCTTGGGAAGAGGAAAAAGAACGCAGAGCAAAGAGAGGCTTGTGTTTCAAATGTGGCAAAGAGGGACATCGCATTGGTAACTGCCCTCAGAACCCCTCTACAGTAAAAGCAAAGCCAGACAGCCAGCCTTCCAAACCATCTAAGCTACCACCACGCAAGGGAACAGCTCATGCTCTGGAGGACAGCAAGACCCGGGATCTGGTTGGGGGAGAGAACGACTCCTCTGACGAAGAGTTCATGCAGCCGGCGGAAAACGAGCGATGTCTGGCTTGAAGTGCGCCGTGGGCCAGACATTTGCAGATCGGCGCTCCGATCCGCTGGTGAGTGGAGATTGTCCTACCATGCAGGTTAAGATAAAGTTTGAAACTTTGGATGGGAGGGATCAGAACAATTTGATGGCAATGCTGGACTCGGGGTGCTCAAGATGTTTGATGCATCCTGCCATTGTTACAGGACTGAGACTTAAGTTGCATAAGTTAAAAGTTCCCATCATATTTTGTCAGCTGGACGGGTCAGATATGAAAGGGGGTCCAGTGGAATACTATACAGAAGCCCTAAAAATGACTATTGGGACTCATCAAGAGACTATTAGGTTTATTGTGGCTCCCATTTCCAATCAGCCCATAGTATTGGGGCTCAAATGGTTGAGGGAGCGTAACCCTCAGATTGACTGGGTTTCTGGAGAAATGGAATTTGCAGATGGCTCATATTTGGGAGTTGAGCGGGAAACTGCAGGACTCGGTGTGGTGCGGGAGCTAGCTCAAGCAGCGGTGGCACCGTCACTATATGAGGAGGAGGGGGAGATTTTCTTAGAGACGGAATCAGACCAGATGCCCCCTCATCGGAAAACAGACTGTTCTTTACAATTGGAGCCTGGGGCAGTGTTACCTAAACCCAAGTTGTATTCAATGACTCATAAGGAACTACAAGAGCTGAGGAATTTTATAGATAAGAACCTCAAGCGGGGGTTTATTGAGCCATCCACCTCACCCACGGCGGCTCCGGTTTTATTCCGGAAAAAGAAAGATGGCTCATTACGGCTTTGTACGGACTACAGGGGGTTGAATGCTATTTGTATTTCTAACCAATATCCGCTCCCGTTGATGAAAGATATGCTGGCTCAACTGACCAAAGGGAAAATATTCACTAAGCTGGATTTGAGAGAAGCGTATTTTAGAGTACGCATAAAAGAAGGGGATGAGTGGAAGACCGCTTTTAATTGCCAATTAGGTTGTTTTCAATATAAAGTCATGCCGTTCGGATTAAGGGGCGGGCCTGGAGTCTTCATGAGCTTAATTAATGAGGTTCTGCATGAATTTCTGTACCAGGGGGTATTGGTATATCTGGATGACATCTTAATATACACAGAGACCATGGAACAACATGTAAAACTAGTAAAAGCAGTGCTCAGAAAGCTTTTAGAAAACAAACTGTATGTTAAGTTGTCTAAATGTGAATTTCACAAAGAAAAACTGGATTTTCTAGGCTACAGAATATCCCATCAGGGCATTGAAATGGATCCCGCCAAAGTTAAAGATGTATTGGCGTGGGAAACCCCCAGAACAAAAAAGCAATTACAATCTTTTCTCGGGTTCGCAAATTTCTATCGCCAGTTCATTCCCGGGTTCGCCAAGATTGCGTTACCGTTAACCGATATGTTAAAAACCAAGAAATCGGCTGATGGCGTATTAGCAAATAAACCTCAACCGAAATTAAAATGGACGCCGGCGTGCCAAACGGCTTTTGAACAACTGAAGCAGTTGTTCACTGCAGAACCCGTTTTAAAACATCCTGATCCAGAACGTCCCTTTGTGATCCAGACAGACGCGTCCAATTCTGCGGTTGGATACGTATTATTGCAAAAAGACAATAATGATCAATTAAGGCCTTGTGCATATATTTCTCGTAAATTTACTGAGGCTGAACAACGTTGGTTGGTGTGGGAAAAGGAAGCTTTTGCAGTGCGACATGCTCTAGCTACATGGCGACACCTGCTGGAGGGTTCGCCTCATCCCTTTGAAGTCTTCACTGACCATAAGAACTTGGAAGCACTTAAAACGCCTCGGAAATTAAATCCTAAACAAATCCGTTGGGCTGAATTTTTCAGTAGGTTCAATTTCACATTAAAGTATTTGCCAGCTGGAAAAAACTTTTTAGCAGATGCTTTATCTAGACTGCCACAGCATGACACTCAACCAGAACTGATGGTATCCACAGTAATGTCTCCCCAACAATTGGGATTATCCAACCAGGAGGAACCTGGTTCTGACAACGATGCAGCACCCATACCTGTACAATTGCAAGGGAAGGTGGCTATCACTAGAAGCAAGGCCAAACCACCGAAACCTCTATGTGAACCCTCTCTAGAGAAAGAACTTAAAACCGCTATAGAGGCTGACGATTGGTGGAAAGAGCACAAGCAAACATTAACTGAGACGAATGGGGTGTGGTGGAATGGAGACAGATTATATGTTCCAGAGACTGTGAGAAAGGCTATTTTACAACGTTGTCATGATAGCAAAATTGCCGGACATTTCGGATTTGTAAAAACTTTACATTTGGTCAGAAGGCAATTTTGGTGGCCAACTTTGAGGAAAGATGTTAAACAATATGTTTTGTCATGTCATGTTTGTGCATCCATGAAAAAAGCACCCGGGAAACCGGTGGGACTATTGCAAACAGTGGCTGAGCCAACAAGCCCATGGAAACAAATTTCAATGGATTTCATTGTAGACTTACCAGAGAGTAAAGGCAAGACCGTCATATGGGTAGTAACTGACTTATTTTCTAAACAAGCTCATTTCATCCCTTGTAAAGGACTGCCATCTGCTGGTCAACTGGCAAAGTTATTCATCTTGCACATTTACCGAGCGCACGGCGCCCCCTTGCGGATTATCAGCGATCGCGGAAGTCAGTTTACCGCCAAATTTTGGAAATCATTTCTAAAATTGATTGGAACTGAACAGGGTCTTACCTCTGGGCATCATCCGGAGGGTAACGGAGCTTGTGAACGGCTTAACTCCGTGTTGGAACAGTATTTACGGTGTTACATTAGTCATCAGCAAGATAATTGGGTGGAGTTGTTACCCTTTGCTGAGGTAGCGTATAATAATGCTGTTCATCAGAGCACTGGATTTTCACCATTTAAAGTGGCTACTGGCCAGGATTTTGTACCTATTCCTGAGCTACCTGACCCTGCCATGCTTCAACAAACTGATCCTGTACTAGCAGATGAATGGATTACAAAAATACGATCAAATTGGCCGATAATGTTGAATATATTACAAGAAGCAAAAAATTCATACAAAAATTTTGCTGATCGTAAACGGGCTCCAGAATGGCCTTTAGTGGTGGGAGAAAAGGTCTACCTGTCTACAAAACATTTGAAATCAACTCAGCCATGCAAGAAACTGGGGCCTAAGTTTATTGGGCCATTTCCCATTGTGAAAGTGATCAACCCAGTAGCCGCTCAATTGGACTTGCCAAAGAACCTTCGTAGAGTACATCCTGTCTTCCACATCAGCTTATTGAAACCAGTTAAACCAGCTGATCAGTGGCATCCAGATCCAGTGGCGCCGCCACCTATCATGGTGGGAGATAACGAACATTTTGAAATTGTGAACATTTTGGACTCCAGATTGCACCGGGGAAAATTACAGTATTTGGTGCAATGGAAACATTTGCCTGTGGGGTTTGAGGAGTGGGTTGATAAGATTCATGTTTCAGCGCCAAGGTTATTGAAGAAATTCCATGATCAATTCCCTTCTAAACCTGGTTAACTGCACAATTATTCTTATTTCTGTTTTTCAGATCTCAGTGCCTCCCATTGTCTTGCAGCCTGAAGAATTCTGGAATTTGTCCATGTACCTTTATGTATACTTGTATTTCTTAACCTTTCTTGTTCTTGGCATACTATTCTTTCTTTTGGAGGGTCGGCATGTCAGGGTTCATGTCTATGAATCCCGCCATTAGGATCTATAATAGCTTAGTGCTTGTATAGTAGTTGGGAGGGGGAATGACAGTTGAGTGTTATGTCTGCTGCTGGAAGCTAGAGACAGCTAGGCCAAGGTCACGCACCTGCAAAGGAGAGGAGATGGGACCGTTTGCTCCATGAGATCATCGCTGGTGAATTGGCGCGCAAAGGGAAGGGTTAAGAGAGCATAGTTTGGCGGGAATCAGTATTCAAGTCTTTAGGAGTGCTTCAATGAACATGTATCCTAAATAAAGCTTTATCTGCATTTCAATGAATTGCATGGAGAAGTGTTTATTGGGACATTGTTGTTGAGATCATCACACTAGCGAAAGTAGGAGTTAATAGGAGTTAATGGAAAATTTCCGAAAGATGTTGACACAAGTGAAAGTATGCTAACAGGCAGCTCCCAGGGAAAGTGGCAACAGAAGACTGAACATTCAGAACAGCAGATTCAACATATAGGAAAATAGTAAATTCAGTAATTCAGTACAAAAATGGTAGCAGAGAGGCAATTATTTATTCTCAATCCTCCTTAATATTTAGATGGGAAACAAGCCAAAACTTAAAAAATATATTTTTAAAAAAATTAATCCCAAAAATAATGATCAGCACCAAGAGAGATTGCTTCTCCTTTCTGTAGAAAGCCTCTCTTAGGGTACATAAGACCAGTCATTCTCTCTCAGCCAAACTCACCTCACAGGGTTGTTGTTGTGGGGAAAACAGGAGGAGGAAGGAGTATTTGGTATGTTTGCCGCCTTGAGTTATTTATAAAAATAATAAAGGCGGGAAAATAAAATAAAATAAAAAAATAAAATAAAATAAAATAAAAAAATAAAATAAAATAAAATAAAATAAAATAAAATAAAATAATAAAATAAAATAAAATAAAATAAAATAAAATAAAATAAATAATAAAATAAAATAAATAATAAAATAAAATAAATAATAAAATAAAATAAATAATAAAATAAAATAAAATAAAATAAAATAAAATAAAATAAAATAAAATAAAATAAAATAAAATAAAATATATATAAATTGGGTGATTTAGAAATGGGGTGGCTCGACTTAGTGTCTCTTTAAGGCTACAGCGTGGCTTAGAAATGGTGACCTCCCGGCAGCTCTTACCAGATCGGCGCGAACACTGTTTGCGATTCTCAGGCTGCAAGTTGCTGTTCTGGAGGACAAATGGGACAATTCTGAGCATTTTCTTTGTCTGTGAAAACACTCCAGGACTTCCGGAAAAGACCTGCCTGAGCCCAAAAAACCGCTGCGTTGTCAGTTCTGTCTGCGGAGCCTGCGGACACAGCTGTTCAGTTGGCCATGTCCCCACCGAAAGTGAGTCCCTACCTACCTTCTAAGGTATTTTATACAGCAAGTGCATAATGTTATTTTATTTTTTTCCTACCTGAATCAACATTTAAAGGCCAGAGTTTTGCTGAGGTTTTTTAAAATAAGAACAGGAATGCTGGTGCCATTGTCATATTTAGATAAAATAAAAATGTATCCTGCATTTCCTGATTCACCCCAGGTTAGAGGTTTTCCTGGAGTCAGAGACAATTCCCCAATCTCCCACATTATCAACTACCTTGATTTAGCTTCAGGTTTACATAGCAATAAATATTTCTATTGTTGTTCTGATAATTATCATTACTATTGTTTTTGTTAGTCACCATTCAGTAAATACTCAGCTTTCTTACTAATTGCACAAGACATACTTTAGGAAAAGCAATACTCCAAATGCTCCCTTCCTGTATTCCTCTCCTTCCATTTCTCTCACTGCCTTCTTCCTATTTTTGCTCTAGGATCCATTCAGGACCACAGAAAAATACTAATTCCTTTAAGGGTGAACTATGCTGATCTTAAATTGGACATCTATATTATTTCCTGAAAACCTGCATATCCTTTCTGAGGGACATAAATTTCTGTTTTACGACTATGACAATACAAAGCAATTTTAAATGCCCGGAGGAGAGAGCAAGAAATGACAAATGGAAAGCAATTGGATGATTCATTAGATTCTGAGTATGATTGGATGAAGAATTCTATAATTTTGTACTTCAATGTAATTTAGGCGTCCTTCCTTTAATTATCTTTCTCTTTTCCTTCATGCAGCTTGCATAAAATATAGTTTCAGAGGACCATTCACAGTAAGAAATACAGTGTTATACTGGGAAGAATACATTTGGCTATACAATATTCTGGAAGTGATCATTCTATAGCCTCCGGCACATTAGATAATTTCATTGAAGGCTTCAGCTCACATATCGTCTGTAAAATTTGCACTCCCTCTCTAGAAAATGGGAAAAGTTCCTCTTTTTATACACTATTGTGGAATCAGAGTTCTTTGTACTTAAATTTCTATTGAATGCATACCAATAAAAATATTTCTACAAATTTTAATTAAGAGCCAAGTTACTGCATAATTAAGGCTACATTCTAAAGCCCAAAGGTGGACAACTCTTAGCCAAAGGCCAAGTTCAAATCTTCAGAGTCTCTAATGTAACCCTTGGAAACTCCTTCTCATTTGCTACCAAAATTCACCACCACAATTTGGATTAGAGATTAAAAAAACTAGAGAAAATGGCATACTTTGTCCTTAGTAGGAAGAACAAAAAAATTGCAATGATAGCTGAACTTTTGTTTGATAACTCTTTCATACCCTTCTTCTGGACTTCTTAGAAGCACTTGCCTGTTATTGGAAGGAGAATATTTTATTCATCCATGTATGTAAAATATTAAACATTCATTCATATCCACATTTTTCCTGTGTTCCTATTTATTTTCCCCTTCCATCCCTGCTCACTTTTCCTTGATTTTTAGTAGAATTCTCAGCAATCTATGCAAGGCTGAATGTACTTTTGGCCTAGAAAAAGATTACCTGCCCTGCAGATTTACCTAGAAGCAAATACTAGTGAATTAAATAGAACTTATTTCTGAGTAGATATACTTAGGTTTGCATTTTAAAATTACTGAAATGCATAATTCATGCTTGGAATCCCAACATTACCAAGCCAATTGGTTCAACTTTATTTCCAAGAATACATCTGAGTCCAGCATACATCTCAGAGGCATTATTAGAAAATAAATGTCAGTGGCTGGAGCCTAGGATTTTCTTGGACATTATATCCACCCCCCCACCCCCAATACAATTGTAACCTGATGCTAATGAACATGTGGGTAGAAGGAATTGCAGACAACAATTTTACCAGTTTGTCTTTCTGTAAATGGGTGTATTGGGACTGATCACCCTCCAGAGCACCATGTTGTGAGTTTGCCCACACTGTGATCTCAGTATTTCAAATGTTTATTCAGGCCTGTAAAGTTTAGGGTACCCTCCTGTACATAATCAGGAAAATGTTTGTATTAAAAACAAACCAAAAGCTTCCTATAATCCTAGGTAGAGGTAAAGGATTTCCCCTGCACAGTCGTGTCTGACTCTAGGGGGCAGTGCTCATCTCTGTTTCTTAGCTGAAGAGCTAGCGCTGTCTGAAGACACTTCCATGGTCATGTGGCCGGCATGACACGCACGGAACGCTGTTACCATCCCACGGAAGTGGTACCTATTCATCTACTTGCATTTGCATGCTTTCGAATTGCTAGGTTGGCAAGAGCTGGGGCGAGTGCAGGAGCTCACTCCATCACACGGCGCTCGGGTCTCGAACCGCCAACCTTCTGATCGACAAGTCTGGTGTCTTAACCACTGAGCCATCACACCCCCTTCTCTATAATCCTAGGCACATTTATTTAAATGGAAGTTCTAATACAGAATACTATTGCATACAATGTCACCAAAATTAAATTATTTTAACCTGTTGATTTCATTGGATGAATTGGTAATTGTTTAATCCTCACTCTTTAAAATCAGCCAGATGTACAGCATATTCCTCAATATTCAGTTGGAGGAAGTGTTTCTATTTCAAGAAGAGTTACTCCTTACAAATGAAGTTTTAAGAGTGTAGCTTATTTACTTGTTACACCTTATTTTTATTAAATTTATTTTCTACCTGTCTGTCTGTCTGAGAATCAAGGCAGTTCACCACTATTAAAGTACAAATTGTAAAACATCCAAATATATTTAAAGACAAGTTTAATATAAGGATAATTATAATCAAAATTCAGTTCAACTAAAATGTAAAACCTTGGTGAAAGAGAGAAGTTTTGGCTTTTTTTTAAAAAATGGGGAGTATATTCCATAACCTGGGATCCACACAGGAGAAGACAGTCTCTCATACCTCCGATAGGCAAGATTCTGGCAGCACAGGGATATTCAAAAGAACTTCTCCTATGTTCTAAGTAATTGGGCAGGTCCAAATTATTTCTGTAGCTTGCACCAGTCACAGCCTAACTGCCACATTTTGCACCAACAGCAATTTCCAGGGACATTTCAAGGGCAGCCCCTCATTAAGCATGATGCAGTAGTAACCAAACCATGGATAACTATCACTACACCCAACAAATTCAGAAAGGGTCACAGTTTGTGCACAAGCCATAGTTGCACAAAAATCATCACAGCCACCACCTGCAAATCTAGTGACAACTGTGGGGTCAAGAAGCAATATGAACCTGCTCCTTCTGGATCAGGGCAACCCCATCCAGACAGACTTCACTTCAATTCTTGGATCTAGGCTTCTCCTTTGCAATAGTGCCTACATCTTCTCTGGATTTAATTTCAGTTTGCTCTCCTGCAGCCAAACCATTATTGCATTCAAGCAACATTTAAGAAAGACTGAAGAAATCTTAACTAGTTATACATTAACTGTTTGTTATTGTTTAATTCTTCACTGAATTTGCATATTGCTCCACAAGAGTTTTCTACGGTTCTTCAGATGCACTGGATTACAATTTCATTTTTAGATAGCACCTCTGCTGGTGAGATGTGGTCCAAACATATGGAAGACACAAGGCTGAAGAAGTCTGCAGTATATATTAACTTTTCGTTTGTGTGTATTGACAAAATTTCAGACTGCTGTCATTTACAAAGAGAAATGCTGAATCTAGGAGTGCAGGACAAAGTACAATTTTAACCTCAAGTCTAAGAGTTAAACATTGATCCTAGGTGAGCAAATAATGGCTCTTTTCTCATCACTGTTCATTTTACTGTTTTTCCAGTCATATAAACGTTTTTCAGTGTATAAGAAAATAAAAGAAGGAAGGTGTAAGAGAACCAGGCTCTGCAGCTTCTGAGCTTCTTTGAAGTAAATAACAAGATCTGAATAACATAACATGCTGAATCATTGTGTGTTTGATTTTGGCTTAGCATATACAGTAGTATGAATTCAACTATTATGGTTCATAAACCATGTTTTATGGCTTAGTGTGTTGTGAAAACCCAGCTAATTGTTGTTTATTCAGTAAACCATGGTTAAACAAAACATAGCCTATTGCAAGGAATGAATCCTACTTGAGTCTATTCATAGAAAATTCAACAATTATTATCTTCTGTTAAAAAAACTATTTCAGTCCAGAAAAAAACCCTGTAAAATCCAATCACAAACTGGGATCCAGATTTAGACATAGGCCAGATCCACTGAAATCAGTTAAATTAAGGTTAGTTGTAACCAACTTAAATTAAACTAATTCAAGTCTCATTGATTTCAGTGATGAAGTCTGATTTCAACCTAATTTGTTATTTTGACATCCAGCTTAGCATTGTGTAATAGGTTAAAAAGACTGGCAAGTATCGGCACTTTCTTGATGTTAATCTATAAAAGTCAGCAACTCTTCTTCCTCTTGTTATAGTCCCTTGATATTCTGGGCTCACATACAGCCTCTCCTATAAGAGCTCTGTCTCACAAGTGTTGTTGTGCTTATTGTTCTTCTGGAAAAAGCTCATTTCGGAGCATACAATTCACTTTGTATGAAAAAGTATAAAAGCAATACAAAAAGCTTTGCTTTTAAATAGAGATCTCTTGTGCTACACACTGAACTTGAAATAATAATAATAATAATTTCACAACTGTTTCCAATAAAGCAAGAACAATATTTAGAAAGTAACCATGCTGTGATCATACAGTGTACCTGTAGGAAAATAAAGGAAATAAGCTCACAGAACCTAAAATAGCCTTACTGGTAGGAGATGCAATTTAGCACTTTAGAATATGTGCATGTGAAAAATCTCACCAACAATCCCTGATGCACTTGGAATTAACTCTCATTATTTACCCATTATATTTAAATACATATGAAAACTGCTATATCATGGTTTATGATCTCTCTCCCAACTTGAAAGATGCCTTCTGCTACAGTAGATTGTGGCTATGCTGAAAAAATATCTTTAGCGAAATGAAAAGTGAATTGGCTGTTGTGGGTCTTCCGGGCTGTGTGGCCGTGTTGCTGTCATTCATGTTCTTGAAATAGCAGTTCGTGCACTGGTGCAGTTCTTACTGGGGACTATGGTGTTTGTATTACTTAGACTCCTTCTTTCTCGATCCAGTGACATGATCTCAAAACTGGATGAATGGCTCCTGAAATGGAATACTTAAACAATGAACGAAGAGCAGGAAGTCAGAGAATATTTACAAGAAGAGAAAACCACCAAGGATCAAAATGGAAGGAACAGGACATTGCTTTTAAGAAGTGTTTTCACTTCTCTTGCCTGTCTGTCATGGGGCAGAATAAGGGTTTAAAAAGAAAAAAGAAAAGCAAAAGAAAGCAAAAAGCACAGATACAAGATGTTATCAAACCCGCTGTGCACTACTTAGCCTCCAGGGTTGACTTAAAAGATATGGCATCAGGCCGAAAAGCAGAAAAGCACATGCACACAAACTGGGAAAATAGTAAAAAGGAAGTAGAGGAAGAGACATCCTCTGGCCTTGATACATCTCGGGAGCAAAGTCTTGCTTGTGCAGTAAACAGACTTTCATCTGCAGTGGACACTGAGGTGTGTGTGGGGAGGGAGGGGGAAGGAGGGATAAATACTCACCTGCTCACAACCAAAACACACTCAATTTCACAATATACATTCATATATTTTCCCTTGAAAGGGGGCTATGAAAGTGGATAGGCAAGGAGAGATAGATGGAAACTCTACATGAATGCCTGCTGCCAGGATGGAAATATTTGTTTTCTATCACGCCAGAGAGGCACCACCCCAGCTTTTGTCCTTCAAAGCTGCGAGCGACCACGCTTTAATGCCTGCAGGTTGACCATGCATTGTTATTATCCAGGCTTCATGTTCACATCATGTGTCATCTGACCAAAGGAGAGTCTACAAAGTGAAAGCCTCATGCAAAATTTATGCTTATATGGCTGTTTCAGTCAGTGGAAAAATCAATACTGCAGGCTTGATGCACTGAAATGACGGAGTGCTCTCTGACTGACACTAAAAGCACCAAGAGATTGAGGGCCTGCGTTTGCGATTCCAAGGAATTGAGTGTATTAGAGCTCTCATAATAGTCTGCTCACCTTATATTAGCCTTTCCTTGGGATTATTTTTTGATAACAATTATGATTGTGGGGTTTAAGGCAATTACACTATTACAAAGAAAAAGCTGCTTTTTATGCCCTGTAAAGCTGTCATATATTTCACACCACAACTGCCTTCCAATTATTTTTGCTACAACGCACTTCGGAAGCGAAATGTCCTAACTGATATATATTAGTCCTTTATGTTTTATAAATAAAAATCAAAGTCATAACATAATCCCTCAAAAGGAGCGTCTCACTTGCTCAGATGTGATTTTGAAAAGAGTAAAAAGCTACATGTTCCATCAGTCTAAAAGAGAGTGCATAGCTGTGGCTCCTTCATGGGTAACATACAGGAAGGAGGCTGAATGATGCTCTGCTGACAGCATAACAGTGAATGCTGCATTAAAAAAATAAGCAGTTTAATTAAACAGAATTGATAATAAAGTATCATTAATTTAAGTATAAACTGTGATTGGTATCTAATGTTGGAAAAGAAGAGTAAGTTTGTATACTTTCAATAGGAATCTTTAATGACTTCTTGATCAGTGTCAAATTTAGCCCTGCAGACATGTCGTGTTAATGCTCGAAAGCTAACACAGATAGGACAAGGTTTAAAAAAGAGTTCTGTGTTTATGTCTATGAAGGTTCTCAGTCATCCAGGTGGAATTGTCTGTAGCTTGAATCATGTCGACTGGATTTCTATTTTCTCAGTGGAAACGTTTCGCTCCTTATCCAAGGAGCTTCTTCAGTCTGAGCAAAGTTAGTAAGGGAATCCTTAAATATGTTTCTAGGTGGCTGTGTGACCTTGCACCTGGGGCTAGGTCATGGTTATTTTGAGATGTTATTTCTAAGTCCCTTTATCATCTAAAGGAGGATCGTTAAGATTACCATGCTGCTGTTGAGCTTGCGAAATGGTCATAATCTTCCTAGGCACAGAAGACAAAGCAGGAAGGAAAATAGGGGAAAGATTGTGCCTGAGGCCCCCACCTCTATTCAAGGAAGGATTTTCCAAGTTGGCATAAATGGACTCCTTGGCCCCTCTCTCAAACCACCTATCTTCTCTGTCTAAAATGTGAACATTAATATCCTCAAATGAGTGTCCTTTTTCCTTTAGGTGAAGATAAACTGCTGACTCTGGTCCTGTGGTGTTACTTCTCCTGTGTTGGGCCATCCTCCTGTACAAAGGTTGTTTGGTTTCTCCAATGTAGAGTTCAGAGCACTCCTCACTGCGCTGGATTGCATATATTACATTGCTTTTCTTGTGTTTTGGAGTTTGATCTTTGGGGTGTACAAGCCTCTGTCTCAGTGTGTTGGTGGGTTTGAAATATACAGGTATGTGGTGTTTGCCAAATATCCTTTTTATCTTTTCAGACACGCCAGCCATGTAAGGAATGACCAGGTTCTTCCGTTTACTCTGAGTCTCAGCCCTATCTGTTGCTGTTTTAGGTCTGGTAGATTTAGATTTAGTGAAGGCCCAATTTGGATATCCACAGCCTTCAGAGCTTTTCTCAGGTGCTGATTTTCATTCTTTTTGGAATCCATGGAGGTGGGGATGGTTTCTGCTCTCTGTGACAATGTCCTGATGACTCCTAGTTCGTGCTGCAGTGGATGGTGGGAGTCAAACATCAGATATTGATCTGTGTGTGTGGGTTTCCTGTAGATCCCTATTTCTAGCTTGCCACCGGTCCCAATGAGGACTTCACAGTCTAGGAATGCCAGTCTGTTGTCCTTGGTGTCTTCTCTGGTGAACCTAATGTTGGCATCTATAGTGTTTATATGGTCCGTGAAGGCCTGTACTTCCTGGGCCTTGATTTGCTCAGACTGAAGAAGCTCCTTGGATAAGGAGCGAAACGTTTCCACTGAGAAAATAGAAATCCAGTTGACATGATTCAAGCTACAGACAGTTCTGTGTTTAAGCAACAAGGCTAAAGTACCTATTCACTGACCAATTTTTTTTATTTTAATAAGTAAAGGTGTGAACATTTTCACTGGACTTAGCAAACATACCTCATACAATCTGCTCTTCTCAGGCCATCGTGATTTCACCTAGTATAAAAAAGCTTTCCACCCTAATCCCACACTTTCAAGGTACTATCACACATTATTTGCCAGCAGACCCAAGTATGCAACTGAGAGTTCACCTGAATCCTAGCTTGGTGTATCTCCTCTCTGGAATGTATGGCTTTGATAAAAGACTACAACTTTGTGGTAACACATTGAGATCTGCCATGACCAGTAAATTTTGTCACACCAACTAAATTCTACCTTTAATGGGGCAGGTTTCTTAATGCTCATCCATGTTTTCTTTTTGCATGCCCCCTTTAAAGGTGTGCAAAGCAGGTTTGTGACAGTTTCTTTTGCTCCCAATTTGGTTGCTGGCTTTGTTCCTTCTAGTCCAATGTGAACTTCCCTTTTCAGCTATATATCTATAACAGGGCTTTCCAAAGTTTTTCCCGCGGCGACACAGCAACCGGCGTTGGTGTGTCGCCGCGGGAAAACCCGGAAGTGCAGCAGCGAGCAAAAACCCGGAAGCGCTGCTGCCGCTTTCAGGTTTTGTGCGCTGCAGTTGGCGTATCACCGCAGGAAAACCCGGAAGCGCTGATGATGATCAGCGCTTCCGGGTTGTGTGGTGACACACCAGACTGTGGGTGGCGACACACTTTTGTGTCGCGACACACAGTTTGGAAAGCTCTGATCTATAAGAAGCAGTTTGGATAGTTGCCCATTATCAAAAAGATGCCTGAAGATATTCCCCAACTTAGTCTGCCTACAATTCCTTAACAATAAATCTTACTTATTTAGAGTGACCAATGCATACAAATACCAGATCAGTCAAAATGTGTACTACTGATTCCACAATGCAGAACAAAGAAAAAAGATGTTCCTTCAGCCAGTCGTAAGAATCACTCCACAATAGTCTATTTAGTTCCTTCAGATACCTGGCTAAGTCCGTCCTGCTAATGTATGGGACTGGGCACAAATGATAACCCAGCTTCTGCAACCAGGATCACATGTATCAACAAGCAATCCATGCTGTTGGTTCTGACAATGTCAGAACCTATCATATGGATCAGCTGAAGTTGCCTAAGTTGATCAAGAAGTTGCCCTATCCCATCTACAGAAACCAAGTGGACTGAGAATTGATCTTATTTTGACTCTGGTGATGGGACAGCAAACTAGAAAAAAGAGGCTCTGCCCTTCAATAAACAGGATTAGGCAAGGGTCTGTTGGTGCTGCCTTAACCCATAATATAGAACCTATACTTGGGTCAATGTAGAAATCCTTAAAAAAAAAACTTCCCAGGTTGTGTTGGTTTTGGCTCCATTTGGAGGTGGGACCATGGAGGGGGGCAAAGGATTTACAATTTTCCTATTGGATTTACAAAAGAGGCTCATTAAAGCCTTGAAGAACTCTGTGTGATGGGACAAAGAAGAAATGAAGAGAAATCAAGTCCTAAAACAATATTTGAATGAACTAAAGATTAGGATTGTTAGAAGTAAAAGGAAGGAATATAAAGTTGGTCTGTTTGATCAAGGTTAAAGCAAGATGGACAGAAGTAACAACATATCTTGCTTTGGACAGTGACTGGTCCATGCTCACTCATGAATGGATGGATAGGAACTAAGATACTAGTTCAGGAAACTGGTATCTACCTACTTTTCCACTTTGCTCAGTAGCACCAGAGAAACTAGTGTAATGCATGGGACATCTCTAAAATAAGATACAATGCAAAATATTGTGCTGCTGAATTTTAGATAGCTATAGAGAAGGAAAATATGATCTGCATGTTCCCATTTCTCATAGCCTTTACATTGCATGCAGTGAAGAAACATTTTATTTTTATCACTTGTTTATTCTCTGAGTAACTAGGGTGCAGTGTCTTAATGGAACCAAATTGGATTAAAGTTTGTATTAAATCTGTTGTGGTTGCTTGCTTTACAGTTAAAGTAAGAGGGATGCTTCCAACGGAGGAAAACAGCTGGTGGTCAGCAGAGGAAGGTTGTTTATGGCTGGAGGAAGCCAAGCTTAGAGTTCAGCCTTCATGTCTGAGAGAACTGCTCTGAAAAGACCTCAAGACTCAGCTACTAATCTGAGGAGAGCAGGAAAACATGGTGTGGGGTGGTGGAAGCTTTAAGCAGGCAGCAGCCCCAGAAGGTTCAAGGAGACCTTTGACTTTTCAAATAGTAATACAAAGATCTTTGGTTACCTCATAATTTTAAAAGTACACAACTGACCCACTTATCCATGAGTATTTCACTGAAATTATTTTTCCTTGGATACAAATTTTAAAATCAAATTATCTTTCCTCAGATGTAATGAGAATTGTTAAGAAAAAATGTAGGAGAAATTTTCTGCAGACATTAGGTTAAGAACGTTCAACATACAGTATGCTGGTAAGGTCATACGCTGTTTATTTCTCTGCCCAGACTTACATTATATTTTGGTGATGATTAGTTATGATCCAATATTAATTATAATCCCATTATAATCATATTAATTCATTATATTTTATGTTTTGCACTTTTATATTTATGTGTATTTATATTTATATTGTATGGTTTTAACAATATTTTAATCTTTAATCTTTAATGGTTTGTAAACCGCCCAGAGTCGTTGCAATACGAGATGGGCAGTAAAGAAATATGATAGATAGATAAATAAATAAATAAATAAATTACATTTTCAGCAATACTATTTTCATCCATGAGGCTGAACTAGATCCAAGAATTAAACTAGAAGTCTGATTTAGTTCAATATTATCACACCCACAAAGATACCTGGTTAGAACCATCACAACCCCAAACTGCCTGAATCTGGTTTTCTTTTATTTATTATAAATAATGCCTCATAAAAAGGTTCCTTAACTTATACCATATATATGACATAACAAAATATCAGTAATATGATTTTTTGGGGCTTTGCGCAACTTCGTGTTGTGCGCCAGTTACGCCCTTTCCTGGATCGGGAGTCCCTCCGTACAGTCACTCATGCCCTGGTCATCTCCCATATAGACTACTGCAATGCGCTTTACATGGGGCTACCCCTGAAGAGTATCCGGAAGCTTCAACTGGTCCAAAATGCGGCTGCACGCACAGTTATTGGTGCCCCTAGATCAGCTCATGTGATACCTCTGCTGCGCCAGCTGCACTGGTTGCCAGTATGCTTCCGGGTGCAATTCAAGGTGTTGGTTATGACCTTTAAAGCCCTACATGGCATGGGACCAGGTTACCTGAGGGACCGTCTCATCCCCATAACTTCAAACCATCCCACTCGATTATGCAGAGAGGGCATGCTTCGGACCCCGTCGTTAAGGGAGTTTCACTTGGCGGGGTCCAGAAGGCGGGCCTTCTCGGCAGTGGCATCTGCCCTTTGGAACATTCTGCCCCCGGAGATGGGGCAGGCCCCGTCGCTCCTGTCTTTCCGGAAGAATTTAAAGACCTCGTTTTGCTGCCTCGCTTGGGATGGGAACGGGAATAGTTCTTCATGGGGATGGCTGGTACCATAGAGCCCTTTTAAAATATCATTATCACCTATTGGATTTTATATTTAATTTATTAGTAATTTTAATGATTATAGATGTATATGTTTTTATATTTAGTTATATCTATAAATTTTAAGTGTTGTATTTGTAAACTGCTCAGAGTCCCCTTTGGGGGAGATGGTGCGGTGATAGAAATGGAAAAATAAATAAATAAATAAATAAATAAAATATCAAATGAATGAAATTAAAGTAGTCTGTGGAAAGACCATTTGATCTCCTTTAGGGGTTGGATCCATGGCTTCAAAAATAGTCCTGAGTTAATCTAGGGATGGCCAATTCTTACTTGTTCCCAGTTCTGAAGAAGAAGTCAAAAACAGAGCTTTGTTCATACTGGAAGCAATCTCCTTGTATCTTACAACCGAGAAAGTGGTCTGAGCTTAGCCACTACCACATGGCCAGGCCTGTTTTTAACTTTGCTAAGTAGTCAACCATCTAGAACCTTATCGAACTATATACAAAGGCTCAGCCTAAGACAATATAAGGCATCACCATCACATGATGTGCAAGGCTTGTTCCAAATCTCTAGAAAGAGATGGAACAGATTGTCCATTTGCATAACGGGAGATGGAAGGGTGACATCCCTAAGTCCCATCTTCACATGGTTCCAGCTATCCCATCTACATAGAGGAGCCCAAAACCAGATTGCAAACTCTGAGTCTGCACAATCCAATACTGGGTTCGGCAATACTGAGTTTGAACAAAAATACTGTATGTGTATTTTTTTTTTTTGCTCTTTTGATTCTAGCAATTACTTGCTCAGACCATTTCTGCAACATTCCCAAAGTTGCTAGACTGAAAGAGTACATTCCAGAGCAAGGGAAGTCTCTCCCACAGGCCAAACAACTTAACCTGGAAATAAAGGCATCTTTAAGAGGTCCTCTGCTGCTGATCTCAGTGGCCAGACAGGTTTGTAACCAAATTGCAGAATCCCAAGCCATGTAGTGCTTTAAAAGTTAAAACTAATATTTTGTGCATGGAAAATAATTGACAATCATTACAAGTCTTTCAGCACAGACATAATACGTTCCTGTTATGATATATCCATTTGCAGCCTGGCTGAAATATTTTCTACTAAATTTAGCTTTCAGATTCTCCTCCAGAGTTAACCCATGTGCAAGGCATTGTAAGTCAGGTTGCACCCAAAGCATGAATAATTGTTTCCAGGTCAAACTACTGATGAACATGGAACAGGGACATTAGATATAATTGTGCAAATATATTCTTTGCCACCATTACTAACTGGGTAGGCTGACCATATTTCCTTGAGACGAAAACGGGACCCTAACACGCACACACATGTGCAGGCACGCAGGCAGGTGTGCGCACGCAGGCAGGCATGCAGGCAGGCACGCTTGCACGCACACACTCTAACTCTGAAAACGGGACAAAATTGACATTTTGTCCAGAACAACAGGACAGTTGGAAAATGTTAAAATAATGGGACTGTCCCGTTCAGAATGGGATGTATGGTCAGCCTATAACTGGGAAACCAGAGATCCTGGAGGACCCAGAAGACAAACCTATTTTTGAAGGTGGAGTGCAACCCCATCCAGAACAAGCTGAGCCCTAACTCCAGAGCTAAAAGTTGAGCAATATCACCTGCTGACAGGAAAGGCAAGAACCGCTGTAAAACAGGTTATCCGCAGGCCCCAAAGGATGCCATAACCAGTCACCAAGAGGTCCAAGAAAACACCATCCCTCTATCCATTATCCAGCAGAGAACACCCATAAAGGTGACCAAGCCAATCTTATTTCTATATACCCGCTGAAAACCCAATTGAAAAGGGCTTCAAATAATAGTATCTTTAACCTATCGATCGATCGATCAGAGATACTATTATTATATATGATAGATAGATAGATAGATAGATAGATAGATAGATAGATAGATAGATAGATAGATAAACAGACAGACAGACAGACAGACAGACAGACAGACAGACAGACAGTGTTAAATGTTCCAAGAGTGGACTCACTATCTTTGATGGAAGAAGAATTAACTCAATTGTTACATCTTCAAACAGGACAATCCAAACTATATTCCTTTTCTGAGATATGGCAAATTTGATACTTTTCATCAGCTACAACAACTATGGCAAATAATTGCCTGCTTGTTACGCTTAGGTATAGAAAACATGTGTTATTTATAAAACATTCTAAAGTTAGTAGGTAATATTTATAAATAAGATTTTCACATGGATGAAATTCAAAATGTATGAATGTTTTCGTATGCTGTGAAACTATTTTATGTTATCCTGTTTTTAGCGGACTCATACAATATATTTTATATACAAACTAACTTCCTCTGTTCTGAATATTCCTTTGTATCCTACTTTTCTAAGAAGTTACTATCAGCTTATTGTGAACAATTTTATTTATCAAATTAAAGTTTTCTGAATAATATTGTGTCTGAACATATGCTGAAACTTGACATGCCAACAGTCAGACTGCTTTCATGGCTTAAATAAATAGAATGAAACTGAGGACAAAATATGTGTGAGTGTGTGTGAGAGTGTGTTTATGTTTAAAAAAACAGCAAAAGAATTTACACTCAGCAACATGTAGGCTTTTGTAAAAAAGAAATAGATATTATACATACAAATATAAGGAAGTGAACAATAACAGTGATATTGTTGATTAAAACAAAAATTTAAATGGTTGAAGATTAAATGTATTTTGTTTCTTACAACCAAAATAGATACAGAGATTTATGAAATATTTTAGTTTCAGCTGAATTGGAAGGTCTTTTGCTGTTTTTTTAAAAATATATATTTTAATATATAATATTAAATATATTATATAACATAAGCAATATTGAAACCAGCAAAATGTACCAAGTGTATTCTGACATCATAGGATGTATCAAGCTTGTGCTTTATTTCAAAATCCAATTTATTTATTAACCTAGTCTTTTTACATCATGCAATTTCTGTTTTATCCCCAGTCACTAAACCCATATTTTTCTGTTTGTGTTTAATAGCATGCAGTTGCCAAAACTATTAAACTGAAATAAAAGGGACTTATAGTATAAGCTGTGACTAATTTTTATTACAATGATATTCTTATATATTATAAACGGATATTTTATCTGTAGAATCCTTCCTCTTGCAAGCTGATTTCTGCAGCGCAGAATGCAGAATTGCATATAAGATATTTGAGTGTCTAAAACGATGTATGATAAATGAAGTACCATGCCACTTATACGCTTATCATGTTCCCTGACTAGCAACAGGTTCAGCAAAGGGCACAGCCAGTAAATGAAATTTTCCACCAGGACAATATATCATCACAAGAAATGTATGCACTGGAAAGTTACAAGCTTGCTCGAGATGTGGACAAGGTGTGAAATGGTAAAAAATGAAAAGCAGAAACAGCATACAGTAAATTTCAAATTCAGTTGAATTACCATATTGGCTGAGGCTGTGGTTTTATCTATTTAAAGTCATGTGGTTTCTGTATGTACAGCTGCCCAGTGATATACAATTATACAAGCATGCATATGTAAACACATATATACCTACAGGAGCATAAACCATGCTTAACCTCTTAACTGAATGTAGCTTAAATCTAAATGGAATAATACAGTGTTTGTGGTGCATGTGTGTACGCATAGATATACAAACACACATACACCGACTGTTACTGATCCAGGGCATTCAAGATGTAGCAGACTATACATGTAAATCAAACAAACAAATGAATCAATGAATCAGTGAATGAGAGTAATAGAAAACCACAATCCCCTGACCCTCACAGTAGTAGTTGAAAGGGAACCTTATAAACTTACAAGCAGAAGAGTTCAGATGACTGAAACAGTTTTTCTCAAATGTCTTCTACCTTTTAATTCAACTTTTATTTGCAGGGACATTCAGTCAATTACAGATAGATTCTGCAAGAATATTAACCAGCAGTTTAATTATTTTCTCATATTCATATAAATAAAAAATGTCTCTGATCAAATACACACAAGCATGTAATATCAAAATATAGCTATAGCTAAATATCATATATCAATAAGACTCTTCTTCCTTAAAATCGGTGACATGAGCCATTCTCAAAATACCTCTCTCTTACATATCTCCAAATATCAAATTAATCTGTTGAGTTCTTTGAAACTTACTACAAAAAATCCCTGGGTATAATGGCAGAATAAGGGTCATTAGACACATTTTACCATACAGTGTAACTGCAACCTTATATATAGTATTCTACATCTCTACTCACATTTAGCAGGTTTTCTTTAAAAATGACTGTCTTATGACCACAGCTATTTTCTCAATAATTGGGGCTAGATATTATTCCATAAAATTAATAATACAAATAAGGTTTGAGCTATTTTGGAGTGAAATCAGTGAAATGTTCACATTAAGTAATCCCTATATGAAAACCTCCACAAATATATGTATATGGCATAATATACATGTATCTTGCTTTAGGGATCCACATGTGGTACTCGTGCGTTATATTTGTATCAATGAAGAGAATAGTGCCACTGGCAGCTTTGTTTATCTGTATGCATATGGCTCACTATGAGTTCATCTTCTTGTTTATTTTGCTTGATCAAGCTTCTTTCCAAGGAAGCAATTTCCTTTTAAGTTCTAGAGGGAGTGACTGTGGCCTTCCAGATGCTGATGTAATAGAACTTCCAGCAGCCTCTCCACTGGTACCTGGTTCAAGCTCCTGGGAGTTGTAGTTCAGCACACCTACAATGTCACAGGTTCTCCACCCTGTTAGAGGATGACATTTCATCCAATCTTGAGTAAAGAATATGAGCTCTGTCTATCATTCACCATGGCCTTAAGCCAATGAAAAAACATGAACCGGACTTCTCACTTAAAATGTGAGGGTATGAATGGAGATTGTCCCTACTGTTGGTTTAATCCTGTCTCAGATCTCTATTTGACCACACCCTGTAACAGGAAGAAGAAGAAAGTTTCATAAATTTTTATCATGACAAAAAAAAATGTTGGTATATTTAAAGCATTGGGCTTTTAAGTGAAGCCCTTCTTTCCAATCTACATGTCGCAGGAACTTACTGATGTAATAGATCTTTCCACTCAGTATCACCTAACCACGATCCACTATTTTGTGGTCTATAAAGACGTTATCTGATCCCAGAGTGCTGTTCTTGTGGTTTAGTGAAAGTAGGCTTTAAATCTTTAAATGTTGCCCCTAAGGACCTTTTACCTTTTTGACATACTGGGCAATGCTACCAAAAACACACTCAACAGAACACTAGTCATTAATTCATACATGAGCACAGGGCAAAGTCTGGATTACAACAGCTATTAATTAGGATAATTATTCCCCAGAGTACAATTTCAAACCACAAGATCCACTTAGCAGCTGCTCTCAGATTTTCCCTTCCTGCTCTTCTAATGCTTCTGAAAGGTTCATTTACCATCATTTACCAAATGCATTCACTGTAGTCTATTGTTTCAGATGGACAGGATGGAAAGCCAATACTTAATATTGACCTTTAGAATATCTGGTGATTAGAAAGGCTGCTCCCCCATCATTAGCTATACAGGTTTATTGAAAGACACAGAGTGTGCAATAGATCTATGATATTTCATCTTTCTTTCAGATGTGTAGACAAAATAAAACATGACAGAAAAACTCAGGTAGGTTTAAGGAAATTGTTAAATTATAAGCCCGCAGGGATTTCTTTATTTTCAAATCCTATACAGTGATTAGTACTGCTTAGGATGTCCAGAAGGAGGAACGACCATTTCACTTTCCCAAATTATTAATATTATAATGAATCTGTTCTATATCTTACAGAATTGGAGTCCAGCCTGAAAATGAGATATGTTCCCCCATTCAACCCTGTCTTTTTAAGCAGAGTGAAAAAAAATATATTTGTAAAGCCATTAAGGGAACTGTAGTCACAGCAGGGCCTCCCATTAAGGGTACCCATTTGGATACCACTGAGAAATAATAATAATAATAATAATAATAATAATAATAATAATAATATGTTGCCTGACTCCCAGAGACTCTGGGTGGTTTACAATTGTTAAAACATTTTAAAAACAAAGAACAATACAAAAACCCAAAAATAGACCCAAGGTTCAGTTGTGGCCCAATCCATGTCTTGAAGTGCTCTGTACATGAGGCCAAAGATACTGGAGCAACATTCTGAAGAGGAATGGATTCCCCCACATGACTGGACAGGTTAAGTGAGACCCTACCCATGTCTTGATGGAACCAGGTAAAAAGACAACTACTGTTGAAGGAACGGCTAACTACCATAGAGTGCAGCATCCATCAATTGATTTCTGTGTCTTGCTTGCTGTTCCTTGGGAAGAGAGCTCAGCTAGGCATGGAGAAGATGAACTGAGTTGAACAAACTGGGAGGAGACAGAATTATGGTGATAAAGTGGGTATCTGCTTCTTCTAGTACTGTATACATATTACGGACAGCCTTTCTCAGACTGCTGCCTAGTGAATACATGGCAAATAGAGTATGTTAATATCAGACAAGAACAAAGGGGAAAAGACACTCAAACATCTATCCAGGAATATATAGCTTTAGATGTGGTACTTTGAACATATCTCAGTAGCAAACTAGGAGCCAGTGCAGCTCCTTCAAAACACACTAATGTGATCCCTGGCAATCTGCCCCTTTAGCTGCAACCCAGCTGTTATGTTTCGTAGTAGCCAGTGGCACAGTGTAAGGTTGGAAATCTTCACAAAACAAGAGGAATGCTCTGTTTAGAAGCCTCTATGTAGGTTAGTTCCATTTGTGCATTCTCTCTCTCTCTCTGGGATGTGGACATCAACACAAATGGATGTCCCATGTAAGCCATCCCTTTTCCTTATAATAGCGTTGGAGTGGAAGAACATATGGATGCTGCTAGTATAGCAACTGTACAATACTATGAATGCTGATTTTTGCCCAGGTAAGTAGGTAAGTAGAATTCCAGTCTTACAATCCTGTAAATGCTTATTTAGAAGTCAGTTTTAGACTGGAATGAGATATGTTCTCAAAAAGATGGTCCCCAACTTGGGCACCATTCAGGTGTGTGGATATCACCTCCCAAAATTCTTAGCCAGGTGGCCTAATTCTGGGAGTTAAAAATCACATTGGAGGGGAGCCAGACTGGGAAATGCTGGACTATGGATTTGCAGTATATGACCCTTGAAGAGTTTTCAAATCATCCCAAACACTGTGTTTGTAATCCAGCCAATTCCATTGCAAGTCTATTGTTTGTGGCTGCTGTTGCTACTATTACAAATAATATGCATGAGCTTTACAGAGGATAGGAAAACAGGTCACTTCCCTAAAGAACTTACATTTTGAAAAATGGCAGAGGAGAGAGAGCAACTGAAAGGAAAAGAAGCAGCTGCAGGGATGAACAGCCTGAGAAGTAATATGTGTGTTATGCCGCATATATGAATCCGCCCATAGATATAATGCACAAAAACACTTTTCTATGGAAACGTTTCATTCTGTTCTTTTTTCTTTTTTTCTTATTGATCTTTCATCTTCTTGTCTTAGGGTACTGAGAGTTTCCTGAGAGAGTAGCCTACTTACTCTGTCCTGGTTTAAGTTACTGAGGAACATGTTTGAAAGCAGAGAAATATTATTTAATAATGGTATTTTATATATTGTATGTATATTTTATTAGGGGCGTGGTGGCTCAGCGGGTAAGACGCCAGGCTTGTCAATCGGAAGATCGCAAGTTCGGAGGTTTGAATCCCTAGCCCTGCATGACGGAGTGAGCTCCCGCACTAGCTCCAGCTCTTGCCAACCTAGCAATTCGAAAGCATGCAAATGCAAGTAGATGAATAGGTACCACTTCGGTGGGATGGTAACAGCGTTCCGCGTGCGTCATGCAGCCACATGACCATGGAAGTGTCTTCGGACAACGCTGGCTCTTTGGCTAACAAATGGAGATGAGCACCGGCCCCTAGAGTCGGACACGACTGCACAAATGTGTGGGGGGTACCTTTACCTTTACTTTTTTAATGTATATTTTATTTTTCTTGTTTTTATTGTCTTGTTGTAAACCACCCAAAGTCCCTCTGGAGGAGGGAGATGGGCGGTGATAGAAATCTGATTAATAAATAAAAATAAATAAATATCCACGCACAGAGGAATGGTTCTCTTACAGATATTTTCTTTATCACCTTAGGAACATATAAGATGGTTGTTATGCTTGCTTGCAGATGAAGCTCATTTGTCCCAACCAATGCTTTTTAAAACAGCTATTACAGTTACAAAGGTAGCCATGTATACCCATCGAAATGCACATATTGGTTAAGAAAAATGGTCCCTTCCCTTAAGCTTGGCCCAACCATTGTTCCATGCACTGTGAAAGTGACCATGTCAGACAGGGTAACTTCATGTGCAAATTGGTCCATGGAGGTTAAATGCTTTATGCTGTCAGTTCTCACATTTGTTGTGGCATGCACTTTAGAGATGGCCTTTCCTAAGTGTTCCCTAAAGTGCATGCAGAAGAAGGATTTTTTTAAAATGTGTGTAGGATCGTATTTGTGAGCATTTGATGTCCTTCTTTAATAACTTCAAGTATAAGGCTGAATGAATTCAACAACAGTAGCTGGAAAAAAAAGTGCAATGAGTCATATAAGAAAGTGGAGAAAAGGATACAGGACTCTCCACTGAACACAATCCTATATTGTAGGCAATCTTTGATAACACCCTTTCATTTCAGCTCAGTCCCATAAAATTACCACGAACATTACAACTCATGCAGAACATAGATAAATGTAAAAATGTCACCAAATTCTTCCAGATGGGACTTTTAGTTCCACTAGATCACCATCTACTTTTTTACTTGTCTAATATTTCATTACAACCTCCCATAAGTTAATTTTCTTTCCACTGACCATGTAAATCACAAATCAATTCTCATTTAAAATGCCTGACTACAGATTGCTCCTGAAAGCTCAAGGCATATGCTTCACTGAACTCTCCAACATTCTTAATGCACATTAGAAAAAACGTTGTGGGGGCTTTTTGGATTTAAAAAAATCTTTTTAAAGGAATTAATTTTACATTTAAAACATGAGACTTTGAGGGCCTTGCTCCTCCCTCACTCTCCTTTTGCATTAAATGCAGTTGCTCTTGAAAAACATGACTTTTATACAGTATATATATGGTATGTGTGTATGTATGTATGTATGTATGTACACGCTACAGCCACTGTAATCCTGGAGATGCTTGGCTACATGATCAAGAACAGCACTACATACCCCCCCTGGAAAATGAGGCTGGAGGCTAAGATCAAGGCAACTCGGAGAGAAGTTAGTCAGCTGGTAGAACTACAGAAGGGTATGGAGATTAAGGATAAGACTCGGCTACTGAAAAAATACAAGGGCCTGACTCCATCTGAAGCCCTAGAGACTGCTAAACAAAGGCTCTCAGCACTGGCTACCAGGCTAAGGAGATACACTAGAGAAGCAGAGGCCAAGAAGATAAATGCCCTGTTCATCAAAGAACCATCCAAGGTGTACTCCCAGCTGCAGTGCAACAACACAGTAACAGCAGAGCCACCAACAGCAGAAATAGAACAGTACTGGAAGAACATGTGGGAGAAAGAGAAGACACATAACACCAGTGCAAGGTGGCTGCAGGACCTGAGAGCAGACCACAGAAATCTCCCAGAGCAGGAACCAGTCACCATCACAGTAGCAGATATCCAACAGCCTGTCAAGAACATGAAGAGCTGGACAGCACCTGGCCCAGACATGATCCACACTTACTGGCTAAAGCAGCGCTTTCCAAACTTTTCATGTTGGTGACACACTTTTTAGACATGCATCATTTCGCGACACGCTCTTACAGCAGGGCATCATTTCGCAACACGCTCTTACAGCAGAGCACAGGGCAGGCACTAGGACCTGTGCGGAATCACAGCAGGTTTGGAGGCAGCAAGGCACGAGGCAGGCACGAGGACCTGCGCAGAATCACAGCAGGTTTGGGGGCAGCAAGGCACAAGGCAGACACTAGGACCTGTGCAGAATCACAGCAGGTTTGGAGGCAGCAAGGCACAAGGCAGGCACTAGGACCTGCGTGGAATCCTGGCAGGGCTCAGAGGCAGCAGCAGCCATGACACACCCAGACACTGCAGCCGACACACTAACGTGTCCCAACACACAGTTTGGAAAGCTCTGGGCTAAAGAAACTAACAGCAGTGCATGAAGGCCTAGCAGCACAGATGAACCAGCTGCTAGCAGCAGGCTCCCACCCAGACTGGCTAACACAAGGAAGGGCAGCACTGATTGTGAAAGTCTGCCACAAGGGAACAGCACTGTCCAACTACTAGCCAATAACCTGCCTCCCCACAACATGGAAAATCCTATCAGGCATTGTAGCCACCAAGCTACAGGACCATATGCGCCAGTACATGAACACAGCTCAGAAGGGCATTGGGAACAACACCAGAGGCTCCAAAAACCAGTTGCTCATAGATAGAGCAATCGCCTGAGACTTGAGGACTAGACAGATCAATCTGAGCAAAGCCTGGATTGACTACAGGAAAGCCTACGACTCAATGCCACACACATGGATCTGTGAATGCCTGGCACTATACAGAGTCAACAGGACACTAAGGACCTTCCTTAGGAACTCAATGGGACTGTGGAAGATAACACTGGAAGTCAACTCAAGACAGCTTGCACAAGTGGCCATCAAGGTGATGCACTGTCCCCACTGCTGTTCTGCATGGGCTTGAACCCCCTCAGCCAGATTATCACAAGAACTGGATACAGATACAAGTTCAAGAGTGGAACTACCATCAGCCACCTCCTCTACATGGATGACATCAAGCTGTATGCTAAGAGTGAACGAGAAATCGACTCACTGATCCACCTGACACGGATCTACAGTGAGGACATTGGAATGTCATTAGGACTAGAGAACTGTGGCAGGATAGTAGTAAAGAGAGGGAAGGTAGTTAAGACTGATGGGGTGGAACTACCGGCAGGCCACATAGCAGACATACAGACCAGCTACAAGTACCTTGGTATCCCACAGTCACATGGGAACCACGATGAGGAGGCAAGGAAGACAGCAACATCCAAGTACCACCAAAGGATAAGACAGGTCCTGAAGAGCTAGCTCAAAGGGAAGAACAAGATCCACGCCATCAACATTTATGCCCTGCCAGTCATCAGGTACCCTGCTGGTATAGTGAGTTGGCCAAAGGAGGACATGGAGGCTGCTGATGTGAAGACCCGGAAGCTCCTCACAATGTACGGAGGCTTTCACCCCAAGTCCAACACCCAGAGACTGTACACCAGCTGGAAAGAGGGCGGGCGGGGTCTGGTGAGTGTCAAAGCCACTGTCCTGGATGAGACCCAGAGCATCCAGGAGTACATCAGTAAGATGGCACCTAAAGATGAACTGCTGAGAGAATGCCTGAAGCAGCAGCAGACATTGAAGGAAGGTCAAGCAGAGGAAGTGCCATGGCGAGACAAGACCCTGCATAGGATGTACCATCGACAGATAGCTGAGGTGGCTGACATTGGGAAATCCTACCAGTGGCTGGAAAGGGCTGGACTAAAAGACAACACTGAGGCACTGATTATAGCAGCACAAGAACACGCACTAAGCACCCGATCCATAGAAGCAGGGGTCTACCACACTAGACAGGACGCAAGCTGCTGACTGTGTAGAGAGGCCTCAGAGACAGTCCAACACATAGTGGCAGGGTATAAGATGCAGGCAGGAACAGCATACACTGAACGACACAACCAAATATCTGGCATTGTGTACAGGAACATCTGCACACCATATGGGCTAGACCCTCCCCAGTCCAGATGGGAGATTCCACAGAAGGTCGTGGAGAATGACAGGGCTAAGATCCTGTGGGACTTCCAGATCCAGACAGACAGGAAGGTACTGGCCAATCAACCATACATTGTGGTAGTAGACAGGGACCAGAAGACGGCGGTGGTGATAGATGTAGCGGTGCCAAGTGGCAGCAACATCAGGAAGAAGGAGTATGAGAAGCTGGAGAAGTACCAGCACCTGAAGGAGGAACTAGAGAGGATGTGGAACGTGAAGGCCAAAGTGGTCCCAGTGGTGGTAGGAGCACTCGGGGCTGTGACTCCTAAGCTGGGAGAGTGGCTCCAACAGATCCCAGGAGCAACATCAGAGCTCTCTGTCCAGAAGAGTGCATGCTAGGAAAAGCTAAGATACTGCACCGAACCCTCAAACTCCCAGGCCTCTGGTAGAGGACCCGAGGTTGAGGAAGACACATACCACCCATAGGGGTGAGAAAGGATTTTTTAAATCTCTATCTCTATCTCTATCTATCTCAATGTAATCACAAGAAAATCAGAATGATGGGTATAACCCACTGTTCTGATTATGCTATAATGATATATGTACAAATAGTCAGTACCAGACTTAAACTGCGTTGTGCCTTCCAGATATGTTGGACTACAGCTCCTATAATTTCTACTCAAGACGGGTGCATAATCCTGGAGGTTGTAGCTGAAACACATGGAAGACACCAGGCTGGGGAATGACTGCTCTGTGATAATTTCTGCAGTTGCATTAAAGTTGGCATTTGACCTGTAATTATTTTTTTAAGAGGTGGGTCAATCGACCAAGCACTGCTATGAAACAGTGATCAATTATTTAAATGTGTAGCAACAGTAACAAAGGGGAAATTATGTTAATTCTAAGCACTAATGTCACCTAGAACTCCCCAGAGACAAATACTGCCCAGAAGCTTTCAGAGCCAAATTACATGGAGAGACCTCCTTCCCATATCTGTGCTATTGAAGCAATGGCAATTAATTCTGCGCTGAAAATTCATTCTGCATTTTTCACAACCGTTTTCCTTGTATTTGATGGAGGGAGCCTGGTTTTTTTTTAATATATTTTATTGAATTTTAAGTATACATAGATAAAAGATTGAAAAGGAAAAAGAAATAGAAATACAAATCAAAGAAAGAAGAGAAAAAGTGTAGCAAAGTAAATAGAAAAAGAGAAAGATGAAACATAGGAGGGAGCCTGGTTTTGATTTTTTCTCAAAGAGAGAGAGAGAGAGAAAACCATACACTCTCATGGGTGACACTTATTTTAATTATAAAGTGGATGAGGATAGTACATGAATGCCCTCTCTTTTACTGTATAGTCTTGTTTTCACTGCTCTGAAGACCCAGCTTCCCACCCTTCAGTTAAATCACGAAGGAACTTTTCCTTTGGGCATTTTCAGTCAAAAATGTTGGGCAACAAGGAATTTTCAGTCAAAAATGTTGGGCAACAAGGATGGTACAGAATGAAGAAATAGGTATCAGGAAAAACAACCGCAAGCCCTTTCTGCCACTTTTTAACAATGAAGTAAATGTAATGAAATTACCCAAAGAAATTAAATATATTTCTAAATCACCCTCAGAATGAGAGAAAAACAGAAGCTTCTTTCATACATTAGAAGGGAGCTTTCAAGAAATTGGGGAATATATTTTGGCACAATATCAATACTGGGTCTTTATCTCTGACTTTATCTATGGCTTTTATATCCCCCCTGGCCACCCACTTCATTTTGAAACCCTACTCAGAAATACCTGAAGCTGCAGACCACATTCAGGAAAACTATGCCATCTTGCTTAAATGGGAGAGAAAAAGAGAGAAGCTTTATAGAGAACTATAAAACAATACCTTTTCTGAAACTATGGTTCTACGTATTTGACTTCTGCTGATTCACATAGGGCTAAGGGAATTGCCAGATTAATTTACTGTCATCGTCATCATCATCCCCCTGAGATCCGGATGGCCCCCACTCTGCTCTTGTTCAGAAGAGTGGGGAAGACCTTGCTCTTCACCCAGCCTTTGGTGAGGCTCTGAGACCCCTTGCTTCATTCCATCTGGTCTATCACGCTTGCCATCTTTTATCTTTTACTAGTTTTACTGTAATTTCTTTGATTGTTGTGAACCAGCAGGCTATTTGAAAGACCTAACCTTTCCTAAGATTAGAATAGCATTTTTAAAGCTAGATTTAATATCCTTCCATCAGCACTCCTGCAAGGTAGATATAATAAAACCCCACTAGCAGAGAGAACCTGCATATGCGGTATAGAGGAGGTTGAAAATATCTCTCATGTTTTATTACGTTGTAAATATTATAGGGATATTAGATCAAAATACATCTATCCCCTAATAGAAAGATTTCCAGGGAGACCAGATAGTTTCTATGAGAACCATCTTTTACAAGATTCAAATCCAAGCATTACCCGTCCAGTAGCTAAATTTTGTGCTGCCTCAATAATAATGAGACAAAATCAGATAAAGAAATAGGGATTTTTATTTGCGCTTATATTTTTACTAATATTCTGTTTAATTATTTTAATAATTTTCTGTGGATACTCATTTTATAATATTTTATAATATAGCATTAATAGAATGTTCATTTAATGTTTAGTTAAATTAAAATGTTATTATAGTATAGGATTTTATACGTTATAGTATAATTGTCTTAACTTATTGCTCTCTATATATAGTCGTACTTATAAGATTTAGTCACCTGTATCTGTAATTTTTATTAAGTGTATGTTGCTGGTTATTGACCGAATAAATAAATGTTATGTTATGTTGTGAGCCACTCAGAATCATCGGGAATCAGGCAGCATACAAGTTTAATAATTCATCATCTTCATCATCATGGAATATACTAACTCAGTTACTAACAATAACAGTAGCCAAAACTTGGTACTGGGAAACAAGGAGGAGTTATTGGCAGGTTCAGAGGACCAAAGGTATGCAGAAGTAGAAAAAGTGTGTGGGAGAAAATAACCTAAGGATGAAGCCTCTTCCTCTCCCCCACCGATGAAGATAATTCAGTGAGGATTGGATATCTTCAAAGGAAACAGAATGCTGACTGATGGTTGGGAAGGACAGAGGAAAATGGAATTCATGATGGTTGGAATACTAAACAAGAACAATTGACACTGCAATATTTTGGTACTGATTCCATTTGGTACAGAATATTTGACAGTATTTGAATGAAAAGGAATGAGTCAGTTGGGAATATACTGATTAATTCACCAGCCTCTCAATTCTAAATTACATATGCGTGAAAAGGAAGGAAGACGCAGAAGTCCAAAGATCTTCCCAGCTTCTTCTTGTAGTAAGAAAACCAAGGTTTCCACTCACATTTGGAATGTGGAATGAAAATATTTTTAGGGGCAAAGCTACAGTAAAAAGCCAGTAGAATTAGAGGGTTTTCTTTATAAAATATTCAAAACACCTTTACCACAGAGAAAGTCCCATTGATTAATAGGATTTCCTTCTGAATAAGATTGTGATGAAAAAGATTTCTGATCTATTCCATCAGAAAGGTTTGAGGTAGATCATGGCATATTTATAAGTTGTAATAATAAAACGATGGATAATGGTCACACTCCTGAATGTTTCTCAGATGGCTTTTAGTGTTCCTAGAGCTGCTGTGTAGTTTTGCTGTTGCTAGTGATAGTTTTATATTTTCTTTGTTTTTAATATTGTGGCTGGTTTTATTCTGCTTATTTTTATGTGGTAATTTATGGTCCTAACAATTCTATTGTTAAATGCCCAGAGAAAGTTACAGGGCAGCATATAAACCTTGTAAATAAATAAAGAATTCTTTATTTTAATAGCAAGAGTTGGGCGTGACTTTGAATGCTTTGAATGCTGGAAAGAGCATTACTACAATCTCCTTAATCATCACTCTACTGTGGCTGATGAAGTCTTCTTGCAAATCCCACAAAAACAAATAAGAGATGAGCTTGCAGTACCCCCTAGTTTGGAGGAAGTCAGTAAAGCCACTAAACAAATGAAAAATAACAAAGCTAGTGGACCTGATGGGATTCCTGCTGAAGTCTTTAAAGAAGGCGGGCCTGAACTTACACAACAACTTCATAAGCTCATCGAAAAAATCTGGATGAGGGAGGAGATTCCAGCAGACTTTAGGGATGCCATAATTATCACTCTCTTTAAAAAGGGTGATAGAACAGACTGTGGAAACTATCGAGGCATCTCCCTTCTAGCCACAGCAGGCAAAATCCTGGCAAAGATCATTGCAAACCGTCTCCTATCTGTATCAGAAGACATCCTCCCTGAAACGCAAAATGGCTTCCGCCCTTCCAGGGGAACAGTGGATATGATCTTCACTGCACGACAGCTTCAAGAAAAATGCAAGGAGCAAAATCGCCCTCTGTACATGGTGTTTATTGATCTGACTAAAGCTTTTGATACTGTAAATCAGGGCTTTCCAAAGTGCCGCCGCTGGCGACACACCCAGCGGCGGCGGCGGCGACACGCGCGCGCACGGCGGCGGCCCGGGGGGGCGTGCGGCAGCGCGTGCGCACGGCAGCGGCGCGGGAGGCGTGGGGCGGCGCGCGCGTGCACGGTGGCGGCGCGGGGGGCGTGCGGCGGCGCGCGCACGCATGGCGGCAGCGCGGGAGGGGCGTGCGGCGGCGCGCACGTGCACGGCGGCGCAGCAGGAGGGGCAACCCTCTACAAACGCCACCTCCAACTTCTTGAAAGATTCCATCAACGCTGCCTCCGAAAAATTCTGCAAATTACTTGGGAAGATAGGCAGACTAATGTTAGCATATTAGAAGAAGCGAAAACCACCAGCATTGAAACAATGATCATCCAACATCAACTTCGCTGGACCGGTCATGTTGTTCGAATGCCTGACCATCGTCTTCCAAAGCAGCTACTTTACTCCCAACTTAAGAATGGAAAACGGAATATTGGTGGACAGCAAAAGAGATTCAAAGATACTCTCAAAGCTAATTTAAAAAAATGTAATATCAGCATTGAGAACTGGGAAGCCCTAACTCATGAGCGTTTCAATTGGAGGTCAGCCTTTATTAATGGCGCTATGGACTTTGAAGAAGCACGAGTACAGGGCGAAAGGGAGAAAAGAGCTAAAAGGAAGGCACGTCAGGCAAACCCTCATCATGACCGTCTTCCACCAGGAAACCTATGCCCTCATTGTGGGAGGTTGTGCGGATCCAGAATTGGCCTTTATAGCCACTTACGGATCCACTGTTAAAATTTTACCTTTGGAAGACAATCTTACTCAGCTACGAGTGATCGCCAATGATGATTTTAATAGCACGTACAGGCGTATTTTACAGCTTTTTGCTTAAAAATACCCAGAAATCATATGGCTGACTTTTGGTAGTCGTACTTCAGGAGTCACAAAGAGTTCATTAGCTGTGTAGCGTCCTGAGGTCCACTGTTTCCCTCCCCTTCCTCCTTGCTGCAATACAATAATCAATTTTCAGTACAAATGAACACAACCATATTTGAAATAGCAGCAATACAACCAAATCTCCTTCATTTGACATCTGAGTTTCAGCTCCATCTGTGCAGAGCCATGCTCTCTCCAGTACACTTTTCCCCAACATACATCTACATCCCTATCTGCCATATTTGTTTGCCTGAAGCTGCAATTCTAGAAATAAGAAATATGGTGGGATTTGGTTCCAAATAAATCTGATCCAAACTGTGTGTTAAGTTCCCCTTTCTTCATCTGTAGGATTATCTGTCTGTCTGCAGTATTCATTTCTCTGCTATGCTTTACTAGTCTATATATCCTAGTTACTAACAACACAATTCAAACTGAACAAAGTCCCCATTTCTTGAGGGACTTGATCTGAAATAAGAATTCTAGCTTGGGGAGAGAGATGAAAACTCTTGGAAAAAATGTCATTTTAAAGAAAACTGCGATTTCATGACAGTTGAAAGTACTTCTGTGTTAAGTCAGGCTGTTTGTTATAATGAAGTGTTTCAGCACTAACTACTTAAACGCTTGGGATGGGAGGGGGAATAGCCATTCATGGGGGTGGCTGGCACCGTGATGGTGCCAAGGATAAGATCCTATTGCCATCTTGAATTTTATATTTTTCTATTTTTATACTTGTATCTGTATTTATGTGTATTTATACCTGTATCGATATTATATTGTAGTGTTTTTACTGATTGTCATTGTATTATCTGTAAGCCGCCCAGAGTCGTTGTATACGAGATGGGCGGCAGAGAAATTTGACAAACAAACAAACAAATGAATAAACTGAAGAAAGCAGTATCCAAAATAGCTTTGCTGGACAGTAACCAGGGTCTGATAAGATTGCTAGCCAAATCTGGAAATCTGTATCACAACTAGCCCTTAAACAAAAGATCAAGGAATGTTATGTGTTCAGAAAATATCAGTAGAGTTTGTGCTTTCTATGCCTTGCTGGGTTTGGTCACTGCCATTACCTGCCAATGGGCCATTTGGCTCTTCTGGATAAACAAACTTGGAACGTGAGGCATCTCAAAAGCCCCTTTGATAATTGTTTAACTAGCTTTTGTTTATTCGTTCAGTCGCTTCCGACTCTTCGTGACTTCATGGAGCAGCCCACGCCAGAGCTTCCTGTCGGCCGTCGCCACCCCCAGCTCCCCCACGGTCGAGTCCGTCACCTCCAGAATATCATCCATCCATCTTGCCCTTGGTCGGCCCCTCTTCCTTTTGCCTTCCACTTTCCCTAGCATCAGCTTCTTCTCCAGGGTATCCTGTCTTCTCATTATGTGGCCAAAGTACTTCAGTTTTGTCTTTAATATCATTCCCTCAAGTGAGCAGTCTGGCTTGATTTCCTGGAGTATGGACTGGTTTGATCTTCTTGCAGTCCAAGGCACTCTCAGAATTTTCCTCCAACACCACAGTTCAAAAGCATCTATCTTCCTTCGCTCAGCCTATCCCATAATATATTAAATTTCAGGATTATTATGGCTGTTCTCAGAGGATTATTCTTCTTCCTGTCTTAGTCTTTTGCCACCCTTGTTCACATTATTTATGAAATGGCATATGCTGATGCAGAATCAAAGGAGTAATATGCATTCTTGCCAAGTTCTGTAGTTTTATGTCCAGACTTAGTCTTAAGTGTTTTAGTAGCCCCATCTGGTAACATCATGAGACGTTCCGCTTCCATCCAATAAATATATATATATCCATCCTTTGTAGTGTCAGAGAAAAGATTTACAGTGCACCCTAAAGGCTTGGAATCAGAAGGTACATAAAAACAAGCTGATGTTATTTTTAAGCCTGTCATACAGTAGGGATGGTTGACTTACGATGTCTGAACATTTGTGGTTGGCAATTGCATGCATTCCTATTCCTGATTTGGAACCCACGGCAGGCAATGAGAAATGCCAGCCAGAAAAAAAAGACTGGTGCTTCACAAGAATAGCCATCAATTACTGGACTAAAGAAATATACAAGTGCCCTTTGAGATGATTTTACCGCTGCGATTTTCATTGGGCGCCCTATCTGAAGTGAGCAAGAACTAAAGGGTCAAGAGGCTCGTCTCCACCCACTGGCAGACTTCCACACAAAGTCAGTCATAAGCAAAGGATTTATTATGTGCCTCAGGCCCCCAAAGGCTGACAAAGGGCTCTTTAATCCTTGTCCTCCCTGATGAAGCACCACTCACTTCAGTCCTGGGTGTGAGCCAATTCATATGCCACTCCTATGATTGCTAATACTATAGGGAAAGGTGTTTTGAAAAGCCTTTGCGTATGTTTTTGCTTCCCCAGAGGAAAACATTTGAATCATATAATGGTGGGAGAAGCGTAGCTGGGTTGGGATCCATGCTAGGGTCCTTTAAAAGCTGCCTTAAAACCTGTGGTTATCAACTGCTCAACAATGACAAACATTTCTCACCTCCTTCCCACCCCCCTTGTAAATTTGTTTGGAACCCTGCAACATGAAACTCAATATATCATCCAAAGTGGTGCAATCCAAAGTGCTTAGGATATCATCTGAAGTGCTGAAATTTCTAGCTTGCCAAGCTAGAAATAGGGATCTACAGGAAACCCACACACACAGATCAATATCTGATGTTTGACTCCCACCATCCACTGCAGCACAAACTAGGAGTCATCAGGACATTGTCACACAGAGCAGAAACCATCCCCACCTCCATGGATTCCAAAAAGAATGAAAATCAGCACCTGAGAACAGCTCTGAAGGCCTGTGGATATCCAAATTGGGCCTTCACTAAATCTAAGTCTACCAGACCTAAAACAGCAACAGATAGGGCTGAGACTCAGAGTAAACGGAAGAACCTGGTCATTCCTTACATGGCTGGCGTGTCTGAAAAGATAAAACGGATATTTGGCAAACACCACATACCTGTATATTTCAAACCCACCAACACACTGAGACAGAGGCTTGTACACCCCAAAGATCAAACTCCAAAACACAAGAAAAGCAATGTAGTGTATGCAAGTATGCAATCCAGTGCAGTGAGGAGTGCTCTGAACTCTACATTGGAGAAACCAAACAACCTTTGTACAGGAGGATGGCCCAACACAGGAGAAGTAACACCACAGGACCAGAGTCAGCAGTTTATCTTCACCTAAAGGAAAAAGGACACTCATTTGAGGATATTAATGTTCACATTTTAGACAGAGAAGATAGGTGGTTTGAGAGAGGGGTCAAGGAGTCCATTTATGCCAACTTGGAAAATCCTTCCTTGAATAGAGGTGGGGGCCTCAGGCACAATCTTTCCCCTATTTTCCTTCCTGCTTTGTCTTCTGTGCCTAGGAAGATTAAGACCATTTCGCAAGCTCAACAGCAGCATGGTAATCTTAACGATCCTCCTTTGGATGATAAAGGGACTTAGAAATAAACATCTCAAATAACCATGACCTAGCCCCAGGTGCAAGGTCACACAGCCACCCTAGAAACATATTTAAGGTTTCCCTTACTAACTTTGCTCAGACTGAAGAAGCTTCTTGGATAAGGAGCGAAACGTTTCCACTGAGAAAATAGAAATCCAGTTGACATGATTCAAGCTAAAGACTATAAGTTTCGGTGTATTTCGGATACTGCATAGCTATATCATCTAAACTAAGACAATAATAGTTACATATATATTTTATAATAATGATATACTGTAGGTGTGATCTTTGAACATTATTTAATCTTGGCATTGGTGTAATTCTGATTAACTCAGTTTTGTCTTTTCTAAATTGGCTTCAAAGGGTTTTTGTCAGAGTGCGCGCAGTGGAGCGGCCTGCTCTATTTTCCAAGACACCAGTGATTCACGTTCTATGCAGTAAATAGACACTAAAGCAGAGATTAGATAAAATATCCTATTTACTATATATACATACGTATTACAGAATACATCCACATGGGTAACAAATGATACAGCGATGAGTAGTTACAGCAAACGAGAAGAAAGAATACAACCAGACTCCTCTGCTTATATACATAAACTGACCAATCACATTATAGGTCACTCTCATGATCTGCCACACCCAGCTAAATGATAGCACCTGTAGTATGAGTCATACACTGCCACATCATCCCTACAACAATGGCTGCTAATTGGGTGACTTGCAGAATAATTCCCCTCTCACCTAGATATCAAGCCTCTCCAGTATTATTTATCTAACTGTAAATTCCTGGGTATATACAAACCCCAACAGTTTTAGTCCTCTGTAATGAACATGAATTTGAGTAAACTCCGGGTGACAGTGGAGGACAGGAAGGCCTGTCGTGCTATGGTCCATGAGGTCACGAAGAGTCGGACACGACTAAATGACTGAATAACAACAACAAGCGATAGCATGACTTAGAAACGTACTGCTTAAAGAAGCTAATTCCTCATTCTTTTTTTAGGCAGTCCACAGTACATGGTACACTTTTCTTTAAAGATCACTAAACACATTGGGAGTGAGATTCATACACATGATCTTGCGTAAGAAAAACTTCCCAAAATTGGGGAGTTACATTTAGAAGGCTTTCAACAAAATAACTCAGACATGTTAACAATGGCTATAAGCATACCAGCAAAATGAAAGATCACTATTCAGGAATAGTATGATGTTGGAGGAATATAGAAGATGTTAGGGGATGAACACCAAAGAATATCTCCAAGCTTCATACCCATACCCAAGCTTCCCATAAAGTTTTTTTCCCTCCTGTTTGGTGCCTTTGAGTCAGTCCTGACTCCTGGTGACTGCCTGGACAAGTCCCTGCAGTTTCCTTGGCAAGATTTTGGAAGTGGTTTGCCTGCTTCCTAAGGCTGAGAGAGCTGGCTTTGTGCCTAAGGTGAGATTGGAACTCACAATCTTCCAGTTTCTAGCCTGATGCCTAACCACTACACCAAACTGGCTCTTCCATAAAGTTAACACCCACTATTAGAAACACAGAGTTCGATTTAAATGCTTTTGGACTATAACTATGTTCTCCACATAGTCTTTCATAACCTTTTCCTTGTTTCAATGTCTACAAAACAAATGCAGTGATTTGTTCTGAATTTTTTCCCTGTATTCAGATCATATGTACCAAAGATTTATATATGAATCTACAAAAGGAAACCTAAGCCATGCAAATTCAACCCAGGAATTTTCAATGGACCATTTATACATTCTTGCAACCTCCAGCTAGAGTTTTCTAGATCCACTACTCCAAACTTTTTAATTACTTTTTGCCTCTTAAGGTAAAAAGATAACCCCCGTGTTTCCCTATCCCTGTTTCCATACTACTATGGTGAAGATGTCATAGCTGCTCAAACCCTAAACCAAGCAGGGGACTATGCTGAAGAAGCGAACTGAACTAAGCACCTGAGCCTTCCGGCTGAGGAGGGCAACAGCAGATCTGCTCTTGCAGCAAACTCCTAGTAAGCTATTCCCAGAATGGCACTGATGGGTGTTCCAGAGGGATTCGCTAACCTTCCCAACTAGCGACGAGATACCTGATAAGCAGCAGCCTGTAAAAAAGGATTTTAAAAAAAGACAAAGACAAAACCAGGGGGAAAGATTAAGATAATTTTGCCTTTGACATTACACCTGTCATAAACCCAATGTCAGGCTGTACTCCATGGTTCAAGTACCTGATATAAACTTCTGTTTTGCTCTTCTCCATGCAAGCGCCTCTTTCATTTGAAACGTTGCCTATCTTTCATAGTTTTATGATAAACTGGAAGTGAGTAACAGTCCAATATCAAAGGAAATAAAACTCCAGTTGCAATTGCTGCTGGGGTTTGCCTTCTGAATGTAGCTTCTACAATATTTCATCTGTTCTGACACCTTTCACTCTCAATTATTTGCCTGCTGTCAAAACAAATCGATCAAATTACAGCACAGTGTGTCTTCATGTTACCATTCTATTATATGTTAGCTGCATTATCTTTGAAACATGTGGGAGTATAAATTTTTATCTCTGATTATTTATTTAATGCAACTTTCCCTCCCCCCTTGGATGTAAGTTCACAAGCACAGAAAACCCAAATTAGCTTATGACAGATGCTTAACATACATACATACCTATGTATATATGTAAGATGTATATAAATGAAGGACTAATCAAATGTTTTAAAATAGGAACAACCTAACATTATTGCCCTGAAAGCACCAGATAACTTCATGTGCCTAAATTACCTATTAGCAGATAAATGAAGCAATACAGTATTATGAAAACTAATGAGAAAGAGACTGTGCAGTAAATATAATTAGAAATTGCTGATAACTATCACTTAGATTTCAAGGATAAAAACACTTAAAATAAATAATGCCATTTTTATTAACAATTACTACAAATGTAAAAAAAAGAACAATTCAAAGCTCTAGTATCAGCAATGCTAACAGATCATTTTGGTAAACTAGTATCTCATGGAATGAATTCAGAACACAAAATTGCTGATGGCACTCTAGCTGCTATAATAGGCATAATTTTATTACGATGCCACTACAAACAAACAAACAAACAAACATACACACACACACACACACACACACATATATATATATATATATATATATATATATTATACCCCGCCTATCCCCTCCCTAATGGAGGACTCTAGGCGGCTTACTGTTAAAAACTAAAATATCAGTTTTATTCCAGTTTAGCTGGCATGGCTTCTCCCAAATGATCTATCTGTGGGAATGCAGTTTTGTGATGATACTGTGAATTTTCATTCAAATATTGCTTATTTCTAAAACAGCTAATCAGAACAGAGCTTTTTCAAAGAGCTACACAATCTGTTGTTGCATTTTGAAGAGGAAATATGCAGGTGGCATCCATTTATATACATGAGATCCCACCTAGATAAGGAAATGGGCCTAAAAGCAGTCATTCAAATCTGCAGTCTCTCAGCTGTCAGTATGCAGCGTCATAATGTTATCACACAACATTCTTAGGTTTGAACATCGATTTTATAATATACACTTCTGAAGCTGTAGTAAACAATTAGGACATTATGGGGAAGAAAGGTAGTGGGCCAAGAAGGATGTTTATGCTATCCCTTCTGTATCATATTTTCCATTCCCCACCTGTTTTTCTTGCACCTGCTATAATAAAGATGTGCCCATGATACCTAGTTGAGGGGAAACCATTGAAGAAAAAACACTTTGATTGCTCACTTGAGTATCATGGAAGGCAATAAAGCATCACTCACTCAATCAATCAACCAGACATAAGATTTAACTTGCAGATGGAGGAAGAATTAAGCATTCTTCTTTTACAAGCTGCTCCTCCTCTCCAAAATTACATTCTCCTCCCTTTTAAAAGAAGATCTTCAGAGGTAATCCACATTCACATTTCTGCATTTTGGTTATTGCCCCACTGGTTGATTTTCCAGGGGTCCTCAACCTTTTCTGCAACAGGGACTGGTTTCAAAAGACAATTTTTCTGCGGACCGGGGGGGTGGGGTTTCTGGGATTTCTGTGGACTGGGGGGCGGGGTTTCTGAGATTTCTGTGGACCGGGGGTGCGGGGTTTGCGGATGGGAGCCAATCGTGCACACCGGGGGGCGGGGCTTGCAGGCGGGAGCCAATCACAAGCACTGGGGGGATGCGGGTGGGAGCCAATCGCATGGAAAGGGGTGGGATTTGCGGGCAGGAGCCCATTGGCCCAGTTCCTAACAGGCCGCGGCCCACTGGTGCGCCACGGCCCACAGGTTGGGGACCCCTGGATTATACCATATTCTGGAGTCATCTATGGGCCATTATGCCAAAATAACAGTAATGATGTTGGGCTTTATATCACTTCAGTGGTGGTTGGGTGATGCTATGAAGACACTGTGAGTCATTAGAGGGGAAATGGCCTTTATCTTGTTCTTAGTTTATGCACAAAAGAAACAAGTCTATATAGATTATATGTCCTGGTTCAGCCTCTGCCCCAGGACTTCAGTGAGGAGTCAGAAGATGAGCTGCCCCTGGTGAACCCCCAGGGGACTGAACCAGACAAGGTCCCAGACACAGGCACGGCCCCAGACGAAGACCCAGCACCACAGGGCAGTGGGGAGTTGGCAATACCCGAGGCTACAGGGGAGCAAGCTGGGGATGGTGGTTTGTCCCTACCCTCTAGCCAGCAGCCAATAACCGAGGCTACAGGGGAGCAAGCCGGGGATGATGGTTTGTCCCCACCCTCTAGCCAGCAGCCAGCTGGATCCCATCAGACTCCCAGCTCACCTGAATCACCCAAAGGGCAGAGATGGAGGCGTGTACGCCTCGCCTTAAAGGACAGAAGGAGAAGTGCCCGGTTAACTGCAAGAGATTTATGCAGAGGAGAAGTGGAGTCTTTGCAGGACCCAGATGACAGCTCCTAAACTCCTAATAAATAACCAGCAGAGCGGTGAGTGAGTTGTGGGAGCAATGTAGCATATTGGCTTCGCGACCACTCCGGATTCCTGACTTGATTCCTGATTTCCTGACCCTGCTTGGATTATTGTTACTCTGACTTCTGGACTCCTTGACCCGGCTTTGACTTCTCGCTGACCTACTTGTTACCACCCCTGACCTGGCTTTGGAATATCAGTTACCTTCTGGCTTCAACCCTGACTTTGGCACACGGACTTCTGGCTTTTCTCTCTCGGCTTTTCCTGAAACGTGACTTCTGGCTGAAATTGTGGTCAGCTTAGTGCTGGTAAGAGAATTCCTGCCTTCGGCTTACTGCAGGGACTCTGTGTAACTTGACACCGGAGGCAAGCCAGCACAGTATACTTGATTGTGCACTGTTAAAAGAGTGTTATCTCACACACAAACACAGACATATACAGTATATGCACGTATGCATACTTATGTAAAATGATTTGGTCACCTCCTCTTTGGTTTACTGCAATGCATTCTACACGGGGCTTCCCTGGAAGACAATTCAGAAGCTACAGCTGGTTCAGAATGCAGCTGCAAGGATAGCTATGGATGTATCTCAGTATGCCCATGTAAAACCTTTGCTTCACAAGCTGCCTTGGCTTCCAGTTGCCTTTCAGGTGCAATTCAAGGTGCTGGTTAAAACCTATAAAGCCTTTTATGGTATAGGGCCGAATTATTGCCTGTCTTCAATTATTTCTATCTACCCTATGAGATCAGAAGAGTGTGCATGCTCCAGCACCCTTCAATTAAATAGTGTCATCTTATGGGTCCCAGGAACTATACCTTCTCTGTTGAGATACAGTACCTGCCCCGTGGAATAACATACCTCCTGAAATTAGGATGGCCCTGCTTTTGCTGGGTTTTTGTAGAACGTTGAAGACTTGGCTCTTCCTCTAGGCCAAGGGTCGGAAATGGCGGCTCGCGAGCCAAATGCGGCTCTTTGGCCCATTGAGTGTGGCTCTTCCGCAGGCAGGCGTGGGGGCGTGGCGCGGCAGCGAGTGTGGCGGGGCAGGCGCGGCAGCGGGCATGGTGTGCGTTGCTGTGGGCATACCCCTGGCAACCTGGCAGCCGTCTCCGGCAGCCATCTTGACGACGGGCAGGGCTTTCCAAACTGTGTGTCATATGACAAGCCGGAAGCGCTGAAGGGAGTGGAAATTCTCAGCGCCAATCAGCTGTGCGTCGGGAAGCCCGGCAGCCTGCCCGCGCGATTTTTGCCTCCCTGCCGGAACCGAGGGCATTTTCGGGGTCCCCGGAGCCTGCCCTTTCGAAGGGGCACTGCTGCCCGAGCTACAGTGCTGCCCCTTCGAAAGGGCAGGCTCCGGGGACCCCGAAAATGCCCTCGGTTCCGGCAGGGAGGCTGCGCGCAAGCTGCCTCAGCTGTTCTGCGGGGAGAATTGCCACCCCAGGGCTGCGTGTGCATGTGGAGAGGGGAGGTTTCTGCCTCCCTGCCGGAACCGAGGGCATTTTCAGGGTCCCCGGAGCCTGCCCTTTCGAAGGGGCACTGCTGCCCGAGCTGCAGTGCTGCCCCTTCGAAAGGGCAGGCTTCGGGGACCCCGAAAATGCCCTCAGTTTAGGCAGGGAGGCAGAAATGTGGAGAGGGGAGGTTTCTGCCTCCCTGCCGAACCGAGGGCATTTTCGGGGTCCCCGGAGCCTGGCCTTTCGAAGGGGCACTGCTGCCCGAGCTGCAGTGCTGCCCCTTCGAAAGGGCAGGCTCCGGGGACCCCGAAAATGCCCTCGGTTTAGGCAGGGAGGCTGCGCGCAAGCTGCCTCAGCTGTTCTGCGGGGAGAATTGCCACCCCAGGGCAGCGTGTGCAGGCAGAAACCTCCCCTCTCCACATGCACACGCTGCCCTGGGGTGGCAATTCTCCCCGCAGAACAGCTGAGGCAGCTTGCGCGCAGCCTCCCTGCCTAAACTGAGGGCATTTTCGGGGTCCCCGGAGCCTGCCCTTTCGAAGGGGCAGCACTGCAGCTCGGGCAGCAGTGCCCCTTCGAAAGGGCAGGCTCCGGGGACCCCAAAAATGCCCTCGGTTCCGGCAGGGAGGCAGAAACCTCCCCTCTCCACATGCACACGCAGCCCTGGGGTGGCAATTCTCCCCGCAGAACAGCTGAGGCAGCTTGCGGGCAGCCTCCCTGCCGGAACCGAGGGCATTTTCGGGGTCCCCGGAGCCTGCCCTTTCGAAGGGGCAGCACTGCAGCTCGGGCAGCAGTGCCCCTTCGAAAGGGCAGGCTCCGGGGACCCCAAAAATGCCCTCGGTTCCGGCAGGGAGGCAGAAACCTCCCCTCTCCACATGCACACGCTGCCCTGGGGTGGCAATTCTCCCCGCAGAACAGCTGAGGCAGCTTGGCGCAGCCTCCCTGCCTAAACTGAGGGCATTTTCGGGGTCCCCGGAGCCTGCCCTTTCGAAGGGGCAGCCGTTGCCACCGCAGCGACAACCTGGAAGCGCCGCCGCCGAAGCAGTCGAGCCTCTCTTTCCCTTCTTCTTCCAAACCTCCCCCGCCCCCTTCCACGCGATTGGCTCCCGCCCGCAAAACCCGCCCCCTTCCACGCGATTGGCTCCCGCCCGCAAACCCCGCCCCCTTCCACGCGATTGGCCCGCGCCCGCAAACCCCGCCCCCTGGCTCTCGAGCACTTCAAAATGTGCACGAGCATGTCAAAATGGCTCCCGGCAAAAAAAGTTTGCCGACCCCTGCTCTAGGCATTGGGCTAGGACAAGGGTCAGAAATGGCGGCTCTTGAGCCAGATCTGGCTCTTTGGCCCCTCGGCTCTGGCTCTCTCTCTCTGTCTGCCGCCCGACATCCGGAAAGCCGGTCTCCGGAAGCAGCGCGAACCCTGGGGAAGAAACAGAGACGCTGATTGGTGGAGGCTCAGAAGGAAGGACGCCTCCACCAATCAGCGCGTGCCAAAGGGGAGCAGAGAGGCGGGCTGAACAAGGCGAAGCCCGATTGGCCCTGCTTCCCAGAGGCACGAAAAAAAGACCGGCGCGGGGCCTCGCTCAGCTGCGCGCGGAAGCGCTCCAAAAAGACCGGCACGGGGCCTCGCTCAGCTGCGCTGGGCTGTGAAGCTGGACGAGCCGCCGGACCTGGAGCGCTTCCGCGCGCAGCTGAGCGAGGCCCCGCGCCGGTCTTTTTGGAGCGCTTCCGTGCGCAGCTGAGCGAGGCCCTGCGCCGGCCTTTTTGGAGCGCTTCTGCGCGCAGATGAGCGAGGCCCCGCGCCGGTCTTTTGAGTGCATTTCCACAGCCCAGCGCTCAGCTGCGCGCAGAAGCGCTCCAAAAAGACCGGCGCGGGGCCTCGCTCAGCTGCGCGCGGAAGTGCTCCAGGTCCGGCAGCTCGTCCAGCTTCACAGCCCAGCACCAGCGCGCCCGGACTGGCTCAGAGACGCGCGCCGCCAGCAGCGCCTCCGCCTTGGCCAGCCTGCGCACCTTGGAGAGCTGGGGTGCAGTGGGATGGGAGTGTCGCCGGCGGCCCGCGAGGACCGGCCATGGAAGGTGAGCGAGGGCCGGGGCGGCCAGCCAAGCGCAGCGCAGCCCTGTATCTTACCCTTCCACGCGATTGGATCCCGCCCCCAAACCCCACTCCCTTCCGCGCGATTGTCTCCTGCCCGCAAACCCCGCCCCTTCCACGCGACTGGCCCCCGCCCGCAAACCCCGCCCCTTTCCACGCGATTGGCCCCTGCCCGCAAACCCCGCCCCCTGGCTCTCGAGCATTTCAAAATGTGCACAAGCATGTCAAAATGGCTCCCGGCATAAAAAGTTTGCCGACCCCTGGGCTAGGATATTAGACTTGTTACTTTAAAACTGTTTTTCCCCCTTTTGATTTGTGTTTTTAATGACTCTGACCTGCTTAGAGATGTGTATGAGTGGGAGGCCATATAAAATGAATTAAGTAATCATTGCAATCTGTGATATATATTTAATACTGTATATTTTCTTTCTTTCTTTCTTTCTTTCTTTCTTTCTTTCTTTCTTTCTTTCTTTCTTTCTTTCTTTCCATCCATCTATCCATCCATCCATCCATCCATCCATCCATCCATCCATCCATCTATCCATCTATCCATCTCACAGATTGCAAATGTCAATAAATACCCAAGGGAGGGGATGAATGCCAGAAAAAGACATCATAGGTGAATGAGCTAGTGACAGCAGATATGGGATGAAAGATACTAGATGAAAGCTAAAGAGATATTTTTAAACTGCAGTTCTGTTCAAAACTACCAGCCTGTCAGGACTTCCGGTGGGGACATGACAGACTGAACAGCTGTGCCCGTGGGCTCCGCAGGCAGAACTGACAATGCGGCAGTTTTTTCAGGCTCAGGAAGTTTTTTCTTGAAGCCCAGGAGCGTTTTTCTGGACAAAGAAAACACTCAGAATTATCCCATCTGTCCTGCAGAATGGCGACTTGCAGCCAGAGGATCGCAAACAGTGTGCACACTAATCTGGTAAGAGCCGCCGGGAGGCTGGGAGTCACCATTTCCAAGTCACGCTGTAGGCTTAAAGGGACACTAAGACAGCCACCCTGTTTCTAAATCACCCAATTTATATTTTTTAAAGTTTATGTACCCTAAGAGAGGCTTTCTACAGCAAGGAGAAGTGAGCAATCTTGGTGTTTATCGTTATTTTTGGGATTATTATTTTTTTTTAAAAAAATTCTTTTTAAGTTTTGGATTTTGCTTTCCATCCAAATATTAAGGTGGGTTGAGAATATGAAATTGTCTCCCTGTTATTATTTTTGTATTAAATTTGAAGATTTTACTATTTTCCTACATGTTGAATCTGCTGTTCTGAACTTTTAGCTTTCTGCTGCTACTTTAACTGGGGAGCTGCCTGTTATCATACTTTCACTTGTGTAAACACGTTTTGGAATTTTCCTATTAACTCCTACTTTGTGAAGACTACTAGTGAAGTATCTAGGGGGTGCCATAATCTACTGTGTGAGCTATGGAGGATTTCAAGCAGACTTTCTCGGATTTCCATTGTGAGCTTAAACAGATTCTTTTCGATTCCTGTCAAGGTATTTTGCAAGATATTCGGGACATTGTAGAGAATATTAGTTCTAAAATGTGTCATCTGGTTGGGGATGTTGTGGAAGAAATTGAAGAGCTGAACAATGATAGAAATGTCTCTTCCAACAGCGAAATTGAGGCTTCTGTTGAAATGCCAGACGGCGATCGGATAGTCGACTTGAAGAAATTCAAGGGAAGGGAACAAATTGCAAGCTATAAGTGAGACTGACTTTCTGATGGAATGTTATGGAAAAGAAAGAGTTTTTATCAATGGGAGGTTTTCTGCTGAGAAATCAGAGTCTTTAAAGGGGGCAGTTGGGCTGTCTGATTTCTTTATGAAAAATGCTTTGTGTGTATTGTGGAGTTATGTAAATGCTCTGGTTTATTTTGAAGTGGGGTAAGAGCTTAAGAATATTTATCTGGATTGCTTTTAGGGCTTGTTCGACTTCATTTCTCTTTAATTATTTGGATTAAGTTTAATAAGATATAATAATAAATGCTCGGTTTTAGGCTTAATATGACTAAGATTATTATAATTGTTATATTATTAATAATTAATGGGGAGATGCCTGAGGAACGTACTTACCCAGTTATCTGGAAACAGTTCGATCCTGTTGGACCCAAGGAAGTGGATAGGATCCTCCGGACTGTAAATGCCACCACATGCGAATTAGATCCATGTCCTTCCAGGCTGGTTCAATCAGCTCGGGAGGTGATGTGTGGCTGGGTCCAGTCAATGGTAAATGCATCCTTGCAGGAGGGGGTGTTTCTGGCAGCTTTCAAGGAGGCGCTGGTGCACCCCCTCCTCAAGAAACCATCGCTGGACCCTGTTGTACTGGACAATTTTCATCCAGTCTCCCACCTCCCATTTATGGGGAAGGTGGTTGAGAAAGTGGTGGCGTTGCAGCTCCAGAGTAAATTACCATTATTATTTTTAGACTGATCTCAAGCATTTTATGCCGCAGCATAATTGTGTGTGACAGAGATGAGAGCAGCAACTTAAATATACCCCTACTGGTACCTTTTCAAGGGCACTTGCTGTTGAGGGGATGTATTTTGGATGGGTTTTTGTTGGCTTTATAAGCATCCCTTTGAGTCAGGGTTTATTTTTTCTCATCTGTGGAATCTGATTAGAGGAGTCATCCCAAATGCATATTGCTGTATATTTTTCCTCTATGACTATAGGAATAACATAGTCTAGGTCAGAACTTTCCAAACTTCTCCTGTTGGTGACACACACCAATGGCGGTGGCATGCAGGTGTGTCGCACAAAACACAGAAGCGCCACCGCCACCGCACGCACTGCCGCGCACCATCAGCGCTTCCGGGTTTTCGCGCGACACACCTGCACACCGCAGGTGACACAGTACTGTGTCGCGACACACAGTTTGGAAATCTATGGTGTACATTAGATAGTATAGCTTTAATAAAGTTTGTACTTGTGTGTCTTATTGGGTATGTCAACATTCTTCAAATATAGGATTCACTCCTAGTTCCTAAGCTGGGGTTCCTGACCAAGATTGTATTTGGTGGACAATTAGTAAGAAAATCTGCTTAAATTAATTATTACAATAAGCATTCTTAGACTGGAAGAGGAATTACCTTTCTTATTATCAAAATAATACACAAACTGTTCCCACAGCCTATAAGTGATTTAGGAATATTAAATATTATACAATATCTTGATAAAAAAAATCAGAAAGAAATCTAAGTCAAGAGGTCCAGATGTATTAAATTAGTTTTATGAGCATAAAAGGGCTTTTGATACTTTTTCCTGAGCAGTACCCTTCATGATCAGTCCTGATGGATAGTATATAAACTTCAAAAGTGTTGCACTATACAGCACAGAGGTCAGCTTTTCAAAGAAAAGTGTCAAGTAGTCATATGGACTAATAAACCACCCTTCCATGAGTCTTCGTAATCTTTGAATCTCCACTTTAATTTAGTACGTCAAGGGCTGGAATGTCATGGCAATTGAGTAGGCTGGAGCCTCAGAAGGGCAATGTACAGATGTTTTAAATAAATAAAATATTTGGAGCAATCCAGAGAAGGATATGGGCACTTAAGACCCATTGATAATTACATTTAAGCATTCCTAACTTCCCAATATCTGCAGACAGAAGAGTTTGTAGCAGTCGTGATGGGAAAAAAATGTAAGAACAGTGTTTTTCTGTGGCAGACTCCACCCCAAGATTTGGCTGGTATCTATCATGACAGCTTTTCAGAAGGCTGTCAAGGCAGGATTTTTCTGTATGGCCTTTGTGTCACTGTTATTAAGGTTGGACTCAGTGCCAGTGGTTGGCTATTAGAATTAGAAAATGCTTTAGAATTAATATTTTTATGGTTTTTATTTTTATTGTAATCCACAGCAAGTTGGGTCTTGGTTATGATGCTGAGAATAGAATTAATTAATTAAACCTTACCAACAGAGAGCAATGCTAAAATGGGAATTTCCTCGAGCAAATTTACCTTCTAACATTTTTCTTTATCTGCCACTTAAGATACACTTACACTGTATAGTGCCATCAGAATACCTTAGTGGGAAAGTCCACTATTTTTCACTCAAACTATATCAGTGTGGTATAGAGACCAGGGTGTTGGATTAGGAGATGGGAAAGGTGCAAGTCACATCCAGCCATAGAAGTTCACTGAGTGAGGATCGGCATTCCCTGCCTCTCAACCTTCACTGGGTTCTTGTGTGAGAAGGGTGCCTAATATTATTTGCCTCCTGAGCAAATATAGGATATAAAATGTATGTATGTATGTATGTATGTATGTATGTATGCGTGTTGTTGTTGTTGTTCAGTCGTTTAGTCGTGTCCGACTCTTCGTGACCTCATGGACCATAGCACGCCAGGCCTTCCTGTCCTCCACTGTCTCTCGGAGTTTACTCAAATTCATGTTCATTACATCAGTGATGCTATCTAACCATCTCATCCTCTGCCGTCCCCTTCTCCTTTTGCCTTCAGTCTTTCCCAGCATCAGGGTCTTTTCCAGTGAGTCCTCTCTTCGCATTAGGTGGCCAAAGTATTTGAGCTTCAGCTTCAGTATCTGTCCTTCCAAAGAGCAGTCAGGGTTGATTTCCTTTAGGATTGACTGATTTGACCTCCTTGCAGTCCAAGGGACTCTCAAGAGTCTTCTCCAGCACCACAGTTCAAAAGCATCAATTCTTCGGCGCTCAGCCTTCCTTATGGTCCAACTCTCACAGCCATACATTACTACTGGAAAAACCATAGCTTTAACTATACGGACCTTAGTTGGCAAGGTGATGTCTCTGCTTTTTAATATGCTGTCTAGGTTTGCCATAGCTTTCCTCCCAAGGAGCAAGCGTCTCTTAATTTCATGGCTGCAGTCACCATCTGCGGTGATCTTGGAGCCCAAGAAAATAAAATCTGTCACTGCTTCCATTTCTTCCCCTTCTATTTGCCAGGAAGTGATGGGACCAGATGCCATGATCTGGGTTTTTTTAATGTTGAGTTTCAAGCCAGCTTTTGCACTCTCCTCTTTCACCCTCATCAAGAGGCTCTTTAGTTCCTCTTCACTTTCTGCCATTAGGGTGGTATCGTCTGCATATCTGAGGTTGTTGATATTTCTCCTGGCAATCTTAACTCCGGCTTGTGATTCATCCAGCCCGGCATTTCTCATGATGTATTCTGCATATAAGTTAAATAAGCACAGTGATAATATACAGCCTTGTCGTACTCCTTTCCCAATTTTGAACCAGTTGGTTGTTCCATGTCTGGTTCTAACTGTTGCTTCTTGACCCGCATACAAGTTTCTCAGGAGACAGGTAAGGTGGTCTGGTACTCCCATTTCTTTAAGACTTTGCCACAGTTTGTTGTGATCCACACAATCAAAGGCTTTAGCGTAGTCAATGAAGCAGAAGTAGATGTTTTTCTGGAACTTTCTTGCTTTTTCCATGATCCAGCGAATGTTGGCAATCTGATCTCTAGTTCCTCTGCCTCTTCGAAACCCAGCTTGCACTTCTGGTAGTTCTCGGTTCACATACTGCTGAAGCCTAGCTTGTAGGATTTTGAGCATAACCTTGCTAGGATGTGAAATGAGCGCAGTTGTACGGTAGTTTGAACATTCTTTGGCATTGCCTTTCTTTGGAATTGGAACGTAAACTGACCTTTTCCAATCCTGTGGCCACTGTTGAGTTTTCCAAATTTGTTGGCATATTGAGTGCAGCACTTTAACAGCATCATCTTTTAGGATTTTAAATAGCTCAGCTGGGATACTGTCTTCTCCGCTAGCTTTGTTGTTAGTAATGCTTCCTAAGGCCCACTTGACTTCTCTCTCTAGGATGTCCGGCTCAAGGTCAGTGACCACACCATCGTATTTATCAGGGATATTAAGATCTTTCTTGTATAGTTCTTCTGTGTATTCTTGCCACCTCTTCTTAATCTCTTCTGCTTCTGTTAGATCCCTGCCTTTTTTGTCCTTTATCATGCCCGTCTTTGCACAAAACGTTCCCTTGATATCTCCAATTTTCTTGAAGAGATCTCTAGTCTTCCCCATTCTATTGTTTTCCTCGATTTCTTTGCACTGTTCATTTAAGAAGGCCGCCTTATCTCTCCTTGCTATTCTCTGGAATTCTGCATTCAGTTGGTTATATCTTTCCCTTTCTCCCTTGCCTTTTGCTTTCCTTCTTTCCTCAGCTATTTGTAAAGCCTCATCAGTCAGCCACTTTGCTTTCTTGCATTTCTTTTTCTTTGGGATGGTTTTAGTTGCTGCCTCCTGTACAATGTTACGAACCTCCATCCATAGTTCTTCAGGCACTCTGTCTACCAGATCTAATCCTTTAAATCTATTCCTCACCTCCACTGTATATTCATAAGGGATATGATTTAGGTCATACCTGAGTGGTCTAGTGGTTTTCCCTACGTTCTTCAATTTAAGCCTAAATTTTGCGATAAGAAGCTCATGATCTGAGCCACAGTCAGCTCCAGGTCTTGTTTTTGCTGATTGTATAGAGCTTCTCCATCTTTGGCTGCAAAGTATATAATCAATCTGATTTCGGTATTGACCATCTGGTGATGTCCATGTGTAGAGTCGTCTCTTGTGTTGTTGGAAAAGAGTGTTTGCTATGACCAGCGTGTTCTCTTGACAAAACTCTATTAGCCTTTGCCCTGCTTCATTTTGTACTCCAAGGCCGAACTTGCCTGTTATTCCGGTTATTTTTTGACTTCCTACTTTAGCATTCCAGTCCCCTATGATGAAAAGGACATCTTTTTTTGGTGTTAGTTCTAGAAGGTGTTGTAGGTCTTCATAGAACCGGTCAACTTCAGCTTCTTCGGCATCAGTGGTTGGGGCATAGACTTGGATCACTGTGATGTTGAATGGTTTGCCTTGGATTCGAACTGAAAGCATTCTGTCGTTTTTCAGGTTGTACCCCAGTACTGCCTTTCCCACTCGTTTACTGACTATGAGAGCTACTCCATTTCTTCTAAGGGATTCTTGCCCACAGTAGTATATATAATGGTCTCCTGAATTAAATTTGCCCATTCCTGTCCATTTTAGTTCACTGATTCCCAAGATGTCGATGTTCAATCTTGTCATCTCATGTTTGACCACATCCAGCTTACCTTGATTCATAGATCTTACATTCCAGGTTCCTATGCAATATTGTTCTTTACAGCATCGGACTTTCCTTCCACTTCCAGACACATCCACAGCTGAGCGTCCTTTCGGCTTTGGCCCAGCCACTTCACTCTTTCTGGAGCTACTCGGAATTGCCCTCCGCTCTTCCCCAGTAGCATTTTGGACACCTTCCGACCTGAGAGGCTCATCTTCTGGCGTCATATCTTTTAGCCTTTTGATACTGTCCATGGGTTTTCTTGGCAAGAATACTGGAGTGGTTTGCCATTCCCTCCTCCAGTGGACCACGTCTTGTCAGAAGTCTCCATCATGACCTGTTCTTCTTGACCTGACTTCATTGAGTTACGCAAGCCCCTTCGCCACGACAAGGCAGTGATCCATGAAGGGGTGTGCGTGTAGAAGCATACAAGTAAAGTAACATCGTAGGATTAAATCCATTGATTTTTCTGGTCCAAATTCTAACTCTTTGCTGAATAATCTATACTGGACTGTTTTAGCTATTTACTTTATATTACATTTCTTTAAGTCATATAATTAAATGTATGAAAAATAACACAGTATTGTTACTTCCATATACACTCCCATACCAGAAATACGGTATTACTGAGTAGCAGGGCCGCAACTAGGGGGGGAGGCAAGCGGGGCATGTGCCCCAGGCGCTGTGCTGGGGGGGGGCGCCAAAATGACAACACCTCCCTCACCAACCCATGGGGGGGGGCACAGAATCCATGTTTTCCCCGGGTGACACAGATCCTACTTGCGGTCCTGCTGAGTAGCCTTTATTTTTCACTATTGTCTTTATTGTTCCTGGTTTGATAATGTTAGTTATAAGTACCTGAAAATAAACTATTCCTTTAAGTAAAACATCATTTTGATTATTACTGACATTGGTGCTCATTAAAATACATAACCCAAATACAGTTTTTCTGTAGGCTCTGAAAGCTGCTTCATGTAAGTGGACAGGGAATATAAATGAACAGGGACTGTATCACTTTAGTTAAAAAGAAGATTTCCAGGGGAAGAACTCTGGGCTTTAGATCAGTAAGTCATTGAGGTAGGACTTAATTAATTTATTTTTTCTCCCTCTTTTTACCTATCAAGCCCAATTTTTAAATTACACCTACACAAAGAATGAAATTATCTCATACAGCTTTTAGGCATCTCTTTGCCATTAAGATTACATGAGCTTTATCAATTGCATTAAATTTATTTTTGTTTTCTGCTTACTTGTAGAGGCCAGTTGAACTCCTAGGCAAATCTAGCTTAAAGATACTCATTCTCTGTAATGCTACAATGTATGGATAAATATCAGTCTGAAGATTATAATGACCATCTTCCAGTTCCTATTTCTCATGATGTTTAATGCAGTACATTTATTCACACAGACGCACGCACGCAGGCACAAAACATAACATGTTTTCTAGAAAAAAAGCACCAAGTTTTTCTTCCAGCACTGCGCATTTCTGTAGCGATGAGAAAAGATATCTGATTCTTATTGGCTTCAGGGACCAAAGATACATAAGTTTATTAGTGCCAGAAAACATTCCAATTTTGGAATAGGAAAAAAAAAAACACCTCTCATATTTTAACTTTTAGAGGATGGAAAACTTCTTGTTCACTACTTCAGAAGTAGAAGCAACTCTTAAGCTGTTTTAAAAAGTAAAGGTACCCCCCGCACATTTGTGCAGTCGTGTCCGACTCTAGGGGCCGGTGCTCATCTCCGTTTGTTAGCCAAAGAGCTAGCGTTGTCCGAAGACACTTCCACGGTCATGTGGCCGCATGACGCGCGCGGAACGCTGTTACCTACCCACTGAAGTGGTACCTATTAATCTACTTGCATTTGCATGCTTTCGAATTGCTAGGTTGGCAAGAGCTGGAGCTAGTGCGGGAGCTCACTCCGCACGCAGGGCTAGGGATTCGAACCTCCGAACTTGCGATCTTCCGATCCACAAGCCTGGCGTCTTACCCACTGAGCCACCACGCCCCCTGTTTTACACCTCCAGTAATGCCTCAAACTTTGCTGGCTTAGGTTTGACGTAACATAGTTCAAATATCTTAAGTCCCAATGCAGCAGGTTGAGGAATGATTATAAATTCCTCTTTCTTCAATCAATCAATCAGTCAGTCAAATCAGAGTATAGACATGCAGATGTGGTATGGAAGTCTGTGATATGGTCTTTATGTCTGCTATAGTAGTGGCTTGATGGTAGGTGTACACTGTCTCAGCATCCTACTCTCCAGCTACAGTATGCACAGTGCAAAACCAGTCTTGTTTCAAGCTGTGTCCAGGTTATACATTCCTCGCAGGACTACAAATAATTTAACACGGGAGAAGCCCTGTACAGCCTGTCCCCTTTCTGAATTATGCTAGAGACATCACTGAGCAGCCCATCTCCACGGTTATAGCAAAATTGTATACGTGTGAATATCTCCAGTGAGCTGGAACTTGTGCCCTGTAAATGAATAGACCTTGAACATGTTGAAATGTAGAATGTATTCCTCAGTCATTTATGAAGATGTAAGATGCAGATTTAATGGTGCTACCTTCTTTTCTGATCTGGACAATGGATGGCAATAAAAGGAAAATCAAGATGGGGTTCACATGGCCCCCATAATTAAAAAAAATGTGATTGTCGGGGTGTTGGTGGTCACAGAGCTGTGTCCCTGCTGCTACTGTAACAGGTGGAGAGATTCACTAATGTGACTAGCAGCTTTTATAACACATAAAAAAAAGGCCTCTACATATTCTAATAGACATCTACAGGAATCTTCCAGCCAGGACAGATGCTGGGAAATGTCTCCTTCTTGCATAGAGAATTTCCACCTGTACATAGAAACCGTTTTGTTATGATTACAATCTGCGGAAGTCTGGAACTGCAACTCCTTTTCTTATTTTTTTCAGTACATAGAACACGTTGTGGCCACTGTAAATTCAACTGGGAATATGGCAGTGTTTATCTTCCAGGATGAAAACCATGAAGAGTTCCAAGAGGAGAGAGGGGGAAGAGAAGCTATGGGAAGGGGAAAAAGTTGAATTGGATGGTGAGAAACAGGGGTTTACTACTGGGTCTGAGGGACTGTTGACCTTCTAAGATTTGTATTGCCAGTCTCTATTGATTATTTCCATATTTATCTCAAGCATACCTTGCATTTCCACTCTAGTGAGTACTCAAGAGACTACTGTAGATAGTCTGCCTCAATTCTTTTCCATTTGTAATTAAACAGAAGGTATGATCCCTCCCCTCTCAAGCAGAACATGCACTCTCCCCCTTCATTAGATAGCCGACCTTTAAAAAGGTTGCTCCAGTTTTACTCCTCCCACCTAGATAGGTAGGCTTTGCTTCAATTGTACAAACGGTTCGTGCCTCCTGACTTGGAACTTTCTCCAGTACCCTGAGTGCATTTTGCCATGTCATACTGACAGATTCCTGCTTTCTCATTCCCCTGGCACAAAGGGCTGTTGCAACTTTCTAGAAGAAAGTACAGGAGTCATATTGTGGTACTCTAACATAAGAGTCAATGTAACTTTTAGAGAAGCTCTTATTTCAGTACATTGGGAATGGTTTTCCATTATGGACATTTCCATGAATCACCGTATTTGACATTCCAGAATTTATTCCCTGGGTTCCTAGATTACGATGGAACAGGCTGAACAACTCTTATTTACTTTTCTGTTGTGAATAACACTGCCCTAAATGAAGATTGCCCAGAAGCACTGCTTGGTTCCAAATGCTATTTTCTTCAGCCAAAATGTTGCACACAAGGTAGGCAAATAATCCAATTTAGTAAAGTACAGTGGATTCATGATGTAAATTTATATATCATCTTATGTTTGTTTATAATACTATACCTGCAGTAAATACAAGCTGGAGCACCAAGGAATCAAGGGATGTACTTTTATAATGCCTACGTCTTCATTAAGATTTCATCATCCACCTACACTAAAAAGCCTCTTTTTCCATTTTGTTATATCTGCTTTCATCAGGACCCTTTTCCTCCATTCTTTTTTTAATCTGCAATTCCCTACTTTACATGCACTCTCAAATTTTAAACAAGCAAAATTTGTGCATTAGTATGTCCTTTTCATCTATGATTTATGAATGACAGGTTCTTCTGTGCAGCTTAATGGTATGAGAGGGAGACATTATTTTAAACATTAAAGTGAAAACCATTTGCAACTATAAGAAAGGTCTATTGACATTAAAGTTTAAAATCTGCCCAAGGTAGAGGCGAGCCACTGAGCTAACAGGTGAGGGCATCATGCATGCAGTTGGTAGACCATTCAGCACATTAGTTGTCTTCCTTCCTCACTCTTTGGGAACCTGTTGGCTCTGGTGCATCAAACAATCCATCAAGTTATCAGCAGCAACTGGAGTTTAATGACTTAAAAAGTACTTAGAGTGCTGGGCAGAGCATTCACTTAATAGAAGCACCATTTGATCTGTGAGAAACTTTTGCCTGCCTTTAAGTCAGCAAAATATATTTACAAAATGGAAAGGTCTCAGGGTGGATCTGTTTCTTTTACACACGTTTCAACATTTTCCCATTACTTATCCTTCCAGATTGCATTTTGGCACACAGTACATGCAATAGGAAATAGAAAATATGAAGTTGAGTAATAACTGAAGGTGCATCCAAATGAATCTGGTATTGTAATATCGATGCTTTGATTGGTCATTACAATTCCTGTTCTTATTTCCCCAATGGAAAAGAGAATATGCTAAGAAAGAAGAACAAGTAGGAAAGTTTCCTCTAGTGACTTTTCTGCCAAAAACAACAAAATAACCAACACTTAATCCTTATTTCTCCTTTTTTCCTTATCACAGTCATTGTTTTAATATTGAGTTTGCTTTTGCAATGATGTATTATTTTACCAGGACTTGTTGTTATTTTATATTTTTGCTGTCTGTCTGTCTGTCTGTCTGTCTGTCTGTCTGTCTGTCTGTCTGTCTGTCTATCATCTGTCTGTATATTTATCACATTTATAAGCAGTTCAGCTCAGGACACACAATTAAAAACAGATCACATGAAATATATAAAACAAAGGAGGCAATAAACTAGGGACTGTTATAACAAGTACAAGAGTAAAAACTCCCCAAAGGTTCATAGTTTTAACCCAGTGCCCTGGGAAAAAGCCATGTCTGATAGGCCCATTTGAAAGATGGGAGGGTTGGGGCAACTCAAACCTCAGGGGAATACTATTTGTAGTAATAACAAAGAAAACAGGAGAAGGAAAGGAAAAGGAAAACTTAAAAATGAATACAAAAAATAAATTTATTTTGTAATGACATAATTTATTTATTTTATTTTATTTATTTTCTATCCCGCCTTTATTATTTTTATAAATAACTCAAGGCGAAGAACATACCAAATACTCCTTCCTCCTCCTATTTTCCCCACAACAACAACCCTGTGAGGTGAGTTGGGCTGAGAGAGAGTGACTGGCCCAAGGTCACCCAGCCAGCTTTCATGCCTAAGGCGGGACTAGAACTCTCAGTCTCCTGGTTTCTAGCCCGTTGCCTTAACCACTAGACCAAACTGTTGTAGCTTGTGACCAGCACTTGTATCCCAAATGCTCTCTTCCTTCAATGCAAGGAACCTTATTCATGGTAAAGAGGAAGGCAAGCTTCCTTGAAGAAAAGAAATTATTTAAAGCCCAAACCCACAGTTTGATTGAGAAAAGCTCTATGCAGATTATCCTCCAAAGTACTGTGACTGGTTACTATACCTTGATTAGAATTCTTACTACATTTAATTTCATTGTATTACTGTCACTCACTATCCTCAACATCTAACCCAAGATTGTTTCCAGCAATAGCTTAACAGATGTTGATGGGAGCTCATAGGCAGGAGGACATGGAAATGATGCCTTCCCATTATCTCCAGCCTTTGACACTTAAGAGACAACTTTTCTCCAATATATGCTTCTCTATTGGAGCTATATTCTATGTTTCTAATTCTACTTAAGAATTCTGCTATAAGTCTACTTAAACCAGTTATCACAACTTATGGTAATTCATTACAATTATATAAATCAATTACATATTATTCATATTGCCTTTTATCAGTCCTCAATCCATTTCAATGGATAGCTAATGAAATCTCAAGTGTTGCTGGGTGACCCCACTGATGATCCTGAGTGCAGATATTGCATCATTTATGGGCACAATGACAGAGAAGTGATTGAGGACTCCTTTTCTGACAAAAATATATTTGATCTAATTTCATCCTGTACCTTGCACAATAGTTATAATAAGCTGTACCATTTGATACATAGGCATTTTTAACAGACTCTTATTCTCCAGTTCAGCTGTTTGCAAGCCAATAATTTCTTGCATTAGCAGCATATGTAATAATTATTATGTGTATAGAAAATACCACATAAATGCATATGCTATTATGTGAGTCATACATGACAACATTGGATCATCACTGAATATTCTTACCCTGTGTTACACTGTTTTATTAAGTGCATTTGGAGAAGCAATGTGCATGTGTAAATTAACCAATTATAGTGCCTTGATACCAACCATTGTGTTACTCTATTAACTATTCAAAAATTTTCACTGCAAAAAAATTCCTCTCATCATCACCTGATTCTAGAATAAACTTGTAAGAAATGTCATTCCACAGATTAATGCAACATCTCTTTAACCTACTTTGAACCCCTTTCAGCAATGTCAGCCTTCCTCAGTGTGCCTCCAGATGCAACTATCAGCATCTACAGCAATGCTATGTTTGACTACCAGCCCCATTAGCCATACTTCTGAACAGCATCAGGTTGAGAAGCCTGTTCTATTGCAAGTATCACAGGTGTTCCCAAACACAGATAGACTGGAACCATGGATAGAGACAAAAGGGAGGAAGGAATCAGAAAACTGGAAGAACTGGCAACTGTCTCTGTAATAGCCCACCTTGTGGAATATTGTCTCCCCAGAAAGAGCACCCACCTTGCTGTAATTCCATAAACAAATCAAAGCTGTTTTCTTCCAATGTACTTCCGATCCCAGATGACTGATTGTGAGTGCTTCTCTTGTGTTTTATCTTTGCTTTTCTTGTGTGATTAATTTTTGGTTTTGATATTGATTTGAATTTAGTTATTTATTATTATGCTGTTCTTTCTGAGTGAGGTGGTATGCTGCCCAGAGTCCTTTGAGACTGGGCCATAAACATAGCTTGCTGGCAGCACTAGAAAGTTATACCTGTAGGTTGAGCTGTGTGACAGTATGATGTTGCTGGCCCTCTAGAAGTAAAAAAGGAGAAAGGAGATTTGGCAAAGGCATATCAGCTACAAGAAAGAGATGCTGCCACAATGCAGGCAAGCAATCTGACAAATGCCTATGCCTGGCTTTGTTTGCATGAGGCCTAGATTCCTTGAACCCAACTAAAATGATATCTAACTTTCCTAGTGCAACAAAAAGCCTTTGGAAGAAATCCTGATTGTGTAGCTTTGTCTAGACAAGTGAATCTATTGAGAAGTTCCACAGGTTAGCAGACTATCTAGTTCATGCTTTCTGCAAACTAGACTTCAAATTTCCATAATTCTGGCTATTGCAGTCATTGCCAAAGATGCCAAGGGTTGAAGTCCATACATAAGAACGTACACAAAATCCAAATTAGGCATGCAAATATTAAATAGGATTTAGCATCCAGGCTTTTAAAAGATATAAGTTATATCAGTAGGAACAATAGGAAGAACCATCCAGGAGCAAAACAATGAATTTGCATCAAGGAATGTAACCTTTTAAGATACAGTTTTGCATTTACAAATGTGGTTGCACGGAAATAGATCAATATAACGAAGGTCCAACAATTAGTTACCTTGTAGATTTTGCAGTGGCAATGTCATGATGCCTCCTGCTGCAGCTGCTGCTACAAGCCCTTGGATGTTGGTGAGATTAGCAGTAGGCAAAGTCAGGACCAGACCTTGCTGACCACCCAATTGTCCAGCCATATTGAAAGGAATCAGAATAGGTTGATTCAGTGCTGGAGTGCCTCCAGGCATCACTCCAGCTACAGCTGAGGCTAACTGCTGAGCCGTCAACAGTGGCTGCAACAAAACACAGTGACCATATATTACCATACAACAAAACAGACATACAGCAGAAGGGATGCAGTTATTTCCCTGGAGCCAAGAATTCTTCCAATGCATCTGTTTTTCTTACTTATTTAAGGTTTCCTTCTTCAAAGATGGGACATAACATTTAATCAATTAATTCATTAGACTAATCAATATTTTAAAAAGTGTAACAGACTCAAAAGTACTCCCAATTAACCAGGCTGGCTATCTAGTTTGCTGAAATGTCAATGGCAGGAGGCAACTTAAAGGGGTACACTCTGTTCATTATCTAAAAACAAACAAAATATGCTTCTTGATTCATTAATTTTGAAACTTGGTGGAAATGTAACTGACAAAGCAAAATTTATTAAAATTAATTTTTAAAAATTCATATGATCAATACATTATTTATTATTTAATCAGATTGCAACCTTAGTTAAATTCAGCAATGTGTACAGGAACACCCCTTACCCCTCCAAACAATCAGATTATCCATACAATGTGTATTTATGTTAGAGGCTAACTACATGTTACATGCAAGCACATAATTTTATTACAAAGAATTTAAAGAGAACTAGTCTTTTTAGAGACAGAATTTAGTGCAAAAATTGGAAACTGCTTAACCCATTCTTCACTTTCTGGAGTGCCCTCCCATCAGCTTTCCAAGCAAGTTCAATTCTCTACACCTCAAGAAGCCCCATGAGAAAAATATGATCCTCTATTAATAGTTGTGGATGCAACCATTGTTAAGGTTACAGCTATAGTGCATCAACCCCTTCATGGATCACTGCCTTGTCGTGGCGAAGGGGCTTGCGTAACTCAATGAAGTCAGGTCAAGAAGAACAGGTCATGATGGAGAGTTCTGACAAAACGTGGTCCACTGGAGGAGGAAATGGCAAACCACTCCAGTATCCTTGCCAAGAAAACCCATGGACAGTATCAAAAGGCTAAAAGATATGACGCCGGAAGATGAGCCCCTCAGGTCGGAAGGTGTCCAAAATGCTACTGGGGAAGAGCGGAGGGCAATTCCGAGTAGCTCCAGAAAGTGTGAAACGGCTGGGCCAAAGCCGAAAGGACGCTCAGTTGTGGATGTGTCTGGAAGTGGAAGGAAAGTCCGATGCTGTAAAGAACAATATTGCATAGGAACCTGGAATGTAAGAACTATGAATCAAGGTAAGCTGGATGTGGTCAAACATGAGATGACAAGATTGAACATCGACATATTGGGAATCAGCGAACTAAAATGGACAGGAATGGGCGAATTTAATTCAGGAGACCATTATATATACTACTGTGGGCAAGAATCCCTTAGAAGAAATGGAGTAGCTCTCATAGTCAATAAAAGAGTGGGAAAGGCAGTACTGGGGTACAACCTCAAAAACGACAGAATGCTTTCAGTTCGAATCCAAGGCAAACCATTCAACATCACAGTGATCCAAGTCTATGCCCCAACCACTGATGCCAAAGAAGCTGAAGTTGACCGGTTCTATGAAGACCTACAACACCTTCTAGAACTAACACCAAAAAAAGATGTCCTTTTCATCATAGGGGACTGGAATGCTAAGGTAGGAAGTCAAAAAATAACCGGAATAACAGGCAAGTTCGGCCTCGGAGTACAAAATGAAGCAGGGCAAAGGCTAATAGAGTTTTGTCAAGAGAACACGCTGGTCATAGCAAACACTCTTTTCCAACAACACAAGAGACGACTCTACACATGGACATCACCAGATGGTCAATACCGAAATCAGATTGATTATATACTTTGCAGCCAAAGATGGAGAAGCTCTATACAATCAGCAAAAACAAGACCTGGAGCTGACTGTGGCTCAGATCATGAGCTTCTTATTGCAAAATTTAGGCTTAAATTGAAGAATGTAGAGAAAACCACTAGACCAATCAGGTATGACCTAAATCATATCCCTTATGAATATACAGTGGAAGTGAGGAATAGATTTAAAGGATTAGATCTGGTAGACAGAGTGCCTGAAGAACTATGGATGGAGGTTCGTAACATTGTACAGGAGGCAGCAACTAAAACCATCCCAAAGAAAAAGAAATGCAAGAAAGCAAAGTGGCTGACTGATGAGGCTTTACAAATAGCTGAGGAAAGAAGGGAAGCAAAAGGCAAGGGAGAAAGGGAAAGATATAAACAACTGAATGCAGAATTCCAGAGAATAGCAAGGAGAGATAAGAAGGCCTTCTTAAATGAACAATGCAAAGAAATCCAGGAAAACAATAGAATGGGGAAGACTAGAGATCTCTTCAAGAAAATCGGAGATATCAAGGGAACGTTTTGTGCAAAGATGGGCATGATAAAGGACAAAAAAGGCAGGGACCTAACAGAAGCAGAAGAGATTAAGAAGAGGTGGCAAGAATACACAGAAGAACTATACAAGAAAGATCTTAATATCCCTGATAAATACGATGGTGTGGTCACTGACCTTGAGCCGGACATCCTAGAGAGTGAAGTCAAGTGGGCCTTAGGAAGCATTACTAACAACAAAGCTAGCGGAGAAGACAGTATCCCAGCTGAGCTATTTAAAATCCTAAAAGATGATGCTGTTAAAGTGCTGCACTCAATATGCCAACAAATTTGGAAAACTCAACAGTGGCCACAGGATTGGAAAAGGTCAGTTTACGTTCCAATTCCAAAGAAAGGCAATGCCAAACCAATTGCGCTCATTTCACATGCCAGCAAGGTTATGCTCAAAATCCTACAAGCTAGGCTTCAGCAGCATGTGAACCGAGAACTACCAGAAGTGCAAGCTGGGTTTCAAAGAGGCAGAGGAACTAGAGATCAGATTGCCAACATTCGCTGGATCATGGAAAAAGCAAGAGAGTTCCAGAAAAACATCTACTTCTGCTTCATTGACTACGCTAAAGCCTTTGATTGTGTGGATCACAACAAACTGTGGCAAATTCTTAAAGAGATGGGAGTACCAGACCACCTTACCTGTCTCCTGAGAAACCTGTATGTGGGTCAAGAAGCAACCGTTAGAACCGGACATGGAACAACCGACTGGTTCAAAATTGGGAAAGGAGTACGACAAGGCTGTATATTATCACCCTGCTTATTTAACTTATATGCAGAGTACATCATGAGAAATGCCGGGCTGGATGAATCACAAGCCGGAGTTAAGATTGCCGGGAAAAATATCAACAACCTCAGATATGCAGACGATACCACCCTAATGGCAGAAAGTGAAGAGGAACTAAAGAGCCTCTTGATGAGGGTGAAAGAGGAGAGTGCAAAAGCTGGCTTGAAACTCAACATTAAAAAAACCCAGATCATGGCATCTGGTCCCATCACTTCCTGGCAAATAGAAGGGGAAGAAATGGAAGCAGTGACAGATTTTATTTTCTTGGGCTCCAAGATCACCGCAGACGGTGACTGCAGCCATGAAATTAAAAGACGCTTGCTCCTTGGAAGGAAAGCTATGGCAAACCTAGACAGCATATTAAAAAGCAGAGACATCACCTTGCCGACAAAGGTCCGTATAGTTAAAGCTATGGTTTTTCCAGTAGCAATGTATGGCTGTGAGAGTTGGACCATAAGGAAGGCTGAGCGCCGAAGAATTGATGCTTTCGAGCTGTGGTGCTGGAGAAGACTCTTGAGAGTCCCTTGGACTGCAAGGAGGTCAAACCAGTCAATCCTAAAGGAAATCAACCCTGACTGCTCATTGGAAGGACAGATGCTGAAGCTGAAGCTCAAATACTTTGGCCACCTAATGAGAAGAGAGGACTCACTGGAAAAGACCCTGATGCTGGGAAAGACTGAGGGCAAAAGGAGAAGGGGACGGCAGAGGATGAGATGGTTAGATAGCATCACCGATGTAATGAACATGAATTTGAGTAAACTCCGAGAGACAGTGGAGGACAGGAAGGCCTGGCGTGCTATGGTCCATGAGGTCACGAAGAGTCGGACACGACTGAACGACTGAACAACAACAACAATAGTGCATCAAACAAAGTTGGGAAGTATTTTTAATATCTTTCACCTGATTGACACAAAGAATAAAATGTACGGACATTTTAAACACATTGGTTAACTAAGCACGAACGTTAATTGCATATTTGTATCACATACTTTCTAAATTCAAAATAATGTTTTTGTTGCTGTTTTCTGAATTCTTTCCATTTTCTTCATATCCTATTACAATTATACCAACCCAAACTGGCCACAATCCCCCCAATATCTCCTGATTTCTGTTTGTATCATTTTTTTCTTGAGATAAAACTAGGTAATATACAGTCATTAATTATTTCCTTAAAAATAAAACACACTGAAACTTTTCAGAGAGGTTACAACCCAATGAATATCAATATAAAGGTTTAACTGGTCATCCTAAAAAAAGTTCCATTACTAACTATTAAATCTGTAAAAAGAAGGATAACAGGAAGTGTCAGTAATTGAACATGGAACCTTTTGTATGTATAGCATACATGTTACCACTGATCTATAATTCATAATCACTTCCTGTATATATTGAATTGGCATTCTCTCCTTGCATGAGTGTCAGGTAATTAATATTCTTGGTTTTGTTCCAATATCAAATAGAAATTCTGAAACCTTTTGTCTAACTACAATTCTCAATGTTCTTGAAAATAACCACGATTGTTCAAATGAAATACACTAAGTTAAGTTTATAGTCCAAACATGGCCAAAGACTGCAGCTCAAAATGTTTGCCAGCTTTTTCCTTTCATCTGGCTTTATTTCTTTATATGCCCTTCATAAGTTTGCTAAGCACTACAGTTTACTCATATATTTGTTGGGTCCAAACTAAATTGAAACAAATTCTGTGAATAACTGTTAAAGCCAAGTTTAAGTTAAACTTAAAATTGCATCTAGTAGCTTATTCCGTATATTTAAAGGAGAAAACTGAAGTGAGGGCCTATTAACTTAATTTAACAGGCAGAATAATTGAAGCCAACATGAAACAAAAATCTAAATTTTGCTTTGAGAGTATACAAATGCATACTGTGTTTTTGTAAAAGAATGAGAAACATAAGCTTTCCCCCCATACATACATATTTAGTACATATACACATGTACTAAAACAAATACACAAACAAAAAAACTGAATTGCTGTGTATTAAATGTCTACAGACATTTTTAAGTGAAGCATGCGATCAGATCATTTTATATGCTAAGTTGCTTGTTGATATGATACTTGCTTTCAGAAAACTGAAGTTTATTTAGACTCAGTGAGAGAAACTGACCTGGGGCCCAACAGGGAACGCTGGATGGGATTGACTGGATTGGTGCTGGTCAGATGTACTTGTATCACACAGCGCTGTATTTCCTCTGGCTCCTGGAATTCAAATAAAAAGCTCTACCTTAATATCTAGCCTGGGGACCAGCACATTACATTTTACTGTGATGTCACATAGCATCAGACTGAAAATGATATGTCAAAGCAGGTTATCGATAACTCAAGTGCTCAAATCACTTATCAGATGCCTAAATTATGTTAACATTCATTCCATCCAGCCCACTCTTTCGGACTAATACAAAAATCTGACAACAGTGAAACTGCAGCTATCATCAACACCGTTAATGTGGCTTGTACAGCCGCTTAGAGAAAAGCATATGAGCTTTCTTCATAGGAGGAAAAAAAAATACTTTTTCAGAATCCTAAAAAGCAAGTAAAAGCTATCTTAATTTCACTGAAGAAAAGTCATCAGGGCCAAAGTCACATCACATCTGTTTAGCATCCTAGTATATATACAACAAAATACATTCGATGTACAATATGAGTCCCCCTGTAACCAATGGTTGCAAGCCCATTGGGCTTCCCATAGACACAAAGAGTATGATTGTTTAAAAAGACCGACTCGGTGCGTAGAATGGGGAATGAATGTGTCAACATTTTAGACTGTAACATTTCAAACCAAAGGAGGCGGCTCATAGTTTTGCATGTTCCTCCACAAAACACACAAAAAGCTCCATGGATATGAAAGAAAATAAACAAAATGAAGCACATCAGGGAGCATATCATATTTGTTCTATTGTGATATTTGATTACATTTCAAATATGATGCTCAGGATGAAGCAGTACCATCCATAACGCTACCACCTCATTCCAATTAAAGAAGGGAATGGTTCCAAGGGGATTGAACTGAATCTGTCCAGTGACAGACTTTGCCTCATTTCCTACATTTGCAAGATAGAGCTCCAGTTTATTATGTAGCGAGTGGAATGTACTTTTTTTGGCTTAGAAAAGCAATAGACTATCTAGCTAGTGGTCCTATTACTGCTTTTTGGGCAGTATGAGAAAAGTTGGAAATGGTGGGAAAACAAAGGAGGAACCCATGTGGAATTCTGTTAATCAGTCAAGTGAAGGAAATAATAAAAAAAAAACTCTTCAGGAAGGACCTGGGTTGTTCCATGATTAAAACATCTGGTTCCACCTGATTTTTGTAGGCTGGGAGTCATTTCCTTTGTTCATTTTGGAACCAATAGTTGAAAACCACTGTAGTAAGAGTATACATATGTCCTGTGGAAGGATTTTCTTAATATTGTCATGCCAAAAAGCAATTACCCTCATGAAACAAGTGTATTTTTATTATGTATTAAGATTTACGTGGATGCCAGTTGCTAGGCAGAAAGGTGATATAGACAAATTTCAAATCAGTTCATACATTGGTGAAGTAGGCACCACTAAATATGAAGTGCACCCATGTCTCATTTGCACCATGCTTCTTCTTGGTAAATGTCAGTATGGAACATCCACTTTCACTCCATCACCATATAAATTGAGGCTCCACAGGCAGAATGTAAGAAATACAGCTCTGACTTTTGCAGTCTACTCTAAGAGCCTTGATTGTATGTTTTACAACTGCACAACCTCAGCCCAGATCTTATGTTTTATTGACAACTGATTCTGACAGTATACCATATTGCTGACTGACTTGCCTTAAAAATCTGCTACTGTTACAGTTCTGTTTATGGGAGCAGTATAAAATGAATGCTGTAAACTTACACAAGATAGCAAGTTAGTTTCTCCAAAATTATACCACTGATGTGACAAACAAACTACTCAGATGAGAAGATATTTTCTTTTCACATAAAATACCATTTACTCTCATTGTTTTTACAAACTCAATCCAGATAGTTAATTATTAAGTTCCAACATTTTTCTTTCCTAGAGCAACTGCTCAGTGATGAACATACTGGCTGCATTCATATGATACGCTGAATCACAAATTAGCCAACCACTTTTCAGTGCAATGTCCTCTGCAAGCATAGCCCATGTGATCAGTTTAGTCTGTCTTGCTAACCGACAAAGTATGGTTAGTTTTACAAACATATGGTTCAGTTAACCATGGGTTAATGTGTTGTGCAAACAGAGCCATAGTAACTGTTAAGCAAAGACCTTGCTATTTCTTCTCCAAGCAAAGACCTTGCTATTTCTTCTCCGGTGTTGAACAGAATTGTGAAGAGCAGGAAGAAACAATAAGCAACAGCAACTATTTGACAGCTGTACTTTTGCATTTCTACTTGCACTAGAGTTACATTTTTGTTATTTTCACCATCTTTATGCATATCTTTAAGTCTAAACTACAGGTCCAACTGTGCTTAACTTTTTGTGATCAGCTAGGTGCTTGCCACCTAGCTATATAGGCTGATCTAAGCACAAGAAGAGGATGGTGACCATGAAAACACTGGGTGGCAGCTTCCCAGATCATCCATCCCTGTGGCTGATAGCCAGGCCACCAACTATCAACAGCAGAATGCAAGGTTTCTCTTTACTGGACCACATTCCCTCATTTTGGATGCATGGCAAAGGCACATGGTGTGAATTTCTATGATCCCTGGCACTAGATATAGAGCTAAACAAGATCTGTTTAAGGTGATGTTAGTTAATAGCTACAAGGGGTTCAGGATTAGCACATGAAAGGGAATGTTAACCCTTTCCATGCTGCAGACATCTCTAAATCCCATTTTCATCCACCCAAACAAAGTTGCAAGTGTTTCCTAGCAGGAAGCTTCTAGTGGTACCAATATAAGATTCTTTTTTCTGATTTTCACTGACCAATGGCAGACGTGAAAGAATCCCGACCTTTTGGAGAGACTTGAAGACCTGGTTCTGCCGCCTTGCTTGGGATGGGAATGCTACCAGTTCCTCCTGGGGGTGGCTGGTGCCATGAAGCCCGCCCTATTATTCACATCTATTCCACTTGGATTTTATATTTATTTTATTGATGTTGTAATTTTATATTTATATTTTTGATATGTTTTATTGTGAACCGCCCAGAGTCCCCCGGCTGGGGGAGATGAGCGGTAATACAAATTTAAATAATTAATTAATTAATTAATCTCCATTCCAGCCTTTCTCAACCTTTTGACCCTGGAGGAACCCTTGAAATATTTTTCAGGCCTCAGGGAACCCCTGTACATTCAGGCTCAAATATAGGCCAGAAGTTACAAAATTATTATATGCGTTTCATGTGTAGGCCTGTATATATGCACTAAAAGTGTTCTTAAACTAAAAAAAAAAAGAATGAAACTTACCTCTTTAATGTGAAGTTGCCCGAATTTGAAATAATTTTTTAAATAAACCGTGATCTCCCAGGGAACCCCTAGTGACCTCTCACGGAACCCCAGGGTTCCACGGAACCCTGGTTGAGAAACCCTGTTCTAGACAGTGATTCTGCCTCTGAAATATTATTCCATAATAATATAATAATAATATCTCCATTCCCTCTGTGCTACCTTTCAATTCATCATGATAACCACTTAGAATGGGAGAGAAATTCATTTGGGTTATATTTTTGAGCCACTGGACAAACAGTTACCCTTCATGTGAATTTTGCAGAGCAATTAGCATACATATACATATCTTCTTAGTGAAATGTCTCCACAAAAATGCAGATATTTATGAAAACTATGTAGAAAAATTCATTGCTTCATTGAAAATTGTTTGGAAAACCTGTGTACATTGGGCAAAAATGCATATAAAGTGCACAACAGTACTTGTGAAGTTTAGTGCAACTGGTTTTTTAAAAATCCAAAATAATATGAAAATTAGATAAACTAACATTTAGACTAAAAAAAAGAGAAAGACTGAGAAACGCAAAATGGAAACAGTTACAAACCCCTAGTGGCTAACTGTAAAACAGCTTCATAGTCTCCCTCTGAGAAAGCTTCATGCTCCCTGTTAAATGCTTCTGAGATTTCAGTTTCCCTATAGTACTGTTAAATGCAATTACCAAAATAATAATTCATTTTTTTAAATTCAATTTACATGGCTGCCCACTCACCATATGACTAACAAGCAGTTAAAAGTATCAACAATATAAAAAACAGCAATTAAAATATATTGAGCCCGAGGCAACTCATGTATCCATATAATAAACCCTGTAGTTAGCTAACCACATAAACCACTTAAAATGGGCAAAGCTGACCTTCTGGCCCAATGGCTGCATACCTCATGTATTTGAAAAAGGTAGTGAGATGTCAGCCCTGATTCAGCTTCATCTAAGCAGAACTTTGTAACAGTGATGGTCATTGACGGAATTGCTCCGCTGAGGGAGTTCTGGGTATGCTCCACCGAAAGATAGGGCTACTTTGAATGTTCTGACTGGAGCCTAACCCAACTGCTAATCAAAAGAGTACTCAGTTGACCCAACTGTGCTTGCAGTTCAGCATTCACATAGGGGATATCTGCACACAAGTCTGCTTTCACTTCTGTATATTTTATTAGATAGGTTAAAGTGCCTGGGTTATTCTTTCAAGCACATGGATATTAGTAATAAACAAAGCTGCAGCAAGATTGTATTTATTTACTGCTTCCAAGCAAGAATGAAACCCAGTCTCCAACAAACAAAAGGCATGTGGATGACTTAAGGGCAACATATCCAAGCAACATTGTTTAGGTCTATGAAGGTTCTCAGTCATCCAGGTGGAATTGTCTGTAGCTTGAATCATGTCAACTGGATTTCTATTTTCTCAGTGGAAACGTTTCGCTCCTTATCCAAGGAGCTTCTTCAGTCTGAGCAAAGTTGGTAAGGGAATCCTAAATATTTAGGATTCCCTTACCAACTTTGCTCAGACTGAAGAAGCTCCTTGGATAAGGAGCGAAACGTTTCCACTGAGAAAATAGAAATCCAGTTGACATGATTCAAGCTACGAACATTGTTTAGGATTTTTACCAGATAGTTTAGTATGATTTTATTCTCTTTGGTTTAACTGATGGGTATAGAAATGAAAATTTCTAAGTTAACCCAACCTGAACAAGAGTCTTTTCTCCTTAATGTCTGTCCTTTGAATAACAAGCACAAGGCAATTCAGGACTTTTTTATTGCCACACCATGATCCGGGAAGGGAAAAAAAAAGGAGCTGATTCTGCCATACTTATAAATTTTAAAGAAGGTATTATCTGCTCATTTAAAACAAATTCTTCTATATATTCTCTAAGGGGATAGACTTATAAATAATGAAAATGTGAAAGAAAAATCTTACCACATTAAGGTACAAATAAAATAGACTGCTACATATTATTCAATTGACTTCTATCTCTATAGTGATGTGTCAATCTTAACAATATTTTACAAAGGGATTAAGCAATACATGGAAAGAATCATTAAGCAGAAACCTGGGAATCCAATTAATTTGTAACAATAGAAAAAAAAAGAAAATCAGAGATGCACATTGTGTTGGGACTACCCACAAGTGTTACTGAAATTTCTATCCTGACTTGATAAAAATTAACTGTTTTTCTTATAAAATTAATTATCTGAAAATATAGTTTGCACTTAATGAGCTGAGCCCTAGATGAAAGTCCCTCTTCATCCCCTGGGACCACACCAAAAGGAGAAGTGCATCACGTCATCCCCAAAAGAACTGACACCAGAAACTCTCAGATTTTGGTCACACTACAAGAGAAGCGAAGAGAAGGGGCGTGGTGGCTCAGCGGGTAAGATGCCAGGCTTGTCGATCAGAAGATCGCAAGTTCGGAGGTTCGAATCCCTAGCCCCGCATGACGGAGTAAGCTCCTGCACTAGCCCCAGCTCTTGCCAACCTAGCAATTCGAAAGCATGCAAATGCAAGTAGATTAATAGGTACCACTTCGGTGGGATGGTAACAGCATTCCAAGCACGTCATGCCAGCCTCATGACCACGGAAGTGTCTTCGGAGAGCGCTGGCTCTTCAACTAACAAACGTAGATGAGCACCGGCCCCTAGAGTTGGGCACGAGTGTGCAGGGGAAACCTTTACCTTTACTACAAGAGAAGCAGAGAGCATGTCTGATCACCTGAGCCAAGTGCAGCAGAATAAACAGAAGGCCTTTAAGTCTGGAATCTGTCACAAACATGCAGATTTGTGGCTACTTTAATAAAAGGAATTTGGCAAAATTTACACTTTGTGTATTTATTTGTTGAATGCAATTCTATGCCAATTCCCTTCTAAATGTATCTTTATGTGGTTTATGATAAGATAATTAAAATATTGTAATAAAAACAACAAGGCCAGGGGGGGGGACAAAACAAAAGAAAGCAATTCCTCCAACATTCATACAGAGAAGGCTAGAGTGAAGATATTAGTCTTCAATGGATACCTACAAGATTTGCAAGGTGTCATAATAAGCATCTCTTATTTGCAGGCACAAGCAAATAAGATGTGTGACATGGTACACACTGAAGGACCTCCTCTGATGACCTTAGCAAACAACTAAGTAAAGGTGCTCTGCTAGGAATCCTTCTTACAAGTTATTTAGGGCCTTATACCTCAAACATAGAACCCTGAACCTGGTTTAGTACTTGTGTAACATGTGCATAGACATATGCCTACTCAGTATCTGATCTACTACCTTCTACACCAGCTGCAGTTTCTGGATCTAGTGCAAGGTAGCCCCACATAGAGACTGCATTACAGTAGCAGTGGAAACACTGTAATACTATTTACAACCTCAAACTTCAACAGAGATGGTCCTGCAGAATAGTATAGATGACAATATCAAAAACTGCTGAGAAATCAAGCAGAATGAAGAGAATCATACACCCTCTGTCTCCCCTCCACAGGTTGTCATCTGTCAAAGTGACATGGCTGAACCTGTCCCAAAACGAAACCTGAACCCATACTGAAATCCTTTGAAATAATTGGTGTCTTTCAAGAATGTCTGCAGTTGCACAGACATTGATACATGAAGCAGCTTGCCTCCAAATGGATAATCTGTAACTGGATGGTAGTTGGTATAATCTTCTAGGTATAAAAAGGCCGATTCCAGAAGTGAGTGGTACACTCCTTCCTTTAAGGTTTGCATTATGCAAGGATGCATTTACCACTCCTTGGATCTATCCAATCAATACTTTTTGGCCAGCTTAAACAAGCCAACGTAGGCAGGGATCAAGAGAACATTGTAGTAAGTCATACAGCACACCTTGCCCACATTCAGGCCTCAAAAGAGCCTATGCAAATAAATCAGATGGTACACTAATATGCAGGGTCAAAAGTAATATAGGTAGTCTTCATTTAGCTACCACAATTGGGACCGGCAACTCGGTCAATAAGCAAAGTGGTTGCTAAGTGAAAAATCACATGACTGCAACTGTGCTTATGATTTTACTTTAGCTTTCTTTTGCTTTACAGCATCAGAAGGATATGACCCCAAACAGCCAGGTGAGCCCAAATGGCAGGGAGGGTTTCCAGAACCTGACTCACAAGGAAGCTGGGTAAAAGGGTCTTATAGCCCTTTCCCCCCAGTCCCCCGCCCTTTGGAATGCTCACCCCAGCACTGGGATAATTAGCAAGAGGAGAATTGATGTTTGTATTTACATTCATTGGAGAGGAAGGGATTACAAGAGAGTAAGCAGGCACACAATGGGGAATACACATTGAAAGGAGTGCATTTGTGCCAGCTGTTTGCCTAGTGTGCCTGTGGCTGCAAGCAGGAAGCCCCTTAGGAGGCAAACAAAAGCCTTTAGTATGAAACTGATTAGGGTCTTGCAAATTCAGGAAGCAACTGCAAGTGGAGGGTTCTAATCAACTAATTAAAGTCACAGAGCTGAGCTTGTTAACTTGCAGTTAGCACTTTCTAGGGACTGCTGCACTGTGAATAAAACCAGCTCAGGAAGAGATAGTTTGTTTAGGCAATCTCTCTGCTCTGTGAGGGGGGAAGGAAGAAAAAAAATGGGTCAGGCACAGGACAACGCATACTAACTAACTGTAATGGTGAACACATGACTGAGAGAGAGATGCTGCAAAGGTTGTAAATGTGGGCATTGGTCACAAAGTTACTGTTTCATCACCGTTGTAACTGTGAACAGTTGCTGTCTGAGGCAGTCGCTAAATGAGGACTATCTGTGTTCAAGTTGGCATGAAGATAACACCACTTATCCTCAAAGGACCTCACATATTTGTCATTCTAGATCAGAGCTTTCCAAACTTTTCATGTTGGTGACACACTTTTTAGACATGCATCATTTCGCGACACACTCTTACAGCAGGGCACAAGGCAGGCACTAGGACCTGCGCGGAATCCTGGCAGGGCTCAGAGGCAGAAGCAGCAGCCGTGACACACCCAGACACTGCAGCCGACACACTAACGTGTTCCGACACACAGTTTGGAAAGCTCTGCTCTAGATCTTTGAGGGCGCCAACATCTGTTTTTCCAGGGCAAATGACAATCCATGGTTACCCTAAAGAGCTTTGTTGGATCACCTCTTGAGAATGTAGTGGCACTCACAAAGTAAGCCTTCTTTGTGCCCCACAATTTATATGACTATATGTACTAAATAATAAGGGGTGTGGTGGCTCAGTGGGTAAGACGCCAGGCTTGTCGATCGGAAGATCACAAGTTCAGAGGTTCGAATCCCTAGCCCTGCGTGCGGAGTGAGCTCCCGCACTAGCTCCAGCTCTTGCCAACCTAGCAATTCGAAAGCATGCAAATGCAAGTAGATTAATAGGTACCACTTCGGTGGGTAGGTAACAGCGTTCCGCGCGTGTCATGCGGCCACATGACCGTGGAAGTGTCTTCGGACAACGCTGGCTCTTTGGCTAACAAACGGAGATGAGCACCGGCCCCTAGAGTCGGACACGACTGCACAAATGTGCGGGGGGTACCTTTACCTTTTTATGTACTAAAACTTATCTGGTTGCCCTCATACCAAGTCTCTTACCACCTGTGCTCAAACAATCACCTAGCTTGTGTCATTAGCTAGAGTTCCTCAGGTCCAATAATGTTAATGGCTGGTTCAGTTTCACCATTCCATAGGCCAATCCAGACCTCAAGATGATCACTAGTTCTGGCTTTTGGAAATTTCTCCAAAACATTCAAAAATCCATCAGATTCATGAAACTCCTTTGCATTTAGCATTCTATCACTTATTGCCTACCAATATTTTGGAAGCATTTGATCAACTAATTTTCCAAAAATAAAATCAGGGTAAGTCTGACCCAGCTTTCTAATAAAGAACTAAAACAAGAATGTACAACATAGTGTGATATTGGTACATAGCTTATCTATGTTGTGATAATTAAAGCAATTTACCCAACTTACTCAGCTGTCAAAATAAATGCTAATGTAACTCAGTGCCTAAGAAACTAAGTTACAAGATATTTTATGGTTTGAATTTTCCTCTGATTAGAACTTTATGGAACAGTTTTCCTACAATCCTCATATGAAAATGCATAGGGATGGGGAACAGAACTTTTGTGGTTTAATACTACCATGTCCAGCCATGTCATTATATGAAACCAGATCCTATTCCTGGGAGATTTAAAATTTAAAGAAGCCATAAGGAATATCGTAGTGGAGTGGAGCTGGTATGACCTCCCCCTGTTGTTGTCACAGGCTTCATTGGCAGACAACATACACAATTTCCTTCTCTGATGTTTTCATACTGAGGATATGTATGAAAAACCTATACTGCAGATTTTTTCCTTGCGATTATTGCAACAGTCAAGTGAGCTGTATTTTGTGAAAGAAACACCAACAGGACCATTTGGATTATCTAAGCATAATAACATTTGTTTGACAAGGAGGCCAAAGTGTGTATTTATCTTCACATGATGAGTTTGCTATCTGTAGGTTTATAACTACTCATTTAAAAACTCAACCTCCGAGAGTTAAAATAGGATGGAAGACTCCAATGTCACTTTCAAATTGCTAAGCTTCCTGGGAATAAATACATGATTACATAAAACTATTCTTGCTGAGAAAGAAAGCTGAGTTTCCACTATTAACTACCACATTCATTTACAGTTGTTTGAAATCTCTCTCAGAAGCTGACTTTGCTAAACTTCTGCTCATGCCAGACTATAGAATTTTTCTATTTCCTCCACAGCTTGGACTTAGCATGGCATTGGCATATTCCTATAATCTACGTAATATGTCACAATTATGGCTCAGATATTATTATTATTATTATTATTATTATTATTATTATTATTATTCATTATATAAAAACTTATTGAACTGGCTCCTCACTAAAATTCATTTCTTGATGACTTCAGCCACAAGCAAAGACTTCATCTGTCCCCAAGCAACCAACGATCACACATTACATGCAGAGCCTTCTAGCATTCCTTCAGTTCAAACTGACACATTACACATTACTGACACAGTTTGTCAGTGGATTCAGCTGGATTCTTTTAAACTAAACTATAGGTAAAGGTAAAGGTTTTCCCCTGCACAGTTGTGTCTGACTCTAGGGGGCAGTACTCATCTTCGTTTCTTAGCCAAAGAGCCAGCGCTGTCTGAAGATGCTTCCGTGGTCACATGGCTGGCATGACAGACACGGAACGCTGTAACCATCCCACCGAAGTGGTACCTATTTATCTACTTGCATTTGCATGCTTTCGAATTGCTAGGTTGGCAAGAGCTGGGGCTAGTGCGGGAGCTCACGCCGTCATGCAGTGCTCGGGTCTCAAACCTCCGAACTTGCAACCTTCCGATCGACAAGCCTGGCATCTTAACCGCTGAGCCATCGCGCCCCCATAAACTAAACTTTCATTCATTCATTGGCGATCACTCGTAGCCGAGTAAGATTGTCTTCCAAAGGTAAAATTTTAACGGTGGATCCATAAGTGGCTGTAAAGGCCAATTCTGGATCCGCACAACCTCCCACAGTGGGGGCATAGGTTTCCGGGTGGGAGACGGTCATGATGAGGGTTTGCCTGACGTGCCTTCCTTTTAGCTCTTTTCTCCCTTTCGCCCTGTACTCGTGCTTCTTCAAAGTCCATAGCGCCATTAATAAAGGCTGACCTCCAATTGAAACGCTCATGAGTTAGGGCTTCCCAGTTCTCAATGCTGATATTACATTTTTTTAAATTAGCTTTGAGAGTATCTTTGAATCTCTTTTGCTGTCCACCAATATTCCGTTTTCCATTCTTAAGTTGGGAGTAAAGTAGCTGCTTTGGAAGACGATGGTCAGGCATTCGAACAACATGACCGGTCCAGCGAAGTTGATGTTGGATGATCATTGTTTCAATGCTGGTGGTTTTCGCTTCTTCTAATACGCTAACATTAGTCCGCCTATCTTCCCAAGTAATTTGCAGAATTTTTCGGAGGCAGCGTTGATGGAATCTTTCAAGAAGTTGGAGGTGGCGTTTGTAGAGGGTCCATGTTTCACAGGCGTACAGAAGGGTTGGTAGTACAATGGCTTTGTAAACAAGAATTTTGGTCTCCCTGCGAATGTCCCGATCCTCAAACACTCTACGCTTCATTCGGGAGAAAGCTACACTCGCAGAGCTCAGGCGATGCTGAATTTCAGCGTCGATGTCGGCTTTTGTAGATAGATGGCTGCCGAGATAAGAAAAGTGATCGACATTTTCTAGTGACACACCTTTAAGCTGGATTGATGGCGCTGCGGAGGGATTGGTTCGAACTTGCTGGTAAAGCACTTTGGTTTTTTTAATGTTAATCGAGAGGCCGAGATTTTCATATGCTTCTGCAAAGATGTTTAGGATAGTTTGAAGATCTTCCTCGGAGTGTGCACAGACTACGTTATCATCAGCATATTGAAGTTCTATAACAGAAGTTGCAATTACCTTATTTTTTGCTTTCAGCCTACTAAGATTAAAAAGCTTTCCATCTGTTCGATATATAATTTCTACACCAGTAGGAAGTTTCTCTTCAACAAGGTGCATAATCATAGCGATGAAGATAGCGAATAAGGTTGGAGCAATAACACATCCCTGTTTAACGCCGGATTCCACTTTAAATGGATCGCTTTGAGAGCCACTGTTATTCAGGATTGTTGCCATCATGTCGTCATGGAGTAACCGCAAGATGTTCACAAATTTATCACGGCATCCGATTTTCAGAAGGATGGTCCAGAGAGCAGTACGATTTACAGTATCAAAAGCTTTAGTCAGATCAATAAACGCCATGTACAGAGGGCGATTTTGCTCCTTGCATTTTTCTTGAAGCTGTCGTGCAGTGAAGATCATATCCACTGTTCCCCTGGAAGGGCGGAAGCCATTTTGCGTTTCAGGGAGGATGTCTTCTGATACAGATAGGAGACGGTTTGCAATGATCTTTGCCAGGATTTTGCCTGCTGTGGCTAGAAGGGAGATGCCTCGATAGTTTCCACAGTCTGTTCTATCACCCTTTTTAAAGAGAGTGATAATTATGGCATCCCTAAAGTCTGCTGGAATCTCCTCCCTCATCCAGATTTTTTCGATGAGCTTATGAAGTTATGAAAGGCTGAATAAGATATTTAAGTGTATGAATGAGTCTGCAAAAATCTGAGTGGCCACTAGATGGCAGAAAAGACATGCAGAAAAATTTACTCTTCACTCCCATCTGATGGCAATGTGGATTTTTTCACCATAGATCTGGAACTCTACGTTTGGCTTAGAGGCCAAACATATTTGGTGACAGGTCCACAGTGTTTAGAAAAAAGTGAAAATAGCCTGAACAAAAGTAATGCCATATACTTACTATGTTTACAAAAGCCTCTTTTAATTGATCCCTCTACATGTGTTGGAGTTATACCCTTCTGAATTCTCAGCTAGTGTGGCCAGTGGTCATGTTGGCTGGGTTTTTTTTTATAAGGAAAGTATGATGGTGGCAGTTTTATTTTTGATTCCTTTTCTTGTTGTGTGTGTGTGTGTGTGTGTGTATGGGCGGTAATATAAATATAATAATAATATATATATATATATATATATATATATATATATGCAATTAAGATATCAAAGTGATGGATAGCTTCTGCCTTTTAGGATCAACCATCAACAGTAAAGGAACAAGCAGTCAAGAAATATGCCGCAGACTAGCACATGGTAGAGCAGTCTGAGTCCTTGGAAAAGATATTCAAATGCTATGATCTGTCTATACCTACAAAGATCAGAATCGTGCAACCATGGTATTCCCTGTGACACTCTGGAAGCATAAGTTGGACTTTAAAGAAGCAGGATAGGAAGAGTATTGACGCTTTTGAATTTTGATATTGGAGAAGACTCCTGAGAATTCTGTGGACAGCCAAGAAAACAAACTATGGATTATCGAACAAAGTAACACAGAGTTCTCACTCAAGGCAGAAATGACCAGGCTCAAATTTTCCTACTTCGGACACATTATGTGAAGACCCGACTCTCTGGAAAAGGCTCTAACGCTGGGAAAGGTGGAAGGAAAGAAAAGAAGAGGACGACCAGCAGCAAGGTGGATGGACTCAGTTACAGTGGCGATGAGTGCACCATTGGTAGACTTGAAAGAACAGGTTAGGGACAGATCATCATGGAGAAAATCTATATACAGTATGTGGTCACTAGGAGTCAAAAACTACTTGATGGCATTTTAAATAAACAAACAAAGAAACAAATATTTATATAGTATTAACTTAATTAAAAAAAAAGAAAATGTTAAAATTGTTGATTGTTTTTTATTCCTTTCCTAATCATCCCTAGATGGAATTTTTCTTTCTTATAACAGCTGTATCTTGGACCAATGATTTCATTGAATCATCCACTGCAAATCCAGCACAGATTCCAGCAATTACATATAATCTTAGGACTTTTGAAAGCTACTTTGTGCCACTTTAGACTTTATACTGGACATACAGGAAGGGCTGTATGTTGGAACTACTGAGATTTCAGGAAAAAATATTTCCCAGCTCAATCTGGAAATTTATTTATTTATTTATTTATTATTTAGATTTATATTACCACCCATCTCCTCGAACTGAGGACTCTGGGCAGTTCACAATAAAAACCATGATAAAACACAATAATAAAGATTACAGCTGATGCAGAATGCGGCTGTGCGAGCAGTCTTAGGAGTCCCAAGGAGGGCACACATAACACCATTGCTCCGCGAGCTGCATTGGGAGCCAGTTTGCTTCCGGGTCCAATTCAAGGTGTTAGTTATCACCTTTAAAGCCCTACATGGCATGGGGCCAGGTTACCTGAGGGACCACTACACCCCCATTACATCGACCTGTCACACCCGATCAGGCAGAGAGGGCATGCTACGGACCCTGTCCATGAGGGATTGCCAATTGGCAGGGTCTAGGAGGAGGGCCTTCTCTGCTATCGCGCCCACTCTTCGGAATAAGCTACCCCCGAAGGTAAGACAGGACCCCACTCTCCTGGCCTTCTGGAAGGGAGTTAAAACCTCGCTATGCCACCTGGCTTGGGGTGGGAGAGGCGATAGCCATGCATGGCGATGGTTGGCACCATGATGGTGCCAACAGTAAGATCTCGATTTGCCATCTTGTATTATACTTCATATTTGTATTTTTATGTACTGTATATTGTGTTGTAAACCTCCCAGAGTCATGTACGAGTTGGGCAGTCGAGAAGTTCAATCAATCAATCAATAATGTTCAAGAATGCAGTTTTGTATATTTGTTGATTTAGAAAAAGCATTTCATAAAGTGAATAGGCTTTATTATAGAATGTATTACATGAATATGGAGTTGAAGGTTTGTTGCTAAATGTGGTAACAGCAGTATGTGATGTAAGCAAAGTCTGTGTGATAACAAATGGAACATTTAGCAAATGATTCAACATCGTGCTGGGAGAAAGACAAGAATGTGTGATGTCCCCTTTATAAAAATGTATAAGGAATGCTTGTGCTGACATTCAAGATGTATTGAGAATGTGAAAGTAAGTGTATTTTTATATGCAGATTAAGTTGGGTTGTTTTCTGGGAAAATAAATGATTTGCAGCAAATATTAGGCAGACTATATGATGCAAGAAGGAATATGGATCTGAAAATAATGTATCAAACATCAAGACAGTTGTGTGTGATGGGGAAAATGAAGTATTGCAGGTTATTTATTAATTGAGAAAATAAAGTAGATGAATTTGTGTATCTTGGTAGAATGTTTAGAAAAGATGAAAGATTGGATGGAAACATGTTAAGGCACGCAAATGCTGATAGAAAGATAATGACTGGTATGTGGCCTGCTGTGAGGAATGAATATCTGTCAAAAGAATGGAAAATGGCTGTGTTTAAGAGCATGTTTCTGTCCAGTTAGTTTTATGGAAGTGAAAGTTGGATATGCCAAGAAAAACATAATAGGAAGTTGAATGTAGTAAGAATAGGTTACTTAAGGAGTGTGTGTAGTTAAAAAAAGGAATGAGTGGGTTCAAGAATGGATGTGTGCTTAATGAATGATGTGAGTTGAATACAAAAGTGAGTGACTAATATTTAAAAAAAGCATACTGATCATATAGAGAGAATGAGTGAAGATGAAATTGCAGAACAAATAGATGAAAGACTAGTGAATGAATCAAGAGGAAAAGGAAGACCAAGGAAGTTAAATGGAGTTGGTAAAAAGAGAGTTACTCAAAAAGAGAGGTAAGAAATTTAAAGATTGAAGCTGTGTGTGAGGAAAGCCAATATCATTTGGCAATATATAGTGAATGGTGTCTGTAAAAGTAGATTTAGTTGTGTTTTCTTTCCTTTTTTTTTTCTTATCTACTGCCTTGAATTTCTATTTTTTTACTACTTCTTACTCTTTGGATGTGCTCTGCATAATGTTGCTTACCCTGAATAGGAATAGCATGATGGGAATGTGTGTATGCATATTTTTTCCAACTGTGTATTTTCAAAACATGAATTGTGATCCCTTTACACATTAAAATAAAGAGCAGGGATACAGGGACTAGCAAGACATAGTTAACTACGTGTGGTACCTTTGTATGTATTTTTTCTTTCTGTATCATAAAAACATACATAGCTTTGTTCCAGTATTAGAAGGAAATGACTTTTTTCCATCGGCTGTTCAGCATTACCTCCAATAGTTTGCCTTGCCCGTTTTAAGTAATTCAGGATTAAATGTCTAATTTATAAGCAGCACCTTATTTGTCTGTTTCTTTTTTCCAAATCAGTTTAGCAATGCTTGTAAAATGACACACAATTTCATGTGTACGAATAAGGTGGCTTTACACCATCTTTGTATGTGATTATTCATGCTGTCTTTTCAGGATTAAAGAGGAATGTATCATCTGTTTCCCCCTTATACTTGTGCTTTCTGTAGCCTTGTAGTTTTTTTCTTAATCTAGCCACGATATAGGGATTGCTCCAGGGGAAAAAAAAAAGGGGGGGGGGTTGAAAGCCAGAAGGGAAATTGGCAGATTGTAAGCTGAAAACTGAGTAAATGCAGCAAAGCAGCAATTTCAAGCTGGCTGGAAGCACCATCACACCCCACAGTCCAGCTGAATTTATTCTTTGATTTCTATTACTGTCACTGAAAGCACAAGTGAAAACATCCAGAAGGGAAAAGTACATCCAGAAAACATTCATAGAAAGCCTGTTCGTTTGTTTCTTTAGTGTTCTTAATACGACTCATGGACGTGATGGGGTTTTTGTGACAACAACGGGAGTAACAATTAAATGTTATTTAGAAAGTCCCTAAATCACTCACATTTGGCATTATCCAAATTGGCAGGAATCTTAATGGACCTTAACCACTTAAATAAGGTACAGTACAGACACTGTGTATAGATACAGTGGGTGTTCTGAGAACAGCTTTTCCTTTTTTTTTTTTTTATCAATAACCCTATTTTAATGGAGCCAGCAGCCTGGTTACAATTTCCCTTTGGACTTCTCATTTGAAATGTGGTAAAGGTTACTAATTTGCATAATTATATCACTTCTGGATTGTAACATCCATGAAACCCTTAACAGAGAAATTCAGCCAACCCAAGCTGCTTGAGAGTTTATATACTGGGCATACACATGTAATCCCCATATTTTATACCTCAATATATTCTAATGGATTAGAGTCAGTTCCATTAATTTCTGCTGCACTCAAGATATGGCTATTAAGTCTGGATCCACTCTAGTCTATTTAGCAACATTTTTGCTTCTTCCTCTTTTAGATCTCAATTAACTAGTTATTTCTTCTACCATTTTAAAAAAACAAACCCATGTGATCCCATTGAAACTGTGGTGTGCCATTATTTTATTCCCTGCCTTTTCCAGCTAAATGAGGACTGAGTAGCAAAGCCATTACTTGAAAAGGAAAAGGATATCATTGTAAAAGCATGCTCTTTATTAAAAACAGGCTAACTCCACTTGCCCCTCCCAAGTAGTGCACAAAGATCCCTCTGGTAATGATGCATGCATCTTTTATGAACTGGACCCTTCCCATTGTGAGTTCTGGTTTCTTTTCTGCTGAATGCATTAGCACACATATAATCACATTAAGGTCACAAAGACCCTATCAATTTTCTGTGAATTCATACAATATTTCATTTGCTGTTAGCACTGCTGAATGTAGTGGCGATAAAGGTTGCCTATTAGAAGATGGGCAGTTGAATGCATTATTATTTTATGTTGGGCAGCTGATCCCTCGCTAAACAGGCCAGAAGATTCTCTAAATTAAACTTCCTTTCCTTCTATTCTGCAAGCTTGCTAAATGCCAAAGGCAGAGTATGCTAAAAGAATGTCTATTATTTGGAACCATTGCTACTGTTTGTTTGTTTTTTTAAAAAAACCCTACTTATCATAGTACTATCTTATTATATTTTTCACTTAATTTGTATTTGGCCTGTTTTCTCTGTCTGGGAATTGAAACAATTTTATCTGCAAATATACCGTAGCATCCCAAATTTTGACTATTCCCAAGACACAGATGCACATGCGTGCACACACATGCACTTTATAGACAGTAATTGTGTTACTTGGTTTAATCTGCAACCCTATATGAATTTAACTATTAGTAAGGTGTTTTTAATGTGATGGCTCTTATTGGCAAATACCATTCTATAGGATTACACCACTGTTACTTAGTAACCAAAAGAACCAGTACTTCAGAACTCTTTTTCTAGAATTATTACAGGAAGGAAGGAAGGAAGGAAGGAAGGAAGGAAGGAAGGAAGGAAGGAAGGAAGGAAGGAAGGAAGGAAGGAAGGAAGGAAGGAAGGAAGGAAGGAAGGTAGGTCACTAGTTCCCAAAGAGGGAACTGCAAACAAATCAGGCTTAAGAACCATATTATTAGAGCAAGAAAAGAAAATGTGTTGTCCTCTAGATATTAGTGGAATGTAATTAATTCCCATCTTTTCTCCCCACTGGCTGTATTGGCTAGGTGTAACATGAATTAAGAGTTCAACAATATTTGAAAGTCTATAAAGAAAACTAGCTCAGAAACACAGTGAGTGTCAGGGAGATAACGGGCGGCGAAGGAGGGGGCTCCCTCCAGGAAGGGAAACGCATGCGTAGTGCTGAGAATCTTTCCCTCCCAAGAGATTGAAGAAAGCCCCGCCCTAAGTTTGTGGACTTATTCTTTGGGCATTGCCACTTCATGTTAGTCTAGGTGGATTCTGTTAGGGTAGTAGGATAATAAATCACTAGAGCTTGATTCCAGCCTCAGCGTGTTATTTCTATGCCCAAAGTCAGGACAGTGAGTCTCTTGAACTCTTCAGCAACATGCTGCAGTGCTTAAGTGGGGTTGGGAGCTGAAAAGCTACAGTACTATTTATTCATCTCATTCACTTTTCAACTTTAAAAATTGCCAGAGTAGCTAACAAGTTGTACCAATATTACATTAAAACAATTAAAGAATAGTTACATTTAAAATAACTATAAAATGACACCAATTCTTTAAAAACACCAAACCAAATCAAAAGGCAAAACAGCATCAGTTTAATCAAAACTGTATCTGCTGAGCTACCCTATATTAGGACAGGGAGATGAACTGGGACTGACATTAAATGAGTCCCAGTCCCAGGTCATATGAGCAACCTGGACAATTTTTAAATTACCTGGGGCAGAATGGCTGTAACATACCCTGGTTCTGTTTAAAAAAAAATGGACTTGGGCATTTTTTTTCAGGCTGCATTTGGTTGCCCCAGTCATAAGCTTTGGGTGGGTGGTAAGATGAGGGCAAAGCAGAGAGAGAAAATTCTCTCGGAATAGTCAAGTAAGATCAAGTAAGAGCAGTGTCTCAACCCAAATTGAATTTGCAAAGGATTCTTGGAGCTTTTCAACTGCTGCAGTCTGAACAAAAAGCTGCTAGAGTCAAAAGACTAAAAACAAGCAAACACACACCACTCAGAGGAGGTGCCTATGATGGGTTATACAAAATCAAGGTAAGGTTAAAACCTGACTTAAGAGATACCAGGTTCACTGCCACCTAATCAGGGTTTGCAAAACATCAAGTAGGTCTTAGAACAGGAATGTCATTTCTCTCTCTTTCCTTATTCAAATGGCCAGTGTGTTCCATTTCTCTCTAGAGACAGAGAATTAGCAGACCTCCATGGAAGCGTCTTCGGACAACGCTGGCTCTTCGGCTAACAAACGGAGATGAGCACCGGCCCCTAGAGTTGGACATGACTGCACAAATGTGCAGGGGGAACCTTTACCTTATGGTTATGCAGCTGAGGAGGCTGAGCAAGTGTGTACAGAGTCATTCTAGAGATATTCTGGCCAACTGGCTATCTGGAGGTATGCGTGGAAGTGGCCTGACTGCATGACAAAGGCTTTCTTCCAACCATTTTCCCAGTTAAAAAACAGAAAAAAGGAACAGAAGGAATTGTCCCAAATTCCCACATTTTATTTTTTCCCCGAACTACTTTCCAAGCCGGGCACCAGACCCAATAGAAGCTGAATCAAGCTGTTGTGCATCTTAGATCTAACGCATAAAGCAGGTTGGGCACTCTCTGCCCGGTCCTTCAAATCACCAAACTTTAGATAGATAGCGCACATAAAGCGTAAGCAGTGCAAGTGCCCACAGGCACTGCTGTGCACATGGGCTCTTCATCAGTGCTTCTGAAGTGCTCTGATAATACCTCTGATTTTCAAAATATATTTTATTTCATTTTAGCATTAAGCCATGTGGTGCCAGGATTGCATGCAGCTGCAATATTAGCCTCCAGGCATCTACCAGCGGTATTCCCCAAAATGCTTCCGGGTCTCATGTGGATCCAAGTCTTTCTTAGGATGTAAAGATTACAGATGGAAAATGCTTTGCCACCCCTCAAAAATGATTTAGGCAGGCTGAGGAATTGTTCCCCTTTGTCCAGAGGAACGTAATTGTGGTCAAAAGAGGAATGATCCCAGCTACAATGGACTTCTGAATATGCCTAAATGAGAAGAGTATCTCTATGTCTTGCAAAAATTTAGGATTGATTTATTTTTATTTTTTATTTCTATTGTGAGGTGTTTTCATCAGATTGTTTTTAAGCTATGGAGACAGGGAAGAAATAGTGGTTTATGAAACTAGAGCTCAAAGTACTTAGTCCCCTATTTTGGGCCTTGCTTCCTGCAGCTTTTTTTTTTTTTGACAATTTCCCACTCCACTCTGTGTTTTTAACGCAGCCCTACGGGGCGGCCGAATCAAGAGTCTTATTACTGGCTGCTCAGCTGCTCAGACTTGGCTGAGACTCTTGAAAGAGTAGCCCCACTGAGATCATACAGTAAGAGCCAAGTTATGAGCTAAGGGAATTACAGCTGTTGTAGATCTTTAGACATATGTCCATGCTTTCAAATCAGATCAAATTGCAAAGAAAGTGATGCGCTGCAAACAGACATGCATAGAACATGAAATCTTCCTGTTTGTAAAACTCCAAATCCACCCAGCTCTCCAACCCAAAGTTCTCAATAGGTTGATACCTATCGCAAGATCTCTTGATGTATCTTATTATACCAAACTCCAAACCAGCAGATGACCTCATCTAGCAGTTTGAAAAGTCATTATTAGAAATGAGAAAGTTGGGTTATATTTATAGAATTCATTGTATGTATGTAGCTGGTGATTGTGTGTTTTAAGTGAAATCAGTCTAAAATTCTATTGTCATACTGAAGGAAATGGCTGCGGTAAAGTCTGACGCAAAAAATCTTGCCTCATTTCAATATAGCTATGTTTATTAAGAGATAACGTAGTTCATAGGAATTCATATATCTGGTTTGGGATCAAGTAGCAGAAGTATTAAAGACAGGAGTATCAGATTCTCTCTCTCTCTCTCTCTCTCTCTCTCTCTCTCTCTCTCTCTCTCTCTTTCTTTCTTTCTTTCTTTCTTTCTTTCTTTCTTTCTTTCTTTCTTTCTTTCTTTCTTTCTTTCTTTCTTTCTTTCTTTCTCATTTATATCCAACCAGAAAGTACAGGATAATTCAGTCAATTCTTAAATTGTTTTGGAATCCTGAAAAATGTGAAACTTCTTAAATCAAGGAACCAAAGTAAGATTTGCACTGTTGATTTGGGGCACAGAATGTATGAATATATGGGCCAATATATAAAACCAGTAGTTACATACATTTCTGAGATAATTCCCTAAAATGCTTTGTTATTAACTGGAGTAAATTTAGTACAAAGGGACTTAAGAAAGTGTGCCCAAGATTACACCTCAGACCAATTCATTCTGATAAGTTTCTTAGTAAGAAACAAGAGAAAACAGTGAAAGATCATTTAGGTCTCCTGGCATATTGTTTGTTTGTGTGTGTGTGTGTGTGTGTGTGTGTCTGTGTCTGTGTCTGTGTCTGTATAGTTGTTGTTGTTTTGCAAACGTTTCTATAATCACACAATTTACAGAAAACACACATACAAAAGAAAAACTCAGATCACAGACTGATTGCAAACTCCTACCGAAAAAGGCTAAACTGGTTCTCACCTTTTAACATTTCACAGACAAAACTAGGGACACTTCAGTATTTGTAATAACAGCCCCATTCTCACATCAAGAATTGCTGCACAAGTTTACCTGTTCCCTTTCTCTGCCTACTTATGTTTAAGTTCGTTACAGTCAGTCTGATCTCTTTTGCATAATCTTTCAAGCAAGCTATGCTAAAACATTAATCAGAATTATTTCCTTGAAAAATATTTACTGAAGTAAGGCTCATATGTTGTTTAATCTCACAATGGATCAGGCTACATTTATTGTAAAATATTTTCAACACATGCATTCATCAACATGTGATCTCAATGGAAGGGGATTTTATGTAGGTACTTATGTGCAATGATACTAGAGTAGATCCACCTATTCTCAGTTCAGGGGCACACTACATCTAATGCTTGAGTTATTTATAAAAATAAAGGTGGGATAGAAAATAAATTAATAAAATAAAATAAAATAAAATAAAATAAAATAAAATAATAAAATAAAATAAAATAAAATAAAATAAAATAAAATAAAATAAAATAAAATAATAAAATAAAATAAAATAAAATAAATAAAATAAAATAAAATAAAATAAAATAAAATAAAATAAAATAAAATAATAAAATAAAATAAAATAAAATAAAATAAAATAAAATAAAATAAAATAAAATAATAAAATAAAATAAAATAAAATAAAATAAATAAAATAAAATAAAATAAAATAAAATAAATAAAATAAAATAAAATAAAATAAAATAAAATAAAATAAAATAAAATAAAATAAAATAATGCAATATTAATGCTCAATTATTAGAAAAGAAGAGGCATTTGGAAAAGCCCTGAATGGTGTTAATGCTAGCTGGGGAATTCTGGGAGTCCACACATCTTAACGTTGCCAAGGTTGAGAAACACTGCCCTAGAGCAACTTTCTTCAACTTCATACCCTTTGGATGCACTGGATTATAATTCCTATCATCTCCAAGCAGCAAGACTATTGGATTACCCATTACGCTGAGTAATAATGCTTATAGATCCAGCAGTCAAGCAACTTCTGCATTTTGCTGTTATTCATGAGATTTGACTTATATGACAGCCATGGACGTTTGGGTCTGGGACAAACGGAGACAACGGCATATTTTGGATGAACCATAATTTACATTTGTTTGTTTTAAGAGCAAGTCTATGGTATATAAGAAAAAAGGCCAAATACCCAAGCAGTATTATACCCTATTACTATATAAGGAAGTAGTATGCTCCCAACTCGGAATGTTTTTAGTCCCAAGCGATAATGCCATGGTAATGTTTGATATACCCATGGCTGGACAATACAATGTCTGTTTATTTATTTATTTATAATTTAAATTTATATGACCGCCCATCTCCCCCAATCGGGGGACTCTGGGCGGCTTACAATAAAAACTACAATTAAAATACCATATAAAATTACAACAAACAATATAATAAATAAGTATAAAATCCAATCTAGGCGAATTGATCTTAAAAATAGGGAGGCCATTATGGTACCAGCCATCCCCAGGAGGAGCTGTTACCTTTCCCGTCCCAAGCTAGGCGTTTGTGGGGTAGTGAGAATCTTCCCTGTTAAAATAATTTTAAAAATTATTATCAAAAAAGATTGTTGCCTCCCTGCTCTTCCTCCCCACCTTCATTAAGAAATTTAAAGATATTGGATGTTAAAGTGGATGAAAAAAATTAAAGAAACAATCACTTTACAACAATGGGAGGAAAACTCAATAAAATTTACCCCATGCTGTAATTTAAGATGTACCCCATCCTGTAATTGGTACAAAATGTTTTGCAGAGGGTACATACCATCATCAATGATTGCAAAAATAGATAAACCAAATTTTAAAAAATGCTGGAAATATTGTGATATAGAAAGAACATTTTATGTAGTGTTCATGTTAAAAAAACCAAAAGTACTGAAAGAAATACACAGCATTATTCAAACAATTTTAACAACAAAGCTTGAATTGAAACCTCAGGATTTTTATACTAGGAATTGTTCCAGAACAAATAAATAAAAATATCACAATTTGTTAAGATATATGCTGATGGCCACAAAGATAAATTTGGCTCAATCTTGCAAAAAAGACACTTTGCAAACAATATCAGACTGGGAAACCAAACTTGGGAAATACGCAGCAATGGCAAAATTAACAGTATACATCCAGAATCGAAGTTTGACTAAATTTCTGCAAGAATAGGTCCCCTATATATCATATGTTACACAACATGGCAAACGCTTAGAATATGTTTTTTAAGGGGAAAGTAATTGACATTAAAAACAGTAATTAGAAGCAATTTTAATGTTTCTATGTATTTTGATGCAATCACCAGTCAGGTACAATGGGAAGAAATATAGAACTTAATATTGTTTTTACTGTTTTTACTCCTTTTTTAATGTTTATTTTTTTCTCTTTTCCTTTCTTTCCCTTTACATGATTATGAACAATAGTGGTGATATCAATATTAATATTAATGGTTAGAGCTTTATAAAGACATTTAATTATTTCTTAGCAGGATATAATCAACCTAGTTTTATACATTTAATTAATAAATGAGTTTTAAATGTTATGCTAATTGTAAATCCTTTGTTTACAACACTCACATATTTATAGGGGGTTCATATGTCATTGTGGCCCAGTATCTGAACTAACGATCAGATCTTCTTAAAGACTGGCAGGATGGAACCAGCTGAATCTTGGAGGGTGGGGAGTTGTTCCATAGGGCAGATGCTGCAACAGAGAAGCCATACTTTCTGGGTCCCACCAGATGACCCTGTTTAAATCATGGGACATGCCAACTCTGTTTGAACTTGTAGGATAGATGGAGATAATTGGAGAAAGATGGTCCCTCAAATAACTAGGCCCTGTGCACATTTAGGAATTTGTAGATGACCACCAGCACCTGGAATTGCAGACAGTAGTCCATTGATAACCAATGTACCTCACTCAGCAGTGGCGTTATATGGATCTACCAACATTCCTTCAACATACCTCTTTGTAGTCTACCAAATAGAACCAAAGAGGTACATGATACAGTATCACTCTATGACATAGTCTGTTTAGAAAGACTCCATTGGCAAAGCCATTAACAACTTTTAATTAGACATTTAATCCATTTTTATTCACAAAACATTTTTGTTTGCCTGTTTTATCACAAAATGATCATTCATTTTGGCAGCTTTCTGTTGTTTAAATCTTAGTGACAGATCACTTTGAATGGATATTAAATATTAGTTTTAATATAATTAAATTTTATTCCAATAGAAGAGAAATTTTATTGACTTGCAAATTGCCTTGAGGACTTGAAAAAGGATTAAAACATTCTGCTAAAACAAATAATTACCAAATTCATTTTAGAAAACAGAAACAAGCAACACCATGTAATGCAGACAGAGGATCCTGTCTCTGGGTAACACTGCATTCTATACACATCTATTCAGAAATAAGTTCCACTGAGTTCACCATCAATGGCAATAATATAACACTTGCAATCACTTTTCTTCAGCTGTAATTCTATACCCATTTAACTGGAAGTAACTTTCACTGAACTTAAAGGAAATTAGTTTTGAATGGAATGCATAGGATTGTACTAACCACACATACTTAAGAGGGAATTAATGTTTGGATAAACATGCAGAGAAATGTACTATGATGAAGGGATATTACAATACAGTAATTGTAAAGCAGTTTGATAACCAAAAGTACCTTGCTTTTTGTTTGTTTGTTTGCATACTCCACAAGCACCTTGCTTTTCATATATAATTTCATTTGTATGCGCTGATATTATTATTGTTATTATTTTATTATGCTTTGAAGAGCATCTGTTGACACAACTCCCCAAATAGCAGTAATGGATAAATATCAGCTTGAGAAATGCGAGTCTATATTATTTATGAAGCTGCAATTCTCCTGTAAATAACCCAGTTGTTAAAATGATATGTATCTATGTAATTGAGTCTTCTGTATACAAATAAATAAGGCTTTATTGCAATGTCAGAAGTTAACAGACAGTCAATAAAATCAATAACTCACATTTTCTTGCTTATATATCTACCTTTTCTCAAGCTTTCTCATGTCCTCTGTTTTGGTTATACATTAACATTCAAAGGGCATATAGTGTTTATGTTCTTGTTTATTAAATGGCAGCAAAACATAAGTTTAGGAAGAACTTCCTCATCAGTTCAATAGATACCCTATTTGTTGTGTTATTTCATCCAAACCTTTAATATGAATGTCTACATAAAGACCTAACTAAATTAGGACCTTGTTGATACACTTAGTTAAAAGTGCTCCAGGCATATATTGCATTATCCCATAACAGCTGTCAAAAGAACACATCCACATTGTAGCTAGTGCTTCTATTGCTAGATAGTATCGACATTTCTTATTGTAAACTACATTTTTTACAATTCTATCACTAAAATTCTATCACAGTTGCTTTAAAAAAAGTCTTAAAAGGGTACATAGTTTTTCTAAAATTGTATTCATGCAAGTGTTCTGATTTTAGAACTATCAATGTTAGTTAAGGTTTTTAAATGTTAAGGTTTTTAAAATTTATTTATAAATCATATTTACATGGCCGCCCATCTCACAGGACGTTTTACAAAATATGCGTCCACTTATATTAAGATTCCTATTGGACAAGCAATCAGAAGCTGATATTTTACAGTGACAGGCAGAGTGAGATATGGTGGGAACCCAAGGGCAGGAGGTACTTATGGACGTTTGGTCCGCTGCTTGAAAGCAGTCCCACTGTCCAGCCCTCAGCTTCTACCCTTAGTGCCTGGCTACCAGATCCTTAGTAGCCCTGGACCTCAGCTTTTGAATGCCAGACTGGTGTGTAGAAAGGCTGCCCTCATCCATAATCTTATCATAGATGAGGGCACTGACTTGGCTTGTCTCACCAAAACCTGGTTGGGCTGGTGGGGGGAATTCCCCTCTTGAAAATGTGCCCACCCGAGTTTGGGGTTTTGCACAGCTGAGAGCCCAAGGAAGGGGAGGTGGCTGTCGTCATCCATGAGTCATTACAGGCTTGCAGTGGCTCTGATCCACAGACAATCAGATATGAGGTTCTCTGGTTGAAGTTGGGCTTAACGGAACAGTTGCGATTGCTGCTGCTGTACTGCCCCCCTGCTGTGCAGTGACATCCCTGCCTGAGCTGCTGGATTCCTTTGCTGAGTTGGCAATAGAGTCCCCAAGGCTGTTGGTGCTTGGGGATTTTAATTTGCCACCTGGTGATGTTGAATCTGGGGCCGCTCAGGAGGTTGTGGCCTCCATGGCAACCATGGACATCCCAGTCATTGATAGCATACTGGCGGCCACATGATGGATCAGTTTTTTTGTCTTGGGGCACTTGAGATGTGATCTGGTAGTGGAGAAAATTAACATCACACCATGGACAGATCACTCTGTGGTTGCCTTCTGACTCACTGGTGTCACCTTTCCCTGCAGGGAGACAGGGCCCATTTGATTGGTCTGCCCCAAGTGATTGATGGACCCAGTGGGGTTCCATAGAGACCTTGGGGTTTTCCCTGAGGAACTAGTGGGTAGTTTGGCTGAGGCCCTAGTCACTGCCTGGCACAAACAGGTGACTGGGGCCATGGATTGTATCACTGCTATATGACCTCTCCCTGTGTGCTGATTCTGGTGTGCACCTTGGTGCCAGAGAGATGCCTGGAGTACTTTTGGAGGAAAACTCAAAGCGAGTCTGATTGGACCACAGTAAGACCCCATATTAGGGATTACCTTGTGGTAATAAGAGTGGCAAAACATCAATATTTGTCCGCCCTTATTGTGTCCATGGATAGCCTATTTAAGATGATCCAGTCCCTACTGGGTAGGGAGGGCCCCTCAGAACATCTGCTGGGCCTCTGTGAGGATTATTCAGACTATCTGGCTGATAAAATTGTTCATATTCACTCTGACTTTGACTCTTGATTGGTCAGGGCAGGCCGAGGTGCTTGGGGCACAGTTTGGTGGCATGATCTGGGATGAGTCTGACTCAGTGACTCCTGAGGAATTAGACAGGATCCTCTGTGCTGTTGGTTCGGCCACCTGTTTACTGGATCTGGACTCCTCCTGGGTCATAAAAGAGGCCAAGGAGATGAACCACAGTTGGGTCCATGCTGTGGTGTTGACTTTTTTGATGGAGGGGGTGCCACCTCCTGCCTTGAATGAGGCAGTGTTGTACCCTTCCCTCAAGAGGCCATCCTTGGACTCAACAGTTTTTGATAACTATTGACTAGTCTCCAAATTTCCCTTTTGGGGGAAGGTTTTTGAGAAGATGATCGGTCTGCAGCTGATGAGAATCCTGGAGGAAACACATTATCTAGACCCATTTCAGTTGGGTTTCAGACCAGGATTTAGTACTAGGACAGCTTTGGTTGTGCACATAAATGACCTGTAGCAGAGCCAGGATGGAGATGGTGATCACTTAGTGGCTTTTGATACTGTTGACTACGGTATCCTTCTGAGACAGCTCTGTGGGCTGGGGATTAGGAGCACTAATTTTATAGCTGTTCTCTTCCTTTCTCCAAGGCTGATTGCAGTCAGTGTGGTTGCAGAGGAGAGATCACTCCCTAGGCTCCTCCTTTGTGGGGTCTGCTCTCTCCCCATAACTTTTCAAACTGCTAGATGAGGTCATCTGCTGGTTTGGAGTTTGGTATATTATAGCCAAATATAAATTATAAAGTATATAATTTTTTAGCTGGGTTTCGAAGAGGCAGAGGAACTAGAGATCAGATTGCCAACATTCGCTGGATCATGGAAAAAGCAAGAGAGTTCCAGAAAAACATCTACTTCTGCTTCATGGACTACGCTAAAGCCTTTGATTGTGTGGATCACAACAAACTGTGGCAAAGTCTTAAAGAGATGGGAGTACCAGACCACCTTACCTGTCTCCTGAGAAACCTGTATGCGGGTCAAGAAGCAACAGTTAGAACCGGACATGGAACAACCGACTGGTTCAAAATTGGGAAGGGAGTACGACAAGGCTGTATATTATCACCCTGCTTATTTAACTTATATGCAGAGTACATCATGAGAAATGCCGGGCTGGATGAATCACAAGCCGGAGTTAAGATTGCCGGGAGAAATATCAACAACCTCAGATATGCAGACGATACCACCCTAATGGCAGAAAGTGAAGAAGAACTAAAGAGCCTCTTGATGAGGGTGAAAGGAGAGAGTGCAAAAGCTGGCTTGAAACTCAACATTAAAAAAACCCAGATCATGGCATCTGGTCCCATCACTTCCTGGCAAATAGAAGGGGAGGAAATGGAAGCAGTGACAGATTTTATTTTCTTGGGCTCCAAGATCACCGCAGACGGTGACTGCAGCCATGAAATTAAAAGACGCTTGCTCCTTGGGAGGAAAGCTATGGCAAACCTAGACAGCATATTAAAAAGCAGAGACATCACCTTGCCGACAAAGGTCCGTATAATTAAAGGTATGGTTTTCCCAGTAATAATGTATGGCTGTGAGAGTTGGACCATAAGGAAGGCTGAGCGCCGAAGAATTGATGCTTTCGAACTGTGGTGCTGGAGTAGACTCTTGAGAGTCCCTTGGACTGCAAGGAGGTCAAACCAGTCAATCCTAAAGGAAATCAACCCTGACTGCTCATTGGAAGGACAGATGCTGAAGCTGAAGCTCAAATACTTTGGCCACCTAATGCGAAGAGTGGAGTCACTGGAAAAGACCCTGATGCTGGGAAAGACTGAAGGCAAAAGGAGAAGGGGACGGCAGAGGATGAGATGGTTAGATAGCATCACTGATGTAATGAACATGAATTTGAGTAAACTCCGAGAGACAGTGGAGGACAGGAAGGCCTGGCGTGCTATGGTCCATGAGGTCACGAAGAGTCGGACACGACTAAACGACTGAACAACAACAACAAATATTATAGCCAAAATTTTTAGCCCTCTTTATCATACATTCTTTAAATTGCTCTTCCTCTGTCTCATATTTCAGCAAATGTTTATACATTTTAGCAATAACATGTTCATCATTAGTACATAATTCTATTTCAAACTCAGTCTTACTTTGTTCAAAACCATAAAATCTTTCATCCACTTTAAACATTTCTGATAATTGTACATAAGAAAACCATTGACAACTATATCCTTCTGTTAGGTGATGGTTAACTATGCGGGGTTCCAGCCAATGAAGTAATCCAAACAACGTGTTGTAAGGCTAACAATATCTTTATTGATAGCATAAGGCAATAATGGATGTATAGTGCATTATTGCAAAAAGGTAAAATCAAAGCATAAGCAGAGTTCCATCACCAGAAGTGAGGAAAGAATAACATCATGGTCTGTGCAAAGACCAGGCATGGTTACAGTTCAGATACAAGTACATGCAGATAGCAGCCTACATAAAGAACAGAAGACATATATGTGTAGAACATAAGTATAAAGGACTACCCATGGTTCATAGCTCACATGTGATTGGTTTAAACATGAGCATCTCTTTTAGTATAGCATTTCTGGTAGTAATTGTACTTACTATAAAGCGTCACACGATGGCAGTGTTGTGTATTGGCCTTTTTTTTTGTTTTGAGAACGATTCTGATTACGGGTTTATTTTGTCTAGCTAGAGATATCTCAGCACCTGCCATCTACGTCTCAGATGTTTTGAGAACCAAACTTACAATGCGGAAAACAATGTAGATTGTTTTCACTTGTATTTTTCCACTCTCTGGCCAGACACAGTGGAAGAAAATGCCATGCGTTTAATTCTGCATAGAATGCTTTAACCAAATAACCTTAACACCCCTTCCGCATGGATTTTTTGAAACACTGTGGGGGAAAACTGTTATTTCAAAAGCACACGGAGACACAAATGATTTTATTTCAGACACATTTGCTCCAATCCCAATCTGGTTACCATGGTTGTATGTTTTGTTGGAGAAAGTGCTTTCGTGAGAACGTCTGCGATATTTAGTTCAGATGGACAATACTCTAATTGTATAAATTTTTCCTGAATTGCATGCCTCACATTTTGGTATTTTACATGGATGTATTTCGTGCGATTATTGACATTTTCCGAAGCAGCTAGAGATAGACAGGATTGGGAATCTTCATACATTGTTATTGGTGTATTTATATTTACAGATAAATCTGTAAACAATTGTTTTAACCAATACGTTTCATTGATTGCCTCACTGAGGGCCGAGAATTCGGCTTCGCAGGTAGAAACGGCAATTAATGTTTGTTTTCTTGCTCTCCAGGCAATGGGTGTATTTGCAAACAAACAAACAAAACCACTCACAGACTTTCTGTCTCTCTCTTCTGCAAAAGAGCTGTCAGCATAAATCACAGGCATTTCAGCCTTGGTGGCTGATATTTTGAGACAAAGATCAGCTGTGCCTTTAAGATAGCGTAGGACCCTCTTTAAACCTGTCCAATCCCGCATGGATGGTTTGGCAACCTTACGACTAAGCACTCCAACTGAGTAAGCTAAGTCAGGGCGTGTCCATTGTGTTAAGTGTAGCAAACTTCCTACAGCTGAGTGATACAATGCAGGTTGAGGACAAGGTTCCTCACATGCATCACCCTTTAGGAAATCAAGAGTCATTGGTGTTTTGGTTGGTTTTGCATTTGACATTTCAAGTTGACTCAACAATTGGTCAATTTTTCTTTTCTGACTCAGATAGAACTCACCACTCTGAGCTCTAGTGACTTCAACACCTAGATAGTATTTCAGCTCACCTAGGTCTTTCAATTGAAAATACTGTCTCAATTGTGTTGCAAACTCTTGTACAAGGTGCAAAGAACCAGTTGCTAGGCAAAAATCATCAACATATGTTAGCAACACTGTGTAATCACTTCCAGAACCTCTTACATACACACAAGGATCAGCAACAGACTTCTTAAACTTTAGCTCTAACAAAGCCTTATCTAAACATTGATGCCAACAACGTCCGGCCTGCTTCAGTCCGTACAGCGCCTTGCGCAGTCTGTACACCTTCTGCGAATTGTCACAAGCATAGCCAGGAGCCTGCTTCATGTACACAGTTTCAGGGAGCTCTGCATTCAAATATGCTGTGTCAACATCAAAATGATGGACAACAAGTCCACGCTGTGCAGCCAGAGAAAGTACCATACGTAAAGACTCTGGTATAGCTGTGGGTGCATATGTGAGATCATAGTTCAAAAACCTCTCCTGTGCAAATCCCTGAGCAACAAGCCTGGCTTTGTACTGCACTGTATTATCAGGAAGAAGCTTCTTTCTGAAAACCCATCTGGAACCAACAGCTTTCTGGGATGGGGGCAAATCAGTGACCTCAAACACCTTTTGACTCACTAATGCCTCAAACTCCTTATCCATCGCTGTGTTCCACTTCTCTTGCTCTTCAACAGGCAGATGCAACATCTCCTGGAAAGACTGAGGTTCACAGGTAATCTGACACACTCTCACCTGCTGAATCACAAATCTGTCAGGCTTCACACCCTTTGTGGAGCGTGCAGACCTACGAGGAATTACCACTGCCTCTTCCTCATCACTGTCCTCTGCCTTTTCACTACCTGAATCCCCCTTCAGATCCTGAACCTGCTCAGGTGAAATTTCCTCTTCCTTCACCTGAGGGGATCCTCTCACCACACTAGGAGACTGGGAACCAGAAGGCAGCTGAACTGGTTGTTGTCCAGCCACAGGAGCATGGACAGTTGGCTGTACACTAGATTGCAACAATACTTCTGAACTAGCATTCAACCTATCCCAACCAGTAGGGTGCTCAAAATTAGCACTTCTAGAGATTACTACACGACCATAGCCTGCAGAAAAACGGTAACCCTTAGATCTAGATGAATAACCAACAAACCTTAAGCGTTGTGCTTTTGGCTGGTTCTTCCTTCGCTGAGACTTAGGAATATGCACATATGCAAATGTTCCAAAAACACGCAGATGCTTCAGCGAAGGGCGCTTGCCAAACAAAAGGAAATAAGGAACTTCATTTACAGCTGAATTCCACACCCTGTTAGTCAGATACACTGCAGTCATGGTAGCCTCACCCCAAAAACGGGCTGGCACCTGGGCATCTAACATCAGGCTATTTCTAATGGTATTAACAACACCAATCTTCCTTTCAGCTATTCCATTCTCAGCAGGAACACCAACATTGGCAAGTCTATGGGAGATTCCTTTTCTACGAAGCCAATTCTGAAACTCATGGCCTAGAAACTCTCCTCCACAATCCGATTGAAATTGACCTACTTGATAGCCATAATTTCTTTCCACCATTGCAACAAACTCCTTAAAGCGAGCAAAAGCCTCCGCTTTAGATTTGAGCAAATAACAAAACGTATAGCGAGTATGGTCATCCACCAAAAGGAACATGAAACGCGCCCCCCCCTCACTGGGAGCATTGGGGCCGGCTAAGTCTCCATGAACCAACTGAAAAGGCCTAGTTGACACTCTGTCACTTTTTCTAGCAATAGGAGCAGCCTTAATTTTAGATTGTTTGCACACAGTACAATCAAGAAAGTCATCACACTTTTTGGATCCTAACTCAGGATACACCTTGGCCAGTTGGGACAAACTTCCCCACCCGGGATGTCCCAAAACTCTGTGATAATAGTGAATGCATTTGTTATGTGGGGGAACATTGGAAATACAATTTCCTGACACAATCCCCTGCTTAGGAAGCATTTCATACAATTGATTCACTAACTTCCCCCTAGCACATTCTATCCCATCTTTTTCAATAGAACATCCAGTACCCTTGAACACAACAGTATAACCAGACTTTACCAGGGCTGGAACGCTAAGGAGGGAAAAGTCAAGTGTAGGTACACACAACACATTTTGCATATTTATCCCCAAACAAGGAATGTATACTTCACCCTGAAAGGACACATCAGCCATAGATCCATCAGCCAGAGCAACCTGTTGGACTTTAGGCTTGCTTTTTGATAACAACAACTGTTCATTGTTGACAATGATTTGACTACAGGCTGAGTCCAAAAGCCAAGTCTCTGGGGAACGTCTACTCACAGCCGTGAGCAAAGCAGACACCTGGGTACGTTGTCTAGGCGCTTGTTTCCCCTTCTTTCGTACGAACCTCTTTCCACTGGCTCCACCGGCTGGGCGAGGTGGCTGGGGACAGTCTCTCATGAAGTGTTGGGTCGAGTTGCACCGGAAACATCTCCTCACAGCACACGCAGCCTCTGTTCCAACTGGAAAACGCTGAGCTGAAGCCTCAGGAACAGCAACAGATGACTTACTCTGCATCTTCTCCAAATCACGAGCTTGCTGGATTTCTTGCAGGCGATTTGTAAGATAATCCACAGTTAGGTCTTGGGGCCTCAACGTCTGAGTTGCCTCGATGAGCATGTCAAAGCTCTTGTCCAAGCTTGACAGGATGATACAAGCTCTCTGGGTATCAGGGATCACAACATCCCGGTCCTCAAGTTCAAGAAACAAAGTCTTGACTTTATGGAGGTGGGTCATCACGTTTCCACCGGGCTGCAGCTTCAAGTTGTAAAGCTGACGTGATATACCAACAATGGCAGCAGAGGTTTGCTTGGAATAAAGGGCTTTAAGAGCTTCCCAACAGGCATGTGCAGTCTCCAAATTACTGATATGCAGTAGCTGTGATGATTCTAGTCCCAGAATCAAGTTGCCATAAGCACGATCCAAACACAACTGCACTTCTTCAGTAATAGCACCGGTTGGAGGTGCGTCTTTCACATACTTCCACAAACCTTCTTTTAGGAAGAAAGACTTGATCTTCACACACCAGGTCCGATAGTTTGTGCCATTCAAACGCTCAAAGGGCAGACTGGTTAGCCCTGCAGCAGCAGCCATGCTGACCACTCAAAGAAAAACACGTTTACTTCAAAATGCAGCCTTAAAAACAAACCCCGTTGTTACAGCTAGATCCAGCGCAGCAAAGAAAAACACAAAATTCTCTCTGGGCCCATAACCTGTTAGGTGATGGTTAACTATGCGGGGTTCCAGCCAATGAAGTAATCCAAACAACGTGTTGTAAGGCTAACAATATCTTTATTGATAGCATAAGGCAATAATGGATGTATAGTGCATTATTGCAAAAAGGTAAAATCAAAGCATAAGCAGAGTTCCATCACCAGAAGTGAGGAAAGAATAACATCATGGTCTGTGCAAAGACCAGGCATGGTTACAGTTCAGATACAAGTACATGCAGATAGCAGCCTACATAAAGAACAGAAGACATATATGTGTAGAACATAAGTATAAAGGACTACCCATGGTTCATAGCTCACATGTGATTGGTTTAAACATGAGCATCTCTTTTAGTATAGCATTTCTGGTAGTAATTGTACTTACTATAAAGCGTCACACGATGGCAGTGTTGTGTATTGGCCTTTTTTTTTGTTTTGAGAACGATTCTGATTACGGGTTTATTTTGTCTAGCTAGAGATATCTCAGCACCTGCCATCTACGTCTCAGATGTTTTGAGAACCAAACTTACAATGCGGAAAACAATGTAGATTGTTTTCACTTGTATTTTTCCACTCTCTGGCCAGACACAGTGGAAGAAAATGCCATGCGTTTAATTCTGCATAGAATGCTTTAACCAAATAACCTTAACACCTTCAGTTGTCAAATCTTCTCTTGATTTCATTTTACAATCCCCTTGAAAGAATTTTAGTACATCACGATAAGTTAACCATTTATGTTACTTATCATTTCTCATCTATAAAATGCTTCTTGTGCTAAAAGCCACAAAGGTGTTTTTGGGCAGAACCTAAATTTATATTTATTCCATACTCTAAGGATGGCCTGCCTGACATAATGATTTTGGAAATCTACATTAACCTCAGCTTTATCATACCATAGATATCCATGCCACCAAATCTCAAATCAAGTTCTTCTAACTCCAATAGCCTTCTATTTCCTAACAACACCCACTCTTTCATCCAAACTAAACAACAGGTAGCAAAGTACAATTTCAAATCTGGTAGACCGAATCCTCTTTCTTTTACATCTTGTAGTATCTTATATTTGACTCGGGGGTTTTCCCCTGCAATACAAATTTAGATATATCCTTCTGCCATAGTTTAAATGGTACATCAGTTGTCAAAACAGGTATTGTCTGAAACAAAAATAACATTCTAGGTAAAACATCCAACTTAATCACAGAGATTCTACCCAACAGTGACAACTGTAGTTTGTCACATCTTAACCTATCTTTTTTACCTTCATTCATTTGAAGCTAGGCTTCAAATTCTTTGAATTTACTCATTAAAAATTCAATTCCCTTTAAGGGGTCTGCCAAAACCAAAACCAAGTCACCTGCAAAATCTCTTAACTTGTATGACTCTTTTTTAATCTTTATGCCCACAATCCTCTTGTCTTCTATCTCGATTCAATATTTCAAGAACTAAAATAAAGAAAAGAGGAGACAGTGGGCAACCGTGTCTTGTTCCTTTTGGTATCTCATATGGTTTAGTTAAATCTCCATTAACAATTATTTGTGCCATCTGTGAAGCATAAATCGATTTCACCCATTTTACAAAATTCTCTCCAAAATTCATATCTTCCAAAACCTTAAACAAGAAAGTCCAGCTCAAATTGTCAAAAGCCTTTTCTGCATCTAAAAAGATCACTGCAGCTCGTTTTTCATTATGTTGTTCCAAATATCCCAAGATATCGAACGCAGTTCTAACATTGTCTTTCAACTTTTAGTAAAAACCCACATTGATCCTCGTGAATAAATTCTCGCAAAATTATTTTCAGTCTTTCAGCTAAACTCATTGTAATTAACTTACAGTCATTATTCTACAATGATATTGTTCTGTAACTCTTTGCTAAAGTCAAGTCTTGTCCTTCTTTAGGTATTAATGTTACTGTATATTAGCCTCTTTCCAAGTCTATGGCATTTTTCCACCCTGTAAAATAGAATTCATTGTACTTGGTAAAGGTTGTAAAAGTTCATCCTCAAAGCATTTATAATACAAATTCGATAATCCATCTGGCCCAAGTACCTTCCCTGGTTGACTGTTTTTAATTATTTCTGAAACTTCCCTTATCGTTATAGGTCCATTCATAATTTGTCTTTGTTCTTCTGTAATCCTCAGTAAATTTTGTTTTCTCAGATATTCATCTGTTTTCTCCAATGGAATATCATGTCCTTTATACAAATTAGAATAGTATTGATAAAAAAAAATTGTATGTATTATCCATTAATACAGTGTCTCCCTCTTGTAGTTTCAATATCATTCTCTTTTTCTTTTCGCAGTTTGTAAGCCAACCATTTTCCTGGTTTATTCACAAATTCAAAATTTATTTGCTTTGCATAGTTCAATTTTATTTCCATTTCTCTTATTGTTAACATACAGTAGATAATTGTTGCTGTAAAATCTTAATTTGTTGGGAGATATTTGTATTCCCTTGGAAGTTCCTTAATTCTTCTTCTTTTCTTTAACCTCATCCAAAATACTTTGTATTTTCTCTTGCCTCTTCTTCTTATAGAAGTTATATTGTATCAGGTAACCCCTAATAAAGACTTTGCTTGCATCCCAAACCATTCTCAGTTTCTCAAGCTGTAAAGGAGATGGGGGTGGGGGGTAGAAATGTACTTTCAGCCTTGCAAGATTGATGTTGGCCTTGCAGGGCAAACCAGATAGGAAACACGACCATATGAGCTAATTCTACTTTATTGTAAAGCAACATTGACAGAATCTTGTAAGGCTGAAAGTTCCTTCAATTAAACAATGCCATCTATTGGGACCCTGAAAGTGCGCCTTCCCTGTAGCAGCACCTGTCCTCTGGAATGTCATTCCCCATGAGATCTTAATGGCCCCATCCTGTTGGTATTTTGAGGGGTCTTGAAATCCTGCCTCTTCACCCAGGCCTTTGGTGAGGAGGGAGTGAAGCCCCCTTTGGATTGTGTGGGTTAGTTTTTAATTGCTCTCTGGTTTTCTGTCATCCTTGCCACCTTTTATTCTTTATTTTTGTCTATTATTGTATTTTGTCTTGTTTTAAATGTTTTTATTTGTTTGAGTGCTTACGCACCAGCACTAGATGCAGATGAGGATATCAAGGAAAAATTTTATACCCAGCTGGACACCATCTTATCAGAGATACTAAAGGAGGATAAAATTATCCTCCTGGGCGATTTCAATGCAAGAGTTGGGCGTGACTTTGATTTGTGGCCAGGGATCATTGGGAAAGAAGGAGTTGACAACAGCAACATGAATGGAATCTTACTTCTGACTAAATGTGTAGAGCATAACCTTGTCATTACTAACACACTCTTTCACCAGAAAAATACTGTAAATTTAAAACATCATGGAAGCACCCACGGTCGAAGCACTGGCATCTTTTAGATTATGTAATTGTCCGTGCTAGAGATCGCCATGATGTACTTCTCACCAGAGCCATGATGAGCGCCGATGACTGCTGGACAGACCATCGATTAATTCGATCCACAATGGCCATAAATATTGTCCCTCATCGTAGGCTCCAAGGAAGAAAACCAAGGCATAAAATGAATACACTGGCCCTTCAAGATTCTATTAAACGAGCTTGCTTTCAATCAACTCTCAAGGAACATCTGCCTATGGAACTTCCTGAAAATGTTGAGGAACACTGGGTTAAATTGAAGACTTCTATTATTTCAGCCTGTGAACAAACTATCGGATACCAAACTAAGAGACATCAGGACTGGTTTGATGAGAATGATAGTGAGATTGAACATATTATTGACAAGAAAAGGAAAGCCTTCCGGATATGGCAAAAAGATATTAACTGTGCCGTTAAGAAAAAAATATATGCCAGTGCAAAGGCAGAAGTCCAAAGAAGAACTATAGAACTTAAGAACATATGGTGGATAAAAAAAGCCCAAGAAACCCAACATTTTGCAGATGCTCATGATGCACGGGGCTTTTTTAATGCCATAAAGGCCATCTATGGACCAACAAACCATGGTACAAATCCCTTACGCTCAGTAGATGGTGCTAAACTTCTAAAGGACAAAGAGTCTATTGCACTGCGCTGGAAAGAGCATTACTACAATCTCCTTAATCGTCACTCTACTGTGGCTGATGAAGTCTTCTTGCAAATCCCACAAAAACAAATAAGAGATGAGCTTGCAGTACCCCCTAGTTTGGAGGAAGTCAGTAAAGTCACTAAACAAATGAAAAATAACAAAGCTAGTGGACCTGATGGGATTCCTGCTGAAGTCTTTAAAGAAGGCGGGCCTGAACTTACACAACAACTTCATAAGCTTATCGAAAAAATCTGGATGAGGGAGGAGATTCCAGCAGACTTTAGGGATGCCATAATTATCACTCTCTTTAAAAAGGGTGATAGAACAGACTGTGGAAACTATCGAGGCATCTCCCTTCTAGCCACAGCAGGCAAAATCCTGGCAAAGATCATCGCAAACCGTCTCCTATCTGTATCAGAAGACATCCTCCCTGAAACGCAAAATGGCTTCTGCCCTTCCAGGGGAACAGTGGATATGATCTTCACTGCACGACAGCTTCAAGAAAAATGCAAGGAGCAAAACTGCCCTCTGTACATGGCGTTTATTGATCTGACTAAAGCTTTTGATACTGTAAATCGTACTGCTCTCTGGACCATCCTTCTGAAAATCGGATGCCCTGATAAATTTGTGAACATCTTGCGGCTACTCCATGACGACATGATGGCAACAATCCTGAATAACAATGGCTCTCAAAGCGATCCATTTAAAGTGGAATCCGGCGTTAAACAGGGATGTGTTATTGCTCCAACCTTATTCGCTATCTTCATCACAAAGCAGCTACTTTACTCCCAACTTAAGAATGGAAAACGGAATATTGGTGGACAGCAAAAGAGATTCAAAGACACTCTCAAAGCTAATTTAAAAAAATGTAATATCAGCATTGAGAACTGGGAAGCCCTAACTCATGAGCGTTTCAATTGGAGGTCAGCCTTTACTAATGGCGCTATGGACTTTGAAGAAGCACGAGTACAGGGTGAAAGTGAGAAAAGAGCTAAAAGGAAGACACGTCAGGCAAACCCTCATCATGACCGTCTCCCACCCGGAAACCTATGCCCTCATTGTGGGAGGTTGTGCAGATCCAGAATTGGCCTTTATAGCCACTTACGGATCCACTGTTAAAATTTTACCTTTGGAAGACAATCTTACTCGGCTACAAGTGATCGCCAATGAGATTTGTTTGAGTCATCGGGAGTCGAGAGGCATATAAATTTAAATAAATAATGAGTCTACCAAAAAATGAGCTTTAATATCTGATTAAAGCTCCATCATTCTCATCACCTTCTCAAAGTAATGAATTTGTTTTCCCACAAAACTCAGCAGCACAATCCCAATAGAGTGGTCAGTAAAATAATGAAAAAGACATTTTTCTTAAAGCTCAGTACCATCCATCTCATTCTCAACATCCACTAACAGAGCAGTTCATAATCTGATATAGGTGTAAACTATCTGCTTTCATTTTACATGTGTTATCAAAACAACATGAAAACTACTACATACATAGAAGCAGTTGTGCTCTGCTCCAGCATTGTATTATCTGCCTTGTATTATAACACTTAGTAGATCCTTTGAGTATCAGGTTAAAGAGGACCAACCTTTTTGTGAAACTCTTCCTAGTAAAGGAGGTTTCTATGACATAATCAAGATATGATCTTTTGCCAGTATAAGTGCAATACCTTAATTCAGAGCTTTCCAAACTGTGTGTCGTGACACAAAAGTGTGTCGCCACACACAGCGTGGTGTGTCGCCACACCACCCGGAAGTGGCGGCGTGCGCGTGCACGGCAGCAGCGGCGTGGCATCAGTGCTTCCGCGTTTTAGCAGAGGCTGCCGCCGCTGCCACCGCCGCCATGCACAAGCGTGCCACCGCATGCCCCACCGTGCCGCCACCGTGCACGCACGCGCCACCGCACGCCCCCCGCGCCGCCGTGCATGTGCACCCTCCACGCCACCGCTGCGCGCATGTGCGCCACCGCCACACTGCCACCGCTGCCGCTGGTGTGTTGCCAGCGGCGGCACTTTGGAAAGCCCTGCCTTAATTGGTCTCTTTTCAGTTTTATGGTCTCCAGCACTGGACTAGAATAGAATAGTTTAGTAGCTATGATCTCTAATCTGGGGTACATACTCTAAAAGCTTACTCTCCATATTTTCATAGTTCTCATTCTCCAAACATACCATTCCCAGAGCCCAAAGTATGAATGGAAGGGTACATTTTACCTTGACTCAGATTATCAGAAGAACAGTTCTTACTATCTTGAATATCAGTGGATGTTTGTGTTTGGATTTGAATGTCAGGGGCCTGTCCATGAAGGCAATTTGCCAAATATAATTTATAGAAAACATGGCAGCTATACAGGTAGTCCTCACTTACCAACTGCTCATTGAGCAACCATTTGAAGTTACAACAGTGCTGAAAAAGGAGATTTACGACCAGTCCTCGAACCTGCAGCCGTTAAAGCGTCCCCACGGTCACATGATTGCCATTTGCGACCTTCACAGCCAGCTTCCAACAAGCAAAGTCAATGGGAAAGCTGGTGGGAAGTTGCAAGTTGTGGTCATGTGATGTTGTGTTTAATGATTACGGGTGAGTTGCTTCACAAGTGCAGCTGGTCGGGCGTGGTCACATGTTTCACTTTACGACCACATTACTTAACAACGGAGTTGTCGGTCCCAATTGTGGTTGGCAAATGAAGACTACTTATATTATTGAGACTGTGATTATGGAACATTTCTTTGCCTATCTTAGAGCAACTACTTTGTTAGATTTTTCTGATTTTAAGTTTTGTACTTCTGAGTGGTTGATGTACTTCAAGAAGCTGAACCTGCCCACATATTGAAATCAGTCCTGGAGGCCCTTTTCATACCGATGTATACACATATTCCCCTAGCAGAAGTGAGAAGAGTCAGTGACCAAGGAGAGAGTTCTAAGAAGGCTTTATCAAGAGAAGTGAACCTTTTTCAATTCTACAAGATGACTTTTTTTTAACCAAGATCCTGTAATAGTTGTATATTTTTAAAAAACTTTCAACAAACAAATAAATTTCAATCTAGTGTTTATGCTTAGCTGGTTGATTTTCTGATATTTTATTTCACCTTTAACACATGGGATGGTTTCTAACTCAGTATAAATTATTCTGAGATACTTGAACAAGTCGTATATCTTTTTTTTAAATAAACATTTTATTTCCATGCTGCATTTATTCAAAAGCAAGTCCTTTTACATACCTATTCTGCAGACAAGCAACGGGAGTGCCTGTTTTTCATATGTGGTGGAGCCCAGATAGTAAGTATGCAGAGGACTGCATTCATAGTTACATATAATGCAGCCCTCAAGATGATTTTAGTGACATTTGCTTTCACATATACAGTATGTTTCTATGATTGTAGCCTAAGTTGCACAGAGATTTTTGCAAGATCTTGGTCCTGTCTCCTCTTTTTTTTTTCATTCAGTTACATCCTTTGTTCTTCTGCAATACCCCTCTATTGTCAAGGGTGCAGCAATTACTTTTGAATATCTTTCGCTTTACCTTGTGTGTGGCATGTGGAATTCCAGACATTTGAAAGAATAATTCAGCAGTCATTCAAATGATTTGCCAGGGGATTATATTTTAAATATGCATTGTTTGTCAACCAAAGAATAAAGTTATGAAAACTTTCCATCTACAAATTAACTGTAGCTTTAAATTAATTTCTGTAATCACTGGTCATTAATACTTAATATATTCTTATCAAGGAATACACTGCTTCAATTCCCCATGCATCCAACATTTAATAATGTGGAAATAGTTCATCGTCTTGCCATCCCTAGGACTGGATTTGCAATAACAAGTAATGTTAAATGTTATTTTTTTATTTTAAAAAATCAATAATAAATAAATACATAAGCACTTCCCAGCAGATTGCTCCTGATGTTATTTACAAAATTAAAAAACAACAAGGGAGCGACAGGGGATTTTATAACCATTTCATTACTACCTCTTTAATTGTATATGGTGGAACTGCATAATCTGTTTATTGAAAATGAAATCTTTGGAACTGATTCTCCCTACAGACATTTGCTATAAGCATCCGGTGCAATAGCACAGCATGTAACGTAATATTAACATTATATGCATCAAACTCTAAACATCCCTGTGGTTTCCCTGCTGGAACCAAACATTTACTAACCCTCTTGTGTTCAGCTACTGCATTAAATTCCATATCTAATTTACAGACTGTAAAATACAATATTCACAGATAACGATAAATAAAGGAAGAGACATTTTGAAAATACAAACACAATTGGTTCTTGGACAAGCAAAACAATAGTTAATAAAATAGAAATAAAGCAGACTCTTCCAGGAAATCTGAATGAATACGAGCCTCCACTGGATAGAGGATTGGTTATTTTCTGCTCAACTTTGCAAGCCTCAGTTGACAAACAGAAGTTGCATGCCGACCAAACTATAGTGCTGAGTATTTTCTAATCATTGTAATATTTGGTGAAATCCAGGTGCTTTATTCTATGGAGAAAGAGTTCTCACCAAGCATACTGGAGTTTTGAGACAGACTATTAAAAGAGCTTGGATTTCATTCACTACCTCTGCTGGGAACACCATCTAAGTAAAAGTATTGATGTGTTTGCTTGTAGAATCTATCCCAACAGGATTAATCAAAAGTAAGAAAGGCTCACTTGGAGAACTCTTACCTAATTCTTATTGACTTTAAACGTAAACCATAAATAAAAAAAGAGGTCATTTAAAGCGGATTGGTGGTGACTGTTCTGGCCTTGGAGTGCAATAATCACAACAAAGTTTTTAAAATCTCTTAGAACATGCCATACAGTGATAGCAAGAAGGGTTGATCATTTTGATCCATTGAAGGAATTCTTCCAAGCTGAAGGCTTGAGGATGGCCTGGAGCAGAGCTTTCCAAACTGTGTGTCGTGACACAAAAGTGTGTCGCCACACACAGCGTGGTGTGTCGCCACACCATCCGGAAGCGGCGGTGCGCGCGTGCATGGCGGCGGCGGCAGCAGCGCAGTATCAGTGTTTCCGCGTTTTAGCAGAGGCTCCTGCCGCCGCCGTGAACGCACACACCACCACCCGCGCCGCCACTGTGCATGCACGTGCCGCCGCACGCCACCCCGCGCCACCACCGTGCACGCGCCCCCCCGCGCCGCCGCCGCTGGTGTGTCGCCAGCGGCGGCACTTTGGAAAGCCCTGGCCTGGAGAATGCACTGTGCACCTGCAAATATTGACACTCCTAATATGTATTTAGTTTTCTTTTAGTTTTCTTTTCTGTTCCTTTGGTTCCCTTTACTCTTATATCCTTCCTTGCAGCATCATTTTTAGATTAGAAGTTAACTTTACTTTTTAAATATCCAGAAATAAGATTTAAAAATATTTAGTTCCTTTCTCCACTCTAAGGATGTGCAACATGGCTTGGATTCATCTCAATGAAGAGCTCCACACTGTGGTGGTGACACAGTTCTCTTTTTCCAGATAAACATGCTTTGCCTTGAAAAAGCAGTGACCTCTGTGTAGCTTTCTTCAACATTTGCAAAAATTGGAAGAGGCTTTTCCACAGGTACTGTGCTGCACAGAAACCTAGGCTGTAGAAATATAAAATACCCTTCACTTCAAACATAAGAAGGGACTGTGCTAACTGGTATAAAAAGAAAAATCTCCTTTTCAATGCACAGAAAAAGATATATGTGGTTCCTTGAAAATAATAATAGCAACAACAACAATTCTAACAGTAAAGCAAAAGGGCAGTGTTGCTTCACCTATCTTGTTGGTAGCCTCCTCCAGTATTTGCAATATCTGGAAGAGTTTTCAAAACATGTCCCCCCCCCCCAGTTGCGCAAAAGTAAAGATGCTCCTTCTAATACTTCTGGTGGACTAATCTAAGGGTCTGGAATGACCATATCATCTTTTCACTTTTGCTTCCGTTTTCATAAATATGAAGGCTTCTACAAGTAACTTCTGTAACTTGACATTCTGTCTTGCTGGAATCTTTGCCACAAGGAACAGAGAAGAGTCACATGAAATTTGTGGACTTCCTGGTAAATTTAGTTTGCATTGAAGAAATTTGTAGTCTGCTCCAAGAGACATCAGTATAAATAGTTCACAGAATAGATTCCTTATTTTGGGGGATCGCTCCTTATGAACATCAGTTGAAGTAAGAAAGAAATTTGAATTTATTTTCAAAAGGCAATTTTATGAGGCCTGGACTCCTTTTGGATATTTCGTACTGATTAATGAGGGCCTTTTCTTTAAATAGAAAAGCTCTCATTTTTAAACGATTGAGGAAAAAAGGCTGGGGGGGGGACTTTTTAAAAACTCTAACCTTTGATTTATCTTGCATTGTAAGAAATGTCAGTTTTCATCTTTGTTTTTTAACCCTGATATAGAGTTCCCCATGATTCAGAGACCAGAATTGGGAATCTTCATGGTTCTTCTGATATCTTTCTTTCTACAACAGTTTGGCCAAGAGATGGGTGTTATGAAAAAACAAACAAAAGACACAATAAAACAAATGGAAACCTTTTATTTTTTCAACTTCAGTTCCATATCTAACCTGTTGTCCTACCCTTGTGCCTATTGTTGCTAGTTGGTGTCTTTTTCTCCCTTTTTTCTCATTTTTAATGATAGGGCATTCAGTGTGAAATGTTAAAAAAGAGCATCAAAGAAAGTGAACACTTTGAAAAGGCTTTTCAACTTCTCTTTATATAACATTAGAAGATCAAACACAGGGTATATCATTCTAACTCATTTGTTACTCAGTCATAAATAATATTTTTATTTCAAATATATAACTCCTGTCTTTTAGTCAAAGGCATTCAAGAAGTCACTAATAAATATGAAATAACAATATACTGTTATTGTTTTATTGTTTTTTTAAAATGAAAAAAAAAACCCTTTAATGAAAAAATTCCAAATTAAAACCATAAAGATTCTACAGGAATCTTGGCTACATTGCTATTAAAAAGGTAAAGGTTCCCTCCGCACATTTGTGCAGTCGTGTCTGACTCTAGGGGCCGGTGCTTATTACAGGGTATTTAAATATGCAAATATGTTTTTAAAATGCATAACCTTTAGAGTTTCAAATTGCCAATGTGAGACACAATGGATTTCAGTGCACTTCCCATGTCAGAAATTCCTTGACCATGAAATGCCATCACAACAAGGAGAAAACCTGTATTTATATATTAGCTTTCTATGATATCTGGTGTTATAAAAGCACATGGAAATTTGAGAAATCTTTTCAAAATTCTTAATACTTTGGTTGACAGTACTGCAAAAAAAATTTCTGTGTGACTCCAATTTTAGACAGCTTTACGATATTTATTTATTCAATTTATATGGCCACCCATCTCAAATACATGACTCTGGGTAGCTAAGAATGATTAAAAACAAGATAAAAACATTATAACAAGCTAATAAACAGTAACTGAGATTTTAAAAAACCAACACAACAATTAACACTACCATGATATGGGCTCTACACATCCAGGGCCCAAGGTTCAGTAACAAAGCCAGGTCTTCAAGGTCTTACAAAAGGCCAGCAGGGCTGGGGCAAATCTAATTTCCAGGGGAATGATGCTCCAGAGGGCGGGTGCCATGACAGAAAAGTCTCTCTTCCTGGGTCTAAATTGTAGTTTTGAAGTACAGTGTGCTGTGACTGGCTATTTCATTGTTATTTATTTCCTGGTTCTTTTTTAGTTACTCAGCATATTTCTTAAACCAAAGTGGCATTATTACAACAGCAAGAGCCAATTAAGCTATTTAACAGTTAAAGGTTTTCCCCTGCACAGTCGTGTCCGACTCTAGGGGGTGGTGCTCATCTCCGTTTCTTAGCCAAAGAGCCAGCGCTGTCTGAAGATGCTTCCGTGGTCATGTGGCCGGCATGACATGCATGGAACGCTGTTACCATCCCACTGAAGTGGTACCTGTTTATCTACTTGCGTTTGCATGCTTTCGAATTGCTAGGTTGGCAAGAGCTGGGGCGAGTGCGGGAGCTCACCCCATCACACGGTGCTTGGGTCTCGAACCGCCAACCTTCCAATTGACAAGCCTGGCGTCTTAACCACTGAGCCATCATGCCCCCTTATTTTAATAGTATCTCTTATTTTATTTTATCTTATTTTAACAGTATCTCTTGCCAAAACGTACAGTTACTCAGACCCTCCACCATTCTCATTTTTCTAGGAAAAAAACTTTCTGCAGCAGAATGATCACCAACCTCCTAACAAATTATCTTGGTTTAGTATATTATATTGATATGCAGTTATGGGCAAAATTGTTTTAAATAACTTCTCAGTCATGGTCAACTTACCAGAAAGCACAGATGAGTGCCTGGGAGAAGCCACTCAACAAAGAGAGCCTTGCAACAATTTGTTTTACCATTTTATCTACAAGAAAACAAGGCTGAGAATTAATAATATGTAATAGATTCAAATGTTCTAGGGCAATTAAACCTAAGTACGACCATGGGGGAGCTGGGGATGGCGACAGCCAATAGGAAGCTCTGGCGTGGGCTGGTCCATGAAGTCACAAAGAGTCGGAAGCGACTGAATGAATGAAAAAACGTAACTTTAATTACTGTTTCATAGGGTTGTGATGATGCAGATGCCAATTGTTATGTATGCACTTCATCTAGAGCAGATGTGGTGATTTTTCCATTGTTGAAGTTAATGGGAAAGTGTTTTGCCATCCAGGGTAGGAGGTAGCTAAGACATGTGTTATCATGAGAAAGCCTCCTGGTATAAGAATTGATACACAAGATGGATTTTTGCAAAGATCTTAGCCACAGATTCCATCTGTTCCTTGAGCAGGAGTTGTGAGTCGAAGAGGTCCCTCACATTGTACACCTACTCCATCTGTTAAATATGGAAAATTTCCAGATACAGCCACCCACCCCAACAAACCATAGCCACTCAGTCTTGCTAGGATTAAACTGAAGCCTGTTCTTCCCTATACAGACACCCACAGCCTCCAGTCATAGGAAGAGAACTTTGACAGCATTACTTGGTAGCTAGGGGATAGATTTGTATAACTGAATAATATCAGCATACTGTTAATGGGTAACCTCACCTAGCAGTTTCATTTAGATGTTGAACTGGAGCAGTGAGAGATTAGAGTGCAAAATAACTCCACAAAGTAGAGATCTAGGGCTATATCTGTTCTCACTCACCAACACCTACTGGAACCAACCTCAAAGGAAGGAAGAGCACCATTACAGTATGGTACACCATACTCCCAATCCCCTAAACCAATCTAAAAGGATATCAGGGTTGATCATATCAAAAGGGATGGATGTAGTAGATGGATCCCAAGTCCACCAGAAATCATCAACACAATGCTATCTCAGTGTTATAACCAGATCTCAAACCTGACTGAAAAAGGTCCAGATAATCTGTTTCTTTAAGGGCTCTCTGGAGCTGAAAGCTATCATGTTCTCAACAACCTTCCTTAAAAAGGAACTAGGACTAGACAAAAGTTATCCAGTACTGTTGAATCAAGTGTTGGCCTTTTGGGGAGAGGGTGGACCACCGCCTCTTTAAGAGCCAGTGGAACCAGTGGGAAGTAGTGGGAAGATGGAACGGCCTTGAGGTACAGGAGGAAGATCCACTACCAAGACAATGGTCAGATAAAAGAAACTTGAGTCTGGGGCAGAACTGCAACCTGAGAAATGTCTCAGACAAGATCCTCCCTAGATCTCATGAAAATAAGGGGGAGGGGGAGGTACATTCAGACTTGTAAGATTCAGTTACTATATCTTTATGATAAAAGTAGTATAGGTATGCATGACTTTGGTTTCCTAGTCTGGTCTACCCTTCTTCTAAAGAAGCATCACCATTGCATGGATCCAAACAAGAAGCCTTAACTCAGGAGGTCAGCAGGTGGCCAAACTCACAGTCCAAGAACACTGACCACTGATCATCAGGACTGACAGGTTCAAACTCTCCTCAGATAACCAAGCAAGACTGTGCCTCAGTCCAACTCTGAGCAAATCTCAGTGACATTGTAGCAGCAACAAACAGATGCCTCATAGCAGCCCTGTAAATACTTCTTGGCTCTACTTTACCCGGGAGGGATTGAGTGACTCTTCATTTCCTCCAGCAACATTCTAGGTGTCTTTTATGTCATTTCATCACTTGGAGTTCCTCTGAAAACCAGGGGGTTTCCAGGATCCATGTTCATAGAGAGTCCATACAAGTGCTATCTCATCTAAGGGCATCATCATCCCGTTGTTCCAAGCAATGACTAAGGCTCAACCAAACCATGCAACAGAGCCTTAGGAACCACTCAAGTTTCCTCTGAAATATCCCAGCATCTATCAGGCATCTGGGGTAGACAGACTGAATAGGTTTTTTCTCCCTGTGATGGGGTACAGATGCACAGAACTCCAAGGTTAACAAGGAGTGATTGATGGTAGCATCCCCCAATTCCAGATCAGGTTGCCACTACCCTGAGAGAAAAACCAAATCTAATATGTGACCCCTACTATGAGTTGGACTACTGGATCAGGTTGCCATGATGACCATGAACTCCTGAGCCACCTCTGAATCCGCATTCAGAGAAGACAGCGTGAATCCCCTAGTACTCTAAGTCTAGAGAACTCTACTGCTAACTTGGCCACAGTCTCAAGCCTCTCAGATAGGAAGGTTACTATCCAGCACGGAGGCTGGCACAACTAGCAACATCCCTACAGCCCAACTTCACAAATAGGGTTTCATGTTTGGTCACCTTTGAGCAGTGTTCCTGGAAAAACATCATAATTTCTCAGATGACAAGAACTATACAACCCTCTACCCCTGCATCTGGGATGGAAAAAATGAAAAGCACAAATATAGGATGGGGAAATATGGCTTGGTAGGAATATTGTGAAAAGGAACTGGGTTTCCTTGTTGATCACAAGTTATACATGAATCAGCAGTGTGATGCAGCTGCTAAAAAGGTAAACACTAACTTGGGGCATACCTTACACCTTGTCACACAGCTACCTAGAAACATATTTAGGATTCCCTTACCAACTTTGCTCAGACTGAAGAAGCTCCTTGGATAAGGAGTGAAACGTTTCCACTGAGAAAATAGAAATCCAGTTGACATGATTCAAGCTACAGACAATTCCACCTGGATGACTGAGAACCTTCATAGACATAGTTAGAGCCTACTTAGAATACTGTAATGGTTTAATTTATTCTCTTTCTCTTCTATATTTTAATGTATGGTAAGCTGCTTTGATATTTATAATAGGAAGAGCTATATTAAACAGATAAAACAATATTCATATCTGTAGCTGAAAATATGACTTTTGTATGATTTCCAAACCTCTTCACCTTTATTACCATTCTTGACACTTTGAAGAATATTATCCCTGCCACAAAGCAGGGACAAAATGACTGACATCTGCTCCAATTCTCTGCCTATGTGGGATGCCTTATCTTCTCATTTGTCATTGAATGCATTGGAACATTGATTTGAGTCTTCCCTGTTAACATGGTAGAGAAAGATCTGGTATGTCATGAAATTCCACTGCATTTTGGGGGCTTTGTCTACATAGGTTGCTGGACCATATAAATACTTTTCGTTAGTTCCTCATTTCTCTACGCTTAACAAATCTAGGTTTCAGACAACTTCTTAGGTCAGACTAAAGTTGCTGTACCAGTGATATAATTAATTATAGATGATGTCATTAAGCATAATATACTTAAAGCTGCCCTGAAACATATCCAAGATTTTATTATAAGGCTTATACACATTGCCAGGTTGCCTGTCACCAGGAAGAGCCAGCAACCATTTCCAGATGGCAGGAATGGATGTCACTTGTACTCACCCCTCATCTATCGCAAAGTAACCTCCAGGTGCATTTTCTTACTCTGCTTTCAAAGTACCATTTTCCTGCTCCTGTTGCCTTAAATTCAATTTTATCCATAATGGTATGTGGGAATGACCTTGGGAGTCAGGAGGAAGAGCCACAGGCTAGACAATGGTCAGATAAGAGGCAGCTGAGTTCGCAGAAGCAGTGGGGGTGTGGCAAACATCTCAGAAACAGGCCTGCAACTAGAGTCTGTGTCACTCGGGGCAAACATGGAATCTGCGCCCCCCATGGGTTGGTGGGGGTGTGTGGAAAGGTGGCCCTTTCCGTATCTTGCAAGGAAGGGGACGAAATCAATGAAGGAGGGCTGCTGGGGGAAACAGGGGTGGGGGGAGGTAAGAGGAAAGCGGGGTGCCTGGAGCTGGAAATGGGGACCTGGGGAAATAAAAATCTGCAAGTTTTGGAAAGGGGGGTGGGTATTCAGCTTTACTTCTGCACACCCTTGTCTCCCAGGATGGGAAGAGAAAGGGTCAGGCCTCCCTGCGCACCAGCGGGGCTTAATTCGGAGCAAACATCTCCAGATCGCTGCCTTTGCCTGCTGCCAGTGCGGGAGGTGCCAGGCGAAAAGGCAGCAAGGCAGGGTGAAAGCACGCTTGGCAGCTCTCTCCGCCAGCTGGTTTGAGGGAGCAGCAAGGGGCTGGGGAGGAACGGGCCCTGGGGGGGTAGGGGGAGAGCTGCATCAGAAGGTTCAGCTGCTGCTTCCGTTTCCTTGCCACTCGTTTTGGCCACGTCCAAGCCAGCCGCCCATGGAGCGTGGAGCTGGGCTTGGAGAGCGCTGGCGGGCAGGTTTCCCACTTCCCCTGGCCCCATGGATGAGGCGAGCCCCCTGTCCCCCAAGGCCAACGCGTTCAGCATTGCCTTTCTGATTGCAGCTGCCGAACCCGCCAGCGAGGAGGAGGAGGAAGAGGGGGAGGAAGAACTTGCGCTGGACTGTCAAATACTATTTTGTCATTTTGGTGCCCCCCCAGCACAGTGTCTGGGGCACATGCCCCGCTTGCTCCCCCCTAGTTGTGGCCCTGCTCAGAAAGGACCCTTCTTAGTATCTTGGACTGTAAAGGCAAAGGGGGAGAGATGTACTTTCAGACTTGCAAGATTCTGTTAATGTAACCTTACAATAAAGATAGAGCTAGTACTCCTGGGTGTGATTCTTGTCTGGACTACCTCAAAGGGGTGACATTATCGGAGTCATTACTTTCTTCTAAACTGATGCCTGCACTGTGATGATCCCAGTGCCGGTATCTAACTTAAGAAATTCTCCAGACAGTTCATCAGAATGCTAAAAGAATTCATTTATTAGAATACAGCTACATGGGATGGCTGCAAAGCTCTGAATACCAGTTTTGGCACCAAGCATTCAAACTTAAAAACATCCCTCTGACTCCATCCCTTGTTAGCTTCAAAACAACCGTTTTCCCACTCTTGATCTTCCCCCCTCCCAACTTGTTAAGTTTAATGAGAGTCCAGGTGTCTTATCAGAGTCCTCAGTTTGTCTCAGTCAGCGAAGGAATGCGAGGGAGGCGATTCTCTTCAATGTAAAGTAGCAGCTACAAAGCAGGCTGACACGAGTCGACTTCTATACGGCTTGACACGTGTTGGCTCAAATACCTGGCAGGCAAGCAAAGCGAGTCTGACATTCCTCCCCTCCAAAAAAAAAAAGAAATGCCCCCTCAGCGGGCAGGGCAACAGCAATCCTGTAAATGAAAATAGAATGCACTTTGACTGTCTACTTTGCAGAGGTAGCAATGCCTCGTCTACTAAGCCAGCGGTTACCATGGTCTCTAATATCTTCTGGAGCTTCCTTATGTTTTGTTCTTCAGCATATGCCTTGCATCTTGAATGTTGTTGGTCTGAAACCTGGTAGAAAAGGGCTTTACCCTCTTTACCCTCTTGAGGAAAAGGGGTTCACCCCCATTTACTTTATGTGACTGGTGGAAGCATTGCAGCGCTGGACTTCTTAGACAGTGTTACATAACCAATGTGCTATTGCAAGACTATCGGTAAAGGTAGCTTTAGAAGACCTTAGAGACCAACAGGGTGGTAAGAAAGAAATTTTAGTTTAAACGTTGTTGTTGGGCCTGCAAGTTTGGGCATCTTAATGCTTTGACTCTGTGTATATAAAATTAATTTAACTTTGTAAATTTGTTATACACACACATACACACATCCAGTAAGACCTGTCCACAAATAGGAAAGTGATTGGCCATTGCTTTTCCCGGAACAGAAAGGTGGGGGAGGGGTAGAACAAGCAGGTGAATTGTCCAATCGAAGGATGTGGTAGCTACAGTCTGGACTGAATACCTTGCAAGCTGTTGCCAAAGTATCACAGTCCAAATTTTTTTCAGCTGGCTTAAAATCAAGTTGGTATGAATATATGACAGGAGCAGTTTAAGTGTGCAGTGCAGATATGCCCATACAGTAATCTCCTTTGAAAAATTATGTCTTTTTCTAGAGATGTATCACACAGGGTTTCTATGAATTTTGACAATGAAACTTGGGGAATAATTTATTGTGAAAGTTCCTTTACATGACTATGTTATAAATTGTACAAAACCATTGCCGCATTCATGCAATCTTCTAAAAATGTCCTTGATTAGACAATAATCTAAGAAAAGAAGTGAGAAAGTTAGCTAACTAATCCCCAAATGGAGAAAAGCCAAAAAATATATTTAGATTTTATTTTATGACCATGCTGCAGTGAAAGAGACTTCAAAGCTATAATCCTAAACAAACACCTGTAAACAGTGGATAAACCTAATGACATTTTCTGAGAAAGTTTCACTGATAAGTACTGCAGTGCCTGGAAACTCATGACACATTTAATTGCTTTCCAATTGTGTTCTTTATAAGTCAATTGCCAAGGGAGTTAAAATCAATTTGTACAGCTTTTAATCAGCAACCTGTACGTAACATTTAACACTGTCTAATAAGACCATCCAAATCCAACTGAAGTCCAATTATCATGTATAAACTAACTAAATATGAAATAATTACATGGCGACTTTTCCCTTAATTTTTGTCAGGATTAAGGGAGGAGGGAATTACCTTTTTCCATATTTTGCACAGGAAATATTTCAGTAGAATGTGGGGTATCAATATTGATCCCATCTTTGAAAATATTTATCTAGCAAGCATTAATTTGCAATTTCACCATTCATTTTAAAAATTCCATTTTATATGCACTCATGGATAAGGAGGTGATTTTATTCCAGCCAAATCTGTTTGTTTCCAATCCCCGTGCTCTCCGCAGGTTTAACAAAATCAAAGTGTAATTATTTGTTCATCAGCTTTGCTGTATTCCTGGCAGTCTGATCTGCTAAATATATTTAAGGACTTTCTAATTTAATCACAAAACAAAGAAATAATACTTATTTTTTATTTGATTTATGAATTGATTTCTAAACTGCCTTTTAGGACTTAAAATCCTCTACTGGTTACAGAAAATATGAACAAAGGCAATTTCTCTTTTTTCCTTGACACATAATAGTATAACAAAATGAAATTGCTGATTGTTTCAGAATTGTACTTTATACAATACACAATGCAATGACTACTACCTGAACTGGCTTTTACGGAAAGACTACACAACTCATGGCTTCTGGGTCTATGAGTTCCTATGTCCTACGATAACTAAATGTTATCTCTATGTTATAGGTCAATATATTTCAGACTGTTGACCTAAGGGACAAAGAACAGGGGTACTCATCACATACATGTCTGGATTGTGAGCCATTAGAAGGTGACGGACTCGGCCGTGGGGGAGCTGGGGGTGGCGACAGCCGACAGGAAGCTCTGGCGTGGGCCGGTCCATGAAGTCACGAAGAGTCGGAAGCGACTGAATGAATAAACAGCAAGAAGGACTGACCACTGATCGAAACAGAGTATTGAAGGGGATAGACAGTTTGGCAGATCTTATAAGAAGTTTGCTGAATCCTACCAAAGGTGCCTCCAGTCTAGCAATCTGTTCCCACAATAGACAACCAGATTCTAGCAAAACGTTTGCATGAAATATATGAGCACAACAGCATCACTCCTTATATTATTGTTCCAATACAATTTTTTTGTCAGGGTTTTACCCTGGAGTAAATTTGGCTGAATGAATATGGGGACATAATAGCACACAGCTGAGCTGTGAATGGCTCATGGCAATTGGACCACGCCTGTAGGGTGTGGCAGCAGAGCAACTCCCATTACACTGCATATAAGCAGAAGCAATCTGTACTGTCTGTTTGGGCTGATGGTTGGAGTTATATCTGGTTAGTGGTGTAAGTAGAATAGTTACTAGTGTTACTTATATGTATATATGTACAGTAAAGTGTGTACAGTTTTGCAACAACCTGTGGACTGTTTTTCTTCGCTATACTCACGAGGCGCGTAACTGCACAATATACGCTGCACCCTGACATTTTTAAATGTTCAGTAAACTCTGACTCTCTGTATTCAAAGTAAACAGCCAATTGTGCAAGTCTAGCATCAGCAGCCGTTTCCAAACCTCTGCAAGGAAAAAGTGTTTTGGCTTGAATAGTTTATACCTATAAATTATAAAAACCTGGTATTTTGCACGTGCTCATTCTAGAATACTCACATATTACCCTAATGTGAGAGATAGTAATATACTGTTCAAGTAACTTCTATAGGTAGTAATTCTATGATGCAGGAAGTAAGCACTTTAATCAACCTATGATTTATCCCAGCTACTTCTAAATTGTTCAGTGCAACGTCCAACTATTATGGGATGCAACTGAGACCTGATTCCAATTTTCTATCCTATGAAAAAATGCAGTCTGAATTTCTGAGATCCTTCTTTATACTGTAATACTCAGATGGGTGCTCAGTGCAATACTGAGACTGGTGTCAGGACTCCCTAGCACTGAAGCTAGGATTTGGCAATCAATTATATTTATAAGATTAAAGCTCAACCTGGCCTCAACAAGGTTGATCACCCTAATTGCAAGGTATAAATTTTAATACAGATGGTGGATACACGTGGTAAGTAAAATGTGCCTCGGGTCTGTCTCCTGAGTTCCTGCTAAATCTGCACTTGGATGAGGCCAAGGAATTAATTAATTAATTTGTTTCTCAACCTTCTCCACATGCTGGCTGGGGAATTCTGGAAGTTGAAGTTCACACACCTTCAAGTTGCCAAGGTTGAGAAACAATGAATTAGACAATAGATTGGGAACACAGAGTTACCATACGACTTGAGTCATATTACAAAGTTCACACCTGTAAAACATCTGTATTGTCTTCTTTCAATTATGGATGGGGCTTTTCCAGGCCTCACTTTAACACTTGCCATTCTGCCATCTTGGAGGGCAGATTTTTAAAAATTCTGGTATCAGAGAAGCAATGCCCATGTGGAACAGGTGTAACTGAATCTACAGAACATGTTTTTTTACCTCTGCTTTTTACTCTGACTTGAGATGATGGCAACTTCAGCCATTAGTAAGGAATTTCAATGGTCCTACTGAGGAAATTCCTATATCTTATCTGACAGAAATCGTAACATAATTTACTCTGTAGCAAAATTTACCAACTTAGTGACAAGGTTATGCCATTAGAAGGTCACCGCCATGGGGCAGAATGAACACTTATATCCATTTGGTAATGTTGCTTATATTTGTATGCTGTTGTGCATTTTAAAATATTTTAGGTTTAGATTATTCTATCAGATCTCTGGTCAATGACTGAGGTAAAGTTTGAAGTTAAGTTAATCATCCTATGAATGAGAGTGCTGTAGCCATGTCTGTTGGACACAATGTAAGATTTAAGGAGATTTATTTATTATTTGAATTTATCCCTGTCCATCTCTACCATGGTAGACTCTGGGCGGTTTACAATCAGAATATATAAAAAGTTAAAAAGACTATACATTTAAAAGCTACTATAAAAATAAAAAATCCAAATCCAAGAGATGGTATGTTCTTAAAAGGAGGATATTACTAAGCTAACCACCCCCAGGAGGAACTATAGTATCAGTTCCTTAATTCCAGGCAAGGCGGCAGAGCCACGTCTTTAAGGACTTCCTGAAGGCCAGGAGCGAGGGCGCCCGTCTCGTCTCAGGGGGCAAGTTATTCCATAGGGCGGGTGCTATCGCAGAGAAGGCACGCCTCCTAGACCCCGCCAGATGGAATTCTTTTCATGATGGGATCCGAAGCATGCCTTCCCTGCATGATCGGGTGGGGTGGGTAGATGTGATCGGGATAAGACGGTCCCTCAGATACCCTGGTCCCATGCCATGTAGGGCTTTAAAGGTGATAACCAACACCTTGAATTGAATCCGGAAGCAAACTGGCACCCAATGCAGCTCACGGAGTAGCGGTGTTACATGTGCTGATCTTATAGCACCCAGAACTACCCGTGCAGCCGCATTCTGAACAAGCTGAAGCTTCCAGATACTCTTCAAGGGTAGCCCCATGTAGAGCGCATTGCAGTAATCTATATGGGAGATGACAAGGGCATGAGTGACTGTTCGGAGGGCCTCCTGATCCAGGAAGGGGCGCAACTGGCGCACAACCCGAAGCTGTGCAAAGGCCCTCCTGGCCACGACTGCCACCTGCTCTTCGAGCAGGAGTCGTGAGTCCAGGAGGACCCCCAAGTCCCGCACTGGATCTGAACAGGGCAGTGCCACCCCATCCAGAGTTAAAGATGACAACTTCCTGGGAATCGAGATGCCATCAATCCACAGCCACTCCGTCTTACCAGGGTTCAGCTGAAGCCTGTTGTGCCCCATCCAGGCCCCTACAGCCTCCAGACACTGAGAAAGGGTGTCGACTGCAACACTCACTTCACCCGGGATGGAGATGTACAACTGGGTATCATCAGCATACTGGTGATACCTCATCCCGTGGTGACGGATGATCTTGCCCAGCGGCTGCATATAGATGTTAAATAGGAGAGGAGAGAGAACCGAACCCTGTGGCACCCCACACAAGAGGGGCCGAGGGTCAGATCTCTCCTCTCCTATTACCACTGATTGGGAACGGTCCCGGAGGAAGGAGGTGAACCAGCGTAAAACAACGCCGCCCACCTCCAACTCCCTGAGCCGTCCCAAAAGGATACCGTGGTCGACGGTATCAAAAGCCGCTGAGAGGTCCAAGAGAGCGAGAATGGATGCACTCCCTCCATCTCGCTCCCGCCAGAGATCATCCATAAGCGCGACCAATGCAGTCTCTGTCCCATATCCCGGCCTGAAACCTGACTGAAAGGGGTCTAGATAATCCGTTTCATCTAGAATCCTCTGGAGTTGCAGCGCCACCACCTTCTCAACCACCTTTCCCAAAAAGGGAAGGTGGGAGACAGGACGAAAGTTGTTTAAAACAGTGGGGTCCAGGGAAGGCTTCTTGAGGAGGGGGTGCACCAGCGCCTCCTTAAAGACCGCCGGGAACACCCCCTCTCCCAAGGATGCATTAATCATCGCCTGGACCCAACCACATGTGACCTCCCGGGCTGACTTAACCAGCCAGGAGGGACATGGGTCAAGGTGGCATGTGGTGGCGTTTACAATCCGGAGGATCCTGTCCACTTCATTAGGTCCAACAGGATCAAACTGTTCCCAGATAACAGGGCAAGTACGTTCCCCTGGCATCTCCCCAGATTGTGCCTCACGCTTAGAGTTTAACTTAGAATGAATCTGAGTGATTTTGTCCTGCAGATGCTTGGCAAACTCTTCCGACCGGCCCTGTAAGTGGGTCACCAAGTCCACCCAACCCAGAAGAGATCTAGTAATCTTAAACAGGGCCGTTGGGTGGCATTCTGCAGACGCAATAAGAGCAGAGAAATATTCACGTTTCGCCGCTCTTACCGCCACAAGGTAGGCCCTAATAGCAGCTCTAGATTGTGTCCGGTCAGATTCCATCTTCATCTTCCTCCAGCGGCGCTCCAGACGTCTCTTAACCCTCTTCAAAACCCTCAACTCCTCCGTGAACCACGGGGAGTGACGGGTCGAACAAGGCAAGAGAGGTTGCATAGGCGCAATCCTGTCCAGGGCCCCAGCCGCCTCCTTATTCCAGGCTGCGGACAGGGCCTCCGCTGGACCATGTAGCAGATCTTTCGGTATAACCCCCAGCTCCCTCTGAAACCTCATTGGGTCCATAAGTCGCCGGGGGTGGACCAATCAAATAGGTCCAGCCTCCCTGCGGAGTGGGGCAGCACAAGAGAGCCTCAAGGTCACCAGGGCGTGGTCTGACCATGACAATGGGGATAGATCTAACTCTCCCCTCAGATCACATTGCCACTGCTCGGACAATAAAACTAAGTCCGGCGTGAGACCACTGTCCCGAGTTGGGTCCTGAATAATCTGAGACAGGCCCATGGCCGCCATGGTAGCCATGAACTCCCGAGCCGCCTCCGAGGCCCGTCCCAGGGACAGCAGATTAAAGTCCCCCAGCACCATAAGTCTGGGGAACACCACCGCCAACCCCGAGACAGCCTCGAGCAAGGTAATATGTATTAATCAGACTTTATTGGGCTATTACAATGAAGTTTATATATCAACATGGATAGGAGGCCTAAGATGGCTAAGGTACAAATTCTTACTTTTGCTGCTTTTTCTCTGCTTCAGGGCTGCATTGATGTGGTCCCATTAAAATCCAATCCTGATCACTGGGATGTTAAAATGTATCTGCCAGTCCATTCAGCAGAACAGTAGATATATTCTATACTGAAGCACAGCTGCAATTTTCTACCTAAGTTTTTATTTGATATTCATCATGCATGTTAGTGTTCAGCAGCAGCCAGGAGACAGACCATAACAAAAATGTTACTTTAAAAATAGTTTTAATTTAATGCATCAAAGGAAAGCTAGCATTTGTAACATCTAACAGAGAAGTGAAAGTATGGAAGGAGGAATGCCTCACACATCCAGGCTGAGGAATTATTTTCAACAAAGATTTCTTTCATCTGCTATGTAGATGAAATTACCGTAATATATGGTGATGACAATGATAAAAAGAATGTTGAATGTAAAGTTAATTTTTACTAGCTTGAAAGATCTAAAACTGAGTCCTAGTTCCATGATCAATTCAACTTCAATATCCAATAATACTGGCTTGCCAAGCATTTTTAAAGGCTAATCCCTAAAAGTGAGTTGGGGTTCTTTTGAAAGTTAAACACTCTTTTAACATTAAAAAGTATCTAATGCCAAGCCTTTAAAATTAGTTAAACTAATTACAGTGTTAGAAGTTTATTAAATAAAAATGGATTTGGATATTAAATATTTGGATTTTAAAGAAATATGGATTTGGCCAAATAGTATGGTTCTAAAAAAGACCTCAGTTAGGTAATGCTATTCATCCTTCAACAGCTGCCAACACAATAAACCTGCCTTTTCTGAACAGAAAATCAATGGCTTGGTTTTGATAATTAGGCATGGTATTAATAAAGGACATTTTTAAATATTTTAGCATATTTATTTGTACCAATCGAAGAGAAAAACAAGAAAACAACAACACACTACCCTTATTGGACATCCTCATCAGTAGAGGAAATGAGGGCATTCTAGAAACACAAGTCTACCGGAAATCTACCCACACTAACCAAGTGCTCCACTACCAAAGCAATAACCCAACCTCCCACAAGAGGAGCTGTGTAAGAACACTATTCAGACGAGCACAAACGCACTGCAGCAACCCAGAACACCAGGAAAAGGAAATAGACCACTTATTTAGCATCTTCCAGCAAAATGGATATCCACGCAACTTTATTAAAAAGTGCCTGATCACTCAACCGTCCACAGCAAAACCAAGAGAAACTATGAAAAGGATTACACTGCCATACAACAGAAACATCTCAGAAACTACTAATAGACTGTTACATCCACACGGCATCACCGTAGCACACAAACCAACCAAAACCCTTCAGAACATCATAAGTAAACCAAAACACCCACTAGCCCAAGAAGAAAAAACAGGAGTTATCTACAACATACAGTGTAAGGACTGTAACAGCCACTGTGTAGGACAGACTGGCAGAAGACTCGGAGAGCGCATCCATGAAGACCAACTAGCAGTCAGAAGACATGATGAAAACTCCTTAATCTCACAACACATGGACAGACTTAACCATACTTTCAACTGGGAAACTGTGAGCATCTTAAACCAAGCCAAATCCAAAAATGCTAGAGAATTCCTGGAAGTTTGGCACTCAGACAAAGCAGCCATCAACAGACACATAGAGGTAAACAACATTTACATACCATTCATAAGAGACAATAGAAAAGCCAGAAGACCAGAACACCTCCTGGCCAGCAATCATCAGCCAGATATGCAAAGATTAACACCAGGATTAGCACCAGAGGAACAATCAAACAGCACAATAGACACTAATCAAGGAACTATTAACTTAGTCAATCAACCAAGCAGCAAACAACAACCCAATCAAGGTACTACCAAGGAGAGTACAACACCCCCACCAACACAGGCAGGACAAGCCATGGTATATAAACAGAGAGCAAGTCCCACTCCCTTTTCGCACTGAAGATGTTGCCTAGCCTGGCAATGAAACGTCTGCAAGAAAACAACAAGGCTCAGAGAGCACCATGGACTCCACATATTTATTTGTATATGGTGCTACAGTATTACTTTTCAAATGGAAAAATAAGATTGTGTAATGAATCTTCCCCAGTGCAATAACGTTTTAGTGGCTTTTCTCACGGACCCATTTTCCTTGCCTTCACCTGGCAATCCTGCAGAACCAGGAAGAAATGCTGAACCAATATCTTCCTCTGCCTCAAGCTTGAGCCGCTTCTTCTGGCTTCTAAGATTACTTAGTTGTTTCAATGACTATTTGATAAACTTTCCTTTAGTCAAACCTCTCCTTGAACCTTCTGAGACTGCTGCCTGCTTGGAGCTTCCACCACCCCACACCATGGTTTCCTGCTCTCCTCCGCTACTAATTTGAGTCTAGAGGTCTTTTCAAAGCAGTTCTCTCAGACAGGAAGGCTGAACTCTGAGACATGAACAGCCTTCCTTGGCTGACCACCAGCTGTTCTCCTCATTGGAACCTTCCCTCTTACTATAACTACAAAGAAAGCAACCAGAACAGACTTAATACACAGTAACAAAGGCAAACTTTTGTCCAATGCGGTTCCATTCTGACACTGCACCCTAGTTATCATACAGTATTCAAAATAAACTCATAAAAATAAAACATTTATTCACCACATGCAACTTAAAAGCTATGGGAAATGGGAACATGCAGATTATATTCTCCATATCTATCTGCTACAGCCAAAGAAAATTCAGCAGCACAATATTTTGCATTGTATCTTACTGGAAGATGTGCCATGCTTCACACTGGTTTCCCCTGTGCTAGTGAACAAACTGGGCATGTAGATTGATATCGGTCTGCAGGATGCTGATGCAAATTATACTAGACATGGAATAATATGCAAAAATTTCCTCAGTTTACAAATTACAAGGTTTGTGGCAGGTGCTGCTCGCAATGATGAGCATGTGGATACATTTATAATTTTGGCTGCACAGTAGCTTTTTGAATTCTTTCAAAAGCTCTTATACACTAAATCAAGACAGAGTTCAGAAAATATATCTCAAAAGATACACATCCTAATCCTTGCAGAGTAAAAGCTGGATTTCTTTTTTAATTCTTTTATTTTATGAGTGTGTATGTGTGTGAGAGAGAGAACCCCACAAAAAATCTTATAAAAAAACAAAATAGTCTTACATATATGATCATGTTATATGATATTAATTTTTTAACTCAGCTCACCTAACAATAGGGAAAAAAGGGAAATCAAGCACATAAACTAATACAAAGACCAAATTTCTAAATAAATCCTCACATTGGATTTCTCCAATAGAAGAGAATATCTGTTAGCTCAGGGTTGAACTGTGGAGTCCTTGGTGCTCTCTAAGCTTGGTTATTTGCTTGCAGATGCTTCATTACCCAACTAAGTAACATCAGAGTGTGAGTGTGAGGTTTGCTCCCTGTTGTCTATTGCTCCCTATGTGTCTATTGGCAGCAGGCCCACAACTAGGGTCTGTGTCACCGGGGGCAAACATGGATTCTGTGCCCCCCATGGATTCTGCGCCCCCCATGCCCCCCCAATGCAGACCTCCCTCCACAAAGCAGTGCGGGGCTTCCCTGGGACAAGCACCCCGCTCCTGTCTGCGATCTCTCTCGCGCCCCTGGCTCCAGGGGAAGGACCCGCTGCGCTCCTGTCTGCCCATCTAGGCTGGGCGGAGCGAGCTGCCCACTGCCACGCTCCCAAGTGGGATGGTCCGGAGTGGCGCCAGGTGGGGGCACGGCCCTGTGGCCACCCCAGAGCCAGCCCCAGGGAGTGGACGAGCCCAGCTGTGCAATGCCCTGGCAGGCCTCTGCGTGGGCTCCAGCGGCGGCGACAGGAGCACGGGCCTCCCTCAGGGCTGGCCGTCGAAAGAGGCATTTTGGGCCCTCCCCCAGCATGGCGCCCGGGGCACATGCCCTGCTTGCCCCCCCTAGTTGTGGCCCTGGGCGGGGGCCACAGCACCATACTGAAGTCATGTTATGGTAAAAATAAGACTTGTATCCTCATTCCCTTATCTGTCATAATAACACCAGTAGATTCCATAAAGAAGACACTGAACAATCTTTTGAAATAGATTTATATTTGGCTATCTAATGAATCTCAGTATCTAAAAGTGAAACCTATACATTTCAAATCTGGTAAACCTAAACCTCCTCTTTCTTTACCATCCTGTAGCACTTTGTACTTAATTTGTGGTTTTTTGAATTGACACACAAATTTTGAAATATCTTTCTGCCATTATTTAAAAGGTACATCAGTTGTCAAAACAGGTATTGTCTGAAACAAAAATAACATTCTAGGTAAAACATTCATCTTCTAACACCAAGTCATCTGCAAAGGATCTTTTTCTCTTTTTTAATTTTTACTCCCACTATCTTCTCATCTTATAGTATCTCTGTTCAGTACTTCTAGAACTAAGATAAACAGCAGAGGTGATAATGGACAGCCTCCTCTAGTTCCCCTTTGTATTTTGCATGGTTTTGTTAAATCACCATTAACAATAATCTGTGCTTTTTGAGAGGCATAAATCGATTTCACCCCTTTTATACAATTCTCTCAAAAATCCATATTCTCCAGAACTTTAAACAATAAGGACCAATTCAGATTGTCAAATGCTTTCTCTGCGTCTAAGAAACTTAGTGCCAAGTGTCACCAGAGTTCTCAATAATAAAATACCTGCCCACACCACAGGCTTGTGCAGGTTAAACGCTTTGGCTCTTCGGCTTTCTAGCACAGAGCATCCCTTTCTTCCTTTCAATGGATTCTCCCTTCTAGGATCTCAGGCCCAGGTAGGTCTCTCTCTGGGAAATGCCGTGCAACTGCCTTGCAGAAATTCACAGTAGAAGGACGACTGCCACAGCCTTGGGCGCTGCGGGCTCTTCCATCGGGTGCTGCAGTTTAGGTGTCGGACGGCTTGTCCTGCCGTTTTCACCTTTGCATGATTTTGTAAGCTGCCGGGAGCCTCGTTTGGATCAAAGCAGTTTACATACTAGTAAAGAAACAAATGAACGAAGAGAAGTGAACTTGACAAGTTTTGGAGAGGTCGGTCCCCAATAGGAAGAACTAGGCAAGATGGCCCTTCAGCAGCTGGGCATCTGACTCTGGCTGGGGGTGAGCAATCCTAGGCTGTGGATTCTCACACATGCTACAACCGCCATCCAGGAAAAAGCCCCCAAGCTTAACCTGTGCAAATACAGCCTGAGCCCCACCTCCTGAGAGGCTGCCCAAAGAGGCACCGCTGGCCTTTCCCCCTCCCGTCCGGGGAGGACGCGGGTCACCGGCAATGCTGCAGCCTGTCTGGAAGGGAGGCATGTGGTGGAGGCTGCCGCACCAGCAGTGGGTGTGAGGAAAGGCAGTGGCAGCTCCATCCCACAGCAGAGGGGCACGTGGAAGGCACGTGCGCGGTGTCCCCAGAAAGAAGGTAGGTTCCCCTCCCGACTGGGCAGCCACGGGGTCCCTCTTGGCTTCCTGCCTCCCTCCCGCTCATGCAGCGCAGCTCAGAGGCTGAGCCCTTTGCTGTCCACGTGCAGTTCCAAAGGCACTTTTTGCATTTAGTTTTGGGGGAGAAAAACCAAACTCCCTTTGGCCTGGATCTGGGATCTGAGACTCTTACCCTACGGAGGGAGGCTGGCTGCCAGGATGGCCTGATGAGGTCTGCCCGCCCACTCGCAGGATGGTCTGCTGCACCAGGCGCGCGTAGCCATCGAGCCAATTTTGTCATTTTGGCACCCCCCCCCTCAGCGTGGCGCCCGGGGCACATGCCCTGCTTGCCCCCCCCAGTTGTGGCCCTGATTGGCAGCCATCAATAGACACATAGAAATAAACCATATTTACACACCATTCAAAAGAGACAATAAAAAAGCTAAGAAGGAAACAAAAAGACCGGAACACATCCTCTCCAGCAGCCAACACCCAGATCAGCAAGGATTGACACCAGGAAAACAATCAAGCAGAAAACAATACCCTAATCAAGGAACTAACAAGGAGAGAAAATCACACCCCCACCAAAACTGGCAGGGCAAGCTACTGTATATAAACAGGGAGCAAACCCCACACTCACTTGCACTGATGATGTTACCTAGTTGGGTAATGAAACATCTGCAAGCAAACAACCAAGCTCAGAGAGCACCAGGGACTCCATTGGATTTCTTATGGTAAAATGCTTATTAGGCTACAGAAGGAGAGTTCTTCAGCCCGTTGTAACATCAGAGAGGAATGGATGTCCTCTAGCCTTATAATAGAAGAGCCAGTTTGGTCTAGTGGTTAAGGCAATGGGCTAGAAACCAGGAGCCTGTGAGTTCTAGTCCTGCCTTAGGCATGAAAGCCGACTGGGTGACCTTGGGTCAGTCACTCTCTCAGCCCAACTCACCTCACAGGGTTGTTGTTGTGGGGAAAATAGGAGGAGGAAGGAGTATTAGGTATGTTCGCCGGCTTGAGTTATTTATAAAAATAATAAAGGCGGGATAGAAAATAAATAAATAAATAAATAAATTACTTTTTATTTTTGCTAACCTCAAAATGTACAATTTCCATTTCCATTGTCCTCCTGATATATTCTACTGGTTTGGAAACTAACTCAAAATAAGAGTCTTCCAGAACAAATTAATATATAAAATAACCTGTATCTAAAAGGGAACAACTATAGCACATGAGTATTACCATATGAACCAAAGTTGCATTATGAGCATTATGTCTCCAACAATGTGCTAAACCAACCAATTTCTTCCTTATAAGCATTATTTGTTCTAACCTGGGGTTGAACATCCTTTCTGGCATGAAGCTAGTAAGGTAAACAGGCTAGTCACCATCTTTTAACCATCTCTAGACTGTTTTACAGGGTTTTGGTGATAATAAACTGAGGTAAGGCCATATATAATTATCTCAGTTCCTTAGAAGGCCAGAATAGTAAAAAAGGTAACTAACATACAGAATTCCCATATTTTTAAATTATCTTTGCAAAGCAAGTACTAGGTCAATATAAGTGCCAGTTCCCACAAAGTGAAAAGAAAACAGCCTGAAATCAGACTAGTCCATTACCATTAGAAGAGATAGGGATCCAAAGAGAGTAACTTCAAGTCCCTTATATCACACAGGCAGGAGAAAACAGCACAAGAATTTAGATATTGATTTGACTATAAATAGGGCTTGTATGTGATACATAGCAGTTGCTGGAATTCTTTCATAATGGCTTCATTAACTTTTCTACAATAAACCTAATTATCAAAGTGTTGTGTCCTTGAATGTTTGCTTCTGCCTATTTCCAGGCTAGTGTTGTTGAGAAGCGCCTAAGAATCAGAGTGGTTGGTAGGAGGTTGGGCAGGGTATTTCTGTGAGAACTGCAGTGGATAGAGCAATGATGTTAATGTCAGATTTCTCATATGAAATTGGCAAATTGGGTTTCTCTACAAAGCAAAAGTGTTTTGGCAAATTGCATCCTTTACAAAGCAAAGGCCTCTCATGGTGACGTGAAGTGCAGGTGCAAGATAACAACGGTCACATGTGTATTGTTATGGCTAGTTTCTGGATCTTCCCATGAGAACAAATCCTCTGATTTCCTCTGTGGGAAGCCTTGCCCTGTGAGAGCAAGGAGGGGGGGAACTCAGTGCTTAGATGCAGCACTGCCACCCAATAGCAGGTCATGCTGTGTGCTTTAGGCCTAATGCTTTGGGCCTGGTGTGTGTCACAGCGAACTTCCAGCCAATCAGAAAGCTAGAAGAACTGAATATACAACCATGCAAAATGGTGTTCTATGCTTCTTGATTTCTAGTGTCTTTTAGCCATGTAGTTCTTCACGTGTTCACTTCCCGTGGACTGGGCAGAGTGAGCTATGCCTGGCTTTGGGTATAGGCCGTGGCAGGAACTCTGGCCCTGGGATCATTACACGGAACTCTGCTTATAAGTTTGTTTGTTTTTGTTTTTCCTTTGACAATGCTGTACCATGTATATTCAACTTTTTCATTTTTGCGATAATGTGATTGTATATACATTATTGCCTTATGCTACCAGTAAACACTGTTAGCCCTACAAGCTGCATTCTTGTCTGTTTATTCTCAGGCCTCGAGTTTTTCCCCTTTAAGCCAGTGTACATCCCATCAGTTAAATGGGTGAGGGTCATGTTCCACATGTGGGCAGGGCTGTGATTTACCACTTTTCCTTAGGCTGATATTTGGGAGATTGTGAGATGATGATGATGATGATGATGATGATGATGATGATGATGATGATTTTAGGCCTTGTACACAAAAATTGTGTCATTCATCTTTGGCCACTGCAACCAAAGTGGCTTCTGGGGCCACAAGAAAGGGGGTTTCAGGGTGACCTCAGATTGCACTACATGATGGCATTATCATATCAGTTAATCAGGGATACTGTAGATTGAAATTGAAAAGGTGGAGAATCCATATGCCAATTTAGCAAAGCTTGGGGTCTTTAAAATACACTCTCCCCACCTTGTTGTGAGGTATATAGGGATAACAAAGAAAGATTTCTCTTGAGAACTGCAGGATTCCTTTAAAATACATGAGTCTGTGCACACGCATGTGTGTGGATGGATAGAGATAATTAAAGTTGAACTATAAATCCCAGCCATTACTGGTTATTGCTGAAGCTGCTGGGAGTTGTAGTTTTCAGCCATATCTTCTTTAGTAAGGCAATGTCTGCTAATGCCCTTATTGTTAGAGCAGATTTCCATATTATTAGCAACACAGAGTATTGCCCTGTGTATTGTAATCGGCAATGAAACTAATTTTTCTCTCCTGGCATCATCACATTGCATATTTTCCCCCATTTATTTTGCTGGTTTTTGCCTGTTTCATTTACTCATTTCTTGTTCGTTATATTTGTATTCCACTGCAATCAAATGATTAGTAATATGAAATATGTATGTGGTGCTGGTGGTGGAATTACATTGCATTATTCTTGGGATCGGGTGCAATGTAGACTAGCCTCCTCGTGGTGCACCCCGGGCAATGTGACTTGTCATGGCTAAATAGTCTATACATCCGGCTGCTGGACCTCACAAGGGATTTCCCAGCAAGAAAAATGCCATACGAAATAAATAAAATAATAAATAAATAAATAAATATTCTTGGGATTGTATTTACAATTTACATTGTATTACGGTATAAATTTTACTACAGCTTATGGTGGGGAAAAATTGGCCACTCGGCTGTAGGTTTCTTCTAATGTTCTGACCATTAGGCAAAACTAACACAGAGGATAAATTTCTGCCTTTTTCCAGAAAGAAATATTCTTTCTACTATTTATTTATGTTTAATATATGTTCACTTCAGGAGGAAGACATAATTTCCCCAGCATTTTCTGCACAAATACAGAGACTAAAAGCTTCAGGCGACTGTTACCCCCAGACTTGGCTTTTGTCAAATCAATGACACGTCACGTTAACAGCGGTGTTTAATTCTATCAATATGTGACCAATTGTGTTAGATTGTTTGGCCATTGATTTCACTTATTGCTGCCTTTGAGCTCTGAAAAAGAACTATTCCCCCCTACATTCCCTCACATGGTGACACATGCTTGAACTGACTTTTATTTCACAAGCACACAAGGTATGCACTTTCTGAGATATTAATTTGTATTTCTGAAAGATGCAACTCAAAGTTAATGCACTTCCGAAGTCATCAGTGTGTTGCGTGCCATTATCATCGGAGTCTTAAAGAAATAAATCCCCATCCATGCCCCTTCTTTGAGCCTTTTGTGGTTAGGTATGAAAATACTACAGCTACGTATATTAAAACAGAAACAGATGCAAGATTTAATATGAGTGTTGCTGTTTTGCATCAAGTACTTAGAAAGGGGCCTAACGGTAGCAAAACCAAGGCTCATCTTTATTTTAGTCAGGTTGAAGTTCAATTTTGTACTGTATACTTGGTCACAAATATTTAAATTCAAAATCATTCACCTCTTCTCAGAGAGAAAAAAAATCCTCTTTTGAGTTTTTGTGACATGCACTTAGCATTCAGATTGCCTAACCTGTTTGTGAAAAATGTGAAGAGGAAATGTTTTTACAGCCTTACTAAAGACTGAATTTTGATTACAGACAAGGAGATTAAAAATACAAATGTGAGCTTATTTGTAACCCTAAACAGTTTGTGCAGGATGGGCATGTAATGTATTTAAGTCACCTTTTTTTCCTTTAGGAGATATTTTATATCTGTATGAAGCTGGATGATAATGTCATGCTATTTTTAATGCTTTTTTTCAATACCCCCAAACAATAATTATGAATTTGTCAGTTATACCATCTATTAGTATTGTTTGAGAGCCAGTTTGGTGTAGTGGTTAAGGCACCAGGCTAGAAACTGGGAGACGGTGAGTTCTACTCCCGCCTTAGGCACAAAGCCAGCTGGTGTGTGGACCTTGTGCCAGTCACTTTCTCTCAGCCCTATGAGGGAGGCAATGGCAAACCACTTCTGAAAAACCTTGCCAATAAAACTGCAGGGACTTGTCCTGGCAGTTTCTGAGAATCGGGCATGACTGAACAGAAAAAAAAGTATGGTTTAAAAAAGAAAAGTAGGCACTGAGTTCAATAGGGCTTGCTGTTCTGTCATTCTGTATACATGCAGGCTCCTACTGTTCTGTTGAAGTTACTTCTATGGACAGTGTCATTTTACAGCCAACTGATTCAGACTTCTCAGTGATTTGACCAAGCTCTGTAGGACTCCCTCCCTCCCTCCCATTTGACTAATACATTCATCTCTCTTGATAGTCTTGAAAGTAGAAGTTGATGCATAGCTAGCTATTTTCTAATCACCCCCACCAACACAGGGAGGACAAGCCATGGTATATAAACAGAGAGCAAGTTCCACTCCCTTTTCGCACTGAAGATGTTGCCTAGTCTGGCAATGAAACATCTGCAAGAAAACAACAAGGCTCAGAGAGCACCAAGGACTCCACAGTTCAACCCTGAGCTACAAATATTTTCTTTGATTGGTATTTTCTAATCAATCAATCAATCAATCAATCAAATGCATCTGCATTGTTTTTTCCTTAAGACATTGGTAAGTAAACTCTTGGGGAAAGTAGGCACATTTGGAATTTGGAAGCATGTTGTGAGCACCCTCCCTAGCAGGCTTTGTAGCTCACTTATTGCTCACCACAGTGGACACAGCCAATCACAGAACACCCATTTACACAACAGTTTCTAGTCCAAAATGATAACACACAATTTATTTTTTTAATGAAAAGAAGTTTTTTTTAAAAAAAATCTATATATGACAGAGGGCCTGGCAGGCATATAGGGAGGTATATAAGTAGACAGAATCACCAGTGACATGCTGTATATACTGCTGAATCCAGATTTACTCATACTTAATGCAGGCCTATTGAGATGAATGGAACTGTAAGTTAGCAGGGCTAACTTAACTACCATTGATTTCACCAGGATCTAGCTTAAGCTTGACTGTATCTGGATCTGCCTATAAACATTACCTTGAGTACACTGTTTTTCACAGTTTAATAACACTTTGTTGTAGGGATCCTCTGTCTTATGATTTCTTCATTTACAATTGAGAGGCTATTTGTTTTCCAGAGCTGTCTATTGTAATTCTTGGCAGGACAGTTATTGATATTTCTCTGTTTTCCAATCTTTGTTGAATATTATATTAGAAACCAGGGAATGGCAATCTTTTGTAGCACAAAGGGCCATTGTGCAGCTTCAGATGGTTGAAATTTAACACCATCATGAAATTATTTGGGGGAAAGTTAGCCTTCCTTTCAGATAAATACAGTCAATTTGCACACAGTGTGAAAATGGCAAACAGAATTTGAATTACTTATTCATTACACAGCTAAATAGTAACATACATATTGCCTCCCATCATCTACAACACAATGCTTTTTAAGTGGTATTAGCAGGTAAATTCAGTTATAAAAGGTATCCAATACTGTATCATATAATCTTGTGAAGTATGTACATACATAAACCAGTTATAAAATTTTTGAAATCTGCTTTACAGTACAGATTGTCCTCAGAATTTCTGGCGCTAAGTGATGCAGTCATAAAGCATGATGTCTCATGACTGCATCGCTTAGCAACGGCAACCCCGGCAGTCCCCATTGCCATAGTTAAGTGAGGATCACAGGTCATTACGCTAGGACCTCCTTGCAACTTCATGCCAGTTTCCAACAAGCAAAGTCAATGGGGAAGCCAGCAGGAAATTGCAAGTCCCAGGCAACTTGCAAGCAGGCCAGTGGGTGGACAAGTGGCTGCTGTGGCACTGCGCAAGCATGCTGGGCCAGGAGTGGCTGCTGCAGGGTGAAGGAGGGTGTACCAGCAGCTAGGGCGGTGCCACACAAGGGGGGTGGGTGTGCATGTGCTACGGAGTCTCATACTTCATGTACACCATAACTGGGCTCCTCGAGAGAAAAAGCGGCAGGAATAGGGGTGACTTACTGGAGCGACTTGCCACCAGTTCCACATTGACTTTGCTTGTGAGAAGCCAGCAGGGAAGGTTGCAAATGGCAATCAAAAGGTAAAATTTTAACAGTGGATCCGTAAGTGGCTATAAAGGCCAATTCTGGATCCGCACAACATCCCACAATGAGGGCATAGGTTTCCAGGTGGGAGACGGTCATGATGAACTTGTACCACTCATTCAATGCCATTGCAACTTCAAATGGTTGCCGAACAAGTGGCTGTTAACCGAGGACTACCTGTATACATTTCTTGTTTGGGCCATCTCCCTCTACCAGCTTATCCCATTCATTTTATAATGAATGATTATTTTGGTCAATGGACAGTCATAAAACATATCACATAGATGAAAACACTTTAGCTACATATTCCCTTAGCTTACTGTTAATTTTTCTTACCATAAACTGCTCCCACATTTTTAATCAAGTGCTGTTAAAACCTTGTGAAGATGAACCCACAGTGGACTTAGACAGAGGCTATTCTGCTAATGTCACGGAGCAGGCAATATGAACAGAGCACTAGCAGAAAATTATTGGGTAGCAATTCAAAAGGTCAAGTGTTTGAATAATAAGCCAGAGAGATCAGAGTAAGAGAGGGGAAGAAACGAGTTCAGTTGGTATCTGAAAACAATCATTCTCAGTCTATTCAGACTTAGACATCAGTTGAAACATAATTCTGTGCCAAGATCTGCATTTTCCCCCCAAATTTTGTGATGTTTGCAGTTCAAAAAATGTATTTAAAAATGCATATAACCCCAACATTACACTTATGTTTAATGAAAAGCAAGTTGTGTTTTTAAATAAATCCATATAAATCTTTGTACGTAATTTTTAAAGTGTAACGAAATGTAACTGAAAGCCAGCATATAGTATTTCTTATTTTTAATTTATGTTTACAATGGGGGCCGCGGTGGCTCACGTGGCTAAGGCGCTAAGACGCTGAGATGGGAAGATCTTAAGGTCGGCGGTTCGAAGCCCGTGTGCGGATGCCACGTGACGGGGTGAGCTCCCGTCAGCTAGCCCTAGCTTCCGACGTCAGGCTCTAGTGACAAGCCGGTCGGTTAGCCCCCGTCGCAACTAAATGGATCAATCAATTACCAACTTCCGGTTGATCCGGAAAAAAGCGGACCCTGCAAAAAAGTGGGATAAATGCTAGGATGAAGAAGAATAGAAGCCCCCCCCCTTTCTGTGTGTGTCCCAGGGTCACATGCACATCCAAAAGGAATGTGCATAGGGGGGCCGCGGTGGCTCACGTGGCTAAGGCGCTAAGACGGGAAGATCTTAAGGTCGGCAGTTCGAAGCCCGTGTGCGGATGCCACATGACGGGGTGAGCTCCCGTCAGCTAGCCCTAGCTTCCGACATCAGGCTCTAGCGACTAGCCGGTCGGTTAGCCCCCGTCGCAACTAAACGGATCAACAAATTACCAACTTCCGGTTGATCTGGAAAAAAGCGGACCCTGCAAAGAAGTGGGACAAACGCTAGGATGAAGAAGAAGAAGAGAATTTATGTTTACAATATTTATTCCTTTACAACAAAGTAAAAAAAGCATTAAAACATATATAAATAATAGCAATCAAAAAATTGAAAAAATCTCAGAAGGAGAAAGTGAACCTCAGAAGGAGGTGCAGTGAATGTAGAGGATGGCCTTGAAGGACAGGGAAGATCCATTACCAATACAATAATCAGATAAAAGAAGCTTGAACTCAGGCCAAGAAAGTGGTTTACAGAAATGCCCTAGACACCACCATTACCACGCCAATTCTCATGTAGATAAATAGGGAAAGAGGGAAGCACATTCAGATTGCAGGATTCTGTTATCATAGCTGTTCTAATAAAAGTAGCTTTAAGTCTACACTTAGTATGGTCTACTTTATAGGGCTGACAAGAAGAGAACTTGGGCCCTCTCTAAATGATTGGACTGGACTGGCAGATATGATTTTGGTAAGCATCACTGGATATATCCTGAGCCGGGAAGCCTACTGCCAACCAGTGCAGAACTTCAACATTGATGTTATTTTTTGCTTGATGGAATTGACCTGTCAGTTCTGTACCACCTGTAGCTTCTGAGGTCATCTCCAAAGGTAACTCCATGTAGAGCACTTTGCAGTAGTCCAGCCAGGTGGTGATCAGAGTGTGAATTATTATTGCCAAGACATCTTGATCCTGGTAGAGTCATAACCATGCACCAGCCAAAGCTCTGGTTTAAACAGCTTCCACCTGCTATTTAACCAGGAGCCATGAGTCCAGGAGAACCTACACTCATTAATTTATTCCTCTAGGGGGATGTGACCTAGTCCAAAGTAACTACTGGAGCTGATATTAAGATGTTGTACTGGAAGACTCAGCTTTGTAATACATGGAATAAAATGATGGGAGACCTGCATGTTTGTTATCTTGAGTTCCAAAAAGAAAAGTGGGATGTATGTACATGTAGTATAGTAATAAATAAGAACCTAAGCTAAATTGGCAGGGTTCCCATTGTTAGATTGAGTCAGTTTCTACAATGAAGATTTTACCAATGAATATCCCGTGATAACTGAGCCTTTATATAGTTCTTAAGCAAAGCTACATCTCTGAAGCCTTGATTCTTTGCTAGTGAAGGGATATCATTAAATCATGGGAGAACATTGTTATGATGGTCAGAGGTCATACCTATCACTTTTTGGAAGGATGGCGGCTGAACTGAGCAGGTTAATAATGCACTATTGCCAGGGTTATGTTACATGCATGGTCAGGGACAAGATGCCAGAATTTTTAGATATTACTGGGGGTGGGGGAGAATGAGATTGTTTTTTAAAATTACATTGAGCCTATCTTAAGGGCTTGCATTTTAGTGTTCTGTTCCATGAAGTGTATCTTGGGGTAACTGTGGTCAAAGGGAGTTCTGGGGGAGTGGTGTAAAAAAGGAGGCAAGGGCCACGTGCAGCCCAGGTGTTACAGGTTTTCCATTCCTACTTTAAGGATATCCCTTCAGCCTGGCATATGGTGCTCCACAATGTGTGTCCATTACATCTTGCTAAATAAACACATGTTCAGACAAAAGTTTCTTAGACAGAGCATTCTGGCCCTTCAAGTAAGATCTAGCTTGTGGGATAAAGTCACTGAGGACCTTGGTTCAGGATATTCAGCTCAAGAATCTCAGAGCCCAACAGCTGAAATTTTTGAAATCAAGCTTAACATTGAGGCTTATATTTTGCCCTTCGGGGGAATATACCATTCACTCACCTGCCTCTTTCCCTTGGAATCAGTGCCTGCGACCTGGTTATAGTCCAGACTGAAAAATTGGTATATCTGTTTCTTTTCTTTTACGACACTTGAATTAGCCCATTCCTATGTTCTAGGCATCCATGCCTTAGCTTGAGGAACTGGGATGCATCCACACATGGCAGATAGTGGGATGGCCTGCAGATATGCAGATTAGCTGTGATGTAAGTGAGATATACTTTGACAAGTAAGCACTCAGCAGGTTATGGTGAACTGTGGGGGGAGAACATAGTTCTACAAAATGCTGCAGAAATCCAAAGAAGGCACTGTGGCAGGGCAAGTACGGACTGTCTTAATAGTCCAGCCCCATCTCTCTGGCTGTAGGCAGTAGTGCAGTCAGTACTGGCATAGGGCCAATATGAAATACATCAGATGGGCATATGACAAGGCAACCACAGGCAAGGTGCAACATATATTGCTGAGGCACTGCAAGAAAGAAAGCAATGACAAGCTACTTTTTCATATATGCCAAGAAAACTCATGGAAAGAAGTTCAACAAGACAAATGCCACCTTGTTCAAAGATGAGACCCCCAGGTCTAGAGATAAATATTTGGCAACTGGGGAAGAGCAAAGAGCTTTATCAAATAGGCCTAGGAAATATGTTGTGACTGGATCAAATCTTTTGGGAAGTCCAGTTGCTGATGTAGCCAGAACCAAAAAAAAAATTGGTTGGAAAATTTGGGCTAGGAACCTGCCATGATTCAGAACAACAACTCATAGACTTCTATATAGAAAATGGACCGTTCATTGCAAACACATTATTGCAACAACACCGAAGATAGCTCTACAGCTGGACATCTCTAAATGGACAATACCATAATCAAATACAGCAGATGGAAAAGCTCTATGCTGAATAGCAAAACACTGCCAAGTGCTAACTGTGGACCAGTCCATCAGTTGATAATCATAGAAATATACATCAGACTGAAAAAGACTAGAAAAGTTCCAATCCCAATGAATTATAATCCAGGACTCTAGATTATCTAGACTGAGGTTAGAAACAGATTCAAAGACCAAGACCAAGTAGACAGAGAGCCACTTTCTATTATTATACCTGTTCAATCTATACACAGAATACATCATATGGCCGCAGTCTGGAACAATGAAAGGCTGGAGTCAAAATTGGTGGAAGGACTGTCAATAACCTGAGATATGCAGATGACACTATCTTGATTGCAGGAGAACAATCATTCTAAAAGTACATGAAAAAGGCAGGGCTTTCGTTAAACATCAAGAAAAGTGAGACTACATCAGCTGGATGACTAGAAGAATTTAAGATAAACAATGAATAATAAAGTAATTGATTATTGCAATTTTTTAGGCTCCAGAATTGATGGTAGGTGTGCAAAAGAGATTCAGAGAAGGGAAGAAAAAGCATTGAGGGGCCTCGACAAACTCATGAAAGCCTGAGACATTTCAGTCAAGACAGAAGTTAGAATGGACAACTCAATAGTGTCGTGGGGGGCTCGGACTTGGAGTCCATGGGGGGTTCGGGCTTGGAGTCAGAGTCAGACAACGAGGACGGGCGGCCAGCCTCTGACGTAGAGATGGAGGGCGAGCAGACAGCTCTAGATAAACGGCCGCCTGAGCAGTCAGAGGCGGGGCTGTCAGCGAGCAGCAGGCACAGGTGCCGCTGATTAGTGAGGACGAAGACTCAGAGCTGCCGCCCCTTCCCAGTGCTCGAGAAAGGAGAGCGGAAAGGAGAGAGGAACAGTGGAAGTCAGTGAGGCTACGTGCGAGAAAGTAGCCCCGCCCTCTTAAATAAGCTCCACCCGGGTCTGCCTCTATAAAAAGGGAACCGCAAGCCCAGACCGATCATTGGAGACAACCGTCTGCTTACCAGACTCCATGTGCCTTGACTTCTGATTGGAAACCTCGTGACCTGACTCTTGACCCCGCTTGACTAATCTTGTTTCGAATGTGAAGCTCCCTTAAGGCAAGCTTGTGGGACTTTTGGGGCTTGTTTTTGTAGAGTGTGTGCGTCTGCACTCACATTTCCTTGCCGCCTGCTCATTACCTCACAAGTTTATCTCACAAGTTTCTCAGTAAAGTTTTACAAGTGCCTCCCTGGTGTATTGCGTGTGATTGGGCTAGGACAGGATAAATAGTATTTCCTGTTATGATGTACAGATCTGAGGATAGACTCTGTACAACAATGAGAGGAAGACTCCTTTGAGCTATGGTGTTGGAGAAGGCTGCTTCATGTTCCTTGGACAATTACAAGAACCAGAAGTTCTCTAACCCTAACCCTAGAGAAAATAAAGCCAGAATGCTCACTGGAAGCAAGGAACATGAAACAGATACTTTAATACTTTGGACACATTATGAGGACTTATGCAGCTACAGAAAAGACAATAATGCTGGGCAAGATAGGTGGAAACAGAAGAGGCCAACAGAGCATGAGGTGGATAGATGGTGTACTGGAAGGCACGGAAATGCACTTGCAAAAATTGCATAATACAACAAGAAACAGGATAGTTTGGAGAGCTCCATAAAATCACTAGGAGCTAGCTGTGACTCGATGGAGTTTAACAACACCACAACAGTGTTCTAGGCTGGGGGAAAAAGGAGGTGTTAGCATCATATGTAACTGGAATCATACATGTTTGAGGTTTAGTTCCTTGTATCTCCTGTTTAAAATAATCTCAGGCATAATAATGGGCTGGAAAAGATGTCTCTCTAAGACCTGGACAGACCCTGTCAGTTGGAGTAGATAATAATGGGGTAGATGGATCTGCCTCATTATAAAGGAATTTCATATCATGATTTGAATGCTGAGCTTCAGTCAATGACATTTTTATATTTTTGCCTGGACAGTTGTTCTTCACAATAGATAAATAACTGAGTCTGACACATTCTTTCTCCCACTGACATTAGTAGCAATAGTCAGTATAATTTAATCTATGCAAAGGCTGAAAAGCATATCAAAAGACCCAGAAAAGAGATGGAATCCATTGCTTCTTTCAAGGAAGGCACCATAAAGTTCAGTGCCTTGCTGTGCTTGATTTATAGTCCTACTGCCTTAGGCAACTTGTAAGACAACAAGGGGTGGCTGCATGCCACTCTTAATTAAGATGGTTGGAGGTGTGCATGCGTTAGGAGATCCTTACCCACTAGCTGCTGCAGGCAGTCGCCTAAAGCCTCTAGTCCACCATAGAAGCTTGTTTCTAGCACTTGGCTTATCAATTTACTTGCAGATGGCTCTCTGAAGTATTAACTCAGGTTAATTATTCGTCAAATATGATTATGCAGTGGTAATGTAAAAAATCGGAAATGTAGGATGGAATTTTTCACTCCAGCAGTTTGGCAATTGTGGCAGCTGGTGGAGTCGCTGTAGTAATTACGAGCCCATTCCAGCCGGTGGATCGGCCTTCTGGTTCAGAGAGGAAGGGGAGGGAGTGGTGGGGAGAGAGCGAAGGGAGAGAGAAGGAAAAAGCAATAAAGAACTAAGGGAGCAAGAATATGAGCCGTGCCAGTCGACGACGTGGGGGAAAAAATTCACAGCTGCTGGTAGTGATAAATGAGAGACGGTGGCCCTACTTCTAATCAATACATGTAAATGCTACTCATTACAGCTTTTATACACACTTCTCAATTAGCCTTTCCTCCCACTGGTAACAAGGAATGTCATGCTTTCTGGACTGTGAAAGTGGTTGAGCACTAAGTTCACCTGCATCTGTAAAGACACAGTAACAATGCTCCAGGCTCAGCTTGGCAGCAGGTGGTAGCAGTGGAAGTCTAAATTCCTCCCGTAATGCAAACGAAATAAAATCCCAAGTGCTGCCATTTAATTAAATGGGACATTTTGTGTTTTTAAATACTGGTTGCTTTCTATTTCTCTCTTAGATCTACAGTGGATCAAACTAGAGACAGTGCAGATTCTGCACTTTTCACAGAAGAAAACGCACACATACAGTATACAACGAATGGATGGGCCAAGCCCACGGAAACTTCAAGTCGTTTTGGACCCAGTCTACCAGTACAGTTTCTGTGCAAGCCTGATAAACAGAAGCTAGGCAAAAGGAGACAGTTGCTTTTGACAGCTCTTACTGTATTTGTTTTAATGGGTCAGAAACAAAGGATCCCCCCCCCACATGTTCTGCATTTTAAAAGCATCATTTTAAACTAAGGTTTAAAGAGCAGGATTTCAACAAACTCTCCCTAAACATTTGATCTAAAAATGTTTTAACATTCACACTGCAATACCAACTAAAGAAGGTAAATTTTCTTTTTGGCTCTATGAAATTGAAAAGGTGTTGAATGCGTAGTGCATCCTATTCTTTTTCTTCTTTTTCTTTCTTTCTTTCTTTCTTTTTATGGTGATGATGGCTCTCTCCACGATACAGGAATTCATACAGCATCAAGGGCCAGATTGTGACCTTCTAGTGAACAAAGGAAGAGAGCTGATCACCTGAGACAATGAGACTGCAAGGCTGGTGAGTAATTGCTCAATAGTGGGAGAAATAGGCTGGTGATCCAGACTTAAAAGAGGCTATGTAACCTGGGCCTGCTGAAAACCAGCCTCTGCTGAACAATAGACTCTCCAAACTCCCATTGAGAAGTATATTTTTTCCATCAGCAGAAAAAAATTGCCTTATTCTATCAGGTCACTTCCTTCTTTTCTAATCTAACATACCCTACTTTGCTCAATTAGGGAGCCACTCTTTATCAATTCCTCTGCTAATTATATATTAAAAAAACATTTGCTTTTACCTCAGGTTACATACAGAAACATAGACCCTTGCCAAAAGTAGCACCCATATGATTTTTCTGAACTTTATTACAACTAATAATTTAGTATCTTTTTCTAAACAAGAATTGTTAATATATGTATTGCATGTGTGCATGTGCCTATGTATAACACATATAACATTCTTTAAGTTAAGCTTCACAAAATCTAATTCAGAAAGCACACTGTGAATATTTATAGTAATGTTTTGCTTTAAATATAAATGCAAATCCCTTCATCTGTGCTAACTGCTTACCTGGTTTCTTGAGTGATGTCCTGTGTCATATGCATGGCACACCGAGAAACTAAGAGGGCAAATGTTTCTCTGGAGTTTACTCCCAATCTGCTATAAGTGGTCTATATCATCTATAAACAGCATCCCTGAGGTGAAACTGCATAGCACTCCCAACATGTCAATCATAATGGCTCAACCTGCCCACCTGCTGTGTGGGGCACATATACCTGTCTCGTTCTCCATCTTTTATCTTACAGCACTAACTTATTTGTCCTGCTGTTTAATAAAATGCACATTTTGTCAGCAAAAAAAGCTTGAGTGAAAATAATGTCTCATGTGGAAGACAACATTTATGACAATGGCAGAATTGGCAGCCTTTCTTGAGGATGGGGGGGGCAAATGTTTTAGGCTCTAGTGATAAACTACTTCATCCCTCACTAACTCATAAGCAATTAGGATTGTCAAGAGAGCCATTCGCTCATTTAGTTTACTTTCCTTGTATGCCACCCATTCACCAAAGACTCAGTGTGACTAACCTTTCAAGGGCAGCCACATTACAATAATCCAAATAGGTGATGACTAGTGCATTTGTGATACCTTTGTGATGTATGTATTTCCATGCTGAAGAACAGAAGCACAGAGACTCAAAAGTCTTAAATGTTTGCAACTGAGTGAAAAAAATGAGAATAGTTTATGAACTGACAGGCACTGCTGAGAGGAGCAGCTAGTCTTGGGGAATCTTCACTAATTTTGTGGGTTTTTAAATGTATTGTATGCATTGTGTGTGCCTGTGTGTGACAGTGAGAAGGTAATGAGAAAATGTATGTCACATATCAGCAATAACATCCCAAGCACTATCCATGTGCTCATTACATATCGGTAATGAAAGCTCAAACACCATAAAGAAGGGTTTAATAACGAAAGACATCTGGATTACACACAACAATTGAAGAACAACAGTTCATTTGGGTTCTAAAGCACATCACCAAATATTCTAGGTATTTATAAACTATCTAATCACCATCAGCAACTCTGGCTTGCCCTCTGCTACTTCAGTACTATGTATGTCCTGTGTGGGAATGCTTTCCTCGTGTAAGAGAAAAAATTGTCCCTTAATAAACAGCTACTGCTGAACTGTCACTGTGTGAAACTCACTTACATAAATCAATCAATCAATTTATTCTCATGGAATAGCCAGTCCAGGCACCTGTTCAACTATAGCCAGTCAAAATGACAGAAAATGACAACTGAAAGATGCTAGACATCCTCTCAAGTGGAAGACATCGGAGATCACAGAAAGGCTTTCTTATGGCAAAGAGTGATGGTGTCTGTGGATGGTTGATGGGACATCATAGGAGGATGACTGAGGTGCCGGCTTTTTGGTTTCAGTTTTGTGGTTTTGTGATTCTATTGTTTGTTGTGAGCCGGCCAGAGTTGTGCTTTAAGATGGGTGGACATACAAAACTTTTAAATAAATAAATAAAGTGTTACATACTAGACTGTGACAAGCAGCAGACTACTGTATGTAACATCTTCTAATTGTCTTTTGTAAGGGGCAAACTTACATATTGCAGGATCTCACTTCAGCCAACTGACAAGCAAAGAAATGTGCAGTATGATGCAAAAAAGCACAACCTTTGAATTTCATATTCAGAATATAAAATTAAATCTGACTACAGTAACAGACTGTACTTTATACTTTTGGGAGCTTACATATTCATCTCAGTAGACATACTTTCTTCTGACCTGCTTACAAATGGGCAAAATATTGCTACAAAATAAATTTATACTAAGCATACAACCATCACCATCACCACAGTTTTTTAAGACATTTATGAATAATTAGGTCCTTAAAAGGTCTGCATTGAGCACTGGTGCTTTTCAATTTATTTTTCAATGATCTAGAATTGGAAGTGAGCAAAGAGGTGGCCATGTCTTCTGACAACACAAAGTTATTTGAAATGTTTAGAACAAAATAAAATAAAGGGCTCAAAATGAAACCTGCAAACTGGGATCACGGACACTAAAATGGCAAAGATGATGATTCACAGAGGCACTGATGGGGTCTGAAGTGAAAGGTTCCCCCAACAATCACAGCACCAAATCATGGAATCTTCCAATGAATCTTAATTCAGCACAGATGAAAAGGTGTATTTCTTTGTGCAGTTCATAATTAAAGGAAGGAATTCACCATGACATCTAGTGATAAACATCAACTTGGAAAATTTTCAAATGGATTAGACAAATTCAGGGTCAATGGCCACTGGTCATGTTAGCTGTAAATTGCCATCAAATGGACAGGCTCTTGATCTGAATCAGCATGGTATTGTGTTTTTTATGATGAATTATGTAAAATACATGTAGAGAAATTTATGGATGGTGTTTTAATCATCCATTACTTGAAAGAATCTTGATCAGGGAATTCTTGGGGAAATTAATAAGGAATACTATCACATGGGTAGCTATGAGCATGGAATCCTGCTGGAGTTGACAGTCTGTCTTTTATCGTTTTCCTTCTTTTTAAAATAGTAATTTCTGTAACTCAGAGCATTATCTTTACAAAAAATAACTAATACATGGGAAATAACATAGAACAGTGCTATAGTACATGTTTGGCTGAAAGACAGTTCCAGATTCAGTCCTTGACATCCCCAGTTACAGAAGTCAAATAGCAAGTGTTCTTAAATCCCCAGAGAGCTACTTTCAATCTAAGTAGGCAGAAGAGCAAGTAGTCTCAAGTGGAATAAAAGAGCTTCCTATGAGCTAGTAGTAGCAGTAATAAAAAGTAAAAAAGACCCCTCCCCTGAGTTCTCCTGGACATGAGCATGCATGGACACACAGAGAGTATGAAATTGTAAAATAATTGTATGAAATTGTAAGATAATTGTAATAATAATAATTGTAATAATAATTGTAATAAGAGAGTGAAATTGTAAAATACTATGTAGACCAGGGCTTTCCAAGGTTTTCCCGTGGCGACACACCAACCGCCATTGGTGTGTCGCCGCGGGAAAACCCGGAAGCGCCACCATTGCAGCAGTGCGCAAAAACCCGGAAGCGCTACTGCCGCTTTCGGTTTTTGCACGCCGCTGTAGCTGCGGTGCTTTCGGATTTTTGCGCGCCGCCGTTGGTGTGTCGCCGTGGGAAAACCCAGAAGCACTGATGGCGTGCCATCAGCGCTTCCAGGTTTTGACGCGAAACATCTGGGCCCCGCAGGCGACACACTTTTGTGTCGCGACACACAGTTTGGAAAGCTCTGATGTAGACTGTAATTCTACACATACTTTCCTAGGAATAATACTAGCACTTAAAGAGTGAAATTTTTAAGCTTCCACTCTCTTCAAGTAGATGTAGTTTGTTATAATGTATCATCATATCACCTCAAAATCCAAGGGAAAAATATCTATCATTGAGCTGACCATCGCTAGGGTATCTTAATATATTGGCTTGCTTGAGATTTATAGAAAATTGGTCTCTTGGTCTCTCTCCCTCTCTCATTAATTCTCTTGATTCTTCCCATCTTGCCTCATCTAGCCCAAAACCTCCACATAAGTTTGCCTTGCCATCTCCTTACACCGTAAGTAAAAGCAGTATGCTGGCCCAATGTTTCCCCTATTCTACTCCAGAAGGTTGGAGGTAACGGCTATTTTATTTATTTATTTCTGTATCATATTTAGATAGCCACCCATCTCATATCAAAGTGACTCTGGGCAGCATACAACACTTAATTAAAAAACAATAAATACATTAAAAACAGTCACAATTAAATAACTATAAAAAGGCACACAAAACAAGGGATGATATTATGCTTCCAAAGAGGCGCTAAGAAATAAAATAAGCCTAGATCTTCTCTGGTTATCTTACTAGCTGCATTAATTATGCATGAAGCCATCTTATTTTGCACCCTGTCCAAAGGGAGAATCCAGCCAGCCTCTATATGTGAACTATGGAAATTAAAGCCTAGAGAAGAGACACAGTAGCCACAGTTTTTCACCAAACGCTGTTAATGAGAGGTACTGAAATGGTAGCTGTCAAGCTGCATCAGATCAGGACAATCTGTACAATATTAAGTAAATTAAAACCTCCCAGTGGCAGTGCGTCCCATTTCAGTCATTAGCTGCTAGGGAATGACAGAGACCAGCCCTCTATGAGGTTTTGTCCATCTATATATGCATTGTATATTTAAAGCAAGCAATAGATAAATGAGTTAGCATTACAATGAATTCATGGACAAAAATCTTCATCCTTTGAAGAATCCTTCAGTGAGAATCTTTAAGAGAAGTAGAAGCTCCATCACTATATGTATATTTCTATGTATAACAAGTTTCTGAATATTTACTTCAGTTCTCCACTTTCCAAAAGTGAATGAATCAGATATAAGGACATAAGGTTACAGATTACTCCTGGTCATTGCTCAAAGAGTATGGATTATAAATAATAAAGGAGGGAAGGGAGAACATTCAAATATAACTTGGAGCTCAGAACAAAATAATAATAATAATAAAAAACAAATCTAATTTTCAGCTTTCAAAGACCAAGCATCTTTGGAAACGCTTTCTAAAGGTTTATACATACCTACCAAATAATGATCGAAATTGAAAATCACACACAAATGACCTATTCTCTATCAGACAAGATGTAAATAGCAAAACATATTATACATGACCATGTTAAAGATTAAACATGATAATTCGTCATATACAACCTTTTTGGGATGGAAGACAAATCAGTGAATGGATCTCAGTGGAAGAAAGGGGTTCTTATCCATTCCAGTTAGAATTTTTATTTTTTTTGTTTTGTTTTGTTGTATTGTATTGTATTTTCAGAAACATTTTTATTCCAAAGAATTGTAACATCTTCCTAAGGGATTTTGTAATTCTGTAGGCACAATGGACACTATATTCATTTTGAAAATGTTGACTGGAAAATTCTATTTCTCATTTATATTAGCAAGAGGGGAAACAGTTTAAAAAGAATTCTTAATTTTTCAAAATTGAAAAATTTTGCTTCGGGACCTTTTAGTAAATACATGTTCCATAAAGAAATCTACTGGAAATAAAGTTCTAATGTATTAAGAAATTAATCATCCTATACTCTGATGTGAATATTGTATTGGGAGAGTAAATAAGGTATGGGATGATGTTATAAATAAAAATTTAAATCCTGTGAAATAAATAAATAGTTACAAATATATGTATCTTTATATGCTGATTAAAAAGTTCATTACTGGTTACATATGCTTTGCATTTCCTTTTATGTTTCATGGCATTAGTTCCTTCCTTCCTTCTTCCGTTTATCTGTTCTTCTCGGGCTGCATCCAATCGGCAGCTCCGGCTCGGATCCTCCTTCTGCGCCATTCCCGCCGGGTTTAAAAAACGGGACAAAATTGAGATTTTTATCAAAACAACGGGACAGTTGAAAAATGCTAAAAAAATGGGACTGTCCTGTTCAAAATGGGACATATGGTCAGTCTACCTAAAACAGGCTAGGGACAAAGACCTGGTATTCATAATCACATAAGCACCTGAAAATACAATATTCACATCAGAGTATAGGATGATTAATTTCTTAATACTTGCTTTCTATGATGCTATCAAAATATTTGACAGTTCCATAAGATTGAAATGCAACATACCAATAACAAGAAATAACTTTGTGAAAATATTTTAGTCTAGCATTAGATGTACAATTTATCAGATAAAAGAAAAAGAAAATCATATTCAACAAAAGATAACATTTTGACGACTCTCATTCTTTGAGAGCAATGTGTTGGTAGAAGGTACACCATTAAAATCTTGTTATTGCAGATATAGATGTGTTATTATAGATATGTGTGAACTGATATTCTTATTTCAAATTTTGACCTTGACAAGAACTCAGCAGGAAGTCCTCCCTAGGCAAGCCATTACTTCTTAGCTCTTCATCATGGATAGGATGATAATTATGGCTAACTTACAAGGCTATTAGAAACATGAATGAGATAATACATTTAAAACCAAAACTGTTTTCCCCCTTTTGGTTGGAGCAAAGAAATATAAAGACAACTAATTCATTTCCCAGAAATGTATGGGAGCTAGTTCAACATTGATAGAACCCATGTTGTCTGGTTAACCAATTATACAACTCATCTTATAATATTATATAAGCTACTATTATCATTTCTCAGGAACTGGCAATGGTGGGGAAGTAGCTGTATCAGTCAATATAATATATCAAAATATATTAAGTGAACATCAAGAAACCAGACACACAGAACTGACTCCCGTGTTGCTCCAGGAGATTGAATACAGAAATCTCACCCTATACCTTTCTCAGTATGTGTGTCTCTATCTATCTGTAATACACATATGTGTGTATAATTGCATATTACACAAATATAATTCTTATATACAGACACATTCATACATACATAAAGAAGGAGAATGCTGACAAAATTTGAAACTAAATATGTGTGGCTTTCTCTTTGATGAGTATGAAATGTCAATCATATCTCTATAAATAAAGAAAACTTTCATAAATAAAGGTCAGTCCAGAAACAATGACATCTCTTTCAAAGAAATACAGTAAAATACACAGAATTATTACGCCCCTTCAAGTTCTAACTTTTTTCAGCTGCTGTTTGCAATTTGCATAACTACTTTTTATCTTTGGCAATTCTCTTGGTTGCTATCAGCTCAACATGCTTTGTTACTGTTCTTTAATTGTAAGCGGGCTTGCCATTTATTACAACCTGTAAGCTAGGAACATTTCTCTGCCATCCAAATTTTTCTACAAAACAATAGATGGGTTAGCAAATACCTGATTTTTTTAAACTGTTACTTAGGCTAAAGAGAAGAGAGCCAGTTTGGTGTAGTGGTTAAGGCACTAGGCTAGAAACCAGGAGACCGTGAGTTCTAGTCCTGCCTTAGGCACGAAGCCATCTGGGGGACCTTGAGTCAGTCACTTTCTCTCAGCCCTAGGAAGGAGCCAATGGCAAACCACTTCTGAAAAACCTTGCCAAGAAAAGTGCAGGGACTTGTCCAGGCAGTCTCCAAGAATCGGACACTATTGAACTGATTAAAAAAAAAAAGCTAAAGAGAAGAATCTGAGAAAATGTTGCCCTTTCTAAACAACAAGAAGCTTTTATCAACCTTGTTGTTGTTGTTGTTGTTGTTGTTCAGTCATTTAGTCGTGTCCGACTCTTCGTGACCTCATGGACCATAGCACGCCAGGCCTTCCTGTCCTCCACTGTCTCTCGGAGTTTACTCAAATTCATATTCATTACATCGGTGATGCTATCTAACCATCTCATCCTCTGCCGTCCCCTTCTCCTTTTGCCCTCAGTCTTTCCCAGCATCAGGGCCTTTTCCAGTGAGTCCTCTCTTCGCATTAGGTGGCCAAAGTATTTGAGCTTCAGCTTCACTATCTGTCCTTCCAATGAGCAGTCAGGGTTGATTTCCTTTAGGATTGACTGGCTTGACCTCCTTGCAGTCCAAGGGACTCTCAAGAGTCTACTCCAGCACCACAGTTCGAAAGCATCAATTCTTTGGCGCTCAGCCTTCCTTATGGTCCAACTCTCACAGCCATACATTATTACTGGGAAAACCATACCTTTAATTATACGGACCTTTGTCGCCAAGGTGATGTCTCTGCTTTTTAATATGTTGTCTAGGTTTGCCATAGCTTTCCTCCCAAGGAGCAAGCGTCTTTTAATTTCATGGCTGCAGTCACCGTCTGCGGTGATCTTGGAGCCCAAGAAAATAAAATCTGTCACTGCTTCCATTTCTTCCCCTTCTATTTGCCAGGAAGTGATGGGACCAGATGCCATGATCTGGGTTTTTTTAATGTTGAGTTTCAAGCCAGCTTTTGCACTCTCCTCTTTCACCCTCATCAAGAGGCTCTTTAGTTCCTCTTCACTTTCTGCCATTAGGGTGGTATCGTCTGCATATCTGAGGTTGTTGATATTTCTCCCGGCAATCTTAACTCCGGCTTGTGATTCATCCAGCCCGGCCTTTCTCATGATGTACTCTGCATATAAGTTAAATAAGCAGGGTGATAATATACAGCCTTGTCGTACTCCTTTCCCAATTTTGAACCAGTCGGTTGTTCCATGTCCGGTTCTAACTGTTGGTTCTTGACCCACATACAGGTTTCTCAGGAGACAGGTAAGGTGGTCTGGTACTCCCATCTCTTTAAGACTTTGCCACAGTTTGTTGTGATCCACACAATCAAAGGCTTTAGTGTAGTCAATGAAGCAGAAGTAGATGTTTTTCTGGAACTCTCTTGCTTTTTCCATGATCCAGCGAATGTTGGCAATCTGATCTCTAGTTCCTCTGCCTCTTCGAAACCCAGCTTGCACTTCTGGTAGTTCTCAGTTCACATACTGCTGAAGCCTAGCTTGTAGGATTTTGAGCATAACCTTGCTAGCATGTGAAATGAGCGCAATTGTACGGTAGTTTGAACATTCTTTGGCATTGCCTTTCTTTGGAATTGGAACGTAAACTGACCTTTTCCAATCCTGTGTCCACTGTTGAGTTTTCCAAATTTGTTGGCATATTGAGTGCAGCACTTTAACAGCATCATCTTTTAGGATTTTAAATAGCTCAGCTGGGATACTGTCTTCTCCGCTAGCTTTGTTGTTAGTAATGCTTCCTAAGGCCCACTTGACTTCACTCTCTAGGATGTCCAGCTCAAGGTCAGTGACCACACCATCGTATTTATCAGGGATATTAAGATCTTTCTTGTATAGTTCTTCTGTGTATTCTTGCCACCTCTTCTTAATCTCTTCTGCTTCTGTTAGGTCCCTGCCTTTTTTGTCCTTTATCATGCCCATCTTTGCACAAAACGTTCCCTTGATATCTCCAATTTTCTTGAAGAGATCTCTAGTCTTCCCCATTCTATTGTTTTCCTGGATTTCTTTGCATTGTTCATTTAAGAAGGCCTTCTTATCTCTCCTTGCTATTCTCTGGAAATCTGCATTCAGTGGGTTATATCTTTCCCTTTCTCCCTTGCCTTTTGCTTCCCTTCTTTCCTCAGCTATTTGTAAAGCCTCATCAGTCAGCCACTTTGCTTTCTTGCATTTCTTTTTCTTTGGGATGGTTTTAGTTGCTGCCTCCTGTACAATGTTACGAACCTCCATCCATAGTTCTTCAGGCACTCTGTCTACCAGATCTAATCCTTTAAATCTATTCCTCACCTCCACTGTATATTTATAAGGGATATGATTTAGGTCATACCTGATTGGTCTAGTGGTTTTCTCTACGTTCTTCAATTTAAGCCTAAATTTTGCAATAAGAAGCTCATGATCTGAGCCACAGTCAGCTCCAGGTCTTGTTTTTGCTGATTGTATAGAGCTTCTCCATCTTTGGCTGCAAAGTACAGTATATAATCAATCTGATTTCGGTATTGACCATCTGGTGATGTCCATGTGTAGAGTCGTCTCTTGTGTTGTTGGAAAAGAGTGTTTGCTATGACCAGCGTGTTCTCTTGACAAAACTCTATTAGCCTTTGCCCTGCTTCATTTTGTACTCCGAGGCCGAACTTTCCTGTTATTCCGGTTATTTTTTGACTTCCTACTTTAGCATTCCAGTCCCCTATGATGAAAAGGACATCTTTTTTTGGTGTTAGTTCTAGAAGGTGTTGTAGGTCTTCATAGAACCGGTCAACTTCAGCTTCTTCGGCATCAGTGGTTGGGGCATGGACATGGATCACTGTGATGTTGAATGGTTTGCCTTGGATTCGAACTGAAAGCATTCTGTCGTTTTTGAGGTTGTACCCCAGTACTGCCTTTCCCACTCTTTTATTGACTATGAGAGCTACTCCATTTCTTCTAAGGGATTCTTGCCCACAGTAGTATATTTAATGGTCTCCTGAATTAAATTCGCCCATTCCTGTCCATTTTCGTTCGCTAATTCCCAAGATGTCGATGTTCAATCTTGTCATCTCATGTTTGACCACATCCAGCTTACCTTGATTCATAGATCTTACATTCCAGGTTCCTATGCAATATTGTTCTTTACAGCATCGGACTTTCCTTCCACTTCCAGACACATCCACAACTGAGCGTCCTTTCAGCTTTGGCCCAGCCATTTCACTCTTTCTGGAGCTACTCGGAATTGCCCTCTGCTCTTCCCCAGTAGCATTTTGGACACCGTCCGACCTGAGGGGCTCATCTTCCGGCATCATATCTTTTAGCCTTTTGATACTGTCCATGGGTTTTCTTGGCAAGGATACTGGAGTGGTTTGCCATTCCCTCCTCCAGTTTTGGACCACGTTTTGTCAGAACTCTCCGTCATGACCTGTTCTTCTTGACCTGACTTCATTGAGTTACGCAAGCCCCTTCGCCACGACAAGGCAGAGATCCATGAAGGGGTTTATCAACCTACAAAACAGCAAAAAACAAACAAAAAAACCTGGGAGAGGAGGAGGAAGACCAAAAATGGAAAGAGAGAGAAGAGGAGGAAGGGGCACAGCTATCCAAAATGCCTCCTCTCAGGCCCTAAGAATCAATCAATACATTTCCTCATTTTAGCAATTAAATTATTTGCTTTCAAACAATCCCTCCTTCTTGAAAAGAATACCTCCAGCCCTCTCTTTGTGGGTTCACTGGGCTGTACTATGATAAGTTAAATTCTGCCAGGATTCATCCTTATCTTGTATTATAGCTTATTTGTTGGAATTTTATTCCACCTTTATTATTTCTGATCTGTTTTCTTCCAGATGTAGCCGCTTTCAGAGACATCATATGTTCAATAAACCCTCTTCTCGTTTAGCGACCACATCCTGTTCCAACGATTTGGTCATTAAGCATAATGGTCACTAAGTGAACACGTGACTGAGAAAGAGAGAGAGATGCTGTGAAGATCACTGGTTGCTGCTGTTTCATTCAGATAAAGTTCTCTTGTACAGTGTCCTGTGCCTGACCCATTTTTTTCCTTCTTTTTTTTTTTGTCCCCTTGCAGGGCGGAGTGATTGTTTAAATAAGCAATCTCTTCCTGAATTGCTTTTCTCTGCAGCACAGCGCTTCCCTAAAAAGTGCTAACTGCAAGTTAACAAGCTGAGCTCTGTGACCTTAATTAGTTGATTAGAACCCCCCCACTATCTCACCTTAATCAGTTTCACACTGAAGGCTTTTGTTGACCTAAATGTATGCATTGGTTGGAAAATGAATTTTTATATCTGCCATGCTAACCGAGGTAGTCGCTAACCAAGGAGTGGCTGTAATTTCAATCAAGAATGTTCTCATATGCAAGGTACTCAGTGAAATTTATACTCAAAGCTAGCATTTGGTATCTCTCTTACAAGCAATCTAATGCAAACAAACCCAGTCAATTAAATGGGCCTTGTTAATGAGAACCTAGATGAACTCAAAAGTCTATAGAACTGTTTGATAGGTGATAGATCTGCCCCAAAGTAACTGTCATGGCAGCCTCTTTTTAAGGCCAAGAGAGAAGCTAAGATAAAGCCCTCCTGTTGAATCTTTGATAGTTTTGAAGTTTGGTAGTTTTGAAGCACGATTTTCAAAACAATTAAATATTTTTTCCTTGTGAAAATAAACTTCTGATGGTAAGCACAATTGGCTCTTGACTTTTAGTTTATCATGGTTTGGGTAAGTTAAGAATAAAAGAATAACAATTTGGAAATTGTTCTGGGCTTTGGGAAATTTACTCAGGTTGTAGATACCTTGTGTGCTTATATAAGCAAAAAGGTATGGTACACATTGAATAAATAATAATAATATCTATAGGGATAAAAATATTGGTAATTAAGATGATCCCTTCAATGTAGATTTGCACCCTTAATGGCAAATTTCAGAGTAAACTTAGAGCAATCATTAAAAAACTTCCAATATCAGTGATCTGTCTATAAGAGCTGAAAGAGTGTTTATTCTAGTTTCATAACTATGCAAGCTGATATTAATAAGTAACAGTACATGACAGGCAAAATGATAGTAGATTAGAATTTTTCTGCTAGAAGTCTGGTCAATTTATAGAAAATCAAAAACTAGATTAATTCCAATAGTCTAATAATAATAATAACTAAAAGATTCGCCCTATCCCATACTTTATATTAGACTGCTGAAATACAAATCTTAAAGGGAAATTCTGGAGTGGATTTTGTTTCTGAAGATGTATTCAGAAGTATCTGACCTGTCCTTAATTCTAACCACATGACCTTTCTCCATGTCTCCATTTTGCATCTGGATCTGCTTAGTGGACTTAAAGGTACAACTTTAAAAAAAAAAGATCAAACAGCTCCTATAAGTCGAAGGTTTGTCTATCCATGACATACTGCAAATTCGTTCTCTGTTTTGATCACAAGTTGCTTTGCTGTTAAATGTCCTGGTTATTTTACATGTTATCTTAGAGTCCATTTATGTTAACTTATTGCCTTCATTTACTTTTTAACTCAATCTTAAAATGTTTACTCAGAATTATAGACTGTCTGGTTTGGTAAAACATGTTGACAAATACAGAGCTACTTTTCTATGCTCTTGGGATTGGACACTGGATATTTCTGCAGAATCTATGCAGCACTGATGATGTTACCTAGTCAGGTAATGAAACGTCTGCAAGCAAACAACCAAGCTCAGAGAGCACCAAGGACTCCACAAAATCTATTTTGTATAAGGCTAATCTACATAAGATGTATATGTGATAGACTTTTGCTCAGAAAAATGATAGAAGTTATTGAAAAGTTGATGAACCTACACTGAGTTTCAGTACACTTGACATACCTATATTAAAGTCTGGGGGCAGAAGACAGTAATACTGGTTTTGATTATGGCAAATCTAAAGACAGTTCCCAGTTGAGCTATGAAACTCACTTGGGCTTGTTTAATGCTTCTGTCTCAGACACTGTTTCATAGCTGAGCTTCTTAAAGATGTGTGCACAATAATAAACCAAATCGACCTGAAAATGGAGTGAGGTGTACACTTTTACTTAAGGTGCTAAACTTTAATTGTCCCTTCAGCATTTCAGAATATTGAAAAGAGGCACTGGGCATATTCTTTTGCCTTTAATAGTAAAAAATTTTCACCAAAAGCTTTGTGGGCAAAATGATCTTATGGTTAAATTGGAGGTTTCTGACGTCAAAATACTGGTTATAGCTTGGCAGGGCAGAAATGACTAAAAATATTTTCATCTCTCTCTATTTTCCATATTTAAAGATTAAACCAATGTTTTAATTTTATGGGTGTGTAATGCTTGATTTGCTGGAAGTTGAAGATGGTTTAGGATCCCACCTTTTCAATTGGGACTTTTCAAAGTTCAGTATTCGGGGTTATTTTGCAAAAACAAAAGCCACTGCTCTGAATTTCACAAATAAACCCATTATGTGGAATTAAAATTTTTTAGCAGTGTCTTAAATTGTATTTGAACTATTTGGAGGGAAATAACTATAACAGGGACCATGCAATCAAAACCATTACTGAAATGTAAAAGTGCTAGATAAGAATGGTTTAAAGGATGGCCAGATGAAACATAACTGTGAAATATTTATAGGCAATACATATAGATCGCTAGATTACAATAATAATAAAAGCATTACAGAATCAGTTTTCTGCATTCATCTAATCCAGATTCTTTTCTGCTGAGACAAGATACTGGCTTTTCCTCAGTCTTTTTCTCAATTAATCAGATATTGTGGATCCAATATTAATTAATATGGATCCAACCTTAGTCATACTTAAAGTATACCCATCTGTTTCCATAAGTCTACCTAGAGTATTGACTCTGACTCCAAATCAATAGAATCTCACTGATATGCTCTTAATCCAATTAGTTCTGGACTCAACTAAATACCTCTGAACACAGGTTCCATTTATCTAGTATGGGTAACAACCTCTGATAGTTTATTCCCCATGAATTTACTTAATACCTTGCCAAAAACTGTCTATTAACTGTTGGTATTTTAAAAAAATAGTTACAAATATAAATGATTATTTGCTAATTACCTTTACTGTATACTCCTATACATTTTTATTAAGAATGTTTCATTAGGTCATGTAATATACTATATTTTATTTATCAAATTTCATCACCGCCCATCTCCCCCAAAAGAGGGACTCTGGGTGGTTGACAATAAAGCTAAAAAGATTAAAATACAATAAAAACAAGATATGTTACATAATGTATAAATACAAGTATAAAATATAAAATAGCATCCAAGATGGCAATTAAAAGTTCTGATTCGGATTCATAAATACATGGGGACCACTTTAAGGCGCTAGCCACCCCCAGGATTGACTACCCCCCTTCCTGCCCCAGGCAAGATGGCAGAGCCAGGTCTTTAACTTCTTCTAGAAGGCCAGGAGAGAGGGGGCTTGCCTCACCTTTGGGGAAAGAGTGTTCCAAAGGGCGGGGTCCACGGCAGAGAAGGCGCGCTTCCTGGAACCCACCAATCAACTTTCTCTCATGGACAGGGCCCGTAATATGCCCTCTCTGCATGACCAGGTAGGACAGGTCGTTGTAATGGGGATGAGACGGTCCCTCGGGGGGGGGGGTGTATATATATATATATATATCGTTTTTCATTCATTTTGGGTTGTGTTTTTATATAGTGTCAGCCGCCCATAGATGCCACCAAGAGATGGGTGACCATATAAAATAAATAAAATCTTCAGTTCAAATGTGTGCAATTAAGAGGCAGTTCTATATTCAGAGATACCACTGGCTCAATGGTATCTCTTAGCCATTTATTAATGGCTTAGATTCATTAATAAAATGAATCTAAAACAGTTATACCAAGAACAATTCATTTGTAATCCAGATGTAGTTGGATTACTTTTCCTAGATACTTGCCCATGCTATGTATGGTTGATGGGAGGTAGAGTCCAGTAATATGCACAGGGGTGTTATTTAAACTAGACAACATCTGGTTCCCTAACACTAACACTTCCCCGTTTTCTTATAAAGGGGCAATGAAAAGTTGGTTTGGGGGGGAACTGGAAGGGTAGCTCCTTTGCTCCTTTCATAGCTATTATGGTGCATAGTTCCCTGCAGGATTATGGGTGCACACAGTCTTCGAGTACAGAAGGGAGACTCTTCCATTGACTGCAGGACCAGAAGGAAGGTAGAACCTCCACAGAGCAAGTAGCATCCAGCTTTGTGAAGAAGCAACTGTTTGTCAGTCACACAGCACAAGGAAACACAGACAAATAAAGCTGCCCTATAGTCACACCTTTGGTTCACCCAGCCCGACACTGTCCATTATGATTGGAAGGTACTCTCTGGGCAGGGTCTTGCTCAGCTCTGCTACTTGAGATCCTTTTGAGGGGAGATCGGGAGACTGCTATGAAATCAGAGCTAGATCAAGTAGATGTTGTCTCAGTTGAACACAGCCCAATTGCAGTAGCCACATAAAGATCAGGCACTGGGGAGGTCCTCTTCAACATCAAATCAATCTGACTTTCGGATAAATAATTACTACCCTTTTACTTTAAAGTTCAAATGCATCTGAAATAAGTTGTATTATAGTACAGACCCCCTAAAGGGGCCAATATCTGGAAGGTTGTTGCCTATTACATCCTTAGCTATTTTTTAAATCAGTATTAGGCGGAGTGGAGGACAGTTGTCATCAGTGATTCACCCTCTCCCATTCAGCACTTGGCACTCAGGACAAAAATAAACTTCACATTCTTTTCAGTGGGAATTGTTTTCCCAGTCCCATCAAGTAGGAGGGACAGATTATTTTGTACTGAGTTTGCAACTGAGGAACAACCCTAAACTTTCCCTTTTTTGAGCAATACATCCATCTTTGCTTAAACTGCCTTTCCCCAGAGGCTAACAATGCGAATGACTATATCCCACTGCCACACCCCCTGCACGCTCATTATTTAATTTTTAAGAAATGATCTCTTGGCTAGTTAATTATTTCACAAGCCGAATAAATAAATAAAATCATTGTATCACTGTATCAAAGATAGAGATCATATTCCTTAAAGTATTTTAAATGGCTTCCTGGAGAAATGCCAAGTAACAGCTATTCACCATAATAACTATCCTAGTCAGGTATCCCTAAATGCCTGACTCCAAGGAAAAAGCATGGTGTCCTGCTTGATGCTTCCTCAAGGCAGGACCACTTATTCCTCTGGGAAGCTCCTAGGACACAACATTCTGGCCACTGCAGTAAAATGCAATGTGGCAACATCCAGAATCACTGTGAGTAATCAAGTGGCACCTAGAGCTTCTCACCACTGCTGCCAGTTAAACCCACTGGGATCTCCCAGTATTCAAAGGTAAAGGTAAAGGTTCCCCCCGCACATTTGTGCAGTCGGTCCGACTCTAGGGGCTGGTGCTCATCTCCGTTTGCTAGCCGAAGAGCCAGCGTTGTCTGAAGACGCTTCCACGGTCATGTGGCCGCATGACGCGCGTGGAATGCTGTTACCTTCCCACCGAAGTGGTACCTATTCATCTACTTGCATTTGCATGCTTTTGAATTGCTAGGTTGGCAAGAGCTGGGGCTAGTGCGGGAGCTCACTCTGTCACGCAGGGCTAGGGATTCGAACCAGTATTCAAAGGGGCCACCAAAAGGCACTTTGACTAGGGCTTCTTTTGGCTGTGCCTAGAAACTCCTGGTTACAGAATCTGAACAGCATGAATCTTGGTTTGATCTATCAGTGCACAAATGGCATTTCTGACTTGTAAAAAAAGCTACAAATTTTGTATGGTATCAAGAAAAGTTTTTGACTTGTGCTTGAAGTTTATTGTAGTTTCCGCAGAATGCCATTGTTTTCTCTTTTTTTTCCTAACTGTAAATACTGCAAGATATCACTGGCACAAAAATACTTAAATTAATTCAGACTATAGTGGCTGGGGCACTTCTTAATTGATCAAGGCATCTTAGAAGTATGAAAAGGGAAACAACTCTGTAGGTGCTATCATTGCTTCAGCTTTACATTTCTCACAGTGCAAAGGCTGACTGTGCCTAAAATGTATTTTTCACTCTCTCATATTTGCTCAATGACTTTCAAAGCACAATATAAATTCCACTGTCAAGCCGAAAAATTATTTTTACTAATCTGCTGAGGATGCCACAAGCCAGAAACATTTTAACACTGTCAGTCTTGTACAATAATCCAAGAATTCATTCAAGCAAATGTAGAAGTGTTATGTAAATTTCACCTAACTTCCTTTTTTAATGCATGAGTTCATCGTGATAATAATATTCCTCAGGCATCAAATTCATTCCTGCCACAGTCGCTACCAGCACATCGTAGTTCTACTAGGGTAGAATCAACTTAAAGAACTACAAATGGGATATAGTTTATCAACCACTCTACTTAAAAGTACAGTAATTCTAAAGAGAGATCCTGACTTTCACTTGCAAAATAAGTAATCAAAAGCAAAATAACATCAGTTGACAAGCCAAGATTTCCAGGGAGCTGTTCCTGCATTTAACTATATATTAAAAATTCTCTTTTCTTACTATTCAGAAAGCCCTCCTGTTGAGTATCAAAGGGAAGTGCCCACAAAACCTTAACATTTGTGAAATTTAAGGTAGAAATACCACAATAAACATTATTACCAAATAATAAGTTCAGCTTCTACCAGTCTGCTTGGGGATGGGGCTTCAAGGATTTTCTAATCTTATTTATTTGTACTTTACTCATTTATCCCTTTTTCTTGTTTCTTCTTTATGTTTATATATCTTCTTTAAAATGTCTAACAAAATATAAAATACCAAAAAAAAAAGGAATTTTATAATCCTAATCAGCTATTTTTTTTAACGGTATGATCAGCAATTACTTCTTGTTCGTTAAATCCTAATGGGCATCAATAACAACCCCATCTGTGAAAGCTATATGGTTAAGACACAGCTGAAGTGAATATCTGCACAAACTGAAATTTGTAATTTAAAATCTGACATTCCTACCAGAAGGAAAATAGGAGACATTTAAAGAGACCAAGCTAAATAAACACCACGTTTTCTAAAATGGTGAGAAAGAATGTAGTATTGAGTATAGGAAACGGAAAGAGAAAGATAGAAGTTACCACAAACTGGTATGGATTGTGCCAGAAATACTAAAACACAAAGTGAACTAAGACTTGTGAGAAAGGCTCAACACAATAAAAAGGTATTAGTGATATGTCAGAAACAAAACAAAGGCAAGGACAAATGGATAAAATGGTAACAAGTGTTGGAAAGAAGACAGAATACCTTCACTCATTGTTATATCTGTCTTCTCTCAGAAGGGAAATAAAGCCCTAGCTGGCCATTGCTATTCCACTGGCAGTAGGTGTGAGCTGCAGCTGAAGAATGACAGGAGAGAGTAAAATAATATTTAGCTAATTTAAACAAATTCAAAACTCCATGCCCAGATAAACATATTCATAGACATGCCCAGATGCATTACATTCTAGGGCAGGGTTTCTCAACCAGGGTTCCGTGGCACCCTAGGGTTCCATGAGAGGTCACTAGGGGTTGCCTGGGAGACCACGATTTATTTAAAAAATTATTTCAAATTCAGGCAACTTCACATTAAAGAGGTAAGTTTCATCCTTTACTTTTAGTTGAAGAACACTATTAATGCATATCTACAGGCCTACACAGTAAATGAATATAATAATTATGTAACCTCTGGCCTATATTTGAGCCTGAATGTGCAGGGGTTCCCCGAGGCCTGAAACATATTTCAAGGGTTCCTCCAGGGTCAAAAGGTTGAAAAAGGCTGTTCTAGGGCATTGAAGGAGCTAGCAGAGGTGAAACTTTCTCCATAATCTTTGAGCACTTCTGGAAGACTGGCGAGGTCCCAGAAAACTGGAAAAGAGGAAATTTCATCTCTATCTACAAAAAAAGGAACGAAGACCTGGAAGATTACAGACTTGTCAGCTTAATATCTATACTGGGCAGCTTCTTGAGCAGATCATCGAATAGCATGTTTGTGAGTACATGGGTAGGATCACAAAAATTAACAAGAGCCAGCATAGGTTTATCACAAACAAGTCATGCCAGGCTAATCTCATCTCTGTCTTTGACAGAGTTACTAGCTTAATAGAGCAGAGGAACGTTTGGACATAGCATACCTTGATTTCAGCAAAGCATTCAATGAAATCTGTCATGCTATCTTCATTAATTAAATGGTTAAAAATAGGCTAGATGATATAACTGTTAGATTTATAATTGGCTGAGTGACCACAGCCAAAGAGTGCTCGTTAATGTCTCCACATCTGCTAGGAGACTACTGTCAAGAGGAATGCCACTCAGTTCTGGGACCAGTGCTGTTTAACATTTTATTAATGGCCTGGATGAGGAAGTTAAGGGGATGATTATCAAATTGACAGATAACGCAAAATTAGAAGAAGTGATTAAAACTTTAGAAGATCTAGATTGGATTGAACAGTGGGCCCAAAACAAATAGGATGACGCTTAATAAGGATAAATGTAAAGTCCTGCATCTAGTGAGGAAAAAAAGAAGAAATATAGGATAGTAGAGTTTTGGCTTAGCAGTAATATATGTGAAAAGGGTTAAGGTGTTCTAGCAGATAACAAGCTGAACATGGAACAACAATGTGATGCAGCTACTAAATTTTTAAGTGCTACTTTGGGGTATATTAAAAGGAACATAGAGTCCAAATCATGACAAGTAATTGCTTTCTCTCTATTCTGTCTTAGTCCACTTGAACTCTCTCTTTTTTGGCACCACAGTCTAAAAAAAAAACATTGACAACCTGGAGTGAGTTCAGAAGAGGGTTACCAAGATGGTGAGGAGACAGGAAACCAAGTCATATGAGAAACATTTAAAGGAACTGGGTACGTTTAGCCTGAAGAAGAGAAGACTGAGGGGAGATATAATAGCATTCTTCCAATATCTAAAGGGTGAGGATGGATTTATTCTATTATGCCCTGGATGGCAGGTCCAGAACCAATGGATTGAAACTGCAGGGAAAAGGTTCAGATTAGACATTAGGATCACTTTCCTAAGAATGTGCTATTGTTCCATTCTAGTAAGAATGGGACAGGTTTCCTCATGAAGTGGTATGCTCCCTTTCATGGAAGGTCTTCAAAAAGAGATTGGACTGCCATCTGTCTAAAATGCTTTAGCAATTCCTGCCTAAGCAAAGGAGTGGGTCATATGACTTCTATAGTCTCTTCCAACTTTGACTCTATAGTTTCATTCATGATTAAAAACTGAAATCCAAATTTGCACTGGAACATGTAATTTCGTTTTAGATCTCAAATAATTCAGAAGTTAATGACATCTTTTGACTGTTTTCATTCTGGCAGACATATTAAGTAAAAAATAATATGCTGTTAGCTACTAAATAATAATAACAGTTAAAAATAATGACAACAACCAATTATTTTCAAAACCTTAATGCCAATGCATGGTAGTGATCATATATACAGTAAGTCTGTTCCAATAACTAAAAGTCATTGAATATGAACAATAGTAAACACAAATATAATTAGATGACAACCATAGGTATCAATAGGGGTGTGGTGGCTCAGCGGGTAAGACGCCAGGCTTGTCAATCAGAAGATCGCAAGTTCGGAGGTTCGAATCCCTAGCCCCGCGTGACCGAGCTCCAGTACTAGCCCCAGCTCTTGCCAACCTAGCAATTTGAAAGCATGCAAATACAAGTAGATGAATAGGTACCACTTTGGTGGGTAGGTAACAGCGTTCCATGTGCGTCATGCCAGCCACATGACTGTGGAAGCATCTTTGGACAATGCTGGCTCTTCGGCTAACAAACGGAGATGAGCACCGGTCCCTAGAGTCGGACACGACTGCACAAATGTGCGGGGGGAACCTTTACCTTTACCTATAGGTATCAATAGTTTGTTGATAATGCTAAGTATTTGGATATGCAAAGAATATCTGGAAAACGTTCAATATTAAAATGAGGAGACTTGTGGTGTATTTAAACATTTAAGCCTCTTGATATTGTACAGAACAATATAACTTCTTCTCTATGAAAATTGCAATCAGACGTCAAGCAGCCGCAGTTCTGGGGATCCTTCCCAGAGCCATGACAGTGTCATAATTGTGATACTTTGTACATTGCATAGACAATAATATCTTAATCCATCATGGCTGATGCTGTCATTGGTGATACTGCCTAGCATACTTCCTTTGCTCTGCTGCCATGGCACTTGGTAGGATGCTCAAAACAGCAGTTTTCCAATTTCTGCCCTTATCCCAAGTTGCCATGGCCCTCCTGCCCAAACATAATAGATCTGTCTATCTTTAAGCAAGCCTTCAGAGCTCTGCATAGAATGTATAGCATCTAACTATGCCTGCCTATTTACTTGCCACATATTAATGACTGCCGTCATCTGCACAGTGAACTCCCATGTTAACTACCCCAATATCTTTTGTTCCACAAAAAGTCTCCCATAGTAATAGAATTGTTTTGAGTTTTCTAATATTCTGCCAAATCCTTTGGGTTTTATGAATTAATGTCTCAAACAATCCATGTAATTCAGGAATTGACTTTGCAGTTATTGCCTTTCAGACAAACACAAGAATGACGCAGAAATTACAGGCATATCTAATATGTTTTGCCCTCTGGAAATGGAAATTTCTTAGGTGAGATATCTTAGGAAAAGCTCTTTGCTAGCTAGCTTCTCTGACAGAGAAATTGTATGCGTCTGGTTGAGTAGGCAGACAGCAAGAAAAGCCTATCTATTTATTGTAGGCAGCCTCAGTTTCTACTTAGTATGGTATCAACTCATTAGGTAGACAGTCAAAATCATACTCGCTAAGTCCAAAAGAATGTCCTGCAACAAATATTTCTGTCATTACAAATATTTCTCAGACATTACATTCACATTTGTTGTTGTTGTTGTTCAGTCGTTTAGTCATGTCCGACTCTTCGTGACCTCATGGACCATAGCACACCAGGCCTTCCTGTCCTCCACTGTCACCCGGAGTTTACTCAAATTCATGTTCATTACATCAGTGATGCTATCTAACCATCTCATCCTCTGCCGTCCCCTTCTCCTTTTGCCTTCAGTCTTTCCCAGCATCAGGGTCTTTTCCAGTGACTCCTCTCTTCGCATTAGGTGGCCAAAGTATTTGAGCTTCAGCTTCAGCATCTGTCCTTCCAATGAGCAGTCAGGGTTGATTTCCTTTAGGATTGACTGGTTTGACCTCCTTGCAGTCCAAGGGACTCTCAAGAGTCTTCTCCAGCACCACAGTTCGAAAGCATCAATTCTTCGGCGCTCAGCCTTCCTTATGGTCCAACTCTCACAGCCATACATTACTACTGGAAAAACCATAGCTTTAACTATACGGATCTTTGTCGGCAAGGTTTAGTGACACTAAAGACATTACATTGCATTCACATATGTCACATTTTCAAATCTCTGCTCAAAGCCAAGTTTTGTATACATCTTGCATGGTCACTATCACATGATGTTAGGCTAAGTTAGATGCATGGCTCAACACCATAACACTTTCTCTCATGCTATTGTGCAAAATCTAAAGCAAGGGCAAAAAAACAATCATGTGTTGGAGGCTACATGTAGAACTTGGGCACATCTTAAAAATTAACAACTAGCAAAAGCATTGCTAACATTTTTATATTTTCTATTAAAGAAATACATTAGTATTTATAGTACAAATCATATAATAAAAATGAAGTAGATTCAGGACTAAATTGTGAAGCAACATTAAGAGATTTGATTTTTTTAAGGGTTTTATCAACAATATATTTCCAAAGCAAATTATATTTACAAATGCTTCCTGCTTCCAAGGGTTTCATTAATCAATTATAATCCCAATTTAATTAATTAGTTAGCTGTTAACTAGCATTAGAATTTAACAAAGAGCTCAATTATATTTGTATGTCTCTGTGATATATGATCTGACATTACAGTATAATCAACATTTAAAGAGATATATTTTTCTACTAAGAAAGGGAAAAGCAATACAAAGTTATAACACTTCAGATTGTAGATGTAAATTTAATGAAAGAATAAAGGAGCAGTATAATATTGGATATTTCTTTCTCTTCTTATTTAAATATAGTTGGGGATTGCTTCACATACTATAGATAATCCAGAAACATAAACAATGCTTACATCTAGTTGGAATGATTGGCATTAATTAATATTAATTTTCTCTGAATTCATGCATTAGACTCTAAGCTTAGAGAATACGTATCCAGACATTATCACATAGCATCAGCCCATGGAAATGATTTGTAAATCTCACTTTACTCTTAGGTTTAACTAGGTGTTAATCCACACTTCCCGATGGAGGAAGGGGTGCAACTGGTGCATAAGATGAACCTGTGCAAAGGCCCTTATGGCCACAGCTGCCACCTGCTCTTTGAGCAGTAGCTGGGAGTCCAGAGGGAGGATGGCCCACTAACTGTTTCCAGAGGAAACAGTTTTCACTGCTCTGCTCTGGAAATGGTGTTTTCCCTCTTATACTGTAGGCAGGCACGAAAGGGCGCACTGATATGCATGGGAGAGCAGTCTGAATTGACATGGTCTGTGTCAGCAAACGTGTGGCTCCAATCAGTTCTGTTGATTTCCAGTAGAAACACCCCCTTCCACCTGATCCCTAACCTACTTTCTTGCTTCCCCCCTCCCTTTTTTTAAATGGACTGGTCAACCAGTTGGTCAAAATGAAATCGCCTTGCCTGTTCCTGGCTTAATCCACAAAATTGGATGTCACTGAAAGAACTCATCTCTTGTACTTCTGTAGCCTGGCAAGAAATTCCCTTCTTAGTAGCCCTCGTGTAATGTTCTTAGAGTAGTTTACAGATCCCACATCAATCCTCACAGCTTAACCCCTTTTTCATATTCCAGCTCTTCAACACTTATCCAGGGGCTGCACAAATTCAAACAACCACTGCATGACTACCAAATGATACCAAAAAAAAAATCCTTTGCTGGTCAATGGATTTAAAAAAAGATGTATGTTTATACTATAGAAATACATGTATGTCTCAGCCCACACACAAAACATTTAATGAAGTGCTTCTATACTTCTTCAGCATTAGTTTAGCTAAGACCTAAACTGGGGAAGAGGTAACCCTCTGCACTTTAATTGGAAGCCTAATCATGTGTGCTGTTACAGAGTGATCCAAATCTATTTTTCATCTAATTAAACAATAACAAGGGATTTTTATGAAATTACACTTTTATCCCAGATAGACAGACAGACAGACAGTTGCAAAAGGATTAGTCATGTCAACTTTGATAGCAATGACCATAGCCAGTATTGCTAGAGTAACAGAAAGAACATTCAATTGTTATAATATACACATGTGCCCTCTTCCTGCTCTATTTGCAAGCTGCAGAGCTGGTTGAGGCGAGAAACTGTACAGAGAATCCTATGCATGAATTCCATTCCTCTTGCTGGAGCAAGTCCAGAATTGTATTTTTCAATTCCAAACAGCAGAAGGAAGAGGGAATGGCCTTGAAGGACAGGAGGAAAAGCCACTACCAAGTCAACAGTCAGAAAACGGGCTTGAGCCTGGGCCAAAAAAATAATGTGAGAAAGGAACTCAGACAAGCCCCTCCCGAGTTCACACAAAGACAATGTGAGGGAGGGGAAGCACATTCAGACTTGCAAGGTTCTGTTACTACAGCTGTTACAATAAAAGCAGTCCTGACCTATATGGCACTGGTTTCTTAATCCGGTCTACCTTGTTGGGCTGACATTAAGCTAAATTATTGTATCATGTGAGTTATGTGCTCACTACATAAGGTACCTGCACACAAGGGTCTTGCCATAAAAAATTACATGGATAGAACTGAAGCCATTATTGAAATACAATTCAACCCAATTCCCTTTAGATTTTGGAACATTAGTTCTTATATCTTGTTTCTCTTTGGTCCTAATTGTTATTTTGTCATTTATAATAACAAAAATTTACTTCATAGCCTTCTTAATATATTTTAAATGGTTTATTCCTGTTCCATATAAATCAATGCTAGTTTTGCCATTATCTTTAGTTGGGCCTGGTCTGCATATTAAATTAAAGTTTAAGAAGAAGTATAAATACTTTGCCAATGTAACACTTTTAGGCTCAGCACTGTAATGTTGTATTAGCAATGCCAGAGTATTGATCAAGCCCTGTACACAGAGTAAATATTTATGATTTAAATGTTAAGGTTATATAAAGCTTTCCTTAACAATGGGACTTTCACAGTCTGCAGTAGCTTCAATTTCTAGGCATTTGGCTCTTCAAAGAAGCAAATTCCCTTTTTAGTTTTAAAGAACACATTTCATCCTGGAGAGAAAAAAATCCCAATCAGTTGGCAAAACATCTTTGAAAACTAACATAGACATACCATTTTAATGCTTCCTAATCACACAAATCGATACCCAAGATTTTTGTACTTGCACATGACCTTCCTGAAATTATCCCTCTATTTTGGCTGAATCAGAATGAGTGCTGGCTATTTGATAAAAAAAATACTAAGTGTATGAAATGAGGGGCCCTCATCGCTTCTGCCAGACTCCTCTTGACAGCGTGATGATAGAAGCATCACAGCTCTGGGAGAGTAAATGCAAACTGACAAGAGATGAGCCTTTAGATGTTGAATATAATCTTGAATTGTGCTTGAAGTGTCTTATTATCTTGTCTTTTGATGTCTGAAGGGTGTCTCATTGTTAGAAAAAGGAAAAACCCTTGCACATCTTTTGCCATCTTTAAAAATTGTTTGGCCTTTAACAACTGCTTTTCCAACTAATGTCCATTTCTCCTGACAATAAATATGGCAGGTCGTCAGCAAAGTGACAAACAATTTACTTTACAAGCTAGGCTTTTATGGGTTTTGAGAGCTCATGTGGAAGCATATTTTAAAAAGCATTTGGAAATTAGCACCATTACAAATGTTAAGACAAGTGAGATTTCAGTATGTGTATACATTGTGACTAAGAGTTACGCGATCACTCATTACTCCCACATTTCCTGCTGTTTCTGTGTATCCATGTTTCCCCTACACCACCATCAACTTACTGCTCAAGTTCTTTATTTCGTCTTTGCTTAATATAAATGAAAGAAAAGAGCAATAAAAACGTTCCTCTCCTTAAAAAGACCATTTGCCGCAATACATACAGTATGCATAAAATCCTACGTATTAATCATAACAAATCAATATCTGTGTTAATGTGGCACAGTCTTATGTGCATTCCAAGCCTCAATCATGTGTACTTTTCCAACCACGTGCTTAATGTCCCCTACCCCTTTAATTTAAAGGTTTAATGATAAATCAGATCAATATGTTTTCTTAGCAACGAAGTCACAGGCAAGCTAGCTCTGTCACGGAACCAGTTTTGCCATGCAGTCAACTACTCCACTCCAGGTCCCTGTGACTCTGAGGATCTATAAGAATTCTCAAATGAATCATAAACCGTTACAAGGTTCAGGTTATTGTATCATTATAAAAACATATTGATGCACTGCAGATCACAAGACATTCCAGGCTCTGCAATTCTCTATTACAACTACCATATGAGAGCAACAGAAAAAAAAATCAAAGATAAACATAATATACTGTAAAACAGCAGGAAGCCATCTATTAAAGAAGCTACTTTTTTGTTATCAACTCAATCCTGCTTGGAACAGGAGCAATAAAAAAAACAAAGCCAAAGATGAGTCAAGGTTGGAAAGAAGCAAATATTACATATACAAATATCAGTTAAGCAGTATTATATCAGATTATATTGCTGCATTTCATTCACTTAAAACATCAAAACACAGTGCTTGATTCTGTTCAAGTTGTTACTCAATGAAGTTATTTAAAAGGAAGGTTTCAGGTTCTAACAAAATGCATGTAATTAAAAAGCATGGTTAAAGACCATATTTTACTCAGTTCCACTGTATTTAAAGCACAATCCCTTAAATTCCCAGAAGTTGAATTCAGTGGGATTTACTAAAATACAATTGCATTTAAATTTGTAAACTAAGATGCAATGCATTTGCATTTAAATGTTTGCTTTGATTTTATTTGTATTTTAATTGGATGTCATATAATAAGAGGGATACAATTATGAATTTAAAATAGATTATTTTCAAATCTTCAACCATAAAGAGCATTTAACAGCATTGTTATGAGAATTTGTATTCTCCTTGTATTATATATACTCCTTATAAGGGCTAGTTATCATTAAAATAAGTCACAACATATATAGGACACCAAAAGAAGAGGTTTCCCCCCCCCCCCACCATAGATAGATGTGGTGATTGCTTCATTGGCTACCATTGTATCAAACTAAGCTATTGTAATCTGCTAAATATGGGACAGACCTTGAAGAGCATTCATAAACTTCAGTTGATGTAAATTGCAACAACAGGATATTGTTCACTTCTAAAGATTGCTGCTTTACTCTGTCAACTACACAGGTTATTGTCAGTTCATGTGTGCATAGAATTCGAGGTTCTAGTTGTCCTCTTTAAAGTCTGAAATGGCTTGATGCAGCATTCCCCAATGCTCTAGATGTGTGCAATAACCATCATCACCAATCAGAGTAGACAATGGCTATTCTTTGGGCTAAGAATAATGGATATTCTCACCAGTATATTTGAAGGACACCAGAATGAGGGGGAGAGACAGTATGGTGTAGCGGTTAAGACACTGGGCTAGAAACCAGGAGACCAGGAGTTTTAGCCCTGTCTTAGGCATGAAGCTAGCTGGGTGACTTTGTGCCAGTCACTCTCTCTCAGCCCTAGGAAGAAAGCAATGGCAAACCACTTCTGAAAACTCTTGGCAAGAAAACTGCAGGGACTAGTCTAGGCAGTCGCCAGGAGTCAACAAAGACACAAAGGAACAAAAAACAAAGGAATGAGTGGGGACTAATGCAGGGTGTTTCTTAAGGGCCACTTCCTCCATATGTCCCCACTTGTTCCTTATGCTAAAGAGTCCTTTATAAATGAGCTGCAGTTATAGAAACAATGAGTTTTGTTGAAAGCAATACACAGATTGTGGAATTCCCTATCCTATGGGATTCCATCTTCCATGGAGTTTTACAGTCATGTGTAGGCTTTTCTGTTCAGGTAATAATTTGGCTTAACTTCTATCTATGTTGTTTCTTTGTTTGGTTTTCTTACGAATTTGATATTATATTAAATAATTCTATATATTATTATTATATTAAATAACTCTATATTATTATTATTATTTTACTGTGTTGCATGGTTATAGTGCATATTATTTCCTTTTGGGGGAGATGGGCAGTGATAGAAATTGGAAAAATAAATAAATATTATAGTTTAAACTGTAAGTCTACTTTAAACGAGAATATTAAATCTGTAGTGAGCCCACCATAGCCAATATATGTTTTCTAGCTGAGTTTATGGGAAACAGAATCTGACCTCTACTATTCCATGACCTGAGTCTTCCTTCTTTGAATCTGTTGGACTCCTTGAACAAGCAAAGATAAGAATACCTCCATCATTTCTAACCAGGCATTCTAAATTCGCTGTTGCTTTTTCATCTCTCCTCCCAGATGTTTGTTATCCCCTACACTAATAGATTTAACAAATGCACTGTGGTGCAACTCAAGAAAGAAGCTAGTAGAGAGCCAGTAGAGAACAATCTAAAATTAAATGAAGAGTGACAAGTCTAAAAAGTAAAATGATACAGAGTTTGATACAATTCTGCACATGAGTACACAGATGTGGGAACATAAAAGTTCAAAATCATCTAGGAATAGTCTGTTATATTCAATAAATTGTGCATGTAGAAGCTTTGTGTGATAAGGAACAAGCTCCTAGAACCTTCTGATTAAGGTTATATTGAACAGCCCAAAATGTGCATAATTTCAGTAACGAATATGATAGGTTAAACAAATGTATTGTATTTTTAATGTGAGCATATACCTCCTAGATGTGGGTAAGAATATGCTGGCTTGCAAAGCAGACTTCATTTTAGTTTGATCCCAAATAATTCCATCTTTTTCATTTTTACTTTCATTCTTTTATTTTCACTTTCACTTTCACTCTGCTGGCTGCTGTTTTACCACTTCCAGAAGAATATTTTATTTAAATCAAAATAGCTCTACACCTTCTTTTCTTCTTTCAATCTTAGCCATCCCTTCTTCTGTATAACTACATTTTATGGAACTTTTTCTTTCTTTATGTATGCATTATGCAATACTGTCATCTCCTCATTTTTTGAAGCAATTGTTCTGTTATATGCATTTTTCTAACCTTCTTTTACCATCATTCCATCCTGCAACTCTTTGTATCCTCCTATGTTAATACTTCCTATTAACATAACTTTCCTAAAGGTGAGCAGAGTTGGGGCCTGTTGTATATTGGGGGTGGGTGGAGGAATTGTTCCAGAAAACAGGGGCAACCAGAAAAGAGCCATGCTTCTTAGGTCCCATAAGATGACAAGATTTAAAAGAAGGAACCTGGAGCAGTTGTACTGAGAGAGTGCTGCTGACTCAAAAGTCACATAGTGAACTTCCATGGCTGAGGGGGGATATGAACCTGCACCTCCCTAATACAATTCCAATCCCATTTAAAAGCTACTTTTGAAATAATTAATGTTGTAGAAACCATTGCTCAATACATGCAGCTCCAGGGGAGGAGGAGGAGGAGGAGGAGGAGGAGGAGGAGGAGGAGGAGGAGGAGGAGGACGAGGAGGAGGAGGAGGAGGAGGAATAATTAGGTGATAGGAAATGGAGTTAATCTTCCATATAATGGGCAATTACCAAAACCTCAAGTGCTAAGGTGGCATAAGACTTTGCCTGATTATTAAATAAAGAACAAAGTAGATAACTCAAGTAAGTGAATCAGTCTATATTCCTCAGGGAAGATTTGCTCATATGAATGAGTTATTGAATTATTATTGAATTCAAATCAGGCAGGATAAAATTCTTCTACAAAAGGTTATATGTATTGACAGTGTTATAATATCCACAAAATATCAGAAGCCTAAAATAATGTTGTTTATTTAGTACAAATACTTCAAAAGGAGACATGTGATTGAATTATATACTAGTACTCTGTAGTATATTTTGCAGTGTTATACGATATGAACTGCTAAGTCATGTTTATACCAGGCTTGGGGTGAGGGGAGAAAAATACTGCTTCCATTACATAGCTGTTCATTAGATTCTAGCATGTTGTGTTAAGTTACATATCCTGATTTAGGTACCAAGAGCAGTAGTTCCATTAGGCAGAGGGAAGCAGTCACTTTAGGCAAGAGGGTTTAGATGTCAAGAAAGGTTGATGTAGTGTTAGCATTGTTATTTTCACAGCAAAAGGAGTAGAAAAGAGCTTATAGGATCTTCTGTACCAAAATAACCTGGCTGGCTTGAATAAAATGCACTATGACCAGGGTTGATCAGAACATCTTTTGCTCGACCTGAGCATCAAAGTATGGTTAGCCCCAATGGCTGTATATCAATGTGGAATTATTATTCCAAAGGTTTATAGCTTTATTGTAAGATTAAACTATTGCTTGCAGCTGGAGCTGGAGCTGGAGCAAGCATGTGCATCTTTATAGCAACTCTTGTGAAATTCTGTGCTACTTATCATAATCCTCATATTAAAAATATCAAACTAACAGAAATAGTAGAAAACTGAAAATGACAACAGGTTTCAGGATTCTATTTATCATGTCTCTAAATACTATAAAAACACAGGATACAAAAGGATAAGAGGCAGGAAAAGGGTAAATCTGCACTTATCTCAGGTTAGCTGTGGGAGATAAAATATTGAGCTATAGTCTTCCCCATGAGTTCACTGGATGAGCTGAGCTTCACAATCTCTACATCTATCTATCTATCTATCTATCTATCTATCTATCTATCTATCTATCTATCTATCTCTATCTTCTCCATCCCTATAATATGTGCTCTTCTTTTTTCACAGTGGTTTATCCCAATACAATCATTATATTGAAGGGTCCGTGTAATATTAATAACATTTAATTGTGATATGGCATATTATTTAACTCCTCGTATGCGAATAAGAGATGTATATACAACAATATCACAATATAAACATTATCCAGCCGTGCTGGATCCATGACATTCCATTTGCTTCTGCATCCGTGTATGCCCTAGGAAAGAGAGGCATTCTCTCTTCCACCACCAATCTAGCCTCCTTTTTCCATTTTAAAGAGGAAACAGGATGCTGCCTTTTACCTAATTAATAAATATATTAACTAATAAATTAACTAATAAAGTCTAATTGTCCACTCAGCAAGGGGCAATGGCTAACCAATCTTGGCTGATTTAGAAAGTTAAGCAGGGTTGGCCTGGATTAGTACTTGGATGGGGAATCATCTGGGAAGTTAATGGCTGTAAGATAGACTGGGAAGTATTAAAAATAAATTCAATGGCAAACAATTTCCATATGATACTAGGAAAGCTGCATCAGTGTCTCTACATAAGTCATGAGCAGTTGTGAATATCTTGCCAAGTTGTCATCCAGGCTGTGATCTTTCTCATTACCTGAACCTTAGTATACTTGGCTTTGAAGCTGTAGCCTAAGAACCTTTAGCTATGGGCCTTCATGTGAGGCCTGAAACAGATAGCAATATTAAAACAGGTGGAAAAAGCCACATGGCCATTTCAGTACTTTCCTAAATGGTAGCTAATGGTAGCCCGTAATACTGCCATTTTGAATAGACTACAGAGCAGAGTTTTTAGGATGAGAACCTAAAATTGACTATCTCTCTCTGATATTACACTTCTAGATCACACTGATCACACTGATATTGCTAAAAAAAATCAGAATACTTCCTAATGATTGTCATCTCTTCTGGGGTAAATATTTAACAATATTGAGAGGCAATTACGAATACTTAAAAATGCTCTATATTAATAACATGCCAGAAATCACATTAAGTTATAGGAGAGAGTTATATTCCCAGAACCCCATGGAATAGAGGAACGTGTGAGACTAGGCTGAAGCTGCCATAACCTAAAGATGAGGCAGGCATGTAGGCAGAGAGGACAAAGCCAGGAATCTTGTCTATGAGATCCCTTCAGGGAGATAGATAAGAAGGAAGCAAGTCGTTAAGGAAACAAAAGGAAAAATGTCACCTGAACCAGACAGAGGAAGATGGGCCTGAGCACATGGAAACCCCCACCCCAATCCCATCAACAGCTACCAGACTTGTAAATTAACAAGGCAAGAGTATCTGCCAGTCTTGTGAATCAACAGAGCAGGAACTTTTGGGGATAAAAGGGGCCCCAAAGCCCGCCCACTCCTTGAGTCCTCTTTGGATCCAGACTTGGCAGCTTCTGTCCCTCTAACTAAGGGCTTTCCAAAGTTTTCCCGTGGTGACACACCAACAGCGGTGAGCGAGAAAACCCGGAAGAGCCGCCGCGAGGCTTTCGGGCTTTTGTGCGCTGCTTCTGCTGCGGTACTTTCGGATTTTCGTGCACCGCAGTGGTGGCGGCAGCGGTGTCCTTGTGTGCCATGCGAAAACCCAGAAGCGCAGCAGCGGCGCGCCATCAGCACTTCCGGGTTTTAACATGACATACCTGGGCCCCGCAGGCGACACAGTATTGTGTCGCGACACACAGTTTGGAAAGCTGTGCTCTAGCTAGTGCCTGGTAGCCTAGTTGGGAAGGACGTGGGTAAGTGTGGATGAGCGTGTGTGTGTGCATGTGAGAAAGTTAAGCAGGTTGACAGTTTCTCCTGTCAACCCAGCAGTCTCCTGTCAACCCAGCAGTTCGAAAGCTAAATGCGAGTAGATAAATGGGTACCACGTTAAAGTGGGTGAATTTGTCAGGGGATCGCCTCGGAGCGAAGGAAGATCCCGGGAATCCCGGGAATGGTGGCAGAGGACGACGGAACCCGATTGGCAACATCCAGGACGTCAGCAGCCGACTCGGAAGCGAGGTATTCTGGGATATGTAGTCCAATACCTACGGAAGAAGAGTCAGTTCCCTTACCCCTCCCCCTTAGCGCGCGGTAATATATGAAATGTATGTATAATATATGAATTCGCAATGTTGTAAGCCGCCTAGAGTCCTCCGATAGGGAGGGGATAGGCGGGGTATAAATATGATTAATAAATAAATAAATAAATAAATAAATAAAGCAAATGTACCTTGCAACCAGTAAAGTTTTGCTGTTACTTTAAATTCACTGGGTCTCCATGTATTACAAAGAACCTATTGTGCCTCAGTGCTCGGTTGGAAGTGATTTGTGTGTGTCCCTAATTATTTCCCGGCTGTTGACCAGGGCTGTGTGTCTTGTCTGTTCAAGCTGCACCTATCTGGAAAACCCAGGTAGAAAGCAAGGGGGTAGACAAGATCTGTGTGCCTCAACAGGCTGTGAGTGTGTGAGTGAGTGCCCATAAGCCGAACCTGGGAGCATGTGTGTAACAAACATATTTCCAAATGTTGCAATGAGAGAAGGGAAGGGAAGAAAGAGGAGAAACGTCAGTAGGGGAGTTTATATAGGATGAAGCATGCCATCTAAAATGGTTAGAAGGCCTTACCCTTCTGTTTTTCCTGACATAAAGAACTAACTTCAATATAATAAAGTGAGCAAAAGCCCACTCTTATAATCAGCCCTTTTCACTTTTGACAGTATTCTTTCCTTGCTACAGACCACACACTATCTACTACTTTTCTATCAGCATTTGTATACTTAGCATTTCCCCATTCATTTTTCCATTTTTAATAAATGTTCTGCCAAGGTATACTAATTCATCTACTTCCTCTACACTTCTTACCTTATATATGGAACTTGCAATCTACTTGTATTCCCTAATTCAAGCCTATTCATTTTATGATACACTTGCCCTAAATCAACTTTAACTTTAGCATTTAAGCATTCATTTCAATTCCACCATTCAGCATATCATTTTCATATAAATCTCTAAAATACTTTTTCTACCATTCTTTCCCTTTAGCTTCACCAAAATCATTTTATCACTTTTATTTTAATTCCAGTCATTCTGCTGGAGGCTTCTGGTTTAATCTTACTCACCAAACAGTTGCCTGTCTCATTCATTCTTGAATCTCCAAATGGCCCATTTTTCTGTACTCCCTCACCTCAATTCTAACCATCCCCTCAAGTTGTTGTTTATTCGTTCAGTCGCTTCCAACTCTTCCGTGACTTCATGAATCATTTTTCCCCTAGATTGCATTCATTCCTAACATTGCATGATTATTACCAAAACTCATTTCTGATTCTTCCATTGTCACCATTTACTGGAAAACAACTCATAAATAAACCCATAAATCCCTATTTTCATACATAGCTGCAGTATCCAAGATGATACCAGTTCAAACTCGGACAAACATTTTCACCTTGCCGTTCACAATCAAACTTACACCTTAGCTTCACAGCATGTATTCACCAACACCACTCCAGAAGATCAGATCACCTTAATTTTCATCTATTATGTCATTCCCCTTTTTCTTAGTTTCATAAATACATAAATATCTGTTGTTTCCCACTAATTTCATTTGTTAACTCATGCTCTTCACCATTTACTCCTCTTACATTCTAATTCCCTACCTTCTATATGAGATGGTCTTAACCAGAGACACTCATTGATATTGACCTCTGCCTCTCATCCCTATTTTAATCAATTTAGGTTCTCACATAATGCTTTTTAGTAAGATGAAGAAGATTTAGACTAGGTTATCAGTCGTAGTGATAATGCACATGCACTTAGTGCCACATGAGGCATTTCCTTTTAACAGTAAGGCCATGACTGGCCAGTTCTGATGCATTTTTGCCAGTATGCTACAAATGCAACAAAGCCCAATTTTAATCCAAGTGTGTACCACATTCAATGCAATATCTAAACAGTAATTTTCTATACAATCTAGAGACTATATCAACCATATGCAGGATGAAATAACTTTAATAATTATATTATTATCATTAAAAATAAAATAATTTAAATGCTATTTCAATAGAGGAGAATATATGTAACTCAGGGTTGAATTGTGGAGTCCTTTGTGCTCTCTGAGCTTGGCTGTTTGTTTACAGATGTTTCATTACCCAACTGTTATTTCTTTTGTCATTCCTCCTTAAAATCATTTTTCAGATCTGAAACAAATTTAGCCAATTGACAAACATAGCATTCAGTTTCATTGTTAAATTAATTGTCGCTTTAAGTGATTGATCTAACTAAATTAATAAGTGGCACAATCCTAGTTATGTTTACTTATCAGTAAGTCCCATGGAACTCAATAGGATTTACTATTAAGTATGTACACAGGAATGCAGCTTAAAACTGGCAACCTAATAAAATTGCTAAAAGTTTTCAACAGCTAAAGGCAAATTAGAAATTCTTCCAACATCCTTCATGAGGGAAGAGACTTTTGTTACAATCTCTTTTTACCAATTTCAAAAGAAAAACACTGACAATAAACTAAGAGGTAGTAGGTTCATATTCAAGAAACAGGATAACATCTTAAGGCTGCTATTTGATTAAATATCTAACACACTTGAAAAGCAAATATAATTTCAGCTTAAAAGCTTTAAGGATGGGCTCTGGAGTCCATTGGAATACAGTGTTATTGTTCTCTTTATGACCTTTGCTTTCAGACTAAACGTGCTTTGTCCCATGCCTGATAGCGTCAAAACTATCACAACACAGCAAAGGAGATGTCGCAGCACAAATATGTTTTTGTTTCCTTGGGTTTTAGAGTCTGATTTTTTTCAGTACAGTAAAAAAAATCAGCCAGCAGCATTTTAAAAACAACCTTTTTTTCAACTAAGATTTAAAAATTAGTACTTACAGAACATAACAAAAAGCTGTGAAGCTTGTTTTAAATTACTTTAAAACAAGCTGAACTAATAAGGTAAAGATGGGGGGGGGGGGAGAAAGGCAGGCAGTCTGGCTCAATCTTTTACTTATATCAGGCTGCACATCTACATATTAAACTGATGATACTTAGGACATCTCTAAAGCAGCTCTAGTAAAGCTATTCTTCCCAGATATTTTCACCTAAAATAGCTCACAATTATTTCAGAGGAATTATGCATGCATTAAGACCAATTGTTTAGACCTAAGTTCCTTCAAATCAGTAAATCTTATTGCAAATAAATGTATTTTAAAATGAGAGGTGAGGAAGAGTTTGGGAATGCTAGGTTTCTATTAGTACAGAATATGCTTGTTTCTGCAGATGGCAGCACCTGACAGATTTGGTCTAGGCTTAAATAGTCAGTCCTAACTAGTTGGGATGTTCTGGATGGCAGACCTCTAGGGCAGCGGTCCCCAACCTTTTTGGCACCAGGGACCAGTTTTGTGGAAGACAATTTTTCCACAGACCGGGGGGGGGGGAGGTTTCGGGATGATTCAAGCGCATTACATTACTTCTCATAAGGAGCGCGCAACCTAGCCCTCTCGCATGTGCAGTTTACAGTAGGGTTCGCGCTCCTATGAGAATCTAATGCCGCCGCTGATCTGACAGGAGGCGGAGCTCAGGCGGTAATGTGAGTGATGGGGAGCGGCTGTAAATACAGATGAAGCTTCGCTCGCTCGCCCACCGCTCACCTCCTGCTGTGTGGCCCGCTTCCTAACAAGCCACGGACTGGTACCTGTCTGTGGCCCAGGGGTTGGGGACCCCTGCTCTAGGGAATACTAGGGCTATAAACTAGAGTGGGAAGTGAAAACAAAAATCCCAAAGGCAACAGTGGGACACTTCTGTTTTGTTGCCAAGAAAATTCCTTGGGGATGTTCACAAAATCATCAGGAGCCTAGTTCAAACTTCAAACCTTATCCTGATAGAATACACTTAAGTGGTTTTTTTTTTTTAAAGGACTGATTTCTCAACCTCCAGTATCTTTCAAAAACATTCCTAAATATTTTTTTAAATAGGAAACTTTGCATAAAAAGCATAAAAATATTTTAAATGCTAAAGTGACAACAGCATCAGAAAAGAACAAAACCTAAGCATGAAAAAAAGGACTGTACAGGAAAGGATATTAGAGAGAAAAAAGTGATATGCAAGAAAAAGAAAAAGAAAAAGTGATATGCAAGAAGATACTAAGATCGTAAGTGATGCTAAATAAGGTCCTCTGGCTGATCTCTATATTCTCATGGAAAGTGAATAAATATCCAATTCTCTACCCCTTCAGAGACAGTTTCTTTTAATGTGAAGATGTTTGATGTATTATTAATTTTAAACATACACAGGCATATTTCTCAATTAAAAAAAATCTCACAAATTGTTTGCTATTTGCTAAGACTAAGAAAATGTTCAATGTACCCTGCAGTTTTTCAGGGACAGGTACATTGAACGTAAGTATCTTTCCCTCAATAAAAGGTAGACATTTAAAAGATGGTCTTAATTAATCCACTTAAGTAATAGGAAAAAGTGCTTCAATTTGGTTTGATATCTCAGTTTATGAAAGGGAGTCACCCATTTTAAGGCTTAAAATATTTACAGCAAGATTTGTTAGAGAAAGCGTAGTCAGAATATGACTTGCCTCATATTTGATGGAGTTACTCAAAGAGAGTAACTTAGTTTGAAAATATGCTTTAAAGGGAAGCAAATAAAGCATGATATGTTTCATTTTGCCTGAAATTCCTAATTGCTTAATTGTAGAAATGTATAATGCATAACAAAATCTAAAGTACTGAACCATTTTATGAATTTGGTAGCAGCAGATTAATTTGTTATAGATGGTCTAATTGCATCTAACTGCATGGTCTAATTGCATTAATTAGAATATTAATTTATTCAAACCTGGTCCAGCGTACACATTCACAGCAGTGAAAAGCCATCTGCTGGTCCAAACAACTGTCCATCTGCTGATCGAATGATTAACATCATTGTCTTTGACAGCAATCATTACATGTGTGGTAGCAAAGCAAAATTACACACACTCTTTTCGTTCTTGAAAGAGGCAATTGACATTGCCAAAGCTAATACCACCAAGTCTCTGATTTGAACTATATCTGCAGTTCCAGATCTAGTGAAACAAATCAGAAGCATAGTTCTGACTACTGGAAGAGGCCATCCAGCAAACAACATGCACAAGTATGCATACATGAGAATCATCTTATTTGTGAACACTTTCCTCTCTGGCTTCAAACAGATGTGTGCATTTATTTGGACAGATAAACAATGGGCCCAAATGGGTCAATTTGGTTCAATTTTACAGGGAAGCCTCAATTTAGTAGACCTCAATACAATGGACTGAACATGCAATGGACCAATTTGTGTAATAACGTCATTACGTATGTGATGCAAATACTGTATATAATACTATTACACAAACATCATAAATCACCATGATTACGCATTTTACTTTTTAATGGACATTTGGGAATAATAGACAGCCTCCCTCCAATTACTCAAATAGCATGTTGAATGAGGTTTTGCAATTGTATTTTCTGAAATGAATGCACTAAGAAAGTGCAGGGTGATATACAGTATATTACCAATTTGGAGATATAGGGCATTGCTTTTCCTCAGTGAAAGGAGCAGAACTAACTTTTTCAGCCACCCTAATGTCGTAGATATTCATTCAGTCCAGAGGTTGTGTGTGTGTGTGTGTGTGTGTGTGTGTGTGTGTGTGTGTGTGTGTGTGGTAGCCACATTTTTTCTCCTTCAATGTTCTTGAAAGATAAGTGGCCAAGTCTAAATCTCCATTGTCATTATCACCACAGATCAGAAATACTTGAAAGTTCCCCCCGTTCATGAAGAACTTGATGAAAAAAGTTAAGGGTGTTTTTTATTATTCAAAATACTTTAATATTTCATTTAATATTATCTGCCTAAGAAAGGGTGATATCAAAAGATGTAATCTAAACACCAAAATATCTTTCAATATAACCTTTCTCTGAAACAAGCCATTTTATTTAGCTCAACTTCCCACACTGCTATGCTTGAAGATGACTGCAAGGATTTATATTTGAGAGTAAAAAACTCTGTTATGATTCTGATAATAGTTTCACATATAAGTTTTTATTTATCGTTTATTTATTTGTTCTGCTTTCTCTGAAGAGCCTAGAATATCCATTTAGATATTAATGTGGCTTGGCATACAAAAGAAAGAGAGAAATTAGTGTCTGATTTATATCTATAAACAAAATATTATGGTAGTAATTTTCCACGCATATATGCTCATTGACGTTATGTGGATATCAGTGAGATATAAGTGCACATAATTGCTGCCTGAAATGTCACAGACTTGCAACTTATAGGAGCAAAAAGCAGGTGTCACCCTATAATAAATAGATAGAGATAGAGATATTTCATAATGTTTTCATATAATATTTTAGTCAAAGGGCAAATAAGCTAAATGCAAGAGCTCAGAAAGTCTATGTATGCAATAGGAGATTTCTCTGAAGTTTTCAACTAAGTTGTTCTTCTTGTCAAAGCAGCAAACAATTCCTCAGCAGCCTACTTCTCAGGCACTTAGAGATAATTATAATTATATTTGTATGTAATTATATACAATGTACATAAATTTATTTATTTCATGGCACATTCACATCGCGTTACAAAAAAAACATAGAGCATAATAAATATGAAATATAAAATATAAAATATAGACAGGAAAATTACAAACGTATGTATAGGTTACAAATATAGTTTTTTGCTTCAGTTGTCACAGCCAGGAAATCAGCAAAATCTCCATTGTAGGCTCGGTTTTGACACTCTGTCACTATATGTGGAAACAACATTGGCTAGGAAATTGCCCTCCACAATGCCGGAGCTTGCCCTGCATCTTGGAAAAACCACCTGGATTTGACCAGCCCCGTGCGATATGGACAACCTTGAACCGAATTTGCATGGGTCATGGTAGATGTGCAGATGCCCTTTATAAATAGGGCAAAACAACATCATCAAATTGTGACTGTGGGGCCAAAAACCAAAGTATCCAACATAAATTTATATTTATATATAAATACAATTTATATATTCATTGATTTTGTTACTGATTTATTTATTGCTGAATTAACGTAGCAGCCTTCTAGCAGACGGCTTTTCTTTTTTTCAAGTTTGGCTTCACTTTACATCTTGGTGGACTATATACTGCATTTTTTTCTCATTGAAAGCCACATACTCACATGCAGCCACTGCATGTATTAGATAATTATACATCTAAAGATTTAGTATCAAAAGCTACAGCATTTCACTCAAAATAACAATTATGCATAAAGAAATTGAAGAAACTTTATTTCAGGCACTGGACATACAGGAGTATTTATAAAGTGAGCTTTCTTTCTCAGAGCAATCTGACACTAATGTTGCCTCTTAGTAACCCTTATTTTAAAAAGCAAGCGTCAATTCAATCTTTGGTCTCCATATCTCCATATCGAATTATGATTCTATCAAACTAATTTGGTTAACACGCACTGTTGGGCTGCTTTTGTTGTTGATGATGATGATTTACCTATACCATGACCACAATAAGGCCAGTAAAATATTAATATAATTATTATTTATTTATTTATTTATTTTTATTTATTATTAATTAAATAAAACATAATACTGCCAAAGAAAGCAACGTACCCAAACTGAAGTAAAAATAAATAGTCCAAGTCACTGAAGACAAACTAATTGGTAGGAATTGCACCATTCCTCACTTCTAGAGTGTAAATATATACAATAAGACAACTATTTTAATATTATAAAATACTGTTTCTACCAAAAGTCTATGCAAATAGCTGCTGTATTTGGTGACATGCAGTCATTTGACCGAAGGTGAAAGAAAGTAATGTTTAAAAAATTATAATCCCCATCCAACCAGGTAAGTGTACTAATTCCCATTTATTTTAGTGGAAGCTAAGTGTCTGTTTAAGCTTTTCCCACTGAAATAAATGACTGCAACAGTTACTGTGCACATCGTTCCCCTGCTCAGTTACCTGAGTACAAGGGGCAATCTAAATGAGATGTTGAGAGATTCATGACCAGATTGCCCATTTTTGATTGATTGTTTATTTCATTTATGGGGAAGGGTCTGAATTAATGAAATGTTTAATCTTTTCCCACTGTGTCATTTTCCAAACCAAAATCACTTCCCAGAGCTAATATTTGTTGTGCAAGGAGAAACTTACAGCTCCTTCAGTCAAAGATAATTTACACTGAACATACTTTAGAGGTTCATCCGGTACCATTCACCTAATGTAAGTTGCTGATGGGCAGAGGGAGAACTAAAATCTCCTAGAGGAGGCACCTCTTGCCTCATTTCTTTAGATCAAAATAAAGAATTTAGTTCTATATTTACATAGAATAATTTTGCTAGTTCGTGTCCTGTCTCCTAAAAATAAAGAGTACGGTTGGTTGGTTGGTTAGTTTTTTGCATTTTAACTGGGCAACCCTATCTGTTATTGTAGAGAACTCTACTGCTCTGAGAAATCCAATGGCCACTTGGGCGCCTTCTAACAAATCAGAAATGAGAAGAGATAGTTGCACGGGTATTCCTCCCCCTTCCCTAGTTTTCGTTATTTTTTTCTTCTTAACGAATTCTCTTCTATTAAAATCAACAGAAACAAATATGCTGTATCTCCGAGGCTGGACTGGATTAAATGCTGATTTGGGAACATTTGGAGCTTTGGATTCACCAGATCCATGTCTTTCCCAGCATGTCCCTAGCCAGCTTCCACCAGGGTCTTGGCCAGGTTTCTTTTCTTTTCTTTTTTCTTTTTTTGACACTGGAATTCTGTTTTCTCACAGGGCAGCAAAGGTTTCTTAGAATATGCTATGCATTCTCCATATAGATCCAAGTGGGATGCAGTCACAGCAAACATCCCTACCATAACTGTTTCAATCTCTATTATAGTGAAATAGCATTAATATCTAACACAGATTAAAAGTTAGAAACTAATGTTATTTTACTGTAATAGAGTTTGGAATAGATATGGTAGGGAAGTCTGCTCTCACTGCATTCCACCTAGAGCACACATTTATAAAATCTACTTGGATCATACATTTATGAAATGACTCAAGTCACTAAGTGGTTTGAGTATTACACGCTTATAAAAAGAACTGCCATGCAACATCTGGAACTATCTAAGATGTAGAATCTGCAACTTAACATTTAAGAACAATTTGGGAAGTGTGAATTAACTGAATTAGCCTTAAAATATGAATAAATTCCTCTACAGTCTCTAATCAATATTATCAATAAAAAGATAAAACCCTTGTAATATAAAGCAAGAAATTACTAGGCATTCTAGAAATGGGGGACAAAAATGACCTGCCATTGGCACCATATGTCATCACCGAGATTCCATTCCTCCTAATTCGGTGGTAACTTTAGTTTAGCACAAAACTATGGCAACCCCCCCCCCCAAAAGAATAGAAGAAGGGATATAGATCTTGATGTCTGATACTTTTTTTGTATAAAACATTCTAGTCTGTAAATGCCTAAAGAATTAATAATTCCTTAGTATCAACTGTCCTTAGCTTTAAAATATTCTTCAGATCAAATCATATGTCTTCTCTCTCCAGCTAAACTGCTCTAAGGGATTACAGTTTGTATCTGTCATAAATTGGAGCCATGCTGTTGCAATGAAACTTGCTCCATCTCCAAACAGCAGCAAGTCCAGAAATTCATTTTATAGCAAACCTTTTGACCTGGTTGTTAATCAGAGACAACTTTTCTGTTAGTATTAACTAGTATTAACTGGAATAAATAAATAAAATAAAGAAATATTACGTTAGTATAACATCAACTTAAGAAAAATAACACGGCTGATATAATGCTTTAAAGAACGTAAGGATCCCTTAGAAGCAATACTGGCTGTCCTGGTAATATTTTCCCAATTTTCAAATGTAAATTAGCAAGCACATGAATTGAAGTTTTGTTATTTAAACATGAAGGAAGGAACTTTGAAAATGTAATATGGTATATGTGAGCAGAGGGACACTAAAGTACAGGAAATATAAATAACTTAAAACCAATATTTATTAATTAAGGATCTCTAACAAAGTTCCTCACATGTTTGAAAGCTGAATAAACTCAGACTGGTATTCCTCAAGCTCAAAAATGTGTTCAAGTCCTCTGGAATTGGTGGTAAAATATACATTTTGGCGGCTTAGTAAAACTGTGTAGTAGTACCTTCAAAAGCCCCCCAAAAGCAAAAGAAAAAAAGAAGTAAGAATACTATCAGTCTTATTCTTCAATCTCTTCCCTCTGAAACTAGAGCTACTGCTACTGGAAAAAAATGGGCTTTCCCTATGTTCTGTCCAAAATTACCACATGAAGACATCAAATGTTACAGTTGTGGGAAACTGAGATATTCCAACAGTGGATATTTTGTATTAGAAGCTGATAGCCTCAGTCATTATTCCATTTCCTTATCTTTCCTATCAAGACATGTACACTGACTAAGATTTAGGCCTCAATTTAATAATAAAAATGATTTATAACAAAATTACAAAATATTCCAGTACCAAAAAAGTAACCTATCAAATGATAACAAAGCAATTAACACAATAATAACATATTAACACCTTTTAAACACTGAGAACTGTTATAGTCTGAAGTAATAGCTAGGGCTACTTTCAAGGAAGGGAACTGTTACTTAGAGAATTAAAATTAATTCAGAGTATGTTTAATTAATCACACAAATGCAACTCGTGTTGGATATGTTTCCAACAATTTTCTCTCTCCTTCTATAGCTATTCCTTGTTTCTTTACAACTCTCCTTTCAGCCTAACCTCTGTGGAAAATACAGTGGGTATAAATAGGCTAGGAGCTCACACAGAGGAAATAGGCCTTTTCCATGAAATCAGTGGAATGAGTCTTCGTTAGGACTACATCCTAGTCATGTTTACCAAAGATTGTCCCAATGACCTTAATGGGGATTTTGAGTACACGTCTAGAGAAACAGATTGTCACAGTATTGGGTCAAATAAGGCTTTATCCAGCCAAAATCAATCTTTTGTGTCCAATTAATAGAAACTGGAGATATTTAAGCTTTACCTGGGAATGAAGTTTAATCTGGGAGTTAGTCCCTTTGAAGTCAGTAAGGTTTATTACTGACATGTATAGGATTATATTGCTAAGTACATGCTAGCCATTGAAATCATGGACTTGTGTAGTACTTAAATATGTTGTATGGCCTTTCAGTTGTTAATATTAAACATAATAATTATATTAAAAGTACATTCTTTTATATCACAAATTTACCTGTTGCAATTTAACTCTAGGACTACTTTAAATAATTAAAAAGACAGTTTTCTGTCATTTTAGTAGTACTTGAACAGAAGTTTTTATTAGAGTAAGTAGCAGTAGAATGATAATCAGGGAGGAATTATTATTTTGGGGGGAAAGTATGTATAAATATATTTTGAAGCAGTAAAATACTTTTTATTTATCTCTTCCCTTCAAAACATATAAATATTTTTAAAGATTTACATGTTTAGATGTTTGAAATATTACCTTTACAATCTTTAGAAGAATCAAAATGTATTCTCTGCATTAAAATATATGGTAATTGTACATTCCCAGGTGAAAGGGAAATTATCTTTTTAAACCTCTTTTTGTACAAAAACAGATATCACTAACAGGGTATAGGAAAATGATAGCTTATAGGAAGAATTGTATATTTCAGCTACAGTGATCTAGTTCTCTATGTTGTAGATAATTACTGTACATGATTCTTGTGCCAATCTGCCTTTCTAAAAAAACAATACGGCATCTATTCTTATAAATATTGCATGGATATTTTTTTAATGCAAACATTATTTTGTAGTTTCATGCTGTCGCAAAATTACAGACATCTCATCCTCAGCTTTCTTGGAGATAAAAAACACCACATAATTTTGGTTGTTCTCTAAAGGTATATCCCTCTCTCAAACCTGGCACTTTTATAAGATGCAAACTATAGGTTTTCTATACATGCTTTATCATGTTCTTCTTCAAATTTTGCACGTGGTAATTATTAAAAAGAACTCCTTGAGAAGCAATTGCTATAGAATTGAAATGTCACATTGGACTACATAGTCCAATAGCTCCAGCTCAGGCGTGTATAAACATCTATCACTCAAGCACACCCCCGAACACACTCTGTTCCTTTTCTGATTAGAGATTACAGTTGCTTGAGTTGTCTTACAGAGTGTCACTGGTTTGAATGACAGATGTCTGGGCTGGACTGCTACCCTTCTTTTTTTCCTTTTGGATATGAAACCAATATTGCTGAAAAGCTTTCATGTCATAAGCTCTTCGTCCAGTTGTTTAAAACATACAATACTTATCTTCATACACCCTGAGAGGCAGGGATAATTTCCAACTGAAATGGAAAATACCTTCTAAGAAGCCACACGAAGTATGTTGATTTCCTTCCTCATTAAGCCTATGTAAGAATGATTTCTTAGATTACCCAAAGTCATCCAAACCCCTTTTCCAGAATGGGGTAATAATAGCTAAGAAAGAAACAATAATAGTTAAAAGAGCTCCCTATAAACAAAAGGAGAGAAGCCTCTTGCAGATACTTAAGAAAAGTTTACTACACCCCAAGCTTCCTGGCAGGTCGTTTTCACAGGGTAATGCAAGGAAAGCCTGACCCTTTGGTTACATGCTTGCACATTTCAGTTGTATACCAATTTCTTAACAAAATCAAATACATGACAGCACTAAATTGCTTCTCTAGAAAACAGTGTTACATTTGTATCCCAGAGCCAAAAGACAGCACGCAACGAACCCTTTGCAGGAGAACGGTCTTGCTGCTGTCCCACTGATTTCTATGGGACTACTGCACGCAATTTGTGAATTTCAGCTAAAACCAATGAGGCAGTGCTATTCCTCAGGCCAAACTTTGATCAGTCAGCAGGCACGCACTTTCAGGCTGGACAGAGAAAGCTTGTGCACGCTCTCCTCTCCCCAGAAGTTGGCTCCTCCAAACACGAATGCTCTATCTGCTTCCTTTCCTCTCGCAGCTTCTGGCACCGACGCAGAGGCAACCACAGCCCCCAAACACGAAATACCTAGACAGACTTACCGAAGAGCTTGCTGGGAGTGTCCTCGTTGTCATTTGATTCCACAGGCGCAAGCAGGGGCTCCTCCAGCTCCTCGTCGTCGGAAGCAGCTGCCTTGTCCTCACCTCTCAACTCTGCATTCATTTCACTCCGCAGTGACAACAAGGGCTTACTGACTTGTCCAGTTATCATTGGATCCTAGGATGGGGGGGAAACAGAGGGGGGGGAAAAGTGGCAGCTTTGGTGTGCGTCTTCTGTCTCCCACTCCGTCTCCCCCCTTTTCTCTCTTACACTTTCTCTCTCTCTCTCTCTCTCTTATCTCTTGCTGCTCCTGCTGTTATTGCTGGCTGCAGTCAAGTGAAGAGCTATTACAGATCCAATGAGTTTTCCATTACTCCCCACCCTATTAAAGCTCAACTAGCATGTGAAAGATTCCGGATGCTTTGGAGAAAAACTTCAGTGAAAGCTGCATAACCGACACAGCTTTAATTGTGGGATGCACTTCTTCTGTATGTTTTTTTTACACTTCACTCTTTAGTGTAATGTGGTAAGAGGGAGGGAATTGCCGGCACTGTGGTCCAGCAGTGCATAATAATAATAATAATAATAATAATAATAATAATAATAATAATAATAATAATAATAATATGTCCTAGAACTCTCTCTCAAAAATCTCACTTCTGTAACATTAATCACATCAGAAGGGGGGAGGGGAAACTACACAGTATAAATAAGGTTTCCAGAGCATCCCACAGCAATCACTTAAAAAATAAAATAGAAATCTTTCATTTTATCACATATATAACAAAGCAAGAAGAAGAAAGATTCATGCATGATGTTTTGGGGTTATTAGGCTTCAAAAGTCCCTAATCCCACACATATGGAACAGATATATACAAATAAAAACAGTTACATTCACATTCTTAAAAAAGACAAAACTTGCAATGGATACTTACAAAATGTTTGCAATCATTCTTGTGTTTGGGACATTATAATTCCACCAAGCTTATATATACAGTACATGCAAAACATGTATGTTGTCTTTAAATGTTTCTTGATTATCGGAATATATTGTATCTTCTCGAAAGACTGAGGAGAAGAGGGGAATGGCAATTTTAAGTGTCCAAACATCTATCATTTGTTCTGTCATTAAATCAAGCTAAAGGGGGTGGGGGCTGGAGAACCCCAAGAAAGCAAGTGACCTTCTCATGCAATTTCCCAACTATTTATTGCTAAGTTCATGCCTAAATGGTTCTTATCCACAGAACAGGTGACCAGCATGCAAGTAGGTTGGTTGGCATGTTCCCTCTGCCCATTCGCACATTGGTCAATGGTTGCCTATGGGGTTTTAATGTATTCATGTTTGAAAAGTGAATTTGATATGACACATGATAATCTATGAAAATGTTAATCAATACAAATAGTTTAAGCTGTCATCAAATGCACTTCTTTGGTCAATACTCATATCACCGAAAACAATGTCACTGTCACCAGGGTTTAATTTGCACAGCCCTTAAGTATTGGACTCTGTGCATCAATGCACTCTTCTTCAAATACTGTAGGTAAACACATTTTCTCCCTATTTAAAGCTGAAGCACTCAGTGCGCATTTAGTTCAAGCCGAATCCTCCCTTTTGAATACCTTGATAGGTCCACTGGAGGGCAAAATTAATACTTAATTGAATCTCACAGTCATCAAAATAATCAATACTTTTTTATTATTTATTCTTTACAGTCTGTTGACTGTTTCAAATCTCAGAGGAAATGGGGTGGGGGGGAAGGATTCATGGCTTTGAAACACTGTCATTTAACAAGGTAATTTTCAGTGGGACATTAGGGGTTGTGAAACATATAATAAAACAAAAATGGTGGCTTATAATAGGAAGAAAGAAAAGAATTATATTTCTGCCATCTAACAAAACAGGATAAATAAAAAAGAAGCAAGTGCAGGGAGAGAGAAAGGGAGAGAGAAAGGGAGGGAGGGGGAGAGAGAGAGAGAGAGACTGGCTTTTGAAGGGTTTTATCATATCAAGAGCAGAGCTGAGCTTTCATAATGCTGACATTTCTCATCCTGACAATCCTAAACAAGTGGAAAGGATGAGATCGGAGATATCATCTTTCATCACATTCCCCAGCTTAAGAACCAACATGACAGCTTCTCTCCCCTTTACACTGTTAATTACTAAATAAAATACTACCCTCTGTCAGCATTAGATTATTGCAGATAGGAACCACTAACATTGCTCCATTGTTGTTCGTGTGGTTATTGTTTGGGGGCTTGTTTGTTTGTTTGTTTTTCTTTTAACTCCAATGATACTCAACCTCAGCTTTCCAAATAAATTAAGCTGCTCTTGATGTACAGCATTTGAAATGTAACAAGTTAAATCAGGGGTGCAAATCTGCAACATTTCTGGATGAAACTGCTGACTAATTCAGATGCATAAATTAGTTTGAATTCGGCAGGTATTTTAAAGAAATTTGGAAGGCATTTCTGAGCTTAATTGCTTTTCTAGTAACATTTATTTATTTATTTGTCAAATTTATCACCGCCCATCTCTACAGCAGTAGACTCTGGGCGGTTTATTATATTAGTTATTCACCTAATTTGCATTTTAGCCTTTTTCTAAGAAAATGTTGACATTTGAGTTACTGTTACCCTATTTTACTTTTACCACAACCTTCTGAGGTAGCTGAGGCTGAAAAATAGCAAGCCACATGACTGACTGGGGGATCTGAATCCAGATTTTCCTGGACCATGGCTACAGAATACACCTAGGCCCTAAGTTTATCAACTTTAGCTTTTTTAACAATTATTTTTGTCTGAGAACTGCCAATTACTTTGACATTTAACCTTGAATACTTCAGAGAGAAACTCATTGGTGCATTGCCTCCACTATGAATGCATGAGGAAGACCTGCTCCACAACCTTTCAATCAGAAACTTAAGATCATAGATCCAGTTCTCACAAATTGCAAATACTATGGTAATCACTCATTATCTGGATAAGTGAACAGAGGAATCTGGTATGTTAGGGTAAAGCTAGGTTACAAGTAAACCCCATCACTTTTATTTTTAATCTGCATATATCTCCTAGCTGATAGGACACAGGAAACAGTATGTTGCAAGCAAGCCTTCACATGAAAGGGCCTAGGCATGACTAAGCTTCGTAACCTAGTCTGCACCTTCTCTACCTTACTGAAAAACATTATATGTAAGCCTTAATTGACCAAACCCATGATAGGTAGTATTGGTCATGATGACCATGTCATATGCAAGATTGTGATTTGGAAGATAAGAGTTAATGATAATAGCATGTTATCATGCTGTTGAAATGAAAGGAAAGGAAAGGAAGAGGATTAGCTATGTTGTATGTATGTGGAACTAAGATAAAAAGAATGGATGTACAGATGTGAATGAAGATGAGCTGCTCTTGTGGAGATCTGTTTTAAATATATGGTGGAACATAAATCTAGTCATACCTACACATGGAAAAGGAATGCATATAAACCGAAAAACTTGATTGATTTGTTTGTGATGAAAGCTTGATTTTTAATCTGCATATATCTCCTAGCTGATAGGACACAGGAAACAGTATGTTGCAAGCAAGCCTTCACATGAAAGGGCCTAGGCATGACTAAGCTTCGTAACCTAGTCTGCACCTTCTCTATCATCACAAGGGATTTTCAATGCAGAACAGAATCTTGGTAGTATCAAGAGTGGATCATGGGTTTTTATTTTTTGGATATTATTTCTGTTACAACCACATAGCATCACCATAGCACATAAACCAACCAAAATCCTTCAGAACATCTAAGTAACCCAAAAGACCCAGTAGCCCAAGAAGAAAAAACAGGAGTTATCTACAACATACAGTGTAAGGACTGTAGCAGCCACTATGTAGGACAGATGGGCAGAAGACTAGCAGAGCGCATCCATAAACACCAACTAGCAGTCAGAAGACACGATGAAAACTCCTTAATCTCACAACACAAGGACAGACTCAACCATACTTTCAACTGGGAAACTGTGAGCATCTTAAACCAAGCCAAATCCAAAAATGCTAGAGAATTCCTGGAAGCTTGGCACTCAGACAAAGCAGCCATCAACAGACACATAGAGGTAAACAACATTTACATACCATTCATAAGAGACAATAGAAAAGCCAAAAGACCAGAACACCTCCTTGCCAGCAATCATCACCCAGATATGCAAAGATTAACACTAGGATTAGCACCAGAGGAACCATCAAGCAGCATAATATACCCTAATCAAGGAACTATTAACTCAGTCAATCAACCAAGCAGCAAACAACAGCCCAATCAAGGAACTCCTAAGGAGAGAACAACACCTCCACCAACACAAGCAGGACAAGCCATGGTATATAAACAGAGAGCAAGTTCCACTCCCTTTTCGCACTGAAGATGTTGCCTAGTCTGGCAATGAAATGTCTGCAAAAAAAAAAAAAAACCAAGGCTCAGAGAGCACTAAGGACTCCAAAGTGGATATTATTTGTATAAATAAACAATAGTAATAAGATGTAGTTGTTGTTGTTTTTAGCTTAGTTGGCAGATAGGAGTAAATTATAGAGGAAAAAAAGAATTTGTTAGTTTAATAGGTGAAAAAATATGTTTGAAGGGGTTTCTTATGTTCTTTAACTGGGAGGAAAAATTTATTTTAGAAGGGGATGCTATATTGAGAATTGAAATGTTTTATAGAAATATTGCTTACTATAATTTAAATTGGAGTAAGAGATTGATACTGATTTATGTATAACTTTGCTGTAGAAAGTCGGAAGTCACTCTGTAGTAGTTTTGTTTGTATTTCCACACATTTTAGTTTTTTTCTTTGTAGGTCTTTTTATTTCATTCTTGTTAGTTTTTATCTATATGTTGAAAAAAATTAATAAAGTTCTTAAAAAAAGAGTGGATCATGGGAAAAAGTGGACATGGAAGATGAGGAAATAAGTGAAAGAAATGAGAGTGAAATCAGAACAATTGCAAGAAGAGAAAGTACAAGTCATGCATTAACTAGTTGTAGAAAACCATCTCCCAATAGAATGAATGGAAAGTGAATGCAAGAATGTGGAAAATGCTTCAAATAGAATGAAAAGAATTAGATTACAGAGTGCCGCTAAAGTGTGTATGGTAACTCTAATGCAAAGTAAGAAAAAGGATATTTAGCATATACAGTAATTAAAAAAAGAAGTCTCAGATCAAGAAAAAAATACATATAAGAGAATGAGGATAAGAGAAGGTTATTGTATAATGCACATAGGCAGAAAAAGATAGTCACAAAGAATGATAAGGCTGCAGATGTAGATAGTATACTTGGAGAAATGTTAGAATATGGCATAAAGAATACATCTGTGCTCAAGAATGATCATACCAGCTGGGAAATTCTGGGACTTGAATTCCACAGATCTGGAAGTTGCCAAAGTTGAAAAACAGTGTCCTATACAAAGGGAAAAGTAGCAACAGTGAATACAAAATAAGGGACTTACTCTGTTATGTATGCTTGGGAAAGTGATTGGAAGAATTCTGATTAAAAGGCTACAACGTATGACAGTGTGTAAAATCTTGGATATATTACAGTGTGGCTTTATGCTGGGTAGTGGATGTGCAGATCAGACCATGTCACTGAGGTGTTGATTTACAGAATGCCCAGGATAAAAATTAATAAGTTTATGCATGAAAATAAATGGAATGCTTACCAAATGGTTCAGCACTAAGTAAGGAGTAAGACAAGGATATGAGATGTTCACTTGGTTATTTACTATATTGGTAAATGTGCATATTTCATATATATGCATATGCACACCTGCCCAGCCTTTGCCCAGCCTTTGGTCTTCTCCTATTCCAGCTGCGATGGTTCCAACCTTGTGACACTGAGGTTTGGGTATTATTTTTATGAAAGACTTAAGAAAGCAAAAGCAGGAAATGTCAACTGGTCAGCCACCACAAAAGTGTCTGAGATATGAAAGCTCTAAGGTGACTTTGGCTAACTGAACATATGTGGGATTAGGCTGTTTCAACATGCTTGAGAATCACAAACAAAGGCTATGTGAATGGAATGGAACTAATTGGGAGCTGCTGTCTATAGATCAAGATACCAGAATTCAGAATGTTCTGTGATGGCTAAAATTGAGAGACTGAAGATACCTCAACTCAGAACTGCAAATGGATTGGAGAGCAGGGGAGTGGAATCCCATAGCACTGTGGACTCTTGGGAGAGGTCAATATGAGGATTTGAGACTGGGCACATAATTTAATTAAAATGACAAAGTTTAAATTTCAAATAGTTCAAAAATACAAACTGGTTTATGAGAAAAGCAGCCAGCGCAGCTATCACAAAATTTGGAGTATGTGAAGAATATCAAAACTGATATTCTTTCATTAGACAATAACAACAAAACTTTTCTGTTTAAAGAAACAATTTATTTGTCAGCATTAAGAGCTGCAGCATTGGCTGTACTAAGCTTTTGAACTAGAACTAAGTTTCACAAAATATTCATTAATCACTACTTTAATTGAGCATCACTAGGATTTAAGTGAAAATAAATGTTAATTTCATGTTTAAGCACACAGAAAACAAAATCCCAACATTTAAGAATCTTTCCTAAGTTACTATTTCTTCCCTCAGCAGTTGTCTGGAGAAAGTTGCCTCTTCACTCACTTCTCATGGCACCTGATGACTTTTATCCTGGTGTTTCTCAAGGATAAAACTGCTGATGTTTGGTTTTTAAAAAAACCTTTCACTTGAGCCAATCTCCATCAATCAGCCATATTCTCCTTCTGTAGCATCTTACGCCAGGATCTGGTGTCTCCAACATTTTTCTTTTTCCAAACACCCCCTTGATGGTTTTGCTGAGGGATTTATTTCATCATAGCTCCATAACTATGAATTAGCATTTGTCACTTATTGTCTAGAGAAATTTGTTCCTAATTCTGTTCCACTGATGTTGGAAAATGGATTCCAGCTAAAAATTTGGACTTGTCATGATATTTCGAGTGTATATGGAATTGTGCACAGGCATATTTTCTTGATTTCAATCAACTGAAGAGCAACTCTGCCACTTACCCCTAAACAAACAGCTTCAAATAACTTAAAACATTCAAAGACACATTAAGAACTCAAGTTGAACAGAAATAAATCATGATCCCCTTATAGAAGATGATATGCTGGGGTAGCGATTCAGCCCTTTAAGTAACTAACTAGGATTCCAGGCTCTTCTCTACCTTCATCCGATATGGCAGTCGATCATTTCAATAGCAACTAACTAAGAGAGCCAGTTTGGTCTAGTGGTTAAGGTGCTGGGCTAGAAACCAGGAGACTGTGAGTTCTAGTCCCTCCTTAGGCATGAAAGCCGGCTGGGTGACCTTGGGCCAGTCACTCTCTCTCAGCCCAACTCACCTCACAGGGTTGTTGTTGGGGGAAATAGGAGGTAGAAGGAGTATTAGGTATGTTCGCCGCCTTGAGTTATTTATTAAAATAATAAAGGCGGGATAATAAATTTGATAGATAGATAGATAGATAGATAGATAGATAGATAGATAGATAGATAGATAGATAATAAACTAACTAACTAACTAACATCATGTTGAACTTGGCCAGAATACAGATCTCTTCAGCCTGTCTTTTGAGGGTTAAAACCTTCTAAGTACCCTTACATTCTAGCTCACTGGATGATGGTAGCTGCTTCTTCTTAAGAGTCGTTAATTGTTGCTAACACTAATAATTGCTCTCCCCAACTGGAAATTCCATCTTCCTTCCAACCCTTTTCCTTCAGTTTGCTCCCAAGCTATTTCCTTCTTTTGTTCCCAAATTCCAATTACCATTGCTGTCTGCTTACACTGCCTCTAATTTCTCCACATGTTCAGCCAGGTTTCAGTGGACCATTTATTTATTTATCAAAATTTTATCAAATTTTGTCACTGCCCATCTTCCCCCTCAAGAGGGACTCTAGGTGGTTTACAATAAAAATAGTCAATTAAAACAATAAACATAAAATATAAATACAATATATAAAATGTAAATACGATTATCAAATAATTATAAAATAAGAAAAAAATCCAAGTGGCAGAAAGGTCTAATTCAGTCCATGTGTGTGCGGAGCACTCTAAGGCACTAGCCATCCCCAAGAGTAACTACTCCCCTCCCGGCCCCAAGCAAGGTGGCAGAGCCAAGTCTTCAGGTTCCTCCAGAAGGTCAGGAGCGATGGGGCTAGCCTCACCTCCAGGGGGAGGATGTTCCAAAGGGCGGGAGCCACTGCAGAGAAGGCCCGCTTCCTGGACCCCGCCAAATGGAATTCTCTTGCAGACGAGGTCCTCAACATGCCTTCTCTGCATGATCAGGTAGGACGGGTTGATGTACATGCTGAGTGGGAACAAGCCTGCCAAAACAGAAGTCTCTGTAGCAGTATGGAACATTTGGAACTATTTTTTTTAATGCAAGTACTGTGAGGCAGAAGATAGGAGAATGATCAAACAATATCTTTGATTTTCTGGAATGTACATGCAAATCAAGCACATTATATTTTTGAGCATTGTACTTTGGAATACAGAGATACCAGAATATTAAATCCCACTATCTGTATACTTCAGTGACATCACAGCAATGAATACTTTTAGGATGTTATCCCCTTTGTTTTCTGGTTCCAGTATTCAAAGGGATTGCTCCATATTAATTATTATTTCTCATCCAAATACCTGTTTAAGATATCATTATCACTGCAATCTAACATAGAACCAAAGGAACTCTTCCTTGTACAAGTTCTTCCTCCTTTGTGCAGGTTTTTCCCCATTGGTTCTTTAATATTATCCTTTAAAATGACCTTAACAATCTTTTTCTGAAGAGTGAAATCTTGGAAATTTAAATTTTAATGCACATTCCTCAACATATTTGCTGCCTTACAGCATCAGTTCATGTGACTGGTTTGAGGATTATTATGATCTTTTCTCCAAGGAATTCTCTAGGACTTACTGTCATCAACTTGTACTTTGATTACTTCATGTAAATAAATGTAGGATCCTCCAAAACCGCCAGTATCTAAACTCAAGGGGATTTCTAATTTTTCTATCAAGGTAATTTTTACTGCAGAATAACTATATTATCCTTCTCCCGCTCAATAACTTATCAACCTAGCCAGCCTTTTATTCTTCTTGGCATTCATTTAAAAAAAAAACTAATTGAGCACCAATGCTACCTTCCAATGCTAGATTTTATGCTTTTTTTGTCAGTACCAGAAGCACCATCTGACAAAGACAAAATATGCTGATATCCTAGTAGCATTGTAAGCAATAACTTAATTCATCTTTATAACTTTTATTTTTAGGGAAAAAACAGCTCTGCTATTTCTTCCATTGTTCTAGATTAAATGCTAAGTGGGTTTACAATTCCAAAATACTTTTAATTCTATTTCAGCCACTCTCTTCGATTTCAGCCACTGCATTTCTCCTGCCTTCCTAGTCTGTCTTTAAGTCAAGGCCTTTCCGCAAGTGCTGTCCATCCTTGAGTTCTTATTTGGGGATGTGCTACTGTTCAATGAAGCAGTGAGAACAATATTGCTACCACCTACAAAACACACATGGATATGACATCTGCTCTCCCTATTGCTGTATCTCACCTCTAGCACCTCTTCTACGTCACTATCAAATAGTACTGTCCTACTTATGTGTGTGCAGTGGATGGTAGGCAAAGTGGGTGATTTAATTCTTTGGACTTGCTGTTCCCCTGCTTCTGCCCGAGATGGCAGGAAAAACAGCACTGCAGCAGGAATGGAATGGGTACAGCTGCAGGATTATGTTCATCATCTCTAGGCTCCTTCCTCTTTCTCTCCTCTTACACCCCATTCTGTCATAACCCAACTACACCAAAGTTAGAAAATTTATATCAGTGTCATGAAAGGAACTGAGTCTCATCATCATCATCACAAATCAACCCAGAGTTCTCTCAAGGCACAGATAACCAGGCTCAAATTATCCTACTTCAGACAGATTATGCAAAGATCTAGCTTTCTGTGGAAAGTCTAATGCTGGGAATGGTGGAAGGAAAGAGAAGAGGATGACCAGCAGCAATGGGTACACTGTTGGAAGACCTGAAGGACCAGGTTAGGGACAGATCGTCATGGAGAAAACCTATCTACAAGACTTGATTGTTCTTGACTAAGAGTCAAGAACGATCAAGTCTTGACTAATAAGAGTCTTGACTAAGAGTCAAGAACAACTTGATGGCTTATTATTATTATTATTATTATTAAAATTTATTATGGCTGACCACTGCAAAAGACTGGGAGGCTTACAATATGTAAATATACAGTTAGAATAGTTAAAAGATATATAGGATTTCTCTTTCCTTCCTTTCAAGTACTGACTTCCAGATTCTGTTCTGTTCAGGAGATAATAGAGAGGGCGAGTTAGTCCTGTCATTCCACTATTACGTTGTTTCAGCCTTGCACTAAACTGGAATGAACCTGAGTACTTACACTATGGCCAGCTGAGCAGTTTAATTCCATTGCACAATTTTGGTAAAAAGGTAAAGGTTCCCCCCGCACATTTGTGCAGTCGTGTCCGACTCTAGGGGCTGGTGCTCATCTCCGTTTGTTAGCCGAAAAGCCAGCATTGTCCGAAGACACTTCCACGGTCATGTGGCCAGCATGACGCACGTGGAATGCTGTTACCTACCCACCAAAGTGGTACCTATTAATCTACTTGCATTTGCATGCTTTCAAATTGCTAGGTTGGCAAGAGCTGGGGCGAGTGCGGGAGCTCACTCCATCACGCGGGGCTAGGGATTCGAACCTCCAAACCTGCAATCTTCCGATTGACAAGCCTGGCATCTTACCCACTGAGCCACCACGCCCAATTTTGGTAGAGCACCATTTAATGAATAGACTGCCAATTGCTTCCAGTATTCCTTGGAAAATGTAAAATGGTGGTATACATGTGTTATATTGTGTTATACAGAAAAACATGGGGCAGGGAACTGTTTGCACATACCTAGAAGTGGATTGTTGCCAGAGAAATCTAAAAAGAACCCGTGCTAAAAAAAATTACATACCTACCACTGTTGTTCAAATTCAGCCGACAACCAACATAGCAAAGTTGTGTCCAGCTTTTTACGGCAACAATTGCAGAATGATGGCTGCCAAGACTGACTAGGGACCAGGATTGCCTCTTCAGCCTGAGATGGACAATAAATGCCACCTTATTGACATTATTGGTCACCTGACTTTGCCTCTGACATACTGGGTAGCATAGAATAACCAATGTTACACACTTATGGCTATTGCTGGATGCTGTCTGTTTAAGGGGCAAAACACCATTAACACCATTACAGTTAAGGATGCCTTAAACCTGTCTCTCTCTAATGGGCTTGGGATAAGATGAAGACAATGTCTTGGAACAAGGCTGAAAAAAGATGTTGCCACAGAATGTCTCTACCATGTTTGCACTAAAATTATGTCTAAGAAGGTGGGGAAAGTCCTCAGTCTTTCCCAACAACAATAACAAATGTTGGAACAAAAATACTTGTTATTCTTAGAGAGTAGCCCAGCTGGAGAATACTGGCTGAATTTATGAAGAAGATAGGAATTAAAAAGCTGAGATTTTCAGTTTGCATGGCAGAGGTAGGCAACAATTGGTTGGCTACCTTCAATAAACCTCTGTTAGAACATCACAAAGCAACTCCTATCTTCCCAAATAGTTTCCCAGATACAGTGGTGAAGTATGAGAATGTGGAATCTCCCAAAGACTGGAGGGCTTGATGTAAATTAGCATCACTTGCCAGTATCTCAGTCCTCTCAGAAACAGCTTCAAAGCCAACTTCTTCCTCAGTCATCAAAGATCATAAAGAGACAGATATAAGAGCATCAGAATAGTGCTTTTTATATTTTTGTCAGAATTTCAAAGCAGTTAGAATGAAATCTTTTGTTGTATCTCATAGTTCTCAATAATTCAACCACTATTCTTACCTGAACATTCATATTCCCAGGAACATTATTTCCAGGATAGCAATTTCTGACAATACTTACTGTCGTAATTATTTTGCATCTGCTTTGATTTTTTTTAAAAAAATGTTGGAGTCTTTATTTATTTATTTATTTATTTAATTTTATTTATACCCCGCCTATCCCCTCCCTAATGGAGGACTCTAGGCAGCTTACAACATCATTAGATATTCAATTATACATCCATATATATATATTACAGTGCACCGCGATTAGGGAGGGGGTGAGGGAACCGACTCTTCTTTTTCAGGCATCGGAACTACAAGCCCCAGAATGCTTCGCTTTCGGAGCCGGCTGCTGACGTCCCGGAAGTTGTTAATTGGGATCCGTCGTCCTCTGCCGCCGTCCTCAGCCCATCCACGGGCTTCTCCAGATCTTCGTCTTCGGTTCCGAGGGCGACTCCCCGACAGGACGCCAGCATATTGCCCCACGTGAGTGGTACCCATTTATCTACTTGCTATTTAGCTTTCGAATTGCTGGGTTGGCAGAAGCTGGGGCTAGTGACGAGAGCTCACCTCGCCACGCGGATTCGAACTGCCGACCTTATGGTCGGCAGACTAACAGCTCAGTGGTTTAACCCGCTGAGCTACCGCGCCCCTTTACATGCCATGCTTGGAGTGAGAATCCAATAAATGGTTAAAGAAACCAAAGAACTGTCCCCATGGAATGAAAAGATATTCCATGCGGACAGTTCTTTGGTTTCTTCAACAATTTATTCAAACAAGTTATACATGCTGCAACCATAATAAATGGCTTAACCTTTCCATCCTCATCATCTGCTTTCTTCTTGGCTTACTATGTGCACCAGTCTCTGCCATCTTGTATGTGTTGCTGGTTGCTGATTGCCATGACAGTAACTTATTGGTGTTCCACTCAGTTTACTAAAAGGCATATAAACGTACACATTTATGTCATACATGACATGGAAATTAACCATAATGACACAGAAAGCCTCAACACCAAGACTATGATCAACATATAAAGTGCTGGTAAGGACAAACTCCAAAAGATAAGGTCCAAAGAGAAAGGAAAATTACAAAACTTGTTATGTTTCAATGAATGTCTCTTTGAGGAAATAATTACATCTAAGAAAGAATTCAATGCTGAGGTTTATTCACTGCTGCAGGAAAAGCTTCCACCGTAAGAGGAAAAACTCCTATTGGGGAAAAGCAACAATTGCTCCAATATAATTTCTTCAGATAATTATCTCTAGAAGAAAAACAGGCTGCTACAAAAGATTGGAATCTGACTTTTTTTTTCTTTTTGGTATTTCAAACTTGTCTTCTGTTATCCAATACTGCCATGCAAGTTCCTATGTTGATCTACAAGATGACTACATGTGTGAAATGGCTCCCATTCTCATAAAATACACACACTAATATTAACAGTTCAGATGCTGACTTAAAACCAGTCTTAAAAGAGTTGTCCCATTTTCCTTTTACATATCATAAAATCAAGTATAAACTGCTTTTCATTTCATCTTCATTGATGTGGTGCATTAAATGTATTGTTTAAGTTATGTTGTTCTGTGTGTAGCACAAAACATGTTATTGTTGATTCTTGGAACATGGAAATTACTGATCATTTTAGAGTTAACTACATGTTAATATTTCCAATTAGTGATTATTTTATTTAGAAAGCAAAAGGATAAGGACAACCCCTAATTTTCCATCTTTGGTTCTTGTTTTCTATTCTTGTTTTATAAAAATCTGTATGCACAGTATTTTGATGAGAAAATAATTTGGTGAATCAATCAAAACAAAAATATGTAACTTCCTTTTTTTTCTCCTCCAATGCTGTTTCAATCTGCAAAAACTGTTAAGCTGCATAAATTGTTCAATTTTACCATTCAAAAGTAACTAGGGCAACTTTCTTAGATGATACAAGGAGAGGACTCCTTTGCTTTTCTTGAAACAACGATCAATACTGTCATTTAATGTTGCACGCTTTGATAATTTCATATTTTGGTTTTAAAAGTGTGGGGGGAGGCACTCTCACATTCATTTCAACGATCAGTCATTTACCCATCCATGTCAGCTAAGCAGATCTGACCTATGTCTGGGCATCTAATTTGTCTACAGTGAAGAAAAACAATTTGGAAGAATGGTTCTGATCTTCCTGCCACTAAAGCATGTACAGCATTTTCTCTGTGTAAAAAGTGCAGGATTGCACTTAACGGCATTGTGCACTCTTTCTGTTGTTTTAATATAGGTTTCTATCAAGTTTCATAAAAGCAAACATCAGACACACAGAGATCTGAGCATCCCATCAACTACCAAGTATACAATATGCAACCCACACTGTATACAGTAATAGCCTTTCATTCAAAGAAGGAAAGTTCCATCAAGCACTTTCATCAAAAGAACAGAAGTCACTTTTCTTTAGTCTGTCATTGGCTCATCCACTAACTGGCTGCTAGGCACTGCTCAGATCATTTACATTATATACAGGACTCAACCATCTGCAAAATGGGTCGTGGAAGATATGTATAATTTGATTCTCAAAAACAAAAAGTGGAACCTTCCCATATGATTCCTTTTATACCTGCAGAAATCAGAGAACATCATTCAGGATCAGATTTGGCACTGATAACTTCTAACAACTCCTCTCTCACACAAGGGATATTTCCCTGCCTAGAAGAACCAAATATCACAAAGAAAAGCCCAGCATCAAAATATCAATTAGATTTTTAGATTGCAATCCTGAATGTATTAACCTGGGAGTACATTTTGTTGATCTCAATGAAGCATATTTTGGAAATCCTGTAACTGCACTTAACCTCTCCTGACATATCTTTAGTACCTCATCCTAATGGATCACATCAGCTATAATCATATGTCAGCAAATAGGAAGAAGTAATGAAAGCTAATAATGGATATACTAGGTAGCCACAGGAGTAGCAAATGATGTAACAGAATGTAGTAGTAATTGTAGCAGCAGTATTTTAGTACATGGGTTGTAAAGTAGGTAGTGGTACAGAATCAACAGCACTGGTATAGATATTGCCTAAAATAAATATAAATAATAATACAGACAGTACTTGGTAAATTAAATGCTGCATAGATCCCACCTCTAACTCCCAATGTTAGTAGCCCGAGTGATACAGGCAGTCCTCACTTACTGACCACAATAAGGACCGGCAACCCCGTCACTAAGCGGCATGGTCATTAAGCATGACATCACATGACCATGACTTGCGACTTCCTGCCAGCTTCCCCATAAATTTTGCTTGTCCAAAGCCGGCTGTGAAGGTCGCAAATGGTGATCACGTGACCACAGGATGCTGCAACCATCAAAGCTGGTTGCCAAGCACCGTAATTGTGATCATGTGTCTGTGGGGATGCTGCAACAGCTGCAACTTTGAGGACCAGTTGTAAGTTTTGTTTTTCAGCACCGTCGTAACTTTGAACAATCACAGAAAAAGTGGTCGGTAAGCGAGGACTACCTGTAGTTTGGATCTTCTGGGAACATTTATGTTGGTGTGATAAACTGGGTGCCGGATGTGTACTGAGTCAGAGTGAAGATTACCTGTTTCAGCATACAAATGTAATTTACACATAAAAAAGGATGGAAGTATGGAATTTGTTGGTAATTCCTCAAGCACTGATTGAATAACTGAAGATAGGGAAAGGACAGTAAAAACAGATTAATTAATTTATTAATTATGTAGGGGTTAGCATGACCGACACCATTATGCTTCTGGAAAATGCTTGTGGAAAGGAATGAGGTGAAAGGGAACTAGGGAACTAGATAAAGCACGACAAGGTTGTTTAGAATACCAGGAGACACGGAGCCTGCTGATACAGAGACCTTGCATGCTGTCTCACTAGGACAGAGTTCGTTTATGTTTTCTTACTGAACTTGGGAGCCCTATATAATTGTTGAAGCTGCAATATGGGGTGTGGATCTCTTCCCAGACATTCACTGCCATGATGTCTGTAGAGATTCCACCCAGCTTTACTTGGCCAAATAAACGCTGTTATTTTAACCTACAAGCCTCGACTCAAGTCTCTTTTTGGCAACCTCAGAAACGTGGGTAAAAAGTGTAAGCCAGGGACCTTACAATTATTAATAGAGATTAATTTATTATTATGTCTACAGTTTTAGCTAGTCATCAGCTGCATGCACAATTGCTAATCATATTTTATTATTGCTGTCAGCCTTTGCACTTTCAACTTTTACAGTAAGCACACACACATTTGACAATCACTGAATATTTTAAAATCCATTATGTACATTTTATCTCTCTCTCTAAAATGTAGACACCATCATAGTTTTTATTTTTTGCATTTTGAATACCAAGATGTTGCAAACATTTTATTTATTTATAAGATTTATATAGCTGCCCATCTTATGCAACATGACTCTGAGTGGCTCACAAAAAACAATAAAAACAGTAAAAAGCATAACAACCAACACTGAAACTCCCATGTAACACACAGCATACTTAAAGCTGTTTAAGATTGTCCCAAAGATGCAAATATTTAGGACAGTGCTTTCCAAACTGCCACCGTTGGCGACAAACCAATGGCGGCAGTGCGGGGGCACGCACGGCGGCAGGGGCGTGCACAGCGGCGTGGGGGGGCGCGGCAGCAGCGGTGTGCATGGTGGCGGCCTCGTGTTTTCCGCTAAAATGCGGAAGCACTGATGGCGCACCCCCGCCGCCGCCATCACCGCCGCTGCACTTGCCCCCGCCATGTGCTCCCCCGCTGCCGCTTCCGGTTGTGTTGCGACACACTAAAGTGTCACGACACACAGTTTGGAAAGCTATGAATTAGGATATTATACTTTGTTGCTAAACAAGATGTGATTGTTCATTGTTGGCCAATTAGTTTGGCCTCACATGATTGGCCTTGAGCACTAGGTTACAGGCCTAGCAATGTGATAAATGTCACATAGGGTGTTTTCCATTGCACTGCTGAAATATGAAATGAGTACTACGGCTATGCAAATTCTTCAGAAGAAGTGCTTCAGAATACACAAGGATGAAGGCATTTACAGTCCAACACATCTGGAGAACACCTGATTATGATAACTAGTCTACATGTCATTATTATTATTATTATTATTATTATTATTATCTTTTCCTAGCAAATACTAAAATACTGCATCTTTCCAAAATTGTCTAGATGCAGAATATAACTGGGTGCTTAAAATGGTTCCTCAGAATCCTCCATTTTGTATATAAGCTCTTCCATTGTAACTAAGTATAGGCTGCTACTGGAGCCACAGAACACTCTGGAGAGATGGAAAAAAGACACATTTTGGATGAGAATTATCAATCAAAATCTTCTACTGCGTTAGAACTGCTCTTAAAACAGATCAATAAATGCTACTTGTTGATCTACAGCAATGGAATGACTATATATATATATATATATATATATATATATATATATATATATTATATATTATATATATATACATATATATATGGCCATCAGATTGGAAAAAATCAACTTATATCCCCATACCAAAAAAGGGAAACACTAAAGAATGTTCAAACTATTGAACAGTGGCACTTATTTCACATGCCAGTAAGGTAATGCTCAAGACCTTGCAAGGTAGACTCCAGCAATTCATGGAGCGAGAATTGCCAGATGTACAAGCTGGGTTTAGAAAAGGCAGAGGAACTAGAGACCAAATTGCCAATATCCGCTGGATAATGGAGAAAGCCAGGGAGTTTCAGAAAAACATCTATTTCTATTTTATTGACTATTCTAAAGCCTTTGACTGTGTGGATCACAACAAATTGTGGCAAGTTCTTGGTGTTATGGGGATACCAAGTCATCTTGTCTGTCTCCTGAGGAATCTGTATAACGATCAAGTAGCAACGGTGAGAACAGATCACGGAACAACGGACTGGTTTAAGATTGGGAAAGGAGTATGGCAGGGTTGTATTTATTTATTTATTTATTTATTATTTCTAACTTATGTCACCGCCCATCTCCCCCCACAAGGGGACTCTGGGCGGTTTACAATAAAGTCAGCGATTAAAAACATATAAAATACTTTATACAATCAATTAAAAATATAAAAATATAAAAATATAAAATCCAAGAGGCTGTATCTGATGTTTACGAACCGAACTGAACTTTATGGTGCGAGCCATCTCCAGGAAGAGCTTGTATACTCTCACCCTACCTATTCAACCTGTATGCAGAACACATCATGCAACGTGCTGGGCTTGATGAATCTAAGGCTGGAGTTAAAATCACTGGAAGAAACATTAACAATCTCAGATATGCAGATGATACCACTTTGATGGCTGAAAGCGAGGAGGAGCTGAGGAGCCTTCTGACGAAGGTGAAAGAAGAAAGTGCAAAAGCTGGGTTGCAGTTAAACCTCAAAAAAAAAAAAACAAGATTATGGCAACCAGCTTGATTGATAACTGGCAAATAGAGGGAGAAAAAGTAGAGGCAGTGACAGACTTTGTATTTCTAGGCGCAAAGATTACTGCAGATACTGACTGCAGCCAGGAAATCAGAAGACGTTTACTTCTTGGGAGGAGAGAAATGACAAATCTTGATAAAATAGTTACGAGCAGAGACATCACACTGACAACATTGGTCTGCATAGTTAAAGCAATGGTATTCCCCGTAGTAACCTATGGCTGCGAGAGCTGGACCATAAGGCAGGCTGAGCGAAGGAAGATAGATGCTTTTGAACTGTGGTGTTGGAGGAAAATTCTGAGAGTTCCTTGGACTGCAAGAAGATCAAACCAGTACATACTCCAGGAAGTAAAGCCAGACTGCTTACTTGAGGGAATGATATTAAAGGCAAAACTGAAGTACTTTGGCCACATAATGAGAAGACAGGATACCCTGGAGAAGGTGCTGATGCTAGGGAAAGTGGAAGGCAAAAGGAAGAGGGACCGACCAAGGGCAAGATGGATGGATGATATTCTGGAGGTGACAGACTCAACCGTGGGGAGCTGGGGATGGCAACGGCCAACAGGAAGCTCTGGCGTGGGCTGGTCCATGAAGTCACGAAGAGTCAGAAGTGACTGAACGAATAAACAACAAATATATATATTACAATAGAAAACCTGTGTATTGTTATCTTTAGCTAGATAAAAATGCAGAAACACACAGAGTAGATTACAAATTAATGTAAAACATGGTGTGAATTGTAGCAACTATATAATCATATTCCTACTTATTAACCTTGTCATTAAGGAGAAATCGATATTAATGAAAATATTTTTCAGAGCCTCAATGAAAGCAAGATTATACCAAAACAAACTGCTGTTATATCTGCTTGTTTATGTGCATGCTTAACAGACTCTAAATACAGGGGGAGGGGTGTTTTTTTGAGGGGAGTGTTACAAAGAATGAGAAGGCAATTCACAGTCTGACAGATATATAGCTTGCAAACAGAAACAGCAGAGAAAATGGAAGAAAATGGAAGTAGGATGGCACAAGAGTATTATTTGTCTGTTAAAAAGAAGAGGACTTTCTAGATGGACAATAATTTTATTAAAGCCAACTAAAATGCCACAAACGTGAAAGCTTTTGGAGTTCTGCAGAACTTTTCACTAGGCATGGAAAGAGGGGAAAAAACAGGGAATGGCTCAAAGAGAAGATGCAGATTACAGACTGAGTGGGTTAGCATCACAGGTTAAGGAAACAATGGCACACAGGCACAATTCCTGAAAACATGTCTTTTGCTTTGGGTGAAATTCGTAAGTCCCTGGCCAGGCAGAGAGCAGAAGTAAAGGAAAACATGACAGCCTTTCTGTTAGGAAAGCTGGAGATTAATTTTAGGAGCCGTGCTAGCAATTGTCCATCAATTGATTACTTTATGCTGGTTTCTGTCTTGGTTATTTGGTTTGGCATAACAGTTGTGCCAAAGGCTCTAAAGAAAAAGGAGATTTTGTAATCATAAAAGGTGAGCAACTGCCTTGGGTTATAACTTTGCCACAATTTTATTTTCCAGCATGGGTAAGGTTAAGTCAATGAACATGTAAACATGCTCTGGCTCTGCAGAGTTCAAAAGCAGCATGTTTATTTATTTATATATTTTTTATCACATTTCTTCACCACCCATCTCGTTACAAACGACTCTGGGCGGTTCCATTCCTCTATCAGCTGGGCCACACCCTCTGCCTCCCAGGGAAAAAAATATCCATGACAAGGAAGAGACCAACCTAACCTCTTATGTGGACCAGAGAAGGAGAACCTGCAGGAATGTGCTTGTCCTTCTTTGCCAAATAGAACACTGAACTTCTGCTTGCTGTTGTCCTGGAGATAAAGAACAAAAGGGCAACATTTCTGGTCCCATCTATCAGGTTCAACGGCCACCAAATGCTACTGAAGCAAGAACACCAGCAAGGGAAGATCAACCTGGCAAGAATGTGGTAAAAATCAGTCAATACCATGTCCTGTTTGGAAGGATGTTTTACCCTCCCTTTATTTTTTGTTCTTCTCTTCTATCCTTGCATGCCTTATTTGTGTTTGTAAGGAAGAAGACAAGGCTTACCTCTCCTTTTGTTCTGAGTCCTTTTGGGTGTGTTCCATCCATTACAATTGAATTACCTCTGCACTGGATGTTATGAGACTGTTGAGGAGAGATTTGCAGAAAATGCAAGAACTCGCTGCCTGTATCCGTAAGAAACTGCCATAATGGGGTTCTCAAAAAGGAAATGTTATATAAGTAAAATTGCCTGCAGAAGTTTCAGGAGGGTGACTATGTAATTAAACTAGTGAAGATCCATGCTACTTAAGATGATTTTCTTGTTTACAAATACTGTACAAAAACTTTTAATTTCATGTAGCATTTCCAAGATTTCATGATAGGAAAAAAATTGATAAGCCACCATTAAAACACAACGAGTTCTTATTTTTCCATATGAATTGCAGTTAGTAGAGATACAGACTAATTACTGGTTGATTCAATAATTTTCTCCATGAAGAATGTTTGAAAAGAGAATCCATATGACAATCCAGGTTTTATACCTCCACCCTGGTCTATACTATAGAAAAGGTATTTCACAGATGATTCAAAAGATAGCAAAGTGACCATACACTATTATCTTGACAAGGATGGAGTAATGATGGTGCTCTACTTGTAGAGAACTCTGGAAAAAACAGAGGTTGAGGTTCAAACCTAGATATGGAATATAAATCACATTGGTCTTTCTCAATGACATATGGCAGGATCTGGATAGAGGGAAGACAGCCCTGCTGGTCCTGCTGGATTTTTGGTAGCTTTCAATATCACCAACCATGGTACCTTTCCGGACAATCTGCAAGGGTGTGGAGTCAGGGGCATTTGATTCTGTCCCCCTTTCTATTTAACATAAAGCTGGAATAGATCATCCTAGAGTTTGGGATATGGTATCATTAGTATGTGGATGGTACCCAGCTGTATATCTGTACCACCAACCAAATGGAAGATGTGGTAGAAGTTTTAACCCACAGCCTAGAGACTGGGAGGGTCTTAATGGGGAGAAACCAACTGAGACTCATCCAAAGCTTGGGAAAACTTGTTATTTCAAAGAACATTTGGTGAGTGAAAATTGTATGGTTGGTTTTATCTAGGATGACTGAGAGCTAGAATTAATATCAGTTATGTTGTGATTACGGATTTGCTATCTGATGGTTGTTTAATATTGTACGAGCACTGTATCTGTTTTATTATTACATTATATATATATTATATATTATTTCTGTATTTTTGCTGTGAGTCTTTTTGACTTGTATTGATTGAAGCAGCATAAAAGCAGCTGTAATAAATAAATAAAATGCATCTCTACTTGTACATGTTCCTTAGTAATTATTATACAGCACAGACTTTTTACAGAGTCATAAATTAAGTTTTCATAGTACACAATACTTGGAAAGATTACCATAGGATAGCTATATAACTTTTAACAGCAAAATCTCAACATTTTTATTTGCAGAGGGGTGAATATTACTATTTCACATAAGATCCACACATTCTAAAAGTATGTACTGTAATGTTACCTATTAAAAAAACAAAACAAAAAACATCTAACTCCACTATATTTAATGTACATCAAATCAAGTTTAAAGTTTCAGAGAAGGGAATGTTCATTTTTGTTTTTTAAAAGCTGCCGTAAAGTCTGTTGAATGACACCCATGTATCCCAACGAAACTTTCTCCTAGAATGGTCATATGCTTGAAATTATGCCAGTCAGTTCAGATTGGTTATAATTGCCCTCTATCTACCTTCATCCTCTGACAGACTCACCTTCATCCATGGTTGGGTTGGGGGGGAGGGGGTTTGTTATTTGTTTGGTTTTGGTCTGTCCTGCTTCTGCCTCCTCTCATGCCATCTCATGGGATGGAATTTACAGATTATGGCTGCCATTTCTGAATGCAAAACTTCAGATGTTCATTTGATGGAATCACAGAGCTGCAGAAACTTCAGTAGCCATGAGATTTATGCAGCCCAATGGTAACCCTGATAAAAATGTAAAAAAATCTCATGTGTGTTTATTTTATGGTGGGAAGGACACGTGGGAGAAAACAGAGAGAGTTATGTACATGTTAGAATATTGTGTGTGGAGAAAAGAAACAGATGTGCACATCAATACTTTGATAGTATGTAAAGGGACAGATGCATTACAGCATTTTGCCCAGAGAATGAACAGCCATGTTTCCTAGAGACTGCACTGATTAGCTAGCTTATCCAAAATGCCAAAAGAAAAATGTTCATGTAATTCAAAATTATCAAAAGAACACACATTTATAAGTACATCACTGTGATGTGGATATTAGCAGCAAAGGAAAAGAGTGCCACAATAGTATGGAGTTACACTAACAGGAAGTATGAAAAAGGAAGCCTGGTAGAATGATGAAGTAACCGAGGATCTGGATATGGAAAAAATGCAGATAAGAAAGTTGTTGCTAGAAATAATAAGATTATAAGGACAAGAGAAATATACTATATAATATTACAGAGATATTTACAAAGAATCTAGTCAAAGAGAGCAAGAAGTAGAATTTGGGATGAAAGAAGCAGAGAATACGCAGAGCGATTTTTATGGAAATGAAGAATTACCTGGAAAGTGGGTGAAGAAGGCTAAATAAGGACCCTCCAGTAGAATGAATACAATTAAAAATAAAAGTCATAAAATGATTTGGGATGAAACTGAAGCAAGGAAATGCTGTAAGGAGTGTTTGAGATTTGCACAGTAATTATAGTGACATGCCAAAGAGTGGTATTGAAATGAATGCTATGTTAGTGTCCAAGAAAAAAAAATGGAACAGAAATATAAATGCTGCAAGAATGTTGAAAAATGATAAGGCTGCAGATGTAGATGGTATAACTGGAGAATTGTTAGAATATGAATTGTTAGAATATGGTTTGCTTCTGGACTGAGTGTGACTTCTTTAATATGGCTATGAAGACTGCATCTGTACCTGACAAGTGGAAAAATGTAGTTATTGTTTCTGTCTACAAAGGAAGCAAAACTTCCTTTTGTAGTTTCTGTGCAAAACTACATGGGAATTAATTTGTTAAATGTGCCTGGGTACATGTTTGGCAGAATCCTGATTGAAATGGTACAAGAGCAAAATTAGGGAACCATGGTGTAGCTTTCTGCTGTGCAGGGATGCAAGACCAGATTTTTGTTATTTAATTGGGGGGAAATGTTGATTAACACTTCTAAGGTTTCACATTCAAAACTGGTTCATAACTTGTGAAGTTAGCCAATCCATTTGTAATTCACATTCTACTCTTGTTCTCCATGAACAGATTTAATATAAAAAATTAAGTCATATTTCATTCTATAATCCAGATGTTTTAGCTGCAAAAGTGCAAAATCAGCCACGTTAAGATAAGTGCATAAAACCCATTTTAGAAAAGCTCAAATGTGGTTTTAAATTATAATAATATAAAGTGAAGTGTCCCTTACATTAAAAAAAATACAAACAAATAATTTGTAATATTGTAATAACAGGAATTATGTTGAAATAGTTGTCTTACTATTTTTCAGTAATGCTTAAGAATATTCTTTATAGTTTTATAGTTTTCTGGGGGAGATGGGCAGTGGCAAAATTTGAAATATAAATAAATAAACTATGTTTATTTGAATTAAACTGTCTTCCAGTTTCATTTTAGTTATATTTTTATGGGTTATTTCTGTATCCAAGACCTGTGTTTTCCAGAAGTGGGATAGATAATATGAGAACCAATCTTTATTCACATATTTCTACTGGTAGATGTTAATCCTCTTAAATTTAGAAGCCAGGACTCTTATTTGTTGCCAAGAATCCTGCAACCTGCAAAAGGGAAGACTATTGAAGTTTGTTGAGTCTATGTTCAATATCTGTCCTTATTACCATTGTAATTCATATGCATCCATGGATGAAATAAAGTTCCCCTTACTAGGAACTAATTCTCAAAATGTTTTGAATAATTTTAAGTTTAGTCACCCTACAAACCGTAAAAAAGAGGGCAACTTTTTTGATGGGTTCATTTGTCTGTCTTCCAGAGTTATGATCAAGCTACAGGTAGTCCTCGACTTACGACCATTCGTTTAGTTATCTTTCGAAGTTACGACAGCACTGAAAAAAGTGACTTACGAATGGTCCTCACACTTACAACTGTCACAGCATCCCCACAGTCACATGATCAAAATTTGGGCACTTGGCAACCAGCATGTATTTACGATGGTTGCAGTGTCCTGGGGTCATGTGATTGCCATTTGCGAGCTTTCCAGCCAGCTTCCGATAAGCAAAATCAATGGGGAACCAAGATATTCACTTAATGACCAATGTGATTTGCTTAATGACTGCCGCAAAAAATGTCGTAAAATTGGGTGCGGTCACGTGATGCCTCACTTAATGACCACACTGCTTAATGATGAATTTTCCGGTCCCTATTGTGGTTGTAAGTCAAGGACTACCTGTACTCAGTTTAACCAAGTGGTTCTCAAACTTTGCAGCACCGCCACCGCTGTGCGATTTGTCCATGAATGAAACGGATGATTTCATTGGTGTCAGGGATCAGTGAGAAATAAAAATACCAATCACTTTTAATAATTAATTACTTTTAATACTTTTCAACCCATGTATCACAGGGCTTCTCAAACGTTGCAGTACTTAGGCAAAGCAGGGACCAAAGCCCAGAGCAAACTTTGACAGGTTCCTGCTTTGCCTGCACAAACTCAGTCAGGTTTTACAAAAACATTATGACACCTGGGCGTCCCAACCCAGTTTGAGACCTTTGATTTAACCATTTAGAGAACTGACCGTAGTCTCTGTGATGAGCCAGGCTGCAGTTTCTGCATAAAGAGATCCAACCTAGCCTTATGGGTATTTCATCAGAAATAAGCCCTGATGAATTCAGTGGTCCTCCTCAGAATGGCTGGTTTCATCCATCATGTTAGGTCATAATATGGGTTGTTTGATTTTGGCTTAGTGTGATGTGTGCAAGCACCTAATGTATGAATAGGTTTGAAGCAAATTCTTGTCTTACAGTTGTTGCCACAGAGCATAGTATGATCTACTAAACCCAGAATAATTCCTATTGAATTCAATGAGCCAAACTCCCAGGTGAGAAAAGAATTGCAGCTTAAGTTATTTCAAGCCTGATTGATTTCAAAGCTTGTGCTTAAATCCAGTCTACTGAAAACAGCTGCATTAAAAGGTGCTCAGGTTTGACTGGATCATACCCATAGATTTCTCTTACATATCCATATCCCTTATAATGAAATATTTTAATAAACAAAAAGAAAAAAGAAAACATGCTTTAATAATAGTATTTATGTAGAATTTTTGAACATCCAAAACATTTCAAATGCATGCATTTCTCTTTAATCTTTAAAATAATCCTGTAAGTCTGTACTTCATTTAAAGTGCTGTTTTTAACATAATGCCTGATTTTTATTCAGTTCTATATCAAACTTTCACCAGTGCAAGGAAAGGAAGAAAAATGTCATAATTATAATCTCAGTTAAAAACTCATTCCACAATTGAGATGGATCATCATACTATTTTTAATTCTGATTATTTCCCATTTATATTAGTAAGTCTAAATCAATTTAAATGATAGTTATTTGGCTGGGTCGAACTGAATTTCATGCAGTGAAGTTTCTTTACGTGGTAGATACTGAAACTGTTCTAAGGTGTTCTTTAATTCCTCACTCATTCAATAGATTTTAACAAAATCCCTATCCATAATACTATGTTTGTAGGATTGCCAAAAACATCAAATTATTTTCAGATGTGTTGCTTACTTTTAAGCAGTGATGTAGTACAACAAGCAGGACATTCTAGAGATGCAAGTGATTAAAAACTTTAAAAGATGTTACATTAAATACTGAAGTTTGTTCTAAACTCTTAATAGTTATACAGCACTATTTCAACTATGCATATAACAATTAATAAGCATGCTGAAGAAATGCAAACATATCAAAAGGAAATCAACTTGTGAAGTTGTAGAAGATGAAGAAATCAATACATGAAGAATACTATGTCTCTAAAAAAATGTTTTTACATACTCTCAGTGGTGTTTTGAAATGTTATCTCCTTGCCCAGCCATTTGGCAAATGACTATAGTAATGAATATCCAGGATAGCTGTGTGGTTGATCATTTATTCTGTTTTAACTGTTCAGCTCTTCAGACTGCACTACTAAGTTGCCCTGTACAGCTATATCCCCATTGAGATGAGTCCCAGTTATTAAGAGGGAAAAAAAACACATACACAGTGCCTCCGGTGCTTAGCCTGCTTGAACTGTGGAAAACGGCATTTGAAGCCCTGAGACTCACACCCAGAAGCATCTACTTTAAATACAAAAAAAAAAAAAATCTCACTGATGTAGAGAATACTCTGCTCTTTCTCTTTCTTTCTTTGGTCCATCAATTTCTTTCATGACCTTTGCAGAAAACCCAATCTGACCTCAACTTTATGTTTGTGTGTGTGTGTGTGTGTGTGTGCACGAGCGCACACACACACACCTATACACATACAGAGAGAGAGAGAGAGCAGGAGAGAGAGAGGGAGAGGGGTGGTACTTACAAGCCGTGCCATTGTATCCAAAGATATATTTTAAAGTATTCTGGAACAGCTCCTGCATAAAATGCTTCATGCCCTTGGTATTTCCTCTTTTCTCAGAATCTTTCTTTCCCCACCAGTCTTAAAATTCTTCTCTTTGCTGTTTATGGATCCCACCCCCAATTCTCTCTCCCTCTCTTTCCCTCCTTCCGTCCCTCCCTCCATTTCTCTCTCTGTATGGTGGACAGCTCAAATGAGCAACTTCAGACTTTGACTAATACTCACATAACTCTTGGTAAACAACATCCTTCACACAGATCTATAACTAATAATAATGCCCTTTATTAAGCTTTCCTGTGAAACAATGTGTCTAATAAAAGCTGCTCTCCGTGCTGTTTTAATTATAATAAATCACCTTCATTATGATGCATACTTCAATATCACATGCCTCATGTTTTAGCTACCTAGGATACAACTGTAATGAGAACAGAGATCAGACGCATCACAAAGTTATTTATACACACTCACTTGAGCAAGTATGTGCACAGAAAAATGCTCCCATCCCCTCCTGCTTTGCAACATGAATTTCAACCATTTTTATCTTACCTTTCTGTTCATAATATCGTTGCTGAGAAAGGGGAGAAGGGAGCCCTGAAGAATATTGTATACACAAATAATAGTGCCCTGAATGCCATTTGATAGCATGGAAAAATAAGTCCTTGCAGCGCAATCATTTCTCTATAACTGGAAGAAAGTATTTTACCACCCTGTGCAACAAATCAGCCAGGAGACTATAGGCTGTTGTGCACCGGTACCTGGGGATTTCTTGTCAAAGTCAACTTCCTTGGCATTCCCATGAGAACTGCACTGTGCAAAGGTGTGAAAATCTGATTTTCTAAAATGGATCAGTAATTCTCTATGAAGGGGGAAAGGATCGATAAATCTTTGCTAAGTAGATTGTAAAGGAAAAATTATTCTTTCAGTGACAGTACATTAGGATCCTCCAAACAATCTCAATAAACTAAAGACACAGCATTTCTCCACCAGCTATTTTTGACTTCTGATATATTTTTGTAATCTCAGATCATTCTGCAATGCACATACATTTATATTTCCTAAGCAATGTTCCATGTTGAGGTTGATTTATGAGGAGATGCCATTATAATGCCAGGCTGGGAGTAGAAAAAAGAAAATTCTTAGCTGTCTCTAAGCTGATAGATGTGATACAAACAAGTGGCATTAGAGCCATGCACATATATATGTTTGCCACTATATCACTCTCCTTCTATAGTTATTCTGCATGTATCCTGTGGTTTGAATCTGTTCAAACATATAAACATCGGTTAAGCATTTTAGGTATAAAGTACAGGAGGAAACATTCAAAGACTCTCAGACTGGTAAATTAAAAGGAATCCCTAAGTATGCTTTTTTTAATGAAGTGATGCTACAAACATAAGGGATCACCTTATATCAAAATGTCTGATTTGTATTGACAGGATCCAGATATCTTACTACACCACTGTTTACTGAGTTGAAAATGAGTTTCAGTAGGCTTCAGACTTAATATGTACTCCCTCCTTCCCTCCATTGGCCATAATGAAGAACAGTTGTTTTCTTGGGAAAGATATTGAAGAATTTTGCCTCTCTGTTTTTCTGCGATGATTTTTTTTTAAAAAAACTTCCCAGTCTGTTCTACAGTCCTGGGATTTCCTAGTGGTCTCCCATCCAAGTGCTAATAGGTTTGACCCTGCTGAACTCTTCTGGGACCAGCAAGGTGGTGCTGCCACCTGCTGAAGATGGTAACCATTGCATTCTAAATCAACTTGGCATAAGACAACCAAAAGGCAGAAATGTTAACGATGAGTTGGCAGAGACAAGCTCAGAAGTGATGCAGAAATTTGAAGAAAATCAGGAAGCCTAGTTTTTACCCCTAGTGGTCAACCACAACTATAATGAAAATGTTTTAAGCATATGCTATCTAATTGATATTTCTATACTACCATTGCATCTCACGCCACATTGCATTCCCTTTCCTTACCACCAACCTACTTGGTCTTAAAAAACAGCAATGTTATGCCATTTTAGGACTACTGCAACATCAGCATCATGTTTCATAGTTCTCCAGAAAGACCTCCATGTCATAAATGGAGGTCCTTATGTAATATGAGCTGATACACAAATGTATATAGATTCCTCACAATTGGTAGCTTATATCTGAACTTGTGAATGAATTGCATTGAAAAACACTAGGTTCAGGGCAGTGACATAGTGCTAAGTTTTCAAGTGAAGGATCTCATTATGACAGTTCCCATAGCCAAGCCTACCCCCCCCCCCGAGAGTCATACACCCTCATTTAGCACATTGCATAATATACAATTCATTAACTGGATGTCTGTCAGGGGTCAGCCCAAGAACAACAATGAGACAGTGTATTCCAAATCTCCAGTTCTTTATTGCTCCGACCATACAGACAGAATCTTGCCAGACTACAGCTATCCTAACTAACCTAAGGGGAAACAACCTAGAAGAGTCTAGGGCGGGGCTACTCTGACTCTCTTTGACTCCCTGCCAAGACTCTCTAGACTGCGAGACCGCTTATCTCCTTGGAATGCGCTCCCCCCTTCCTGAGAACCAGCAGTAGCCTCGAAATCCACCACATCACACACACCCCTTCAGGGACACATTCCATCACAATGTCATGAACTAGTGAGCTGACAAAAGGCAGCATAATAGTTATCATGGATGGTAGAATTATCTAGATTAATATTTCTAATTAGCTCTGTATATCACTAGGTAGCCTTGGGAGGACAGTGTCTGAACCCAGCCTACTGTATGATGATATTTTGAGGATAAAAGGGGCTAAACATTAGCTATAATCATGTATACATCCCTTGTCTCTAGTTATGTCTGAGTCACATTTATATCATATGTAGTTTTGGTGAAAAAGATCATGCAAGCATATTTACTCACCTCTCTCATGGAACACTAACTTTATTCGTAATGTATGATATTACAAGGAAGCTGCTGTAAGTACATTACCTTTAAAAAGCACACTGTCTTTAAAGATGCAAATGCTGGTCCTTCTGCCAGGTAAAAGGAGGGAATTGGAGATTTCAGGTACATACAATAAAAGGGAGGGAGAAGGGTAGGGGTAGGGGACAGGATGGGGGGCAAGAGATAGGATAGGCAAAAGTGGACTTTTCTTAGAAATGAGTCAGCGACAATTCCACCCTCCCTTCTTGCACAAATTGCTACTCTGAACCAATCTGATGTAATCCGGGAAGGATGGTAACAACTAAAAGAGGCAAGCAAATGGAAGAGAAAGCAGAATAAGAAACAGTAGGGTGATAACACCTATTTTTACAGAAGGATCTATGGAAAATTATAACAGAGAATGTATAGGAAAACTGTCTACCACCTACTCTCCTTTAAGTACAACCTTGTGTGTGATGGGCTTTTTCTACTTTGCTTAGGAATGGAGGTGGGGAAAAGACTCCAAAGTGTTATTTCTTAAGGGACGTGGACACTGAGGAATCAATCAGAACAAACAGGAATCCTAAATTATATTAAATGCTTATTATTTAATACTGTAACAGTACTGATATACAGTGTAAACGTAATATTTTCTTTTAGCAAAAGGCCATGACTGCTTTTCTTTTTCTGTGCATGCATTAGATTGAAAGTATACCTGAAGACCACTGAAGTTTATTTATTTATTAATCAAATTTATCACCGCCCATCTCTACAGCAGTAGAAATGTTGATAAGTTGATATTAAGAGATGTTTTAGATAGCAATGAAACCCATGGTCCTATTTTTTAAAAATGAAAACAAAAGATTCATATGGAGAGAGCATCCATGGCAAAGGATTTAGCATCATAATGGTGCATATTATGTAAGAGGTTGGCACATTTTTTTAAAGTGTTGTTTGGGGCTATGATTGCATACTGTTTTGCCATTAATGTGAATGGACATTTTGCACAAATAACAAGGATGGCATACAGCCTTCAACACCTTTTCCAAGTTTTGTTTTGCTTTTGTTTTACAGGAGGAAACGAGTTCAGTAAATTTATTTAATCCATCAGCCTAGCAGACTCCAGCATTAGCTGCTGTAATACTGCTGTCAATGCTTGGTCAAGCCTAAAACACCTTCAAGCTTAAGTAAGCCTTGAAACAGCACAGATGTAGAAGCTGGAAACGGGCAACTGCATAAAGAATATGAACTTTAAAATGCCCCGACAAATAAAAGATCAGTACATCCCCATCTCAGTCTTTTGAGCACAGAGGCACAATTAGAGTTTTGAACATCTAAGGTCCAGTTAGGCATTTACCAAATATCATGATGCTAGGACCAGTTGCATACTCCAAATTTTCCAGAACACAAACTGACAAGCCAAAAAGAAGAGTAACTTGTCTACATATCAACATGCAAAGCAGAAATGGTTTATGAGTTGTAAATCACAAAATCATCCACTTGAACCCATAGTTTTCAGCTTCAATATTTCACACAAGTGAGATGGAGATGGCTTGGATACAAACTTGGTCCCAAAACAAAGCAATAAACATGGATCAGGGCAGGCTGCAAAACAACAACGGCCTGGAGCCATCTAAGAGGCATGGGGCCAAAAAGCATTCTCAGAAAGAAAGGTGATGCCTGAGACTGGCATTTCACTGGTAACCAGCTGGCCTCTCAGTTTTAAAACTCTGTTATTCATAACATGTATTATGGACATTTTATAGAACTATAAAGAATTATCTGTAGAAGCTACTGACTTAAAATTGCAATATATTAAAGTTTTCCTAGATTATGTTGGAGGCATTGTAATCAAATTGGTATGTATTCTCTCTAATGCAACACCCACTTCTTACTCATTTCATTAAATATTTTAGAGAAAACTGCAAAAAGTATATAACAAGAGTTTAATAATTAATTCTAGATTAGAACCCCTAACATAGAGTGACAGAAAGTTTTTGTTGTTAGCTGCCAGATTTACTATACCAGAACCCTGGAAAACTGAAGTACATCTTTTTTATTCTTTCTTCCTGCACTTTTCCTTTTTTCTTTCTTTCTTTGCTTCTTCTATTCTTTATTAGTTTCTGTTAGTTTTTATGTTCTTTGTAAAACTTTTAATAAAATTTATATATATAAAAAATCTAAAGTACATCTTTCTCTGAATCAACTGTATTTAAAATATGATATATAGCATTTGCTGAAAATTAAACATATCTCAAAGAACAATGAAGAACCTCTTAATTAAATATTGTTTTATTAACATTTGGTCTCCATTTTTTAATATCATCAAAATAATTCTGAATAGATTTTCTATACAAACATCTTTTTAGAAAGGAATATTGAAAATAGATGTTTAAAATTGTGTATCCCTCCTTCATGTTATAAATATATATTAGACCTGTGCAAATCATCTCATGAAGCACTTCATTCATTCTCTGGATCTGTTTCCTGAAGCCACAAACCACAAACCACCCATTAAAAGGTTTGGTTGTGGCTTCTTCAAGGTCCTTACAATGTCTTCTGGGCATTTTGGTTATAAGCAAAAAGTTCATGAATGATTATACAAACATGTTATATATACTCCCAAACTAAGGTTGTTGATATTCTTAACAGGGCTGCAACCAGGGGGGACAAGCGGGGCATGTGCCCTGGGCGCTGCACTGGGGGGGGCGCCAAAATGACAAAATAGTGTTTGTATACTGACTGTTTCCTGGCACGATCACCGATAGGGCGCAGCATGCAACGGCGGGGGACCACCCCCGCCAGCAGAGATTGGCTGCAGGGCAGCATGGAGACAGGCCAGCCAGCCCCCTGCCCTGAGGAGGCTGAGTGGCTCTCATGCGTGCTCGCCATTGGCCGAGGCCGCAGCCAATCCACGTCCGCTGAGCACTTCCCTCAATCCCAGCCTGCCTCTGCGCAGGTGTGCCCCGGCAACCAAGCCGAGTGCTTCTGCAGAGGCGCCTCTTCCTGCCCGCCATGCTTGATTCACCAGCGCTCGCCACAGAGGTAGGCACCGGGTGGTCCCACTGCTCCGATGCTCCAGGGGGGCTGCTGCCATTGCCCGGAGCAGCCCCTGAGCCACTGGGCTGTGCAGTGGGCCAGCAGGGGCACTTCTGGAGGGAAGGCGGCATTTCTTGGCCACGCCAGGGCTGCCCCTGGCACCCTCCCCTGCCCCATCCATGCCAGCCGGCGGAAGTCGGTGCCCCCAGGGATAGGGAGTATCCCCTTCCTCCCCCACATCCTGCCACACTGCTGTTCCCCACAGGGGACAAGGGACTCGACCCTGCAGAGGGGCATGGAATCCATGGGGGGGGGCACGGAATCCATGTTTGCCCTGGGTGACACAGACCCTAGTTGCGGGCCTGGTTCTTAATCCTTCCAACCGAACATAATGTTTGAAAGAAATGCTGTCTGTCTGTCAGCCAGAATAACTCTGAAAACATACATACAAATTTGGTATGGTAGTGGGAGAAGCTGACAAAACAAAGATCAGGTTCAAAAGTGGGGTGGATCTGGTTGGGGACTGCAGAAATCAGAGTTGCCTAAGAAGAAGAGACTGTTGTTTATAACTTGTTGGAGATTCTGGCAAATCCAGCATGCCTCATCAGCATATGGATGGCTGCTCTAGGATGCAAGCTCTCCATGCTTTTGAGGAAGCTGTTTGTGGCCACTCCCACTTCCTCTTCTCTCTCTTTGATTCTTCCATCCAGGAGGAAGCAGCACATGGCTGCTCCTCTCCATGGAGAGAGGCCATGTGTTAGGCCTCATTCTCTCTTCTCTTTCTCCTTGGACCAGGAGCAAGCACATGGCTGTGTGCTGCTCCAACCTAGGCCATGGATGGGCCTAGGATATTTTCCCCCCTTTCTACACACATCTCTTGCAGCAAGCAGGGCAAGAGGTATTAAGTTTAGGGAAACAAAGAAGAAATGGAACATCATTTATCTACAAAAAATGCTGTACCTGCAATGAATAAACGTAAGGACTCTTTTGTACTTACTTTTCATAATTCCATGTCTAAGCACGTGTTTCTTTATGCTTGGGTGGGCTAAAGGTGTAAGATTAACCTGGATCTCTCTAATATGCTCATGGGCTCTGTTTTTAAACAATATTCTTTTTCTGTACATGAACTTTGCAGCTCTGCTCCATTTCAGTAGTTCTAACAGGGCTTCATAACTAAGGGTATGTTTGGATTACAACCAAACCCAACATCCTGTAAGTACTGGGCTGATTTGGATAAATTCAAGAGATCTTTGAATCAAACTGGGTTTTATTTTGTAGCATATCAAATCAAATCTTTATTGCTACAGTCCACGACCACCACAAAACATACAAAAATAAGACTACACTAAAACTGCAATAAAGCAAGGCTACAGAGTACAGAGCGTGCAAGTAGCATAAGGGCTAAAGATGGACAATGTACAGGATACAATACAAAACAGGAAAAGTGCAAAACAACTAAAGAACAGGTAAGAACATAAAATCCTGAGCCATAAAATAGCTGAAATTAGCCCTAAAGTAGGGGAAGGGGTAAGTAATAAACACTATCTAATTTGAAAATAGAGATTAACATTTAGAAGTTAAATTTTAGAATTAAAAAGTTGGGGAATTGGAGTAGCTTTTTCAAATTACACTACTTAAAATGTGTATAGACCTGAGCATGGACATGCATGTCTAACACCACTGGGGTGGGCCATGTATACATACATGCACACATAACATGCATTCTAGGCCCTGGTTAGATACTGTATATGGGGCTGTGAAGCCTAGGATTCTATCAACAACCTGAAGTTGGCACAGATTTGCTACAGACTTCTACTTAGGGAAGACTTAGAGTCTATCACTGGTTTCTTCTGTTCATAAGAATTTTTTACCTTTTTGTAGTATATCAAAATCCAAACCTTTCCAAAGCCAAGTTATAGTTTTGGGAATTGACCAGAATATAAAGCAGAGTTTGTCAGAAAATTAATACATTTCTCCATTCAGAAAAAACTCCACCGTGGTGAGAGAAGTACAGTATAGGACTGACAGTTGCAATTTCTAGTCACAATAAAGGTTTATCAGGACTCTCTAATCCCCAGTGTTATGGGGGGTGGGGAGGTCAAGTAACCTTCTGGGGTATTCTGGAGTTCAGGACACTTCTTTTCAGGTGAAGAAATGTTAGGGAAATTTTGCTCCTGTCTGTAGTATCTAGAAAGGTACATGCATGTATCTAGGTGTCCATCATGCATCCTGTTCTCTTGAACTTTTAATGTAAATTGATCATATAATGGAATCAATTATATAATAATTTAATGTAATTCAGATTATAGAAATTCAATCAGAAAATTGGCAAAAAGTTTTTGCATCCCTCCCTCAACCTGGTGCTGTGCAAATATGCTGGAACTACAGCTCTCAAAATTCTTGAACAAGTAGTCTGAAGGCTGCCTTAAATGGTTGCTCACTTGTCATCTCTCTTCTGAAATTTGGATTCCTACCCCCAAAGGGTTTATTTATTGGTTTGAATATACACTGTTTCTTCCCTCTTCCTTTGTCAGTGCAATAGCACAAAATATTGGTACCTAATAACCTGATAACCCCCCTATATGTATAAATTCTTCAGAAATGGGACTCTCGGTCAGAGAAACCAAGCATCAGGAGCCCTTCAACTGGAGACTCAGGAAGTTCATATTTAAAGTGAGTTAAATGCTCAATGTATACAAAATCTATTAATCCTTCTTTTTTAAAAACAAAGTATAGGACAAAAATTCCACTTGCTCTAAATACAGGTTGTTGATGGGTTCTTCTCTTTTTCACCTGTAAAAGCATGAGAAGCATTTCCTCCACATCATCCATATCTTTGGGCTTGTTTCAAGAATATACCTCAAGGCGAGTATTTATTTTGCTATTTCCTGCTGGAACAACACAAGAATGTTCTCTGTATGAAATAACAGAAGAAAGGACAGTGACCGCACCCAAGAGAGTTAATTTCTTCAGAGTTTTTTTTTCCAAATTAAAGGCCTGACAAAACTTCAACTAACAATAGGTTAGTTACTATTTTTAGTTGACATTATTAACTTTACACTTACCCTCCCCACTCTTGTATTTTTGGCAGTTTCTCAAGACCTTTCTTTTAGCTAATAGGATTTATTTATTTATTTATATTTATGTAACTTAACCTGCTTCTATCAGACTCAACTCTAAGAGATTTACGGTTAGTAATACTAATATACAACACATAAGAAAAAATTAATATACAAACAATAATAAATTCACCTAGTATATCATAATCCAACATTATGTTGCAATAAAGGTTCCCCCACACAGTCGTGTCCGACTCTAGGGGCCGGTGCTCATCTCCGTTCGTTAGCCGAAGAGCCAGCGTTGTCCGAAGACGCTTCCGCAGTCATGTGGCCGGCATGACACGCGCGGAACGCTGTTATGTTGCAACACCTTCCCATAAAATCTTACAACAATAGTCATGAATGATTGTACAAACATATTATATATACTCCAAGCCTTCCAAAAAGCCAGGTTTCAACAAGTTTCAAAAGGCCATAGGGAAAGGGGGCCACTCTTTCCTCCTACTTGTCAGCCTTGTGAGGTAGTGCAGACAAGAAGCACACCCAGATGAACTAATTCCAGTTTATTGTAAGGTTATATTACCAGAATCTTGCAAGTCTGAAAGTACATTTCTCCCCTGTCACCTTTACAGCTTAATAAACTATGGAGGGTCCCTTCTGAGATGTTTGCCACACCCACATTCCTGCTGCGGGCTAAGCTGCCTCTTATCCGACCATTCCCCTGGCTGCAGCTTTTCCCCGTCTCCCAAGGTCATTCCCACATAGCACTCTTCCATAGTATGGAAACTCCCACAGAGAATTCTTTCTTGCATGCCCCAGATCAGACATCCCTAAAATTGGAAGCCCTCAGCAGGCATTGTCTCTTCATGCATTCCGGGTGTGCAAATTCTACCTGAAATAAGTGGTCTCTACGATACCCAGTCTCAAGCCATATGTGGTTTTATTGATAAGGAACAGTATCTTGCATTGTCCTCAGAAACAAGCCAATGCGGCTCCCATAGCAGCAGTGTAATATACCAATAATGGATCTGACCTGGAAGCACAGGAGCAGATGCATTTCACACCATCTTAAGTTTCCAAGCAATCTTCCAGAGCAGCCCCATGTACAGCAAATTACAGTTGTCCACTTGAGAGGTGACAAGGGCTCCAGTTCATCCCATTCTGGGAATGGCCCCGACTGGCTCACCAGCTGGGTAACTGAAAGACTGATTTTATCAGAGTCTTCTTCAGACACCCAGCATCTTGAGGCTGAGCAGTTTATAATGTGTGTTAATAAATAAATAATGCTATTTGTTGTTGCGCTCTTGCACTATTTCTTTACCTTGTATGTTTATATGTTTATGTTGCATTTGGCATATTCTTTTTTGTACATAATGTGCATTTTGTATTAACATTATTTTTTTATTATCTTGTCCTCAGACTTAATTGAATTCGCAATATCCATCCATGTCACCTGTGGTATAACACCATTATACTGCGCTCCCAATATATAAATTAATCAACCGTCTATAGATAAATTAATCACACAAGAAAAGTCAGCACTGGTTGATGGAAATGACACTAAATGATAAGTGTACATATGCTTTATCAGCTCCTCCAGCTATGTTTCCAAACAAAGCCAAGCCAAAATCCCATGCTCATTTTGCCTGGACCAGGTTTTCATAATAACTCCAGCGCAAAGGCCATTTAAACGATTGTAGCCTGGGCCCAACCCATCCAAGATATTAGAGAAAGCTTAGATGTTCAAAGAAAGCAAGATGGGTTGCAGCTGGTATTTTCTCTCTGCAGTTTAGAAGATAATTGTGATACTGACTGCTGGTAGTGAAAAAGCCTCCTAGGGGGCTGCCACTCTTATGGAATGAATAAATATTAATTTGGATATAGGTAGCTGTTTGGCAATGCTTCGTTTGCGACTTGATCTCAAACTGTGGGAGAATCAAGCCAATTATTTCCAGATAATGTAACTAAGGCAAGGGAGAAATGTCCTTCAACAAAATCAGGTCTTCACCATTTTTTTGTTGGTGATCACTTCCCTCAATGAAAAACCATGCAAAAAATAGTGGAAGACAGGTGAAATGATGCTCCTGTGTTTTTATTCACACTCAGGGGAAAACTACAATTACTGCTTTCTTTCCCCTGCTCAAAATGAAGCAGTCCTGGACTAGAGTCAATACAAACTGGCTCTGGCTGACAAAATGCTTTCCCTCAGAACCGACAGCTCAGAAAAACACATCCCCTCCTTCCAAACAAAACTTTGGACCCCAAAGCTTTGAAGGAAGAACAAGACTGCTCCCTTTTTCTTAGGGGGAGGAACCCTTACCCCTTGCATAACTGCAAAATAACGACCTCCGATTGCCAGAAACATGCTGAAATGTTTCAGATGAAATCAAACTCTGAGAAATTTTTTAAATGTTTTCAACACATCAGCATGAAGCATCGACCTAGTTGGAATCACTTAGATCTAAAGCAAATGCACTGATTGTTTTCACAGCATGCTTTTCTTCTTCAAGCTGCAACAGGCAGGCTGGCAACTGCTGTTCAGAAAGGTTTTCAGCCCCCTGCCTTGGACTGATGTAGCCCGTGACACGATCAATAGTGGGGTTAGAAGGCAGAGGAAGCTAAGGAAAGATTATGAAGATGAGGTGAGTGACAGAATTACCTTACAGGATTTGTTCTCTCTCACTCACCTTGAGTCTCATCTATCTCAGACAAAGACAGGAAGCCATCGGAGCACAAACACACACACAAGAAAGGGACAAGAGAAAGAGGCTTTGTGGAGCGTTGTTCATCCTTTGAAAACACTGTGTTAAAATAGGCATTTGCAGGCTGGAGAGAGAAGTCATTTACTTGAAAATATGTTATTGCTTTGCTGAACAGCTGTTGCCCAATTGATTGCTAATTAATCAATTAATTCTGCATTAAACTGACATTAGGGAAAACTAATATTTTTGTGGAGGCGGATGGGACTTCCTTTGCTTTCAGCTGACAGAGATACTTGTCACAACAGGCAGTTTCTTTGAGAAGGCACTTCTGGGTGACACAAATACATTTAGTTTTGCTGCTTTTAGAAATGATTATATTTAGGAGCAATATACTTTTCTGGCTGAGAATCAGTCCCGCAGAACACTGAAAGGCTTACATCCAACTAAGTATTACTGAGCTGAATTGTTTTAAATGGCAAAGCTGCTTCTTGACTTATCAGGAACAATTAATCTAAACAATTAATTAACTGAATGCCCCTGAGGAAAAAAATGGAGGAAACCAACATAATGGTATAAACAAACAACTCTGTTAGATAAACAGGTGGGCCCAGATTTAATCAAATAAAAATCTGATTTCAAATTGAGAGTATTGGCCTTTATGATAATTGTGTCATTTGTAGCTTTTCTAAAATATAACATTAAAATATTATTATAAAATATGGTAAATTCAAAACGTCATTTAAAATGTCAGTTTTCATACTGCAATTTTAAGGAGGAAGATGGTAGCTTTGTTTGCTTGATTAGCACCGATTAATCCTTTAAAAATAAATGGAAGCAACAAATTGGCATTATCTCATCTTGCATACAAAAAGCTTCAAATGCAATAATTAGATACGTTTGCCATAAACACAGCAATTCTGCCCTGGTGGCAGTTAAATTGTTAGGGCTACAATAATCTCACTTTACTCTGTGGTACACAATTCTGTTCCTATCAAGATATAATATCCCTAGAAGAAAGCTAGGGATTATGAGAACCAGTCTCCAAGCCCTCAATCTCTCCATAATGCTTTATTGTGACTTGAATTAGAATCTCTTCAAAGCTGCTTGCAGGTGAATTGCAGGTGAATTGGCCACCTGAAATATTGGTTGAAATTAAACTTTAGTTTTCACAGATAAATTCAAGTCTTCGTGGGGGAAAAAGCTATAGCCTGCCATGATTTCTTGAGTTGTAGCCTCTCAGCCCAAGTACTCATCGCAATAGGCCACCTGGAGAAAGCTCTTTTCTGACGAAAATGATGAAATGACGAATGCAGTATTGCACCATCCACCATAAGCTCCAGCCCTTTGGGGCATGTGTGAGATATCCTAGTACAGGGGTCCCCAACGCCCGGGCCGCACACCGGTCCCGGTCCATGGCGTGTTAGGAACCAGGCTGCACAGCCTGCCCATCAAGCTCTGCCCATGGCCCGCGTGGCCCGCCCATCAGGCTCCGCCCATGGCCCGCGTGGCCCGCCCATCAAGCTCCGCCCACAGCCTGCCCATCCCCCCCCCCCGTCCATGGAAAAAATGTCTTCCATGAAACCAGTCCCTGGTGCCAAAACGTTTGGGGACCGCTGTCCTAGTAGACATAGCAAAGGGGCAGGGCTTGTATTGCAATAACACAATGCTGCTTTCATCAGTCTGACTCCCCTTGCCGCCTCCTTCAGTAGCTACTAGCCACTTCCAAGGTAAAGCAGTGTTTTCAATCTTGATTTCCAAACTGATGAATCCAGAGGGGATAACTTTTTTGCTATTCCCAACTTTTTTTTAAAAAAAAGTACTTTCCTCATTACCCAGAATGTAACACGTGTCTAATTCATACTTTTGAAGCTTCTGAAAGGCTGGTTTAATAACATTCCCTATTTAGATGATCATTTCATATCCTTGGAAGTACTCAATAGCTCATGTCCTGCTGCCCTGCTCATTATATCAGGATTGGTGATCTGATTATAACTTTTCTTGCTGCAAGAAAATTTATTTTCTTTCTTTCTTTCTTTTATTCTTCTAATAAATTTATTATTTATTTTATATTTTGACCTATTCTGGGTCCAAGACTGTACACTTCTCGTTAGCAGAGGCTTCCACTGAAAATCCCTATGAAAATTACTAAATTACGTTCCATTACAATAGCATTCATGAACCAATGGGATTAAATTTGCTTAGGCTTGGAGCATCCAGTTGTTTGGGGGATTAGAAAGATGGCTATCTAAAGTTATTTATTGTTGTAGCATTGTATGTATATACATACACTGTATACACCATATGTATAAAACAGCTCATTCTGCCTTATTTGATTTTAATCTATTTTTCTGTTTTATCTCATTTGTTTTCTTTGTCTTATTCCATCTCGTCAATTCCACAAATATTTTTATTTGGTCTTTGATTAAATTCAAGAAAATAAACCTATTCTTGGTCTGAGTAGCTCACTCTGTAATTAAAACAATACTGAAGATACTGTCAGGAAAACGGGTGAAGAACCACGCTGAGCCAGAGTTGCAACTCTAGTTTCTTTATTGTTCTTACCATATACAGAATCTTGCCAGACTAAAGGTACCCTAACTGATCTAAGGGAAAAAAATACTCCTGGGACTCTAGGGCGGGGCCAACCTAACTTTCTTTGTTGGCCTGCCAAGGCTTTCAATGCTGTGAGAACGCTTATCTGTCTGGAGTGTGCCCCCTCCTCCTTCTGCTCCAAGATCCATCACATCACCCCTCTCCTCAGAGATACATTCCATCACAGATACAGTCTGGTTTATTCAGGAGTGAATGAAGTTTAGTTCTGATGTTGGCCTGTAATTGGGTAAAACCCTGATTAGCCTTGTCTCACCAAAAACTATCTGTGTCTGGATATCTTTTTTTATATATATAAATTTTATTAGAATTTTACAATACATAGTTAAAAGTTAGAAATAGAAAAAGAAATAGAAATACAAAAGAAAAGAAAAAGTGTAGTAAAGTAAAAGAAAAAGAAAAGTATGAAACATAAGTAACTTCCAATCTATCCCTGGTCATGAAAACAAGAAAATCCGTGCTAAGTGCTAGTTTTTCATGCAATAGATAAGAATAATTCTTTGTCTAATATACCCTATTATATTTATAGCCTAATCTTCAAATCCCCATGTAAGCTTTGCCCCTCCTGCTTTTCGCAAATAGTCCACATCTGTGTCTGGATATCACTGGGCTGTTTGTGCAGAAGCTTCAATGTAAAAAAGTTCTGGCTTACTATAGCTGCCTTTGGTTCTGACAACTTCTGCTATTTCCACTATCAGCTACGAACTTTTCTCTTATTTAATATATTATTTATTTATTATGAAGGCTTACATGTCACCTGAATGGTAGAACTCTAAGCCATTTACAATAATATAGTACTGCAAAATAAATAAAAATGCAGTTCTCATCCAAGTCAATACATTAATACATAATAACCTAACAGGTACAGGCACCTATATAATGTTTATATAGCACCCTTCTCTCAGTTACCAGGAATATCATCATTACAAACCAGTATATCCCATTATTCAGTCCATGAAGGTTCTATGGATAAGCACTGTTTAAACAGCTTTCTAAATGTCACCAGGAAAGAGGATATCTTCATCTTATGGGGCAAGCTGTTCCAGAATCAGGGAATGATAACAGAAAATTTTCATTTCTAAGATCCCACCACTCTAATCCCGGAGGTGTGACGATTCACAGCATGTCCTCTCTGCTAAATGAAACTGGGATGTCTGATTCTAAATGGAGTAGACACTCTTGAAGATTCTCAGGTCCCCAGCCATATAAGGCTTTATATATAAGCAATAATCAGCAGCGTGAATTGCATCTGGAAGCAAAGCAGCTGCCACAGTAGAAGTGTTACATGACTGTAACAGCTCTCTCCCATTATCCAGCAAACTGCTGCATTCTGCACCAGTTGTAACTTCAAATGGTCTTTAGCAGCAACCTCAATACAGCAAATTATAGCATTACAATTGTGAAGTGACAAAGCATGAGTGATCATTGTCAGCTACTTCCATTCCAAGGGAGACTGCAACTGGAGTACCAGTTCTGTGTAAAGTCAGAACTTCCACCTGCTCTTCTAGCTATGAATCCAACAGAGCCCTGAGATTACATATCTGCTCCTTCAGGATAAGAATAACTTTGCCTAAAGCCAAAGATGGAATTGGCCTGGAGGCAGATGGCTTCCAAATCAGCCACCCTTATATTCTGATGAGATTATGCCTGAGTGTATTTCTCCTCATCCAGACATTGACAACCTCCAGGCACTGTCAAGACTTCCACCACAGTTCCTGCTTAGGCCAGGGTAAAGATATACACTAGATATCACCAGCACTTTATGCCTAATCCCATGCGGATGATGTCTCCCAGCAGCTTCATGCAAATGTCGAACAGTACGAGGAAGAGTGCCAAGTTCTGTGGCACCACCTATTGGCATCCCATACTACCAACTGCCCATGTAGAAATAATGGAACAACTGCAAAACTATGTCTCCCACTCCCAACCTTTGCAGATGGCCCAGAAGAACACCATGTTCAGTGGCATCAAACGTGACCAAGAGGTGCAACAGAACCAAGAGTTGCACTTCCCCTACTGAAGTCCCACCACAGGTCATCCTTTTTTAAAATATTTTTTTATTAAAAGTTTGACAAAGAACATAAAAACTAACACAAGCTAATAAAGAGTAAAAGAAGCAAAGAAAGAAAAAAAGAAGAAAGAAGAAAAAGTGCAGAAAAAGAGAAAAAGAAAGAAGCAGCTTCCGATTTCTTCTGCAGCCAATGTAAGTACAGTTACAAGATTAACTCTTACTCTATGGCAGTGTTTCTCAACCTTGGCAACTTTAAGACGTGTGGACTTCAACTGGCTGGGGAATTCTGGGAGTTGGAGTCCACACATCTTAAATTTGCCGAGGTTGAGAAACACTGCTTTATGGGTACAAAAAAAAAAGCTCATTTTTTTCTATTATCCAGTTCTTTTCTAATCATCAAAACCACAAATCATGGGTGCATTTTTTTCCATTTCATGCAAAAAGTCTACAAGGGGTTTCTAGTCAGCCATAAATGTAGATGTTGGTTTTTTCTCTAATCAAAGAAGTTAACGTAGCCATCTCTGCAAGTCCCACCATCTTCACCAGCCATTCCTCTGTTGTGGGTAGTGTTAAACCTTTCTACTTTTGAGCATATAATAGTATTGCTGCAGTTATCATATATAATAACAAAATTCCATGACTTTTTCTTCTAGTTGCTTGTCCATTAGTCCCAAAAGAAAAATCTCTGGCTTCAGTTGTACTTTAACCTTTAAAATCTTCTGGATTAATGTACAGTATGTATTTGTATCCAATTTTTTTTAGCTTTTTTACATGTCCACCAAACATAGAAAAATGTCCCTTCGTGTTGTTTGCATTTCCAGCAAAGATTTGAAGCACCTTTGTACATTCTAGTGCTGGACACTTTCTCTGGTGACAAATATCAATGATACATCATTTTATAAAAATTATATTTAAGGCTAGAACATAATGTAAATTTTAATCCTTTCAACCATTCCACCAAAGGTCATCCTGAAGAACATCCAATGTGGTTTCCATCCATTCCATTCCAGTTCTGAATCCTGATTGAAAGGGGTCCAGATAATCCACTTCATCCAGAGCCCTCCATAGCTTTTCAACTATCTTTCCCAGAAAGGTAAAGTTGCAGACAGGGTAATAGTTATCCAGCTTGACTGGTCAAGGGATAGACTCTTGAGGACAGTGCACAAAAAAGAGGCAATGGCCTCTTGCAAACGCGGGTGGCATCTCCCCCCACTCCAAGAAGAGTTCACCACAGTCTGAATCCAGTCTGTTGTCTCCTCCATGGCAATTCACACAAATCAGGTGAGGCAAGGATCTAGCCCATAGATGGCAAAACTCGCCTCACAGAGAACCCTGTCTACTTCCTTGGAATCCAGAGACTCAAATGAGATTTATTTATATTTTATATTCATTTAGAGTTTAGATCTCTAGGGCACCCAACTCATTACAAACTCTGGACAGCATACAAACTTAGAAACAACCCTATACAATACAGTAAACAGCAAAGAATAAAATAAATAAAATAAAAAAATAAAAAATAAAATAAAATGAGGTTCTAACAGGGAAAACAAACTTTTATCTAAATGTGTAAAAGCCAGCCCATAGTAGACACCCCCCTCAACAACACAAGGTGTTTAAATCTAGCAACTCGCTGCAAAAAATTGTTGGTGCAAGTAAATTGTTGCAACCCTTCTTCCATTACTTCCAATAGACTCTATGTACATATTCTTTTAAGTTTGTAATTGGTGCCACTGATAATGTACACAATAATGAGGAGAGAATGGAATATAGGCATGTTCCTCACAATAATCATTTTTTTTTTTGGCCAGAACAACAGTGTATGCTCACCTATTTCATTTTTCAAGCCATTGTTTATAGAGATCTTCAATATTATCCAAAACATGTTAAGTAATAATTGAATGCCTAATGATGTTATATTAAAGCAGTCATTAAAAAAACATGGAAACCTGCTCTCATTAATATTTATGTCAAAGAAATTCTTCACATTTGCAGAAAAGGTCTGCGCATCATGCAACTCATTTTAGGGTGGGCATTCGGTTGCATATAACCTGGCCTCCTGGAGCTCCCCTTCTGTCAAAGGTTTCAAACTGAACTCAGATGTCTTATTCTCTGTGCCATCAAATCAAATGATGATCGCATGTCCTTCCAGCCTGATGGATGCTATATTGCTGTATCAATCCCTCTAATGGACAGAAAAGTTCTAGGCGTGATCAGCTCAGCCAGACTGTGTGATTTGAAGAACTGAGGGAAGGCTCAGAACAGATTCTTCTTGTTCTTAAAGGAGGAAGCTTTGGTTCTTTTAGCTACAAACTTGCTTTTGGTGAGATTATTGCATCACACACATTTTCAAAAGGTCCTAAAGAAAATATAGAAACAAGAGATAGGAAAATGGGAAGAGCATGACCAGATTCAGAGACTCAGATAAAGTTTACCAGCAGCTGATCCTGAGCACGTAACTCCCTCAAGCTGAACTCACTGCATCGTTTTAAAACATTAATCTAAGCTGTTGGACAAGAAATGAGACAACACAAATGAGGCAGCTAAAACAAGGTATACATACAATCTGTGTACAGTATATGCCCAAACATATACTAGCTCACCACTGTACTGTATGTTGAGTCTTTGAGCTGTTCTTATGTAAATATATCTAATTGGGATTTTCTATGTATTTACAGTAATGGTACACTTCTGAATATTTCAGACATGGTGAAAAGATGTATGTCCAGGATTAGGGCAGATAATTACATGAGGAAAACCAGTATAAAGTCACTGAGTAATAAAATCAATAATGTTTAAGACAGTACTTTTAATGCCATTAACAGACCTGTTGTTTTTTTTAAACCCCTGTGTGTCCTCTTGCTCAGCTAATGTTTGTACTACCGACTGCTTATCACTCACTTATCTTATTCCATTCCACATGATGTAAAATAAAATCATTTGTCTTTTGGCCACTAAATGTGAGTTGCTCTGTGAAATATTTCAGTATTATCTTTCTTCTTGTTCATCATAATCTCCAGTGGTTTTCCCAAGGTTAAATGTTTTAAATAAAGCACTAGGGAATGTCATAAGGTACTACTATGTATTGCTAGCATGTTGTTATCAATTATGCAAGCCCAACTTATGAGCATGGTAATATAACATAACTATGGAATTATAAATTAATTTGCGGCATATGTTTATTCTAGTAATAAATTAAACAGTAACAGAAAAATAGAAAATCATATACTATATGTAATTACTACCCTAAGCAATAGAGCTGTAAAAAATAAGCATACCAGCAGTGTTAACACAGTTTCCCCAATCAGTGATTTGCCACTAATGGCAAAAGCAATTTTAATTCATTGAAAGCAAGGCTGTCTCATTTGCCCTCAGTACTGTCATACAAGATCTATTTGGCCACATTTTGATATCATACTATCCCATATGCTACATGATTCTGATCAGTTTGGTTCACCTATGTGATTATCCCAAGATATAATATCCAACAAACTGGAACAATATGCCAGAACAGCATCAGATCACAAGTATAATGGCAACAGGCAGGTCTGATCAAATTGATCATTCTCATAATCTGGGGGAGGAATATTTAGCCTCCCCTGAAAAAAAACTCACTACATTTTGCCCTATTCTACTATTCTATTCTACTATACTATTAGTATACTATTACTATTCTAGAGAGCCAGTTTGGTGTAGTGGTTAAGGTACTGGCCTAGAAAGCAGGAGACTGAGTTCTAGGTCTCCCTTAGGCATGGAAGCCAGCTGGGTTACTTTGGGCCAGACACTGTCTCTCAGCCCAACCCACCTCACAGGGTGGTTGTTGTGGAGAAAAAATATAGGAGGCAGGAAAATTAGGTATGCTCACCACCTTGAGTTATATATAATTAAGGCAGGATAAAAATCTAATAATAATAAACAAACATCTGGCTGACTGTGCGACCAACCATAACAATACTTGCTCAATTCACTTGTATGAATTGAATGGGTGTTTTTAGGACCAGCGTACAAGTCCAAGTAAATCACATCAAAGACCATTCAGATGGCTGATATAGGATCACTTGGCACAATTTTAAATGTACACCCATCAGTTTCTCTGATGGGAAGGAGTGGCACAAACATGAAATTTTGAGCTTCCACCACTGAAAGAGATAAAGCCTGAGTATATGAGGTGACCAAAGGCTTCTACCTGTAGTAAATAATCTGTGATAGCTTTATAGCTGTTTATTCAGAAGCTGTAACTGGATATGCAATAATGATAAATATACAAGCACAAATTAATCTAATGTTATCCTCATTTGCAGTCATAATTAGGAAACTGTAAATTATATATCTATGGGTTGAATTGATAATGGGAGAATTTGCCTTCCCTTGTTAGAAATGGTATATCCCTATTTGAATGTATTTAAATTCCATGTATTTGATCATGTTCAATGGCCTACCACTGGAGTTGAATAAAATTCCTACAACTATACACTCTCTTGGACTGGGGTGCTTTTGCTATTATTGCTGTTGACATACTACATTATAACAGCACCAACATGACAACTGAAAGATGGTTTACAATGCTTAGACCTCTCTTGGCTCCAAAGTAATTCTCCAGCTAGAGAACCAAACCATTTGTCTCTTGTCCAGCATTTATTATGTTCATGACAGAATGCCCTTAATCATAAAGAATCTAATCTGAAAAACCAAAGCCAACTTGATAGTTCAGTCCATACTTTCTTGTGTTTTCTTCCCCAGACCCCTTCTGGCAATTTTGATTGTTTTATGAAATTTGTTAAAGGCAATCTACTATATCTCACAATTACTGCTAACAGAAGCACTGAACAAAAAAGATGAGATTACACAGGCTGATTCTAAATATGCTTTCTTGGAAGCTAAGTCGTACTGCATGCTAGGTTTCATCACTTAGTACAAAATGTTGCAAATTAGGTATCTGCTGAAGATGACATAAAAATGCAAGTTAAAGACCATGGAAGAAGGTGGGAAGGACACAGAGAGAGTTGCCCTAGCTGCTTTGTCTCCACTGTCACCAGCAGTTTTACAAGCATTGAAACTATCTTTAGGTTAGGGTACATTTCCAATTTGCAACCACATATTCCTAACAATAAATGTTCAGTAATCTGCATAGTTTTCCAGCACATGCAATCCTTGGGCCAGACAATCAATGGGTCTTTGTAATTTTCTGTATTATGCATATTACTATATATTTTCCCACTTACAAAACTAGAGATGTGACTTTGTTTTAGGGACTGTTAACCTAATACAAGAACATCCCAGTGTTGGTGTAATACTCCTTCGTTCACTTTTCAGGCCATTTCTGGATCCAGTAGCTAATTCTATAGTCTCCTCTTTGCTTTCTCCTATTTAATTTTACGAGGAAATCAATCAGCAAGTGCATGAATCAAAGACACACAAGTAAGTGTGTCCTTTATTTTCTAAATTAGTCAACAACAGGTTCCTGAGCCAACAACCAGTTCCTGTAAGGCAGAACTGGAAGGACAAAAGCACTTAGAGCAGAGCTTTCCAAACTGTGTGTCGGGACACGTTAGTGTGTCGGCTGCAGTGTCTGGGTGTGTCGCGGCTGCTGCTGCTGCCTCCGAGCCCTGCCAGGATTCCACGCAGGTCCTAGTGCCTGCCTTGTGCCTTGCTGCCTCCAAACCTGCTGTGATTCCGCGCAGGTCCTAGTGCCTGCCTTGTGCCCTGCTGTAAGAGTGTGTCGCGAAATGATGCATGTCTAAAAAGTGTGTCACCAACATGAAAAGTTTGGAAAGCTCTGACTTAGAGATTGCTTTCTGCAGCAGGAGGGTTGTTCCTCTTCCCTCTCAGCTCTCCTGGTGGTACTTAGTCCCCAGTGCTTCTGGGCTGGCACTGCCAAGTGGATTTGGTATGGCTGTATGTGCTACCCACCACTTCCACTTAACACCTTGTCCTAGAAATAAACTAAAAATTGGTACTCCCAAACCAGATCAAACCAACTAGTTAATATCCCTTTGTTTGTGCAGTTAGTAGTTCTGTTAAGAAGGTAGGGAAACCTTACAACTCTGTGTGTCCTAACACATTATTAATAAAAATGAATTATTTAATCAATTTTATTTTAATTACTGTCGTAGACCAGTACAAGCAGAGTGCTTAGTGAATATATATAAATCTATCTTAACAGATAATAAATGAAAGAAAATTTAAGACAAAGTTAAAATACATTTATAAAACAACCTAACTAACATCTATTTAATCTGTTAACCAGAGCTCCTTTTAGTGATATCAAAAGTATTACATAGTCCATCAGATATTTCTAGCATGCATATATTGGTACAATAAGTATGATATTGTATGTATGATACATAAAACAGAAAATTCTCTAGTCAAAATAAAATATATCACTTGAATTACAACATACTCAAATCCAAGTATCTGGATCTAGAAAGTCGCTGGAATTACATATTAGTTTTTCAGTTTAAATGAGACTGGGATTGAACAATTGGTGCAACATACTGTGGTCTGCAGATTAAAGTCATTATTTTATCCTTCCATATCCTCATCAGCAGTATGGTGCTATATTTATGCCTGTCTAGAACCAGCCCTCCTCACCTTTTGCAACATAAAAATGCCTGTTGAGTATGCTGCCATCCATATGAAAGCTGTCAGCTACTAAAGATAAAGAGGAGCACAGTTGGACAATGTGATTAATGTGCAGTTTCTACGAACAGCAGGTCACAACAAAGCAGAGCTTCTGGACTGTATCATTTCAAAGTGGTAGTAGTAAGACGTACTTTTTCACATACTAGTTCCTACCTCTAGACCTATTGAGGCCACTAGGTTATAATGGGTCAGGTTGCACCATCAAACACACTTAGATGAGAGTGAGCCCTACTGAAGACAGTGGGACTTATTTCTGAGAAAGTAGGCACAAGATCAAGCCATTAGTCACTACCCTTTCAGCCTAGCCATCTATGCAAGGTTGTTAAATTGAAGTTGACAATCCACTGAACAATCCACTGAAGTTGTTGGATTGTTATTTTAAGGAAAACATATTTGCTAAAGAGAAAACTACACTAGAATCCTTTCTCCAAACTTTCTCCAGTGCTGTGAATATTGCAGAACCTGTAGTGCTCTAGTCCTCAATTCTATCTGACGTAAACAGTCTAGAAAAAGTTCTACACTGATCTCCTGAGAGACTCCAAAACTGGAAGCTGGACAAATTTGCACTACAATTTTTCCATCGCTTTCAAAATGTCATACATACTGAGCAAACACCAGCGCTGAATCAAAGTGTTGCTATTCCAGCCCCACACAAACATACACAAAAATGCCTGGCAATACGTTTACTGACTAAACACCAAATATAAATATTTTTTCAGACATTTTCCTATTCTTTGATGTATCAAACTCCTTTTCAAAAATCTTGATCCCAAGCAATATACAGGATATAACCGGTCAAACAGTAAAAATACAATGCATCGTATTTATATGTATCTGCAGATCATTTAAACGGTTTTATAACAGAAATGCTGGTTGAAAAACAGGAATCTGCTGCTCCTTACAAACCTGCATGGAGGCCACAAACTGAACTAGTTTCCTATTAAGGAAGAAACCGGAGGAGCCCTTTCATTCACTGGAAGAACTTAGAATTTTCCCTGATGCAACCAAATTCTAGCATTGTGCTTAATTGATCAATCTGAATTATGATTAAAGTTCTTTTCTGAATAGCAGAACTGGGAGGGAGGGGGTGTCTGTGTGTGTGTGATTGGAAACCTACTCTGATATTTTACATTTGTAAAAATAAAATACCCCAATGCAATTTATTTATATGAATCCTGAGGCCATCTCTAGTTGTCTTTCACACTCTCAGACCTTTTCCTTGGTCGAGATCAGCTGATTTTTGTATTAAAAAAAGGGCAGTTCATCAGCCCAATGTCTTTTCCCCATCCTTCTGATTCAAGATATATTTCTACAAGCTTTCTACAAAATTGGGGAAAAAATTATTCTAGCAATTTGGAAATAATGTTAGAAAATTACTCCCATTTTGAACTGAAAAGTTATGTGCAGTATAAAACAAAAAGAGGGTTCCTTCTGAAAGCAACAATTATCTCTCTAAATAACTAGTAGAAATTATATGATGTAATTATAAAGTCAGATAACTTTATAGTGACTGGAAAACTTTTGCCACAGAAACAGTGTTAGAATTAGCAATTCACGAAAACTGTACCTAGCAAAATCAAACTCCTGATTTATATCAAAGGAATGTTTTGTTTTTATGCATTTTTCAACATTCCACAAAGTCAAAAGATTAGTCTTTGTAAGTAATTCCCCCACTGTGAATTAGTAAATAGCATTAAAAAACAAAGTAGTTTCCTAGAAGGAAACATAGCAAAGGCTGCCAATGACCAATGTAAAAAAAATGAGAAGCAGGCAGGTTAAGAAATGATAGGACCTGTTCCAATATGAAGGATAGTGTCACAGACACAGGGAGAAGGTGGGCATATTATGAACACAATCTCTTCTTCAGAACAGAAGCTGCAGGTTTGTTGCAGAGATTACATATTTAATACCCTTGAAGCATTATGCCTAAATAAATCTACTTCTTGAGGAGTTAAAGTGTTTTTCCACAGAGATTTTAGAACTGGAAGTCTGAACTATTTCTGCAAAGTTTCATTCTGATTTATTTGAAAATGCACCTTCATGCCTTATTGTATTAACAACTCACACATGGTTATGCTCGATTTAAGTCTTCTTCCAGACAGATCTCTGTTCAGGTTCCCCAGTGAACTTCAAGCACCTGGAAGCATGAAAAACACCTTGCCTTAGATGGCCTTAAAGCCTTCAGGCAGAACAACAGCCATGGACAGGCAACTTTCTTTTTCTCAAGTAAGGGATTCCTTTGGGGACAATCTATGACAGCTGCATGCCAAATGAAGATGGGGCCACCAATACTTTCTCCCCTTCTCACTTTCCTCCCTGTTGAGCAGTCCACTAGAAATATGACATACATTGGTCTTACTAGAGGTCTGAATTGGTCACTGGACAATAAATTTGGAAATCAGACCCATATATTTGGTTGAAATCTGTATGAGGCCCAGGATAGAAATTGTTCACCCCCATATTATATTAACGTTTGGCAAGATATTTTCATGTAAATATCAATCAAGGTTGAAATGATTAATGTTGAAGATTACTGAAGAAATTTGAAACGGAAAAGATGGAAAGATTCGGCACTACCCACAATGGAGGAATGGTTGGTGAAGATGATGGAACTTGCCGAGATGGCTAAATTGACTTCTTTGATCAGAGAAAAGACAATATCTACGTTTATTGCCAACTGGAAACCCCTTATAGACTTTTTGTGTGAAACAGAAAAAAATAAACTTATGATTTATGGTTTTGATGATTAGACAGAATAGATTATGGAAAGAAGAGAGATGTTGTAACCATAGAGTAAGAGGTAAATTTATAATTGTACTTATAACTGCTGTAAAGAAGACAGGAAGCTACTTCTTTGTATCTTTTTTCTTTCTTTTCTATTTTTCTTTTACCTTTTTCCGCTTTCTTGTACTTTTAGCTTCTTCTTTGACTTCTTTCTTTTTCTTAATTTATATTAATTTATATTAGTTTTTATCTTTTTTAAAAAAATCTTTAATAAAATTATTTTTAAAAAATTGAAATGGAAGATGTGCTTGAGAGAGAGTGAAACTTGTTTGCTTTTTTTTTCTTGTGAAGCTGTTCTTCCTTTTGCTGGAGAACAGACAGAGCAGGTATCATGTACTTCTTTTATCTGCCTGAGCAGTTGGATGGTATATAAAAAAATTAAATAAATAGAATGTATGGTTAGAAAACAGCATGAGAAGCTCCCCCATTTTTCACTTAAAATTACATACTTGGTGACCATATTGCATCTTTTAAATCCCAGAAAAGATTCATAAAACTCTATATACTGTATTCATGCCTATATTCATTCACCACTGTACACATTTTAACTGGAAGCATTTAGCTCTTTTTTTTCTTGTCTCCTGATAGCTCTTCATGAACACTTTATGATAAAGCTCTGCCTTCCGGTTATACCACACCAATGCAGCCAAAAATGAAAGCTTACAAGCCAGCAACAAAATCATACTGGATTTTATTTAACTTCTGGTTTTCCCATGCTCTTGTTGAGCAAAGTAAAAGTAATGGTGGCAGTGCCAGGAATATCTCCTGAGATTCTTTTCTAGATAGGAGTATGATCGTATTAAAAAGTATAAATAGTGGGGGAGAAAAGGATGCAGGGAAGTAAATCATATTGGGATTTACATCTATTGGAAAACAGGTTATGATGATGCATAGTAGTCAGATTCTCATAGTGTCAAAGAGGATGTTCTCAAAAGGAACTGATGAGGGACATAAAGATTTTTCATTTCCTTGCTATCCGAGTTTTTAAAAGATCTCCAATCCAATTTACATATGGCATTATCCTCCTTTTGTTCTAGACAACATCCTAAGAAGCTAAATATGACTGTGGCATTTGATCTTATTACAAATATTTTCTAAAACAGAAGTTGGTTGAAGATCTCATTACTCAAAAGGAAATATCAGTAGTGAAATCTGCTATTCTCTCCTGAATCTGGTGAGTAGGAGAATGCCTTCAAACATCTTACTTCTTTTCACAACTGATTTTTAAGCATTTTCACCTCAAAAACAAGCTCTTCATCCCACCAGCATCTTGTCAAATCTGGTTGCAAGATTAAGTTTTCTGATTCTGAATTCAATATTACAACCCTAAGGATATAGAAAACCAATCTGGTACATTTTATGTTTTGGCTCTGAGACTACAGTTGACAGTAAGTGAAATGAGTTGGAAGTGCTTTATGCCTATTAGAAAGTATACTTTCATTTGCCACACTTTTCAGTGGAATGGAAAGGAAAATACTGTTTTCTTGTTTTTAACAATCCAACAAACAAGTAACATGCATGTTCTATGTTAAGAATAGCAACCAATTCTAGATAGCTGGCAGTAATTGAACTCTGAACCTGCTCCAATTAAATAAATCCTAATATAAATCCTGTTTAATTTGTTTTCTTTGGTTTTAAAACTTTCTTTCCCTGAATTATCTAGGAAAATATAATGGTTTAAGCATCTTCTGCTAAAGAAAACCACCTATCAAACCTTCTTAAAGCTAGAATAAGAAAAGGGAGGAAAAAAGACAGAAATACTGAAAGGAAAATGTGGCCATCTGAAAAAAAGAGTTTCAACATTTGACTTCTTCAGCCCCCTTCACATTACAATTGAGAGTTTATTGGCTTTTAGACATATGTAGCATTAGGGTGACCATACGTCCCGTTTTGAACGGGACAGTCCCGTTATTTTAGCATTTTTTAACCGTCCCGTCGTTTTGATCAAAATCTCAATTTTGTCCCTTTTTTAAACCTGGCGGGAAGGAGGACAGGAAGACAGGAAGGAGGACTGGAGCCGGACTTGCCATTGGAGGCAGCCCGGAAGAGGCCCTATCAGTGCAGCAACTGGAAGCCCAGTTGCCACGTGCGAGCCCAGCAGCAGACACAGCACCACAGTCCAGGTTCCTGCCTCCTTACCTGATCCTGAGATTGTCTGCCCAGCAGTGGTGAGGTCAGGGAAAGCAGGCACAGGAAGGTTGTGGGAAGAGTGTGTGTGTGTGTGTGTGTGCGCGCATGCACAATTACTTGCTCAGAGTAATCACGCACACATACGTACGCACGAACCCCACACCCTCTTTCTCCAGCCTCCCTGCAACAGGTGCAGGTGCATTTGGTCATGGGGAGGCTGGAGAAAGAGGGTGTGGGGTGCGTGCATGTGTGTGTGTGTGTGTGTATGTGCATCTGATCGGGCTTGGCCAAGGGAGGAGAGTTGTCGGGCCACCAGCAGGAGAAGCAGGAGCCGGCCACCCTGGGGAGCTTCTGCGGGCAGCAAGGGGCGGAGTGGTGTGGCTGAAGCCCCCCAGCGCGGCCGGCTCCTGCTTCTCCTGCTCGGCAGTGGCGGCGGCGGCAACTCTCCTCCCTCAGCCAAGCCCGATCAGATGCACACACACACACTCTCTCACAGGACAGACTGCCCTGGCAGGAGCTGGCCATGCTGGGGGGCTTCAGCGGGTGGTGAGGGGCAGAGTGGTGTGGCTGAAGCCTCCCAGCACGGCCGGCTCCTGCCGAGAGCAGTCTGTCCTGTGAGTGTGTGAGTGTGTGTATGTGCATCTGATCAGGCTTGGCTGAGGGAGGAGAGTTGTCGGGCCTCCGAGCAGGAGAAGCAGGAGCCGGCCACCCTGGGGAGCTTCAGCGGGCAGCAAGGGGCGGAGTGGTGTGGCTGAAGCCCCCCAGCGCGGCCGGCTCCTGCTTCTCCTGCTCGGCAGTGGCGGCGGCGGCAACTCTCCTCCCTCGGCCAAGCCCGATCAGATGCACACACACTCACTCACACATTCACAGGACAGACTGCCCTCGGCAGGACCCGGCTGCGCTGGAGGGCTTCAGCGGGTGGCGAGGGGCGGAGTGGTCGACAACTCTCCTCCCTCGGCCAAGCCCAATCAGATGCACACACGCACACACTCACAGGACAGACTGCCCTCAGCAGGACCCAGCCGCGCTGGAGGGCTTCAGCGGGCGGCGAGGGGCGGAGTGGTATGGCTGAAGCCCCCCAGCGCGGCTGGCTCCTGCTTCTCCTGCTCGGCGGTGGCGGCAGCGACAACTCTCCTCCCTCGTCCAAGCCCGGTCAGATGCACACACACACACTCACACACTCACAGGACAGACTGCCCTCGGCAGGACCTGGCCGCGCCGGAGGGCTTCAGCGGGCGGCGAGGGGCGGAGTGATCGACAACTCTTCTCCCTCGGCCAAGCCCGGTCAGATGCACACACACACACACACACACACTCACAGGACAGACTGCCCTTGGCAGGACCCGGCAGCGCTGGAGGGCTTCAGCGGGCGGCGAGGGGCGGAGTGGTGTGGCTGAAGCCTCCCAGCACGGCCGGCTCCTGCCGAGGGCAGTCTGTCCTGTGAGTGTGCGAGTGTGTGTATGTGCATCTGATCGGGCTTGGCCAAGGGAAGAGAGTTGTCGGGTCTCTGAGCAGGAGAAGCAGGAGCCGGCCACCCTGGGGAGCTTCAGCGGGCAGCAAGGGGCGGAGTGGTGTGGCTGAAGCCCCCCAGCGTGGCCGGCTCCTGCTTCTCCTGCTCAGCAGTGGCGGCGACAACTCTCCTCCCTCGGCCAAGCCTGATCAGATGCACACACACACACTCACACACTCACAGGACAGACGGCCCTCGGCAGGACCCGGCTGCGCTGGAGGGCTTCAGCGGGCGGTGAGGAGTGGTCGACAACTCTCCTCCCTTGGCCAAGCACAATCAGATGCACACACGCACACACTCACAGGACAGACTGCCCTCAGCAGGACCCGGCCGCGCTGGAGGGCTTCAGCGGGCGGCGAGGGTCGGAGTGGTGTGGCTGAAGCCCCCCAGCGTGGCCAGCTCCTGCTTCTCCTGCTCGGCAGTGATGGCGGTGACAACTCTCCTCCCTTGTCCAAGCCCGGTCAGATGCACACACGCACACTCACACACTCACAGGACAGACTGCCCTCGGCAGGACTCGGCCGCGCTGGAGGGCTTCAGCAGGTGGCGAGGGGCGGAGTGGTGTGGCTGAAGTAGGAGAAGCAGGAGCCAGCCACCCTGGGGAGCTTCAGCAGGCAGCAAGGGGCGGAGTGGTGTGGCTGAAGCAGCCGAGCACAGCCGGCTCCTCCTGCTTCTCCTGCTCTGCAACGGTGGCAGCAGCAGCAACTCTCCTCCCTCCCTTGGCCAAGCCCGAGGGGGATGGGGCAGTGGTGGGCCTCCATCCCCTCCATCCCCGCCCCTTGTTCCCCGGCCGATGACGGTGCTGTGTGCACAGTGTGTGTACTCCGGCCTCCCCCAAACACACCAGCTCTGCCACACCATTTACTGCTAGAAGAAAAAAAAACCTTTAAAAATCGGGAAAAAAATTAAAATCCAAGCCAATCACGCTGATGGGGGCAGGGTTTGCAGGCGTGAGCCAATCGTGTGGGGTGGGGGCGGGGGTTGCAGGTGGGAGCCAATTGCGTGGACTGGGGGGCGGGGTTTGGAGGCCGGCATGGTGGCATAAGACCCTGTCCCGTTTTGCCATCCCAAAAGTCCCGTTTTTGTCTGAAGGAAATATGGTCAGCCTATGTAGCATGCAAACATTCAGATAGGACTCTTCTAATCCGAGGTAGATTCAAATAATATTCAGGTTAAGGAGAATAAATGGTAAAGCAAGACTTTGAAGCACAACAACAGAATAATGGAGTCAGAAATTAAATATCTTCAGTGTTATATGAACAAGCTTGTAGCACAAAAAATGTATAGACTGATCATGCTTCCACGGAAAACAGCAGGATATTTTATTTGCTTCTAAGAGTATGGGATAGAGTTACAAACATATGGTTAGAGAAACCTATCTGACATTTTGGTCCTTTTACAAAAAATGACTTTGATATATTTTAGAAGGATTGTGATTTGTTAAATGGTACATATTCTGTAAGGCATATTTTGAATAGTTCAGAAAGCAACAATTGGTATTCAGGAAGTCCTGCCTGTCTTCAAATTATCTGAATAATCCTGAGAGGAGCATCTATGTTTTAGCTCAGATGAGATTAATTTTATTTTTTTTCCAGAATCACTAGAAATTTTATCCTGAATCCACTCAGATAAACAATTAACTTGGATTTAGTATCAGTGAAGTTGATTTGGAAAGGATGCTGTTCAATACACTTCAGAGCCATGGTGAGGAACATATGGCCTCCAGATGCTGCTATCTTCAACTTGCAGTGAGTATGGCCATAATGAGGATCTTGGGATTTGTAGTTCAGCAACATCTGAAGCATCACAAGTACCCCACCCTAAGTGCGGAGAAAACAATATTGCCTACTAGCACGTTTCACAATTATAGCAATGTTTTAGGCCAAGTACAAACACCTCAGGCCTTTTAGTTGGCTCTTGTTTAAAAGACCTGCTGCCTTAGCAGGAACTATCTAAGCAACATGTCTGTTTTTTGCTACTAAATTCTACCACACATCTCCTAAAGTGTGCCAGAAACACAGTTGTATCCTGTTAAAAGATCAAAGTGGTCCTAGTCTGCAGAGATTAAGAGAAAGGAATGAATCACTTCCAGATGGTCCAGTGGCACCTTTCTGCATAGATGATTTTTGTGTGTGCTGAGTTAAAAGTATTAATGTTTAATCTAAAAATTCAATGCTATATCATGGTTCTATGTTTTGTAAGTATAATATAGTAATAAAGTATACAAATTCTAGTACACAAGAATACTGGCATAATCAAATAGCTTTAGGTTGCTTTAATTAGTTTTATTTTTCTCCCATTCTTTTCTCTGTACAAGTTAGAACACAAGTTTAATGGCTTCATAACCCTGTAAGGTAGGCTAACTGGGGGGAAAATTGCCTGAGGCCACCATCTGTGCAGGGATTTTGTACTTAATTTTTCCAGATCTAAGCCCAACAGTAGCTGTTGAAACACAGCAGTTGTTTTAAGAGAAACAATAACCACTGCACAAATGAATGAACACTAGAGGAATCACTAGCACACATTTTCCTATCTAACCAAGAGCTAAATGAGAAATATTGCTGGAACTTACCTAGCTTGCAATGTGTATGAAGCTGCAAAACAACACCCTTGTGTGGTTTGCTAGGATGTTAAGAACTGGTAGAGTTGATTTCTGCCAAATTATCTGACATAGTCACACCTGAAGGTTAATTAAGAAGCTGAGCATCTAGGGCCCACCCTCTGTGTGCTGAAGAAAATCATGAGAAATGTAGAGGGGGGAAAAAAACTAAGGCAAGAACGTTTGGTCCTTCGGCAGTGCTCATAGCTTGAGGGAAATTCCCTTCAGGGTATTATCTCAGAGTAGAAGACAGACAATTCTTTGGGGGAAAAACAAATAAATACTAGCATACCTTCCAATTTGGAAACAAATAAATACTAGCATACCTTCCAATCTGAACCCACACTTTACATTATGATGTCCAAATAAAGAGTAAAGAAATGCTGTCACTTCAATCATTTCATGAGGTTTACAGACTTTATGAACTGACTTTATTTAGGATATGTTCACTCTTCTTTTGCTTTCCTTTCTCATTTTCACATTTCCAGCTGTTCCCATTTTTTCTCATTATACTGAATCCATTTGTTCTCTATCAAACTGATTCTTCGGAGGTCTAGGGACAGAAAGGGTGGGTGAGCGGAAGGCACCAGGATGCCTTTGATCAGAGTGGCCCATGTGGGGCACATTGACCTCTCCATGGGTAACCAACCCTAACCTAACATTGCCTCGCTGAATAGAAGCCAGAGTTGATGTTTCCATGTGCTCAAATTAGGGCTCTTGTCACACAAAAAGGCCCTAATGAAGCCGAATGGGTGTTCAGATGTGCAGAAACCTTATTCAATGCCTATTCAGTCAATGTAGTGAAGTCAGAAGCAGGGAGGTGTGGCATTCAGGTAGGTGGATCATACAGAGCAGCGTGTTAAGGTTGTAGGGAACAAGGAGGTTGATAATGTTTACTTTTTTCTGAAGGTGTGTTTTTTGGGAGGAGGCAAATATTTTCCTGTTTTCCTTCTGTGAGGAAGCACATGGTGATGAAACAGGTTCTGTTTCTACCCATTTCTTTGGGTTTACTTTGAAGTGAGCTAGTGATCGTAATGGTACATAATCCACTGTAATTAGCTTTGCTTGATTTTGCAAACCATGTGCTTTTGGGTTATAAAAACATGCCAGCAGTGTAAATAGCAATGCTAACAGAATTACTGCATGGCAAAAAAATCTTACAACCTGGTTTGAGCTGTATATAAATTAAGCATAAATACAAAATGTACATTAAATAACTGTATAATGGGAAATGGATAAAAAGTATTTTTTATCCTTTCAATACATTTTATTATATAGAATGCTAGCTCATTTATGCACCAGATTTAAAAAAAAAAATGTTGATACTGGCTATCTTTTCTCTTCCTTTAGAACTTTCTTTTGAATTATTGAGACAACAGTTAGAGAAAATTCTCCTATTGATTACCAGTACCAGTCAACTAAGAACAACTGGCAAATATCAATAGATAATCTGTTAGTTTTGATGAAATAGTCATCTCACCTATGTATCCGGCTCACAGTTTTATAAAATGCCTGAAGCTATATATCAGTTATCTGAGGCCTAAGAATAGAATATGAAAGACCTTATACTCTTTAATCCACTCATTTCTAATAAAAAGTCATTAAAGTCCACATTGCAATGGAAAGTATCACATATAAAAGAAAGTGCTTCACACCCATTCCCAATTAATGCATTCAATAAGGGCTGATTCACACCATTTGAGGACTTTTTAAATCTCTGGTGAAATTGTACTTGGAAGCGTCTTGGATTCAAACCTTGCATATTATCACAAATGCTTCCAAAATATTGCTTATGGGGTTACTGTAAGGTAACACCTTTCTTGACTCCCCAGGGCCACATTAACTTATTGTTTTCTTTGCAATTGTACATACGTAATCTGTTATTGCCTTCTTCCAGGAAGTTGGTTTTTTTTTACTTCCCAATCTAGCCTACAGTCCCAGTAATTTCCCATCTGTACATTAAATATGCCCAATAGATAAGCGTCCCACTCCCATATTAAACATGCTGAATCCACCTTGGCATTTTTTTAAAAAATCCAACCTTGTTAGAACATAAATTAATTGGAGAAGCATGCACACCATTATTCTATTATAGGTTTTTCATCCTGGAGTCCTTTAAAATGATACTACACTTTAAAAACAAAAACAAGTAGCTTTGTATTGGTTGCATAGATTGCTCAATTGCCTATTAATGTTTTAAGAATTGATATTAAATAGATGAGTATTCTAGAAGTGTTACACATTATAAATGGACTAGACTTCATATAGACTGACCAAGCTAGTCTCATTTGGTCAAACAGTGTTAACATTAAAGCAAATTACTATTATATATGATTAACCTCTGGAATTCCAATACTAATAATTATCTTGTAACAATGATTACCATTTCAGTGTCTTATTTGCATTCATCCATATTTCTAGCCCCGCAATATAATGTCATGATTTGCAGTTCTGCAGTGGTATAGTAGTCAGCATATCTTATTTTAAACATTTACATTACTCTGAAAAGTGAGATAAATAAATACATGTCACATCTTGGCTCATGTAAATGTTCCATCACAAGACGAGATCCTGTTTTTTCAAGGAAGGATTATTTAACACTTTTCAGAATGTTTGTAGTGACCATGGAAGACTGAAGGAGAAATAAAAACTGGGCACTTGGGTTATAAAAATATGATGTCCTTTGTGCCTGTTCTCATGATTATCCAGTGTTTATAAGTTTCAGTATGGTGTGAGTTGACTATATGAAGATCAGTGTCAACTTAAAGCTAATAAATGATGGCAGACTTTGGGGAAACAACTTTCTTTAAATCAAGCACAGCCCTCCTTCTCCCTGTGAAACTTTCATGTGAAAAGACCTTTTAATTTGGTCTACATATGAAACAGAATGTGGTAATAAAATCCTGATCAGCTAAAGTAGGTGGTTTTATAGAGTAACATTTTTTGGCTTGCCAGTTTAGCCTGTTGTTGTTGTTCAGTCGTTCAGTCGTGTCCGACTCTTCGTGACCTCATGGACCATAGCACGCCAGGCCTTCCTGTCCTCCACTGTCTCTCGGAGTTTACTCAAATTCATGTTCATTACATCGGTGATGCTATCTAACCATCTCATCCTCTGCCGTCCCCTTCTCCTTTTGCCCTCAGTCTTTCCCAGCATCAGGGTCTTTTCCAGTGAGTCCTCTCTTCTCATTAGGTGGCCAAAGTATTTGAGCTTCAGCTTCAGCATCTGTCCTTCCAATGAGCAGTCAGGGTTGATTTCCTTTAGGATTGACTGGTTTGACCTCCTTGCAGTCCAAGGGACTCTCAAGAGTCTTCTCCAGCACCACAGCTCGAAAGCATCAATTCTTCGGCGCTCAGCCTTCCTTATGGTCCAACTCTCACAGCCACACATTGCTACTGGAAAAACCATAGCTTTAACTATACGGACCTTTGTCGGCAAGGTGATGTCTCTGCTTTTTAATATGCTGTCTAGGTTTGCCATAGCTTTCCTTCCAAGGAGCAAGCGTCTTTTAATTTCATGGCTGCAGTCACCGTCTGCGGTGATCTTGGAGCCCAAGAAAATAAAATCTGTCACTGCTTCCATTTCTTCCCCTTCTATTTGCCAGGAAGTGATGGGACCAGATGCCATGATCTGGGTTTTTTTAATGTTGAGTTTCAAGCCAGCTTTTGCACTCTCCTCTTTCACCCTCATCAAGAGGCTCTTTAGTTCCTCTTCACTTTCTGCCATTAGGGTGGTATCGTCTGCATATCTGAGGTTGTTGATATTTTTCCCGGCAATCTTAACTCCGGCTTGTGATTCATCCAGCCCGGCATTTCTCATGATGTACTCTGCATATAAGTTAAATAAGCAGGGTGATAATATACAGCCTTGTCATACTCCTTTCCCAATTTTGAACCAGTCGGTTGTTCCATGTCCGGTTCTAACTGTTGCTTCTTGACCCACATACAGGTTTCTCAGGAGACAGGTAAGGTGGTCTGGTACTCCCATCTCTTTAAGAATTTGCCACAGTTTGTTGTGATCCACACAATCAAAGGCTTTAGCGTAGTCAATGAAGCAGAAGTAGATGTTTTTCTGGAACTCTCTTGCTTTTTCCATGATCCAGCGAATGTTGGCAATCTGATCTCTAGTTCCTCTGCCTCTTTGAAACCCAGCTTGCACTTCTGGTAGTTCTCGGTTCACATGCTGCTGAAGCCTAGCTTGTAGGATTTTGAGCATAACCTTGCTGGCATGTGAAATGAGCGCAATTGTACGGTAGTTTGAACATTCTTTGGCATTGTCTTTCTTTGGAATTGGAACATAAACTGACCTTTTCCAATCCTGTGGCCACTGTTGAGTTTTCCAAATTTGTTGGCATATTGAGTGCAGCACTTTAACAGCATCATCTTTTAGGATTTTAAATAGCTCAGCTGGGATACTGTCTTCTCCGCTAGCTTTGTTGTTAGTAATGCTTCCTAAGGCCCACTTGACTTCACTCTCTAGGATGTCCGGCTCAAGGTCAGTGACCACACCATCGTATTTATCAGGGATATTAAGATCTTTTTTGTATAGTTCTTCTGTGTATTCTTGCCACCTCTTCTTAATCTCTTCTGCTTCTGTTAGGTCCCTGCCTTTTTTGTCCTTTATCATGCCCATCTTTGCACAAAACGTTCCCTTGATATCTCCGATTTTCTTGAAGAGATCTCTAGTCTTCCCCATTCTATTGTTTTCCTCGATTTCTTTGCATTGTTCATTTAAGAAGGCCTTCTTATCTCTCCTTGCTATTCTCTGGAATTCTGCATTCAGTTGTTTATATCTTTCCCTTTCTCCCTTGCCTTTTGCTTCCCTTCTTTCCTCAGCTATTTGTAAAGCCTCATCAGTCAGCCACTTTGCTTTCTTGCATTTCTTTTTCTTTGGGATGGTTTTAGTTGCTGCCTCCTGTACAATGTTACGAACCTCCATCCATAGTTCTTCAGGCACTCTGTCTACCAGATCTAATCCTTTAAATCTATTCCTCACTTCCACTGTATATTCATAAGGGATATGATTTAGGTCATACCTGATTGGTCTAGTGGTTTTCTCTACATTATTCAATTTAAGCCTAAATTTTGCAATAAGAAGCTCATGATCTGAGCCACAGTCAGCTCCAGGTCTTGTTTTTGCTGATTGTATAGAGCTTCTCCATCTTTGGCTGCAAAGTATATAATCAATCTGATTTCGGTATTGACCATCTGGTGATGTCCATGTGTAGAGTCGTCTCTTGTGTTGTTGGAAAAGAGTGTTTGCTATGACCAGCGTGTTCTCTTGACAAAACTCTATTAGCCTTTGCCCTGCTTCATTTTGCACTCCGAGGCCGAACTTGCCTGTTATTCCGGTTATTTTTTGACTTCCTACCTTAGCATTCCAGTCCCCTATGATGAAAAGGACATCTTTTTTTTGGTGTTAGTTCTAGAAGGTGTTGTAGGTCTTCATAGAACCGGTCAACTTCAGCTTCTTTGGCATCAGTGGTTGGGGCATAGACTTGGATCACTGTGATGTTGAATGGTTTGCCTTGGATTCGAACTGAAAGCATTCTGTCGTTTTTGAGGTTGTACCCCAGTACTGCCTTTCCCACTCTTTTATTGACTATGAGAGCTACTCCATTTCTTCTAAGGGATTCTTGCCCACAGTAGTATATATAATGGTCTCCTGAATTAAATTCGCCCATTCCTGTCCATTTTAGTTCGCTGATTCCCAATATGTCGATGTTCAATCTTGTCATCTCATGTTTGACCACATCCAGCTTACCTTGATTCATAGTTCTTACATTCCAGGTTCCTATGCAATATTGTTCTTTACAGCATCGGACTTTCCTTCCACTTCCAGACACATCCACAACTGAGCGTCCTTTCGGCTTTGGCCCAGCCGTTTCACACTTTCTGGAGCTACTCGGAATTGCCCTCCGCTCTTCCCCAGTAGCATTTTGGACACCTTCCGACCTGAGGGGCTCATCTTCCGGCGTCATATCTTTTAGCCTTTTGATACTGTCCATGGGTTTTCTTGGCAAGGATACTGGAGTGGTTTGCCATTTCCTCCTCCAGTGGACCACGTTTTGTCAGAACTCTCCATCATGACCTGTTCTTCTTGACCTGACTTCATTGAGTTACGCAAGCCCCTTCGCCACGACAAGGCAGTGATCCATGAAGGGGTAGTTTAGCCTACAGCCTTAGTATTCTTTCAAGCTCAAATTGCCTAGATCCTACCACTTGCTAAGATGTCTTTATGCTAATAGGTCTGTACAAATGACCCAATCATCTCATGTGATCAAGAGTCAGTGGGCAGAAGCCCAGTCCTACTTTCCATATACAGTAGCCATGGATTACAAGTCAAGTCAGGATTTAAAGGATATAATAAATATTTTAATTACCTCATCCTGATTTCTCAGCAGAACTGTTTGGGGACATAAAACTGCTCAAGGTCTTTGGTAGTTTTTTTTTCCAGCATGTTGATGTTCTGTCTGATCAAAATCAAGCTTTATTTTGTTTATTAAAGTCTTACAAGATTAAGAAGTTCAACAGTATTTCTTCCGTGCAATGTACATAGGAAGGCACTTAAATGTAAATGTGTTGGCTGAAGATAAATAGATTCACCAATAAAAGGCCATGGCCAACAAATAAAGATGATATAGCAAGCATTTTATTTTTCCCTCAAAGAATTAAAACAGTGAACACTCCTCTTCAAAAACCAATTTGAACTCCAAATTGGTTTCAATTAGAAATTGAGTTATTTTGAATACACTATTAACGATCAAGCAGAGTAAACATAAATAATTATTCCTAAATCCAATTAGTAACATGCAGATTTGCAGAAGGTTACTCTCAGTTTTTTAGCAACAGGAAAACTATTAAAATAGAGTAAATTATTTTTTTTAAAAAAAAATCTTCCTCCAAAAGAAAAAGGGCAAAAGTAAAATATATTCTTTAGCTTGAACCTAGGAGAAAGACCAAATAATTAGATAGATCAAATTATCTAGATAAAATATTCTTTCTGCAGCAAATGTTTATTCTACAAAATATTGTTACAACATTCCTGCATCTTCTTACAATAATAATTTCAGAGGGGATCCTCTGCTAGAAGATATACATTTTAAAAAAACCACAGAAACGGTTTCTTAGAAATGCTTCAGTTTCAAAGTACAACCATACTCCTAAATATTAAAATATGTCTTAGAGATACCGTTTATGTTTACCCTGTGTTTAGCTTCACTTAAACCACATGTAATATATGACAGAAAATATCCAGCTAACTTATAATAATATACAAATATTAAAGATATAAACCAAGGGTTTTCAAAGTATCAAGGGAGGTTCAGGAATAGTCTTACCATGAAGCAAAATGGAAAGGATGCTGCAGGCAGCAAACTGTCAATTAAATTACCAGAGATTTAATTTATTATATTTTGACTGGTTCTGCAAGCAGTACACCATACAAACTTTCCAACTCAAGTGCTGAAATGGTTTGACTCAGCAAATCTGAAGCATAGAGAAACCCACCTTCTTTGTCATAATCAACCCCTAAACTAGTTTGCTAAGGCAGTTTTTAGACCTGTAAAAAGTAGAGAAGAGGAGCCCCAAGGGCTGCCTTACATTCTCAAATAAGAGACACAGACACATCTTTTAACACAAGTGCTACACAACAGGAGCATCTGACCATTGTTTCAATTTGCAGTTACTGGTTGAAACTTGGATAAAGCTGTATGTAGTTAGCCTCATTAAGAGTAGGATATAATCCATGCTTTTGTTAACAACTATTAGTGTTACTAAGGGGCATGGTGGCTCAGCGGGTAAGACGCCAGGCTTGTCGATCAGAAGATCGCAAGTTCGGAGGTTCGAATCCCTAGCCCTGCGTGTGGAGTGAGCTCCCGCACTAGCTTCAGCTCTTGCCAACTTAGCAATTCGAAAGCATGCAAATGCAAGTAGATAAATAGGTACCACTTCGGTGAGATAGTAACAGTGTTCCATGTGCGTTATGCTGGCCACATGACCATGGAAGCGTCTTCGGACAACGCTGGCTCTTCGGCTAACAAACGGAGATGAGCACCGGCCCCTAGAGTCGGACACGACTGCACAAATGTGCGGGGGGAACCTTTACCTTTATTAATGTTACTATATAAAGTTTCACGTTGTAATAAAAAAATATTGAATATAGGCATTGTTGACTTAAGATAATAGGCAATATTTCCTTGTAAAGACAAGACTAGTTCCCTGGTCATCAAGCAAAAATCCTGTGTGTGTGATAGGAATGTAAGCAATATAGCAATACTATTGAACCTGGTTTATCTCCAAAGATAGACAGAGGGATACCAGATTTCTGGCATACTATACAGATGGATATTCATTATATCCTAAACATGAAGAAGGGATGCCTACACTCACAGTTCATCAAACAGACAAGATAGATGTTTTGTTTGATAAGAATCAGCCCTCTGACAGAGCATTTAGTGCATTCCATATGGTAAGATTACTTCTAACAAGCAGAAAGTGGGGAGTATTTTCCAAAGGGAATTCAGATGGGATTAGATTTGAAATCTAAGGTAATCTGTGGATAGAGTAGTAAACTGAACCTAGTTCTGTCTCTACCATCAGTTTACAGACTTCACCTTCCTGTAAAGTGACTCATAATAATGAATTATATCACAGCTTACTGACTGAAACAGGTTGAAAAGAATTTTCCACTACTAAATTAAACCAGATTCAAATAACAGAGGTATGAGCATTTTCTTCTCAGATGATTGCTTGAGCTGAAAGAGCTTCTTTACTTTAAAGAGTTTCATAGAACAGAACATTCCCAGTATTTTTTTCTCCCATCACTGCAGCCACAGATATGAGAATTTGCTTTCCTAAATCATACTTAATGGTACTGAACTGGCAACCCATTCACTAACATTATACTAACGGTAAAACAACCTAAGATGTGTACTCATGTGACTGTCTGTATGTACATCGGTAATGCATATAGTTATGAATTACACGATTCTTCTAATGTGGATCTTCAAAGATAAATTATTAAGTCACAAATAGCAAGAATGTTACCATTAAGACATACACTAGATATTTAATAGAACTAGAAATAGCAATATCAACTTCAAACAGTAATGTTATTTTGCTTCACACTTATTTACTAACATACAAAGTGTTAAGGCAAAGTACGTCTACCTATTGTCATTGAAGTATTCTCCTGTATATTTGTTTAGGGCAGAACTTCTGTAAAAGAGCAGACATTTCATATTAAAATAAAGTCACAGAAATCAGCAGGTGCCTGTAAAACTTAAAAGTATTTTTTCTTAATAAGTATAATAGAATATATTATCTCATCTATTTGCTAGCACATATAATCTCTGAATAAATAAATTCATACACCCTTATACACACAACAGACAATAGGCAGATGGGCAGCCAGTTCATGGGGATCATGAACCTTTTTATCTAATCCATGTCATCCTTTTCGTTTACCAGATCTTCGGTTCTATTATATTTGCAAAAATCAGCAAATGTAGAAATGTGCAGCTCAACTTGGGCCCTGAGGCCTGAAGATCAAGATGTTAGGCTGGCTTTGGTTTCCCAAGGGACAACAGAGCCAGAAGGGTGATTGGACACAGTGACCTGTCTGCATGAGATGAGACAAAAACAGGAGAGCTGTAATACTGATGAACTAACCTGTCACTCACAAACTCAGGTATTGGGGGAAGAAATTATAGCCAGGACTGTAATCTAGTGATGTGGGAGAATAATTAAAATAAATTAGATGATGCTCAAACTAAGGAGGAAGGATGGGAGGGTGTCTCTAACAATAAGGAGATAACAAGAATGGAAACTATTAGCAAGGTTACTCTATTTGCCAAGTATCAGTCTGATTTCAAATGTTTCAGTTATGAATCAATATCAAATGAGCACCAAACTTCTAAATTCTCAATAAAAGAAGTATTTACAACTCAGGTGGAAACTATTAGCAAGGTTACTCTATTTGGGTGCTTAATAGCTTGCTGGAGGAGGAAGAGGAATCCAGAAAGAAATTACACAAATAATGTTACGCCTCCCCTCCAGTTAACCTCATCTGTGTCTCAGCTTTACAAACACTTCCCACTGGGCCCCAATTTGGAAAAGATACTTCAGGATGGCTCTGCATCAAAAAGAAAAGTTCAGGAAATCTTTTTCATTTAATTGAGAAACAGTCTGAGCTGGCTATCATTTTGATATTTGTTCTCCACTTGTTTGTGTTTTTGTTTATATTGAGATTTGCACTTGAGTTGTAAATACTGCTTTCTGTTTCTGAAATCAGTTCATGTAATATTACATACAGATTTCATAGTCCTGATTGTGTCTGTTCAAATCTAGTTAAGTGGCAGTAACTCAAGCAGCTGTTCATAAAGAATCCATCTAATAATTGTGGCCCACAAATATTGATCACTGATGCATTGCTTTAAAAATAACACTCATTTTTAAAGAAGTTTTGAATGAAAAATGAAGTTTTTTCAGATCCCTGAAATTTGACTGGTTAAAGAAGCACTTTTTGAGAAAAAACATATAAATTATATGAAGACTTTTGTTGATTTTCTATACTTAATATATATACAGTATCTATTTTATTTTAAGATATGAATTTTACTGTTCCAAATTCATTCAAGTAATTGAAATTCCCAGGGAAAATAATGACATTGTTTTAAAATACAGCAGGTGCTTTTTAGATATTTTATGTACTTAAGCACCAACAACCTTTCCCACACACACATCATGCCAATGTGAAAATAAATCTGAGCATTAAAATATACAGTAACTGTACTAACTGTATGTCATTGGCAACTCATCCTTCCAAATATTCAAGTAGCTAAAGTGTTACAAGGACTCTCTTGCACATATATATTTGTGTGTGATGTTTGAAACACATTTCTCCACTCATATGCAGAAATATGTTGTGTGCACATATAAAAAGAAAATAATTTTAATGGGAACATCGGTTAAATATTTAGTGTAATCAATAATACAATGCATCACTATTTTACATTTCAGTGTGATACATCTCTACTGTATATCACTCAAATTGTTTCCTTTAACTGCTTGATTTTAATAAACAAAAGACAGCGGTGGTCTAAAGTAATTCAGCTAACTTTAATTCATTAAAACAAAGAGTCTAATGTCATCCCTTATTTTCATTTTCAAATCATACATGTAAAATAGCTCTTTTAAACTTTCTTATATGCTAAGGAAAAAGTTTTCTTAAAGATAACGTCACTAATCATACCAGTGTTTGAATCTTCCCTCACTCTTTGTAAGGAAACCTTTATATGTAAAAGTGTGATCGGTAGTGAAGTATTTGTTTTACTACTTAGTAAATGTGGGTATGACTCACTCACTGGATTATAAAATCTTTAATATGAAATATTTCCCTATATCCTCATGCTGATTTAATTAATAGATGCATCTTTGGATAGCTAGGTATGGTTAGCAGGGGTCTAATTTAAACCCATACAGGAATGATTTAATTAAAATGTGTACATCTACTCTCTAGAAAGGTAACGATAAAGCAATTTAATGTTTTGGTAAACATGATACTACACATCCACCCTTGTTTATCTCAGCAGCATTATTGAAGAAGCTGGTACTAATAAACCATGTGCACTGTAAGACTTTTTTCTTTCACGCTAACTTGTTTTAAAAATGATCTTAAAGATGCCCGTTTTCTTGCAATGATGCATCTCTATTTAGAAAACACATAAACTCTACCATCACTTTAGCAGCCTCGATTGCATCGCCTTTAAAAGCACAAAATGCAAACTTTTAAGAATTCAGAAGCACCGTTTACCTTGCACTGACATATGAGCCAGTTGTTAATAAGGCAAGGTTGAGTTCTTTAAAAAATGTTAGCAAATGTAAATGACCCCCGAGTCGCTCTCCCTATTGCCAACTGTCTTCTCCCCTCCGCAGCAAGTCTCTCCTATTACTTGAGGTTCTAATTTGGAGCCAAACAAAAAGGCAGTGATGATTTTTATTATCACTTTATCTGACAAAGCAACACCAGGACAACACCGCGTAGAACACACTGAAACACAGACACTAAGCAGACTTCTCAGGAAAGCATAAAAGCCGAATGAAACATCAAGAGAAGGACTCACACTGACCCATTCGGAAGACAAAGACGGCAAAACGGAAAAGCTCTAAAAAGCAGCTGCTTGTGAGGCCTCTGAGAGATGTCCTTCTGGCATTTCATCACAGCAGCCCCACACCAGCTTCACCTCCCTGGATACAGCGAAGGGAGAACTAAACAGAGCTGTTTATTAGAGCTGTTGTGCAGGATTGCATTAGGAAACCCGAGCAGACCACCTGGACCTTTCGGATTGTGGTAGTGTGTTTAATTTGCAAGCTGCCCCTTTGCTGCTGCACTAGCAGCAGCGGCGGCAAGGGCTTCTACATTTACCCAGCCGAAAACACACATTATCTGGGTTAGGAAGAAAGAAAAAGAAACACAAATCCACAGGCTGGGAGGCTGCAGAGCCAAAGCCTACAGCTGATCCACAAAGAACAGAGAAAAGAGAAACTACCCCTCTCCAGCTCAAGATTACAAGCACTTTTTCACACTTCACTTCTCCCACTTGCATGTTTTTTCAACCAGAGCACAAAGATGGATGAGTAAATAAATTTAGCTCAGGCCGCTAAACATTCTAAGTGGGCTGTTTTAAAAAAAAAAGTAAGATTTTTTTTAAAACTGCTTATCCCATATGCCTTTTATTGCCTTCCTCCCTCCCTTCCCCTCCCTCCCCTTCAACACACACTTTATGTTCCATCGTTGCTGGTAGTTGAAGCAATAGACAGAAAAATGGTCCTGTAAATATGAATTATGTGAATCATATGGTTTGACTCTGGTGGGGTGGGGTGGGAATACAGTAAAAAAGGAGTTGAGAAATGGCTGACTCCATACCTGACCAATTACAGCTTGCAAAGTCCTCGTGTCCTGCTGAGCTGCAAGATCACAATCCATCATATGTAGTCTTTGAAAAAGAGAATGTGGGTTTCTGGCATGCATCTGTCAATCAACCTCTAGACTCCCAACCATCACCAAAGCAAGGGGGGAGAGAAAAAGAAAGTCAAGCTGCTCCACCAAATAGGATGAAATCGTCATGTGACTTTCAGCACTCTTCCGTACAGAGTCATATACTTTCACATAGCATATGAATTTTCTGCAGACATAAAATGACATTGACAAATACTCAATAGCAAATAAATAAGGTGGGAAACCCTATACGTTCAAGACAAAACACTTGCTATAATCTACAGCCTCCTGATTCTATAAACCATACAAGTTTCTCACTTTAACTTAAGAAGTCCAAACTTTGGAATTATTGTTATATTTATATATGTGATGATCAGAAAGGTGAATTCCTTTACTTCCTATTGCTTTCTCTTCAGTTAGGCTTCTCCTAGCATTCATTCACACAAAAATTTAAAACTATAATAGAGCTCAGAATTTAGAGATTACCATAAAAAGGTAAAGGTTCCCCCCGCACATTTGTGCAGTCATGTCCGACTCTAGGGGCCGGTGCTCATCTCCGTTTGTTAGCCAAAGAGCCAGCGTTGTCCGAAGACGCTTCCACGGTCATGTGGCCGGCATGACGTGCGCGGAACGCTGTTACCTACCTACCAAAGTGGTACCTATTAATCTATTTGCATGCTTTCGAATTGCTAGGTTGGCAAGAGCTGGGGCTAGTGCAGGAGCTCACTCCGTCACACAGGACTAGGGATTCGAACCTTCGAACTTGCGATCTTCCAATCGACAAGCCTGGCGTCTTACCCGCTGAGCCACCACGCCCCTATAGAGATTACCATAGTATTGGGTAAATGACAAGCTTTAAACTCTTGCAGTTAAGTAAATATTTAACATGTGCATTGTATTACATCATCCAGTAACAAACATTTCCTTTCTGAACCATGATGAGCACTTCAAATATTAGTATTAAATATTCCACTATCTCAAAGTATGTAAATCCTGCCTGCTGCATGCTTTCCATTTTGAACATTTGTGGAGTTTGGGTTCATTCATTTGAGGGCCTAGCCTGTTGAATTATTAATATATTAGCAAGCTATTATGGATTTTTGCAAGCCATGAACTAGCTTTAGCCAGAATTACTCCATCTTTGCTTACTGCTTGGGCTTGTTAGGAACCATGACTCGCACCCATCAACAGAAGCCAAGAGTGCTAACTGCAGAAGCTCTGTGGGCTCTCTCAACTGACGGGATGTGGTTAGAGGACCTTGCTAGAAACTGCAAGTTTCTGTAGCTGTGGTCGAGACTGTCAGGGCAAAGGGCCAGAGGTAAGGCAAAGTTTATCATTAGCATGTTAGAAAACACATCCAGAGGCAGAGAGCTTAGCTAATTAAGTGTACCCCCATGCTTATTATGGGATATTAGCCTAAACTGCGCATGTCTTCAATAAATCAGGAACAAGTGATGTAAAATCAGGAAATTATTACATGTATTTGTGGTTTTATGGTATAAAAGAGCATGCTGAATTTGGACTTGGGTCCCAAGCATACCTCTTTGCTTCTGTGTAGAAATAAAGTGCTTGAATTCCACTTTCTTCAACTGCGTGATTAATTGGCTCATCACGCCGAGTGAACAAACCCAGCGTTGGGCTGGGACAATGCATTGCTCCACTGAACTGATATAAATTGTTGTTACTTATGATGGCAAATATTACCATTTCCTCCTCTTTAATGGGAGCAGCTTGCCTCATGTGCTGGTTACCCCTTTGCAAGATAAGATTTGCACAAATATCTAAAATGATTTCACTTATCAACATATATCACAAACCTGTCCCAACTCCTCACAATAAGTAACATTCCAAAGCAATGATTGATGATAAATTATTCTTGATGATTCTGGATGGCATGGCATTAATACAACCAGTAACATTTTAAGCATATGGGGATGAATACAATAATCTGGTAATACAGCTAATAGATTGTACATGAATTGATGTAGCAAACAATTGATCAGGATACCCAACTGGCCCAAGTTTTTAAAATAAATGTTTTTTTTATAAAGCTCATTGGAGATTGCAGAAGATAGAAACATTAAGAAAGCAGAAGATGTACAGTAAAAAGGTAAAGGTTCCCCCCGCACATTTGTGCAGTCATGTCCGACTCTAGGGGCTGGTACTCATCTCCGTTTCTTAGCCGAAGAGCCAGCGCTGTCCAAAGATGCTTCTTCCCACCTCCTGCGCTTCATTTGCATGCTTTCAAATTGCTAGGTTGGCAAGAGCTGGGGCGAGTCCAGGAGCTCACTCTGTCACGCAGGACTAGGGATTCAAACCTCCGAACTTGCGATCTTCTGATCGACAAGCCTGGCGTCTTACCCACTGAGCCACCACGCCCCTTATGAAGATGTACAGTAAGTATAGTGAAATAGATAACTTCAACAGTCCAGAGATCTATAGTGACTAATTTGAACCACAAACTACTTTTAAAATCAATTATAGCAATATAAGAAGTAGACTCTATAATCATAGCTTTTGCACTAGTTTACTTATTAAATTTCTTGGGCTCTTGTTCCATTTTTGTCTGCCCAAAAGTTTTTGCCTGCCAGTGAGTTTCATGCATCAATCCATTACATCCACTTATTTCAGCTGTCTTGTGATCGTTTTTTTCCTGCCATATGGGCTAGGGTTAAATTATCAATCAATGGTTGAGGGTTACCTCTGTGAGTTTATGCACCCGCAACGTAATCAGAACAAGGATATTGTACCAATTGATTACATTCGCAGTGGGCAAACACTTTTTGGATATTTTAACACTACTGGTGGGCAAAAAAGAGCCATTTCTTGTGTTGGCAATTGCCTCCTGAAATAGACTTGAGTGGAAAAACATATGGAAGGAACCATATGATTTTTGATTCTGGGTCCTGATACAATGATGATGATGATGATTTCTTATGTCTATACTACTCTTCATCCCAAAGGAAGAAACTTGAAATTTTGACATGCAATGGGACTGGGATTAAGTCCTCTGCTCTTCATTGTCTACATTACCATTAAAAGGTAAAGGTACCCCCCGCACATTTGTGCAGTCGTGTCCGACTCTAGGGGCCGGTGCTCATCTCCGTTTGTTAGCCAAAGAGCCAGCGTTGTCCGAAGACGCTTCCACGGTCATGTGGCCGCATGACACGCGCGGAACGCTGTTACCTTCCCACCGAAGTGGTACCTATTAATCTACTTGCATTTGCATGCTTTCGAATTGCTAGGTTGGCAAGAGCTGGAGCTAGTGCGGGAGCTCACTCCGCACGCAGGGCTAGGGATTCGAACCTCCGAACTTGCAATCTTCCGATCAACAAGCCTGGCGTCTTACCCGCTGAGCCACCACGCCCCTCACATTACCATTACTGTGCATTAAACATGATACCTAAACTGGAATATGCCTTCAATAATTGGGAATCCTTCATCTAGCCAGTTTGGTCTAGTGGTTAAGGCAACGGGCTAGAAACCAGCAGACTGAGAGTTCTAGTCCCGCCTTAGGCATGAAAGCCGGCTGGGTGACCTTGGGACACTCTCTCTCAGCCCAATCCACCTCACAGGGTTTTTGTTGTGGGGAAAATAGGAGGCGGAAGGAGTATTAGGTATGTTTCATGCCTTGAGTTATTTATAAAAATAATAAAGGCGGGATAAAAATTAAATAAATGAAAATAAATAAATAAATAAATAAATAAATAAATATATATATATATATATATATATATACAAAATTTGGCTTCAGAAACTATTGCCTGAATAGACTGATAATCTAATGCAATGAATTTTTAGAATAAAACATGTAATGGGAGGCTGGGATTCACTCTCACCTTTATGTTATTTCTTATATACAAATCCTTCCTGTTGGAACAATATTTGGGAAATACTGTACAGAAAGCAAGAGCTAAATGAACCAGAGAGAATCTATGTTTGAACGGAATGTAACCTCTTTGCAGGCTTGCCCAGAAAATGACCTTTTCTAGTGATCATGATGGATAATAGGCTTAATGAACTATATGATGAATATTCAGTCTAATGAACTACATACAGTCAATCTGAATGCACAGGTGCATGGAAATGCAACAGCATGCTAGGTTAGTCTAAAAGAATGATGTGATAAAGACCAGGAGAAGATCAAAGTATGACTGATGGATAAAAGTATCAAGAGTCAGGACATGAACTTCCATGATCAAGAACCTCTGAAGAAAAGCCAGACCCCCACCCACCCCATCTTCTAAACTGTAACAATATTCCATGACAAGATTGATGAAAACAAGCTGGTCAGAGTCCAACAAATTTAGGTTATAAAATAAGAGATGAAGGGGAGCTTTGTGTGTAAGCTGGGTGAAGTGTGTGAGGTATGTATGGGTGTGCATGTAGAATATAACAGCTTCTCTATTCTATAGCTTGTTATTTTATGTTGCTGCTTTTTGCTATTACTTTGCTCTGCTATCTTTTTCCACACTGGAAAATCTTTCTGGAATCAAGGAGCTACAAGGGAACTTTTGGTATCTGATAACTATTTTAGATATCCTCTCTGCCTACATTAAGTGAAAAAAATGTTATTAAGCAGCAGTGTGTATCACTCATGAATTGTGCTGGAACTGAGACATGTATTAAAGAGACAACATTACAGTATTCAAGCTTTGATTCACTAAACCAGGGGTCGGCAAACTTTTTATGCCGGGAGCCATTTTGACATGCTCATGCACATTTTGAAATGCTCGAGAGCCAGGGGGCGGAGTTTGCGGGCGGGGGCCAATCGCGTGGAAGGGGGCGGGGTTTGCGGGGTTTCCTGGAGAAGAAACAGAGACGCTGATTGGTGGAAGCTCAGAAGGAAGAATGCCTCCACCAATCAGCGTCTCTGTTTCTTCTCCAGGGTTCTTCTCCTGGAGAAGAAACAGAGACGCTGATTGGTGGAGGCGTCCTTCCTTCTGAGGCTCCACCAATCAGCGTGCGCCAAAGGAGAGCAGAGAGGCGGGCTGAAGCCTGCTGCTTCCCAAGACCGGCTTTCCGGATGTCGGGCGGCAGAGAGAGAGAGAGAGCCAGAGTCAAGGGGCCAAAGAGCCAGATCTGGCTCGCGAGCCGCCATTTCCGACCCTTGCACTAAACCAATGCAATTGTACTATATTTTGTTCTATGGTAATTGTGCCCACCCAGAAGAAAGATCCTGAGGGGGGAAGAAATAAGTTCCCTATATCGTCCCCTTCCCAAGATTCCCATTTTTCCCAGAACAACAAACCTGTGGAGTAGATTGGGCTGAGAGAGAGTCATTAATCCAAAATCACCAATGAGATTCTACCTTAACCATTACACTTCACTGGCTGTCACTGTAGTAATGAGGAGAATCAATGACTTTACATTCACTCACTTTTAAGCTGTGCTTGGAGTTGTTCAATCACACACATGTGCACACACACACATTTGAGAGTTATCTATGTCCCGCACTTGTAAATCAGATCTTTATATTATAATATATAGTAAGTGAGGTACATTTCATCATTCTATTCAACAACCCACATTTTGTTTATAAACAGAATTTGTAAGTTCTGGCCACCATCCCTACTAATCTGCTGCAAGTAGGAAAGTTATCCTCTTCATACTGAATTGGAAAAGTTTCTGTTTAGATGATATGGCCATTGCCTTCATTACATTATTCTTAGGGTCCATAATAAAGAGAACACACAGACACACACACACACACACACACACACACACAAAAGTCATTATGATATCTGTCTGAGTTCACTCTGACTCTGACTCTGAGCTAGAGGGAAACAAAACTTACCTCAGAAACCAAACTCATACTGAGCAGCAACCGACGCAGGGTCAAAAGTGTGATACTCGTGATCCATCTCGTGATGAACAGGTGCAGGAGTCTGGACCCGGGGATGACCCAGCAGCGAGGGAGAATCCTGAGAAGCCGATTGGCGCTCCTGACTTACTTCCTAGTTCGGCTCCAATCAGCGCCAGAGAGAGGTGGGCGGATCAGCGCACCAAACAGAGGGAGTCCCGATTGGCTCCCAAGGAGAGAAGGCGCGCCGAAAACAGGATAAAAGGGCACCAGCGCAAGCACCAGTCTGCTGGTGACAAACGTTCTACTGACCTACCAGCTTCTTCAGGAGAAGTCCAGCCAGAACCTACCTTGGAAGCCTGTCCTGTAGCCACTGCAGAACCTGAGTTGGAGCCTCAACTCATTTCTGAATTCACCCCAGCTGCATCAGAAGCCCAGATCACTTCAGCATCAAGGGGGAATGGAACTTTAGCTCATAGTTCTTCAGCAAGCCCTACCAGGAGAGCTTCAGTCCTTTCGGGTATTCATCAGCTGGCATCTACAGCTTCACAGTGTTCATCAGCCTTGGCAAGGCAATGCCTCAAAGCTTCAGCTAAGTACTTTGCTCACCCCTGTGCATCTTGTCACATCGATTTTGGGTCACCGCGTTCTGTCATTGGAGGGCTTTCTAGTTTATCGTACCCCATTCTGCCTGGTTTATGGGCAGCATTGCCTAGTGATCGTAGCCTAGTCTGCCTTATAGCTCCCATTCCGTTCCTTGTGGTTCCAGTCCAGTCTGCCTTGCAGGAACCAGTCCAGTCTGCCTTGCAGTTCCAGTCCAGTGTCCCAGAGGAACCAGTCCAGTCTGCCTAGTAGTTCCAGTCCAGTATCCAGAGGAACCAGTCCAGTCTGCCTTGCAGTTCCAGTCCAGTGTCCCAGAGGAACCAGTCCAGTCTGCCTTGCAGTTCCAGTCCAGTGTCCCAGAGGAACCAGTCCAGTCTGCCTTGCAGTTCCAGTCCAGTGTCCCAGAGGAACCAGTCCAGTCTGCCTTGCAGTTCCAGTCCAGTGTCCCAGAGGAACCAGTCCAGTCTGCCTAGTAGTTCCAGTCCAGTGTCCAGAGGAACCAGTCCAGTCTGCCTAGTAGTTCCAGTCCAGTGTCCAGAGGAACCAGTCCAGTCTGCCTTGCAGTTCCAGTCCAGTGTCCCAGAGGAACCAGTCCAGTCTGCCTAGTAGTTCCAGTCCTGTGTCCCAGAGGAACCAGTCCAGTCTGCCTTGCAGTTCCAGTCCAGTATCCAGAGGAACCAGTCCAGTCTGCCTTGCAGTTCCAGTCCAGTGTCCCAGAGGAACCAGTCCAGTCTGCCTTGCAGTTCCAGTCCAGTGTCCCAGAGGAACCAGTCCAGTCTGCCTAGTATTTCCAGTCCAGTGTTCCAGAAGAACCAGTCCAGTCTGCCTTGCAGTTCCAGTCCAGTCCTTTAGAGCATCCAGAGAATTCAGTCATCCTGAGAATTCAGAAGAACCTCATCCCATCTATCCTGCAATCCTATTTCCAGAGACTTCGGTCCAGCCTTGTCAGCCTCGCTCCCAGTAATTCAGAAGAACTGAGCCTGAGTTTCCTAGTTTGAACATACCTACCTAGCATCTTGATCCAGGACTGTTGTCCTACTTGTTTATTTGTTTATTTATTTATTATTTAAATTTATATCACCGCCCATCTCCCCCAACCAGGGGACTCTGGGCGGTTTACAATAAGATCAAAGTTAAAAATATAAACATGATAAATGGATAATAAGATCAAAGTTAAAAATATAAACATGATATTATACTAGTCAGTATAAATAGAATAAATAAATATAAAATCCAAGGACTAATAGATCTCAAATAATGGGGAGGCCACTATGGCACCAGCTACCCCCAGGAGGAGCTATTGACCTTCCCATCCCAGGCAAGGTGGCAGAACCAGGTCTTCAAATTCTTCCAGAAGGTTGGGAGTGAGGAAACCGCCTCAGCTCTGGGGGCATCCAAGAGAGCCAGGATGGATGCACTCCCTCCATCCCGCTCCCGCCAGATATCATCCATAAGTGCGACCAATGCAGTCTCTGTCCCATATCCTGGCCTGAAACCTGACTGAAAGAGGTCTAGATAATCCGTTTCCTCCAGAATCCTCTGGAGTTGCAACACCACCATTTTCTCAACCACCTTTCCCAAAAACGGAAGGTGGGAGACGGGACGAAAATTGTCCAAGATAGTAGGGTCCAGGGATGGTTTCTTGAGGACGGGGTGCACCAGCACCTCCTTGAAGGCAGCCAGGAACACTCCCTCCCTCAAGGATGTATGAACCATCACCTGGACCCAACCACAAGTCACCTCCTGGGCTGATTTTACCAGCCAGGAAGGGCAAGGGTCTAGATGGCATGTGGTGGCATTTACAGTCCAGAGGATCCTGTCCACTTCCTTAGGCCCAACAGGATCAAACCATTCCCAGATAACAGGGTAAGTACATTCCCCTGGCATCTCCCCAGATTGTGCCTCATGCTTAGAGTCCAACTTAGAATGGAACTGAGCGATTTTATCCTGCAGATGCTCCGAAAACTCTTTTGAATGGCCCTGTAAATGGATCACTGAGTCTACCTGACCCAAAAGAGATCTAGTGATCTTAAACAGGGCCGTTGGGTGGCATTCTGCGGATGCAGTAAGAGCGGAGAAATATTCACGTTTTGCCACTCTTACTGCCACTCAGTAGGACTTAATAGCGGCTCTAGATTGTGCTCGGTCAGATTCAGTCTTCGTCTTCCTCCAGCGGCACTCTAGACATCTCTTAACCCTCTTCAAAACCTTTAACTCCTCTGTAAACCCACAGGGAGTGACGAGTTGAATGTGGCAAGGGAGGTCGCACAGGCGCGATCCTGTCCAAGGCCCCAGCCACCTCCCTATTCCAGGCTGCGGCCAGGACCACCGCTGGACCATGCAGCAGGCCCTCGGGTATAACCCCCAGCTCCCTCTGAAACCTCATCGGGTCCATAAGTCGCCAGGGGTGGACCAATTGAATGGGCCATGCCTCCCTGCGGAGTGGGGTGGCACAAGAGAATCTCAGGGCTACCAGGGCATTGTCTGACCATGACAATGGGGATAGGTCTAACTCTCCCCTCAGATCACATTGCTACTGCTCAGACAAGAAAACCAAGTCCAGGGTGAGACCACTGTCTCGAGTCAGGTCCCAAATTATCTGGGACAGGCCCATGGCTGCCATGGTAGCCATGAACTCCCGAGCCGCTTCCGAGGCATGTCCTAGGGACGGCAAGTTGAAGTCCCCCAGAAACATAAGTCTGGGGAACTCCACCACCGGCCCTGAGACAGCCTCCAGCAGCTCAGGCAGGGAGGTTGCTACGCAGCAGAACGGCTGGTACAATAGCAGCACTCCCAACTGTTCTCGGGAACCCAACTTGAAAAGCAGGGTCTCACAACTGGCAACTTGTGGAGCGGTGCCCTCAGGCCCACAACTAGGGTCTGTGTAACCAAGGGCAAACATGGATTCCACACTCCCCCCCCCGTGGATTCCACGCCCCTCTGCAGGGTTGAGTCCCTCTTCCCCACGGGGAACAGCAGCGCAGTGGGATGTGGGGGAGGAAGGGGACCCTCCCCATCCCTGGGGGTGCTGGGGCTCCTGCCAGCTGGCACGAATGGGGCAGGGGAGGGTGCTAGGGGCAGCCTCAGCATGGCTGAGAAATGCCGCCTTCCCCCTGGGAGTGCCTCTGCTGGCCCACCGCGCATCCCAGCCACTCAGTGGCTGCTCCAGGCAATGGCGGCAGCCCCCCTGGAGCATCGAAGTGGCGGGACCACCCTGCACCTCCCTCCCTCTGCAGCGCTCCACCGATGAATCAAGCGCGGCAGGTGGGAAGAGGTGCCTCTTCAGAAGCACTCGGCTTGGCTGCTGGGGCGCGCCTGTGCAGAGGCAAGCTGGGATTGAGGACGGTGCTCAGTGGACGCGGATTGGCGTGAGAGCCGCTCGGCCTCCTCGGGTCAGGGGGCAGGCCGGCCGGCCGGCCTGTCTCCATGCTGCCCCATAGCCAATCACCACCAGTGGGAGCAGTCCCCTGCCGTTGCATGCTGTGCCCTATCGGCGATCGTGCCAGGAAACAGTCCATATACAAATACTATTTTGTCATTTTGGCCCCCCCGCGCAGCGCCTGGGGCACATGCCCCGCTTGCCCCTGCCCTATTTGTGGCCCTGGGAGCCCCTGAAGGCCACTATAGATTCTCGGATGACAACCGCTACCCCTCCTCCCCTGCCCCGGTGTCTCGGCTGGTGCCACACCTGAAACCCAGCCAGGCACATTTCCGAAAGGGCTACCCCCCCTTCTGGGCCCAGCCAGGTCTCAGTGATACACACCAGGTCTGCCCCCTCCTCTGCAAGCAAATCGCAGATGAGGGGGGCCTTGTTGTTCACTGACCTGGCATTGAGAAGCAGCAGTCAGAGACCAGGGCTCTCGAAGATCTGCTGTCCAGGGCCTGGGTTTGAACTCGGAGGGCCGGAACTCGGAGGGCTGTTACACAGGTAACAAAGACTGGGGGCATCTTCCCCGAAGATGGCCTGCCCTCTGGTTCCCGTTATAGCATCCCTGACCCATCACCACCTCAATTGGATAGACCACCCCGCAGCCCCCAGAGTTTCCTAGTTCAGTAGCCTCCACTCCCGAACCTCTGGAAATCCTGTGTTTAAATATGGGTCCCTTACCCCACACATCCATCCTCTCACACTCAGTCAGCCCTGGACAATGGAAGCCCCTCCCCAGTGCACCAACTCTCACTCTGTTGGGTCCTATCCACTGCCCACACCCCCTCTGTGCCCCCACTCAACCTCTCTCAGTAATCGGGGAGGGGCACCCCAACCACTCCTACCTACCACATGTCTTTCACTCAGGGGTGGGTACTCTTACATACAATCAAACAATCCTAACACCCCTCCCCTTGTCTCTCACCTATGGGGGGGAGCATCACACACACACCAAAGGGACCCCTAAACCCTCCGCCGCCTTAACAGGATGGGAATAGGCAGTCCTCTGTTTTGTCCCCTGGGTCCCTTACAATCTTAAAAACCAGGGGGATGTTACCCCAAAATCATTCCACCGGCATTCCCCCCGTGGCCCTCCAACCATCCTCAAACAAGCAGGAGGCTCGGCAACCTCCAAGTCCGCCACCACCCACCGAAGTAGGGGTTTCCCCAAGAGTCCGCTGTGCCCCAAAACTCATTGCACTTCACTGCTGTTCCAATGTACTGTTCAATGGCTCGCTCGCAAGAGCCCCTCCAAAGCCGCCAAAGTTCTCTATGGCCCTGGGAATCCACCGCATCTGCCACCATCAAAGACTGCCACGTTGTGGTATTTCAGTCAGGAGGCTCCGCCCATGGGGCCCACCTCCGTTCATCAGGGGAGTCTCCTGGTGAGCTACAGGAGTCTGGGGAGCTATCCTCCTCACCGCCGCTGGCTGCAGAAGATCCACCACCGCAAGGCCAGAAGGCCGCTGCGCTCCGCTGCCATACTCCACTGCCAAGCTCCACTGCTTGTCGTAAACCGGGGTGCTTCACCTGCAAGGCCGACCACCTCACCAAAGCCACCCAGTCTGCCAAGGTCACCAGGGGTCCGTCGGTGCCCACAGGGGTCCACCAGGGTCCAGTTTGAATTGTTTTTCTTAAAAAAGCAATGTATTCAAAGTTACTTACAAAAACAAAACAAAACAAAACAAAGGGAGGAGACTAGTTAGAACTGCTGTGTAGAGGCTTTCCTATTTCCTGACAATCATCTCCTTAACTTGGTTATTTCCTGGGTCACGCATTATGTATCATTTATCATTAACCTTCCCTCTGCAATAGGGTGGGATAAAAATTATAACGGAAACCAGGTCTCAAGTCACTGTTGTGAAAATATGATTATTTTTCTACTCAATTTGACCTTTTTTTTAGATAAAATAAATGAACGGGATTAAATGTGTATGCTTTATTTTCACTATGCAGTGTTTCTTTTTAACAGCATAGTGGGAAGGGAAGCAGCTACGGCTCAGACCACTGTTTTTCAAACTTGGCAACTTTAAGATGTGTGGACGTCAGCTCCCAGAATCCTAGGAGTTGAAGTCCACACATCTTAATGTTGCCAAGTTTGAACAACACTGGCATAGACCAACTGGCCTTTCTGAGCTGCTACTTAAACGCTAACTTTGAACTTCTTCCAGGATCAGCCTTCAAAACAGCTGTGCTGTGGCTTTTTACAGCAACAGCTCACTAGGGGGACTACTCCACTTTCTTTAGAGATGGAAGCATAAGGACATTGGAACAAGCTATTCTCAGAGCGGCAGCTGTTTCCCCCCAGTTCAAGTAAGTTACATGCATGCAGCATCAGCAGGCCTGTATGTGTGTGCCAAGATCAGTTGCTTCCTGATGCTCACCTTTGGGTAGTGTTTTGTTTTGTTTTGTTTTACAATTACCTGGGACAGGTTTACTCTGGAGACCAGAAATTATGTGGTAAATTATGTGGTAAATAAAGAGCTAGCTACTTAATTTGCAGGATATTGTTATATTTGATTTCTTTTTAATTCATTCGTAGCCTTTCTTTGATTTATGACTGAGTACATTTTTTTTCAGTTGCTTTCTCTCTGAAATATTTTTTTTCTCTAAATGAATTTATAAGATTTTCATATGTACCAGGTAGGCAGAGATTCAACAAGTAAAGTATTTCCTGGCATACAGACAAATGCTTTACTGGGTGAATTTTTGCCTGCCACCAACCTATTAAGAACATAATAGCATTCCTTGAGGTAGAATTTGCCCATTTAGATATACGCTTCTTCCTCTAATCTGGATATCTTTTCAAGTGCTATTACAGAGGCATGGCAACATGATAATTCAGGCTGCAGCAAGAACTTCTTTGTAAAGAATATATTTATTCAATTATTGTATCTAATGATATCTTATTTCTCCAGGTGTTTTAATTCTACTTACAAAATTTAAAATCAGAACCCATTTTCAATTACTATCTTAAGCAGACATGGACAAATGATAGATGGGGATCTATAAGCAGATTTTTGTGTGATGATCAGTAAGTGCTTTAAAATCTGGCTAAGAAATACATTTTAAAATTCTAAAATAGGTTAACTTAGATTTTTCCACAGCAATCAATAATACTGTAGGTTTGTGTGTGTGTTCAAGTTATTCTTGATCATGCAGTTTTCTTGGCAAGGTTTTCAGAAGAGGCTTGCCATTGCCTTCTTCCTATGGCTGAGAGAAAGTGGCTTAGCTTAGTAACAGCTTAGTAAATGCAGTGCTTTACTTTTGTTTTCTACGAATGGCTATGGAGTGAGAAAAGAAAGTTTTTTCTTGGAGTGGCAAGAATAGCTCTCAAAAATATAAAAAAACCTCTCAGAGTTTAAACAAAGGTATGTTAAAATCGTAAATCTAAGAAAAGAACCATAAACTTAACTATCAGTCTCTGCAGGAAAGAGGGCATCTGTTGGATCCATAAGGTTTCCAAATAGTGTTTGGGGAGTTTCCTACTGACTTGGGATCTATCAAACAACTTGTCAACCTCTGGATTACAGAGGCAAGCAGAGCTCTAGACAAGATTGCTTCTGAGTGGCCTCTCTCCATCCACCTATCCAAAAGTTCTGGGAACTGAAGTAGGTGAAGTGATGCCTGATGTGAGACTGACATAGCAACCATGAGTGCACACATGTAAGAGCTAAATTTCAAGTTTACTCAGTGACCTTAACAAAATAAAGCTATGTTTCTGCCTTTACTGTAAGTTCAGAATGTCAAACTCTTTACAATGACCTGGTTCCTGCTTGGAAGAGATGGGTGGGAAGATCCTATGAGTGCAAATTGCAATCATTGGGCTGATCATTTTGAGGATAAACTCACTTGCACTTGTCCAAGCTGGAAACTTGATGGACAGGATCCAGTGAGATGTCAGAGATACCATGCAATTTTATCTGGGAGGTTTTTGAGCCTGTGGATTCTGAGAAAATGGACAGAGTCCTCTGTATCTTAGCTACAGATTTGATCCTCACATTTTCTGGACAGTTAAATCAGCCAGGAAGGAGCAGGGATACGGGTCTAGGCCATAGTTGAATCCTTGTTGGGTGGCCAGGAGCAATGGCCTTGAAAAAAGTGCTATCATTCTCTATAACAAGCAAAACAGCACAATCCAAAATCATGGCGTTTGGGAAAGGAACCAAACAGAAAACTTGGATAAGAAAGCATTATAAGTTTCTGCCACCATTAGGCACTTCTTTTTCTTCAAGGGTAGAAAGTTAGTTCCTTTTCAAAGCCCAAATGTTAGCTCAAATCTTACATGGAGCACAGGTGGAAATTTGTGCCACAAAGAATTCTACGGAAATTATGCAAATGAAATGTTTGAGAGCTATTAGTGCTGCCGCAAGATATGAAACCAACACCACTCTCAGACTTGAGGTAGGGATTCCTAAAATAAAGGTTATGGCCTGGAGGCTAATGATACTTTATTAGCTAAGTCTATGAAGGTTCTCAGTCATCCAGGTGGAATTGTCTGTAGCTTGAATCATGTCAACTGGATTTCTATTTTCTTAATGGAAACGTTTCGCTCCTTATCCAAGGGGCTTCTTCAGTCTGAGCAAAGTTGGTAAGGGAATCCTAAATATGTTCCTAGGTAGCTGTGTGACCTTACACCTGGGGCTAGGTCATGGTTATATTGAGATGTAATTTTTAAGTCCTTTTATCATCTAATGGAGGGTCGTTAAAAACACCATGCTGCTGTTGAGCTTCTGAAATGGTCTTAATCTTCCTAGGCACAGAAGACAACACGGGGAGGAAGATGGGGGAGAGTTTGTGCCTGAGGCCCCCACCTCTATTCAAGGAAGGATTTTCCAAGTTGGCATAAATGGATTCCTTGACCCCTCTCTCAAACCACCTATCTTCTCTGTCTAAAATGTGAACATTAATGTCCTCAAATGAGTGTCCTTTTTCTTTTAGATGAAGATAAACTGCTGACTCTGGTCCTGTGGTGTTATTTCTCCTGTGTTGTGCCATCCTCCTGTACATAGGTTGTTTGGTTTCTCCAATGTAGAGTTCAGAGCACTCCTCACTGCACTGGATTGCATAAACTACATTGCTTTTCTTATGTTTTGGAGTTTGATCTTTGGGGTGTACAAGCCTCTGTCTCAGTGTGTTGGTGGGTTTGAAATATACAGGTATGTGGTGTTTGCCAAATATCCGTTTTATCTTTTCAGACACGCCAGCCATGTAGGGAATGACCAGGTTCTTTCGTTTACTCTGAGTCTCAGCCCTATCTGTCGCTGTTTTAGGTCTGGTAGATTTAGATTTGGTGAAGGCCCAATTTGGATATCCACAGGCCTTCAGGGCTGTTCTCAGGTGCTGATTTTCATTCTTTTTGGAATCCATGGAGGTGGGGATGGTTTCTGCTCTGTGTGACAATGTCCTGATGACTCCTAGTTTGTGCTGCAGTGGATGGTGGGAGTCAAACATCAGATATTGATCTCTGTGTGTGGGTTTCCTGTAGATCCCTATTTCTAGCTTGCCACCGGTCCCAATGAGGACTTCACAGTCTAGGAATGCCAGTCTGTTGTCCTTGGTGTCTTCTCTGGTGAAGCTAATGTTGGCATCTATAGTGTTTATATGGTCCGTGAAGGCCTGTACTTCCTGGGCCTTGATTTTGACCCAGGTGTCATCCACATACCTAAACCAGTGGGTGGGCACCGTTCCCTGGAATGTGTTGAGTGCTTTCTTCTCCACTTCTTCCATGTATAAATTGGCCACAATGGGTGACACAGGAGAACCCATGGCACAGCCGTGTTTTTGTCTGTAAAAGTCACCTCTGTATGTGAAATAAGTGGTGTTAAGACACAGGTCCAGAAGATGGCAGATCTGGTTTGGGTTGAGATGGCTTCTCCTTTCCAGGGTGCTGTCCTCTTCTAGTCTCTTCCTGACAGCGGATAGAGCATGAGTGGTGGGGATGCTGGTGAAAAGGGAGGACACATCAAAGGAGACCATAGTTTCATCTGTATCCAGTTTCAGGATCTTTGCTTTGGAAACAAATTCTTCCGAATTATGGATGTGGTGTTCAGAGTGTCCAACTAGAGGTGCTAGTATGGTAGAGAGGTGTTTGGCAATGTTGTATGTTACCGAATTGATGCTGCTGACTATGGGTCGGAGGGGTGTTCCTTCCTTGTGGATCTTAGGAAGTCCGTAGATGCAGGGGATGGCTTCTCCAGGATACAGACGGTGGTAGGTAATCCTATCGATGGAGCCATCATGTTCCAATTGTTTCAAACTGTCTATTGCCTTTTTCTTGTAATTGTTGGTGGGGTCTCTTTTCAGTTTTTCATATGTATGGTGATCCTCCAAAAGTGAGGTAATTTTATTGTGGTAGTCTGCAGTGTTTAGAACCACTGTACATCTTCCTTTGTCAGCAGGTAAAATGGTGATGGTTTCATCTTTGCTGAGGGCTGTCAGGGCTCTCCTCTCTTGGACGGTAAGGTTGGGGGGAGGAGGTTGAGCACTGGACAGAGCTGCAGATATTTTAAGCCGGAGTTGTTCTGCTTCTTCAAAAGGTAGGTGGTTGTTGTGGATGGCAGATTCTGTGGCTGTAATGAGCTCCACAACCGGAACTTGCTTGGGAGTGATGGCAAAATTAAGACCTTTGGCTAGGACATCTCTCTCTGGTTGGGTAAGTTCTCTGTCTGAGAGATTTTTCACCCACATGTTCTTTTTGTCCTCTGTGGTCCTGTTGTTGTTGTTCCTCCCAGTGGTTTCTCCAGTTCCTTGTTTCTGCTTGCTGCGAGAAAGAAGAATGTCAAATTTCTTAGTTTGCCTCTCCTTTGTCTTGTGATGCTGGGCCAGCTGTACTTTATTGCCAAGCTGAATAACTCTATCCAGGATTGGGTCAGGAAGGGTGGCTGTGAGTTCCTGGTGAAATCCTTTGATGTGTCCTCCCTTTTCACCAGCATCCCCACCACTCATGCTCTATCCGCTGTCAGGAAGAGACTAGAAGAGGACAGCACCCTGGAAAGGAGAAGCCATCTCAACCCAAACCAGATCTGCCATCTTCTGGACCTGTGTCTTAACACCACTTATTTCACATACAGAGGTGACTTTTACAGACAAAAACACGGCTGTGCCATGGGTTCTCCTGTGTCACCCATTGTGGCCAATTTATACATGGAAGAAGTGGAGAAGAAAGCACTCAACACATTCCAGGGAACGGTGCCCACCCACTGGTTTAGGTATGTGGATGACACCTGGGTCAAAATCAAGGCCCAGGAAGTACAGGCCTTCACGGACCATATAAACACTATAGATGCCAACATTAGCTTCACCAGAGAAGACACCAAGGACAACAGACTGGCATTCCTAGACTGTGAAGTCCTCATTGGGACCGGTGGCAAGCTAGAAATAGGGATCTACAGGAAACCCACACACACAGATCAATATCTGATGTTTGACTCCCACCATCCACTGCAGCACAAACTAGGAGTCATCAGGACATTGTCACACAGAGCAGAAACCATCCCCACCTCCATGGATTCCAAAAAGAATGAAAATCAGCACCTGAGAACAGCCCTGAAGGCCTGTGGATATCCAAATTGGGCCTTCACCAAATCTAAATCTACCAGACCTAAAACAGCGACAGATAGGGCTGAGACTCAGAGTAAACGAAAGAACCTGGTCATTCCCTACATGGCTGGCGTGTCTGAAAAGATAAAACGGATATTTGGCAAACACCACATACCTGTATATTTCAAACCCACCAACACACTGAGACAGAGGCTTGTACACCCCAAAGATCAAACTCCAAAACATAAGAAAAGCAATGTAGTTTATGCAATCCAGTGCAGTGAGGAGTGCTCTGAACTCTACATTGGAGAAACCAAACAACCTATGTACAGGAGGATGGCACAACACAGGAGAAATAACACCACAGGACCAGAGTCAGCAGTTTATCTTCATCTAAAAGAAAAAGGACACTCATTTGAGGACATTAATGTTCACATTTTAGACAGAGAAGATAGGTGGTTTGAGAGAGGGGTCAAGGAATCCATTTATGCCAACTTGGAAAATCCTTCCTTGAATAGAGGTGGGGGCCTCAGGCACAAACTCTCCCCCATCTTCCTCCCCGTGTTGTCTTCTGTGCCTAGGAAGATTAAGACCATTTCAGAAGCTCAACAGCAGCATGGTGTTTTTAACGACCCTCCATTAGATGATAAAAGGACTTAAAAATTACATCTCAATATAACCATGACCTAGCCCCAGGTGTAAGGTCACACAGCTACCTAGGAACATATTTAGGATTCCCTTACCAACTTTGCTCAGACTGAAGAAGCCCCTTGGATAAGGAGCGAAACGTTTCCATTAAGAAAATAGAAATCCAGTTGACATGATTCAAGCTACAGACAGTTTATTAGCTAAGGATCCAGTTTTTCCCCAGTGCCCTATTACTCCTTGCATTGACAGAGGGACAATCTCCAAGCTGGAGGGGTGCTATAGAAACCAAGCTAGCATCTTGTAGTTTTTCAGCTGGGTTCCTTCATAACCCAGGTTATAAAAAGGCTACACACATACGTTTTTGAGGGTAGGTAATAAGGAATACCAACTGCAGGTTAATAGGTTTCCACATAACCACAGTACCTAGATTTCAAGGAGATCTTTGGTGCCAGTCAAATATTTAACATCTCTCACCTTACCAAGACTGAGAAGGACTTTTTTCAGTGGTGGTCCACCCCTTCCTCCAGAAGCCTGCTCTAGATCCTTTGTATTGGACAACTATCGCCCTATCTCCAACCTCCCTTTCTTGGGAGTGGGTTGTAGAGGTTATAGAGAAGATGGTGGGTGTTATGGCCCTGCTGGACTTGTCGTCGTCTTCTGATGATGATGAGGAGGAGGAAGTAGAGCCAGGGGCTTCTAGGGATAATAATCCTGGAGGGGGTGATTCCAGCAGTGTTGAAGCCAATAACTCCACTCTGACTGAGTGTAAGGCGCTCCTTCTGATCGCTATAATCTCTCTGCGCTGAAGTAACTCCCAGGCACCAGAGTTCTTAGAAGCAGAAGAGTTTATTATAGAATACATAAGTTAGCACTAACAAAGACTGGAATGCAGGTAACAGGAACAACAAGCACATTTAAACCTTTCCCTCCCCCAGTGTCCTTTGCTGCTGACACGTGGGGTCAGTCTGTCCGGTTGTCCAGGCAACGTTCGGCAAGATGTGTATTCCCGATCGTTGGTTGAGTGCCAGCCGGTCTATTCCCCTTGCTAGACCGGCGATGTCAGTTTCGCGCCACTTCCAGTCTTCTGATGAGCTCTTTGTCTGCTTGCCTTTTTGGCAGAGATCGGGTGATCTCTGACACTGAGGCAGATCCAGCAAACCTCCAGGATTCCCTGCCTGCACCTATTGACAGCCTCTCAGGTTCACCCACCCAGTCCCAAGGAGAGGCATGCTTTAAAGATACAACAACAGAGGGATGAGTTCCACAGGTCAGATAGGCTGGCCAAGAAGTAGGCAGGAGAGTAGACTCTAATGAGTAATTGTCAGCCCTTTCAGGTAGTCCAGACAGGAAACCAAAACCATAAGTACTAATACTACCTTTATTGTAAGGGTACAGTAACAGAATCTTGCAAGTCTGAAAGCACTTCTCCCCTCCCCTGCCTTGACTTTCCAGAGAACTAGGAAGGGTCCCTTCTGAGACACTTTCTCCACCCCATCCTTCCTTTGGACTCGGATTTCTCTTATCAGACCATTGTCTAGGTGCAGCTCTTCCTCCTGTCTCCCAAGGTTATTCTCATAGACTGTTACAGTAATGTACTTGCAAGATTGATGTCAGCCCTTCAAGGTAGTCCAAACAAGAAGCACCAACCATGAGTATTAACACTACCTTTATTGTAAGGTTACAGTAACAGAACCTTGCAAGTCTGAAAGTGTATCTCTCCCACCTCGCCTTTACAATCCAAGGAACTAGGGACGGTCCCTTCTGAGACATTTGCCACGCTCCCATTCCTTCTGCGGGCTAAGGTGCCTCTTATCTGACTGTTGCCTAGACTACTGTTGCTGCTCTTCCTCCTGTCCCTCAAGGACATTCTCACAGACCATTACAATTTATTTAGCAGTGGGTACTTTTGGTTTGAGGGGGCACGATGGCTCAGCGGTTAAGATGCCAAGCTTGTCGATCGGAAGGTCGCAAGTTCAGAGGTTCGAGACCCTAGCCCCGCATGACAGAGTGAGCTCCGCACTCGCCCCAGCTCTTGCCAACCTAGCAATTCAAAAGTATGCAAATGCAAGTAGATAAAATAGATAAATTCCCACTTAGGTGGGAAGGTAACAGCGTTCCGCACGGGTCATGCCGGCCACATGACCGCAGAAGCATCTTCAGACAATGGTGGCCCTTCGGCTAACAAACGGAGATGAGCACCGGCCCCTAGAGTCGGACACAACTGTGCGGGGGAACCTTTACCTTCTTTTACTTTTGGTTGGATACCAGGAGCCAGATTTCAATGGAACCAGAACTTTCAAGAAGTACATCCTTTTCAAAAGCAGTTCAAATATGTAAGGAGAAAATACTCTTAATTTGTCCAGGTGCAATCAATGTGAATTTAATAGGATGTAGATAGCTACATTAGTGTGACAAAATACTAAGAATCAGTGTAATCCTATTATATGGAATGTCTGATGTGCCATAGTTATGGAGCAATTGCACTTTTTGAAGCTGTTTTGTTGGGATATATTTAGCTTTTAATTATTTTGTCAATTACAGTTAACAATAATGTAATAGTGACATACTCCAAATTGCTTGTGGTTTTCAGTTTCTGTCTATTTGCATGGCTTAGTCTTGAATAAATAAGGTTCTTTTGACATGCCTATAGTGATAGACATGGTAGATCAGCTGGAAGAATGTGAGACAAAAAAAAGTAGAAATAACATTGTGGTATAAAAATTCCAACAAAAGAAAAAATATGTACCGAGATGCTCTCCAATTTCAGTAGAGCATATTTTCCTTTTTAATAACAGACATAAAGGAATGCCTTTGATGACACTGTTTTTCATGGTGAATGATGGAGTTAAAACAATATCTCTTGACACAGATCTGACTGTATCTTCCATCATTACATATCACAATTAGGACTTTTTTCCCCTGCTAAGAGTTTGATACAGTGCCTCTTCCTCTAAAGTACAGGGAGAACTGAAAATGAATCATTGAATGGAGTGGCTTGATGCTCAGCTAATCACCATGCATGGAAGCTGAATGGGAAAAGAAGTAGATCTAAACAGCTATATCAGAGCTTTCCAAACTTTTCATGTTGGTGACACACTTTTTAGACATGCATCATTTCGCGACACACTCTTACAGCAGGGCATCATTTCGCGACACACTCTTACAGCAGGGCACAAGGCAGGCAGGCACTAGGACCTGCACGGAATCACAGCAGGTTTGGAGGCAGCCAGGCACAAGGCAGGCACTAGGACCTGCGTGGAATCCTGGCAGGGCTCGGAGGCAGCAGCAGCCGCGACACACCCAGACACTGCAGCCGACACATTAATGTGTCCTGACACACAGTTTGGAAAGCTCTGAGCTATATAAAAATTCAAAAATCCCTGTCTGGGTGCCTGTATTTATATTCCAATGTGTTTCAGAGAGTTCATCCATCAAGGAGAACTATAAACAGACAGTTAAAAGGTACATATTATTAAAAAATTTAAACTCTTACTAATCTTTTACAAAGATAAAGCTTATGTGCATCACAACAATATGGCTAACATTATGACAGTATTGCAACCTATATGTATAACTATCCAAAATATTCTTACAGCCACAAAAGCTATTGCTCATTTTATGTACTGTATGGTGAAGAATCAGAATGAATTTTTAGACTCTTGCGTCCATTTATTGCTTGAGATTTTTCTAGTTCCAAAAATGAGATCCTGAATCTATACTTTCAAAATCTGGTAACAGTGAATTCAAATAAATCTTCTCTACTTTATTTGAAGTTACTTTATTTACTTGTTTGTTTGTTTGTTTATTAAACTTATATGGCTGCCTATCTTATATACAATAATCCTAGGCAAACCACAGCAAAACCAATAAAAACAACAATAAAACAATCATGTCACCCATACACAAAGCAGCACGCTCCCTACCATGGTGCCATAACATTCACAGCTCCATGGCTGATGGCTCCTCCCCATCCCAGCCCAATGCCTGAAGGACCAGGTCTTCATGGCCTTCTGGAAGGCTAAAAGGATAGAGGCCTTCTGGATCTCGGGGGAGAGGCTGTTCCAAAGGGCCAAGGCAACTACGGAAAAAGCACTACTTCACAGTGACACGGACATAAAATTTCATTCCTGAAGATGTACGAAATGGGAGCCATCCTACTACATACATCTTATCAAAAGCATGTGAGCTAATGCCAGAACAGAAGCCATAATAGACATTATCAATCTGATTCTTGAAATCAAGATATGACTGCCAATAACAATTCCTTGTTTTCTATCCGTTGGACATGAATTGCAGAACTTGCTAGGTACAACCGAACCATTTGTTGTGTTGGTCTCAGTGTGAGAGATCAAGAGCCCTGCCATATGCAAGGAGGATGGTACTAATCCAAGATCCTGTCCCCATGATGTCTTTGGACTTCTGTTGCTCTTTGGCTAGTTGCTGCTCCAAGGGCACCACAGTGATGATGGATTGCTGCACTTTCTATCGGGTGGGTGGTTCCCCATTGACCAGTCCCACTTCGTCACCCTTCCCAGTTCTCAGGATTTTCTCTCTTCTTCTGGAGTGAAGGTAGTATGCTGCTTTGGCACTGTTCCCCCACTGTTTTCTGGCTGCTGAGGGGCAGCTGTGTTGCTCCATTTTATAACCACAGTTTCTTCTCTGCAAAAACCAAATCTAGCGAGGGGAGAACAAACAAATGATGTTGCTATTTTTAGCAGGAGTATTGGCTAGTACTGTGTGGGTACAGGTGTAGAATGCCATCCAACAACGTATGAAAATGCTACTAACAGTTTGTGGGGTGAAGCTAGCAACTGCGTGAAAGTAGCTGAAGGCTGCACTTCTATAAAAATACCTTACTAGTGAATTCTGTCTTTCTGAGTAGATAAGCAAAGGCTCAAGCTATTTCCCATTCAGATTAATGGCACTTAAAATCAATGACATTTTGCTGTATTCAATGACCTTCATAAAATCTCAGCCAAGTGCCTATCATTATGATTGGTGAGATGGGTGGAAAAGTGGGGTATTCCCCTTTCTGCACCTCCCTGACAAATCCCTTTGAGCGAAGACCCATTGTCAGATTATTACTGTATGTCAGACTGTATGCTCACTGCACCATTGTCACCAAGTGTATCACTTTACTTTCCCCCATGGAAGTGCACAGGAACCAGGCCAGGGTGGCCTAGTGTTTAGTATTGACTCACACTGAGAAAACCTTGGTTCTAGTCCTGACTTATTGGGTGATTTTGAGCCAGTCATTCAATTTTAGCCCCATATATTTTGCTTTGTTTGTCCCAAAAGTTTGTGACACACCTAACCCTGTGAGGTAGGTTGGGCTAAGAGAAAATGATAGGTCCAAAGTCCCCCAGTGAGCTTCCATTGCATTGTGGGAGAACCTCTAGGGCAGGGCTTTCCAAACTGTGTGTCGCGACACAGCACTGTGTCGCCTGGGGGCCCCAAGTGTGTCACGCGACAACCCGGAAGCGCTGATGGCGCACCGCCGCTGCCGTGCACGGCAGCAGCAGGCCATCAGCGCTTCCAGGTTGTTCTGTGACACACCAGGACGCTGCCGCCACGGCGCGCAAAAACCCAAAAGTGCGGCAGCAGCGTCGACAACCCGGAAGCGCCACCGGCATCTGCAGTGGCAGCGGCACTTCTGGGGTTTTGCGCACCAGCCGTTGGTGTGTTGCCAATGGCAAAAGTTTGGAAAGCCCTGCTCTAGGGGAAAGAGTTCTAGTCCCGCCTTAGGCATCAAAGCCGTCTGGGTGACCTTGGGCCAGTCACACTCTCTCAGCCCAACTCACCTCACAGGATGGTGGTTGTGGGGAAAATAGGAGGAGGGAGTATTAGGTATGTTCGCCACCTTGAGTTATTTATAAAAAAATAAAGGGATAGAAAATAAAATAAATAAAAATAAATAAATAAATAAACACTACCTTGAGTTTAAGTACAATCAAAGAATAGATAGATAAAGATGAACACTTATGATCTGTGGGCTATATCTATTCCCTCTAAATGACACGCCGCCTGGAGTTCAATTCTTGGCCACCTTCAACCAGTAGTAGATTGAGGGAAGTGGACCATTAAACAAATGCAGAAACATTTTGTATGTGGCAAAATGTTCTTCTAAGCATCTGAACTTGTAAGATTAAGACAATCTGTCCCAGCCTTTTGAAATATAAAGTGCAGAATCTGCTTTAGAGTTCTGCTCTGAACAGATGTGAGAAAAAGCTACTAAAAATAGTTATGTAGAAGTTTAAAAATTCTCCTCTTCATACACTTTTCTACTACTTGAAATTATTTTGTCATCTTATTTTCTCCCCTCCTTTCTACTCTAATTTCTTGGTTTAGATTAGCAAGGGATATCTTTGAACTGTGTTCTAAATTGGTCCTGAACTGGCTCCTAAAAAAAACAGTTTTCTGCATACTTGGAAAATAACCTAGTTTTTTCAAACTCAATTCTGAACCTCTTTTAGAATCCAGGTAATCAGAGGACAGGGGCGTGGTGGCTCAGCGGGTAAGACGCCAGGCTTGTCGATCGGAAGATTGCAAGTTCAGAGGTTCGAATCCCTAGCCCTGCGTGCGGAGTGAGCTCCCGCACTAGCTCCAGCTCTTGCCAACCTAGCAATTCGAAAGCATGCAAATGCAAGTAGATGAACAGGTACCACTTCGGTGGGAAGGTAACAGCGTTCCGCGCGTGTCATGCGGCCACATGACCGTGGAAGCGTCTTCGGACAACGCTGGCTCTTCGGCTAACAAACGGAGATGAGCACCAGCCCCTAGAGTCAGACACGACTGCACAAATGTGCGTGGGGAACTTTTTTAATCAGAGGACATACAGTAGGAAAAGGTCCCCCTTTGGCCCTCCATCTACTGTCCTATTTTTTGGGCCTGTTCCACTCTATATGTATATATTATTGTTTCTAAACAGTAATGAGGGGTTATCTGATACTCTGCCATGGTTGCTTGTAAGATCCAGGAAGCACTAAAGAATGCAGTTTTTAGAGGCTACTGTCATGGTCAGTAGTGCTGAAAAAAACTTGGAGGAGAAGGAGAGATTCCCCTTTGTTTCCTTTGCAGATGAGGCAGCGACTAAAAAAAAAGATCAGATACTTGGAAGGATGTAAATGGGTAGGAAATAGTATGGAGCAAAAATATTCTTCAGATTTTGTTTTCTAGTATTTAATAACATTTATTAATAGTTTATCTTAGCCTTCCCTAGACTGGTACTCCCCAGATGCATTAGAACCCCGATTTCTAGAATATATTTAGGCATACTGCTTATGAATTTTGGGAATTATAGTCCTAAAACTTAAGGCCACAAGGTTTGGGAAGGTAGGTTTAAGTTCTCTCAAAAATTCAGAGACTTTCTATGTATTTGGGGCTTTCTACTTGATGGGAATGCATTCCTATATACATACAAATATAGAGTTTCAGGGTTCCCATTTAAATATATATATACATATATATATATACACACAGACAGACAGACAGACACATACATAATTAGTTGCAATGCTTCTCCCCTGCTGGTTGCCAGCAGCTACATATATCCTGAGCACAGCATTTACAAGTTTCACAGAAGATTCAAGGATGAGGGTTGGATAGATGAATAATGTTATTGCAGATACCAAGCATCCTATGTATGTACCTTCCTAGGGTCTAAGAATTTAGCTCTCTTTATAGATACACCCAAGTAGAGCCACTTTGGTGTAGTGGTTAAGGCATCAGGCTAGAAACTGGGAGGCTGTGAGTTCTAGTCCTGCCTTATGCACAAAGCCAGCTGGGTGACTTTGGGCCAGTCACTTTCTCTCAGCCCTAGGAAATAAGCAAGGGCAAACCGCTTCCAAAATCATGCGAAGAAAGCTGCAGGGACTTGTCCAGGCAGTCGCCAGGAATCAAGATGTAGGCTGCTGGCGGTGGAATTGGAGCAAAGGATGTTGTTGTTTCTGATAAATTGGTGTTCCAGCTTCAGTAATATTCTGCTCCATCTTCTGAAAGTTACCCTTCTAGATCTTTGAAGACCATTAATGCCTTTCCCTTTAATTTCTTTTCCAAGCTAAACATATCCATCTCTTCAAACATTTCTCATAATATTTGGTTTCCATCTTGACTGCCTTCTCTATATATATGCTCGAGTTTACTGGTGTTCTTCTTGAAGTGAGTACAGTATTCCAAATGTAGCTCAATTAATGCAGAATAAAGTTAATACTAAAGGTAGTATTTACTGAGCCACATTAATACTGCTCCTTCCGCTCCTCCAACCTAAGGTTTGTTAGTTTTTTTTTAAACATCTGCATAGTTAGTTTATGATTGATCAATATCTCTAGATTCTTGATACCTAAATCTTTGGCAACAAAGCCTTTCCAATCCAATATTAAATCTGTGTGTGTGTGAAAAAATAGTTCAAAGCAGGAATTGTATCTAAATGCAGGAGTTTAATTCTGTTGAATTTAATTTTGACACTATATTCCAACCTGTAAATCTCTTTTTTAAAAATTGATGCTGCTTTTATAGTGTTAGCAATCCCTCTCCACTTCAAGTATTCTGCAGATTTAATAAGCAACCTATCTGTATAAAAAGTAGACAAGTTGGTACCCTCCAGATGTTATGAACTTCCATCAACTTTAGCCAGCATGGCTAAAAGCAAAGGACTATGGGTTATACAATACAAAACACCATATAGTCTGTTATTGTTCAATATACTAAACCTAGGCACTTTGTAAAAAAACTAAAAAGTATTTTATCATATGAACTTCTGGTTTTGATGGCCGAGAAGTTAAAGCTGAGTGCCTTTATCTATAGTGAAGTGATGCACTTAGAGTACATCAGAAAGTATGGAAGCACTTTGACTTCTCTTTAAAATAAAAGAGGCAGAGTGATAATGTGCAAAATAATGTTGAGAGTCTTCAACACATTCCCACCTGCTTTTTTTGTGTTCTCCAACAGGACCAAAGGACCAAATACAAGACTATTTTTTTCCAAAAATAAATGCAATACATAGTATTATGTCAGCAGACATAGCTTACTAAATCCTGTCCTGGCTGATACCATAGCTAGTCCTCGGTTAACAACCATTTGTTTAGTGACCTTTTAAAGTTACAATGGTGCTGAAGAAGGAGACTTACGACAGGTCCTCAAAGTTGTGGCCATCGCAAAGTCTCCGCAGTCATGTGATCGTGATTTGGGCGCTTGGCAACTGGCTTGCAATTACAACAGTCGCAGCATCCCATGGTCATGTGATTGCATTTGCAACCAACAAGCAAAGCCGACAGGAAGTCGCAAATGGTGATCACGTGATGTCACACTTAACGACCTCATGGGATTCACTTAACAACTGCAACTGGAAGTGCCGGAACTGCTGTCGTACGTTGGCACGCTCAAATGACGTAGTGCTTTACAACCGCATCACTTAGTGATGGAGTTGCCAGTCTCAATTACCATTGTTAACCGAAGACTACCTGTACTTAGACAGGGTCACAATTTTGGCTTGCTGTAAAGTCTTAGTGGCTGTTGTTGATCTAGGAGGTTTCTTGGCTGAAATTTGGCATTTTAAAGGCTGGCTTTGGCAAGATTTGGAAGCAAACAAAACAAACTGAAAGTAAAAGTAGTATTTTCCACCCACTTCAGATTTTCCCTTCTAATATTTTAAAAAAATCATAGTAGATTAACAGTATAGTTGGAAAGGATCCTATATAGTTAAATTCTTTAAACTATATAAAACATTATTGTACCACCTTTTATTTTATGGAAGGATGTTTTGTCAGGCAATGAATAGCATTTTACAAAGGGTAAAATGGGTTTCACTTAAGTCAGGATCACTTTTTCACTGTTACCAGCCACTTACCCTTATTTTACTGTCATTATATAGTTTTGCTACTATTTTTTCACTTCTGCAAAATTGATATAGTGTATCATAGGACTTTCTATTTGATTATCAAACCTCATTCAGAGACAGACAGGTTTCAAACATCTGAGGGGCAGATATGTGTGTCTTTTCAATCAAATCTGACAGAAATTAATTTGAGGCTAACTTTTTCCTTTGAGTAATTTCCATGTCTTCTTGTGAAAAAAACACCAGTCCTGGCTGACATCAGTTAAAGAGACCTCTGAATTTTTGAGATCAGATATTTCCTCCTTGTTGAATAATGATGGTATTTATTTATTTCCTTTTTCAACTTCCTTTGATATATTAATTAGATTGTAACCCCGCATGTGAAATCCTGTATTTTTTACCTTTGTGTTGTTTGTTTAGACCACCTTCTCCTTAATAATTTTGCATAACAAATTTTAAAAAGTTGGATACTTATCAGATGCTGTTTATATCATTGGTAAAATCTAAATAGAGATAGTGATGTACATTTTTCACTGTTACCAGAAGCCACTTACTTCACTGTTACCAGAAGCCAGAAGTCTTGCCTACTATTTATTACTCTTAATAAGAAGAAAGAATTCAGGACAATAAACAAAAAATATTACCAAAATTCATATTGTCACAAAATAAAACAAAACCAATAATAAAACAATATTAAGAGAGTAAAATCAGAGGACAGGCCTATCAATTTCATTCACCACCAGTGGCAGTACAGGTAGTCCTCGAGTTATGACCATTTGTTCAGTGACCGTTCAAAGTTATGACGACACTGAATGAAGGGACTTACGACTGGTCCTCGAAGTTCCAGCCGTTGCAGCGCCCCCATGGTCATGTGAACAAAATTTGAGTGCTTGGCAACCAGCTCACACTTACGACCAGTTGCAGCATCCTGCAGTCACGTGATTGCCATTTGTGACCTTCCCTGCTGGCTTCCCACAAGCAAAGTCAATGGGGAAGCTGGCAGGGAAGGTTGCAAGTCGCTCAGGTAAGTCTCCCCCACCCCTAGCCTTTCTTTGCTCGCATGCACCAAGTTCTCCTTCCCCCTTCGCTCACACACACCCCGTGCCCTCTTTCCCTGGCCTCCCTGCTCCCACATGCACCCTGCATTCTCTTTCCCTGGGCTCCCTGCACTCGCACGTACCCTGCACCCTCTTTCCTCAGCCTTCTTGCACTCACGCACACCCCACACCCTCTTTCCCCGGCCTCCCTTTACAACCACATCGCTTAGCAACAGCAGTTCCGGTCCCAATTGCAGTCATAACTCAAGGACTACCTGTACATGACCAAGTTCAGACTATTTGGGATTTTCATATGTACAATTTAAAATTCTTCAGGTAACCAGAAAAGTTTTCATCTTGTGCCAAAAAGATTGTAAAGTTGGCACAGTCACACTTCTACAAAGTGTGTGTTCCACCAGCAGGCCAACATAATAGTGAAGGCTATATCCCTAGTTGTCACCTCATGGTTAAAAGACCCATAAAAGAATCTCCCCAGATACTTAGGGCCCCAGTTCAAGTTTTTGAACCCCAGGCCATTTCAGCTTTCAAGTGAAATGCTTGGAATATGCATTAGATCCAAATAATAAGTTCTAGCAAAGTGATTAGGAATGAATCTGCAGCTGTATAAGGCAAAGCAGAATCCCTACAAGAGTGATGAAAAAGAAACAGTGACAATAGTGATTTGACATTTGGGAGCTCTGCCAAAATGGTGACTTGGTTTCCATTTTTTTACAATGCTAGGTCATGGAGAATAGACATAGGGAAATAATAGGTCTAGCTCCTGATCACACAGAATAGTTCGTCTGGCCATGGGTCTTTCCCCAGGGGCATGTTAGTTCCATACATGGTCTGTCACCAATTATATCATTGTCCATCATACAATTGTACAAAATGTCACAATTTTCCTAAAAACAATAGCTTTACAGGGACTTCTAAACAGGAAAAAAATGGGAATTCATAATAACCTAACTCCAAAGCATCTGCACCTGTTTTCTCTACAAAAATTGTCATCTGCTTAGAAGTATCTACTACTACAACAAATTTTATTCCATTCATTAAAAAATAAAAGGGTATAGCGATTTGAGCTTTTCCCATCCTAATCTATGAGGGATATGAATCATGTATCAAAATAGGCCCTGGATCAAAAAAGGCAGCCTCTGGTTCTGCATGAGTTGAAACAGGCAATTCTAACTATGAAATACTGTATTTCCAATTTCTATACAAGAAAAATACCTATTCACTGTATTCATTTTATTGGACCTCATATAGTGGATCTTGACACTGATACATGATCTGCTTGCCCTCTCCTGACTCAAAACATGAGGATAAAAGAAGCTGATTGTTGTTAATATATTGATGGTACATCCCTCAAAATCCTTTGATGAATTCAGTGGTTTTGTATTGCTATTCAAAATAATACGTAATAACATGGAAGCTTGTGAGACTTATATCACAAATAGTACGGAGTTAAGTTGTCTTTTTCTTAATGCTGTCTTATAAAACTCATCCTGGAGAGTGAAAGATAACGGCTGTGTTTCTATGCTCTCCTCTGATAGCTTGCAAAGTTGCTTCAATAAGATACAGTGATGGATGGTATCAAAAGTTACTGAAACATTTAGAGGTATTCCTCTGATTTCTCTTAAGAGAAATAAACTGTTTGGGTGTCCAAGGCCAAAGCTGGACTTAAACTTACATTGAAATGGATCAGGTCTTCCTGATCCATAGAGAATTTCTCAGCTGAGCATACAACAGTCTCTTTCAAAGCATTAAGTAATTAAAAACAATCTTCAGAATGTCTTGCAAATTTGTCACATAGATCTTCAAAAATATCCAATAAACTCAGATTTTAAAAACCTAGTCTCAAGTGGGCATGATAACATTATTTCTAATCATACATGAGATTGATACAGTATATCCACATTCAGGTGGCCCTTCAACCTGTTTCATAGGCCATAGATAAATCTGTATTTTCCCAGGATCATAGGATCATGCTGCAGCTGCAGAGGGCAGACATTCAATTCCAGGAAAAGATGCAGCTGCTTTAAAGACTTGCAGCCAGGTACTTTTGGGAAGCCCCACATACTCCAAATACCTTTTGGCCATTGAATCCATCTTCACAATAGTAAGTGAAGAAAAAAGTGCAAAGAAAGAAAGAGAAAAGGCAAGGGGCAAAAGGCAAGGGGCAAAAGGCAAGGGGCAAGGGGCAAAAGCCCCTTCATGGATCACTGCCTTGTCGTGGCAAAGGGGCTTGCGTAACTCAATGAAGTCAGGTCAAGATGGACAGGTCATGACGGAGAGTTCTGACAAAACGTGGTCCACTGGAGGAGGGAATGGCAAACCACTCCAGTATTCTTGCCAAGAAAACCCATGGACAGTATCAAAAGGCTAAAAGATATGACGCCGGAAGATGAGCCCCTCAGGTCGGAAGGTGCCCAAAATGCTACTGGGGAAGAGCGGAGGGCAATTCTGAGTAGCTCCAGAAAGAGTGAAGCGGCTGGGCCAAAGCCGAAAGGACGTTCAGTTGTGGATGTGTCTGGAAGTGGAAGGAATGTCCGATGCTGTAAGAAACAATATTGCATAGGAACCTGGAATGTAAGATCTATGAATCAAGGTAAGCTGGATGTGGTCAAACATGAGATGACAAGATTGAACATCGACATCTTGGGAATCAGCAAACTAAAATGGACAGGAATGGGCGAATTTAATTCAGGAGACCATTATATATACTACTGTGGGCAAGAATCCCTTAGAAGAAATGGAGTAGCCCTCATAGTCAATAAAAGAGTGGGAAAGGCAATACTGGGGTACAACCTCAAAAACAACAGAATGCTTTCAGTTCAAATCCAAGGCAAACCGTTCAACATCACAGTAATCCAAGTCTATGCCCCAACCACTGATGCCGAAGAAGCTGAAGTTGACCGGTTCTATGAAGACCTACAACACCTTCTAGAACTAACACCAAAAAAAGATGTCCTTTTCATCATAGGGGACTGGAATGCTAAAGTAGGAAGTCAAAAAATAACCGGACTAACAGGCAAGTTTGGCCTCGGAGTACAAAATGAAGCAGGGCAAAGGCTAATAGAGTTTTGTCAAGAGAACACGCTGGTCATAGCAAACACTCTTTTCCAACAACACAAGAGACGACTCTACACATGGACATCACCAGATGGTCAATACCGAAATCAGATTGATTATATACTTTGCAGCCAAAGATGGAGAAGCTCTATACAATCAGCAAAAACAAGACCTGGAGCTGACTGTGGCTCAGATCATGAGCTTCTTATCGCAAAATTTAGGCTTAAATTGAAGAACGTAGAGAAAACCACTAGAACAATCAGGTATGACCTAAATCATATCCCTTATGAATATACAGTGGAGGTGAGGAATAGATTTAAAGGATTAGATCTGGTAGACAGAGTGCCTGAAGAACTATGGATGGAGGTTCGTAACATTGTACAGGAGGCAGCAACTAAAACCATCCCAAAGAAAAAGAAATGCAAGAAAGCAAAGTGGCTGACTGATGAGGCTTTACAAATAGCTGAGGAAAGAAGGAAAGCAAAAGGCAAGGGAGAAAGGGAAAGATATAACCAACTGAATGCAGAATTCCAGAGAATAGCAAGGAGAGATAAGGCGGCCTTCTTAAATGAACAGTGCAAAGAAATCGAGGAAAACAATAGAATGGGGAAGACTAGAGATCTCTTCAAGAAAATTGGAGATATTAAGGGAACGTTTTGTGCAAAGATGGGCATGATAAAGGACAAAAAAGGCAGGGATCTAACAGAAGCAGAAGAGATTAAGAAGAGGTGGCAAGAATACACAGAAGAACTATACAAGAAAGATCTTAATATCCCTGATAAATACGATGGTGTGGTCACTGACCTTGAGCCGGACATCCTAGAGAGTGAAGTCAAGTGGGCCTTAGGAAGCATTACTAACAACAAAGCTAGCGGAGAAGACAGTATCCCAGCTGAGCTATTTAAAATCCTAAAAGATGATGCTGTTAAAGTGCTGCACTCAAATTTGGAAAACTCAACAGTGGCCACAGGATTGGAAAAGGTCAGTTTACGTTCCAATTCCAAAGAAGGGCAATGCCAAAGAATATTCAAACTACCGTACAATTGCGCTCATTTCACATGCCAGCAAGGTTATGCTCAAAATCCTACAAGCTAGGCTTCAGCAGTATGTGAACCGAGAACTACCAGAAGTGCAAGCTGGGTTTCGAAGAGGCAGAGGAACTAGAGATCAGATTGCCAACATTCGCTGGATCATGGAAAAAGCAAGAGAGTTCCAGAAAAACATCTACTTCTGCTTTATTGACTACGCTAAAGCCTTTGATTGTGTGGATCACAACAAACTGTGGCAAAGTCTTAAAGAGATGGGAGTAAAAAAAAGCTATGGTAAACCTAGACAGCATATTAAAAAGCAGAGACATCACCTTGCCGACAAAGGTCTATATAATTAAAGCGATGGTTTTCCCAGTAGTAATGTATGGCTGTGAGAGTTGGACCATAAGGAAGGCTGAGCGCCGAAGAATTGATGCTTTCGAATTGTGGTGCTGGAGAAGACTCTTAAGAGTCCCTTGGACTGCAAGGAGGTCAAATCAGTCAATCCTAAAGGAAATCAACCCTGACTGCTCATTGGAAGGACAGATGCTGAAGCTGAAGCTCAAATACTTTGGCCACCTAACACGAAGAGAGGACTCACTGGAAAAGACCCTGATGCTGGGAAAGACTGAAGGCAAAAGGAGAAGGGGACAGCAGAGGATGAGGTGGTTAGATAGCATCACCGATGTAATGAACATGAATTTGAGTAAACTCCGGGTGACAGTGGAGGACAGGAAGGCCTGGCGTGCTATGGTCCGTGGGGTCACGAAGAGTCGGACACGACTAAACGACTGAACAACAACAAAAGTGGCAAAAGGCGCGGCAAGGCGCGGCAAGGCGCGGCGCGGCGCGGCAAGACGCGGCGCGGCGCGGCGCGGCGCGGCAAGGCAAGGCAAGGCAAGGCAAGGCAAGGCTTCCAGTCTCCTTAACAGCAGTTACAAGTTCATTTATATTTTACCCTCTCTCTCTCTCTAAGGTTATAACATAATTTCATTCTTTCCATAGTCTACCCTTTCTAATCATCAAACCCATAAATCACAAGTTCATTTTTTTCTTTTTTCAGCAAAAAGTCCACAAGGGGCTTCCAGTCACTAATAAATGTAGTTATTGCCCTTTCTCTCAACAAACAAGTCAATTTTGCCATCTTGGTGAATTCTGTCATCTTCACTAGCCATTCCTCTGTCGTGGGTATTTCAGAGTCTTTCCATTTCTGTGCATATAATAATTTTGCAGCACTTAAAAAAAATCTTTCATAACTCTTTTCTAATTGTCTATCCATTAGTCACAACAAGAAGAGTTCTGGTTTCAACTGAATATTAATCTTTACAATTCTTTGTATCACTATATGTATTTGAACCCAAAATTTTCTGGCTTTTTTGCAAGTCCACCAGGCATGATAAAAAGACCGTTCATGTTTTCCACATTTCCAACATAAATTTGAAGAACCTTTATACATTCTAGATTTTTCTGGAGTCATGTACCAATGGTACCTCATTTAGAAAAGTTCTCTTTTAAATTATAACATAATATAAATTTCAGTCCTTTCAGCCACATATTTTCCCACTGTTCCATCAGTATATTATATCCCAAGTTCTTAGCCCATTTTATCATACACTGTTTCACCTGGTCTTCTTCCATTTCAAATTTCAACAAAAGTTTATACATTTTAACAATTACATGTACATCATTTGTATATAGTTCAGTTTCAAATTCTGTCTTATGTTGTTCAATTCCAAATGCCCTATTATCTACCTTAAATCTTTCTCTTAACTGTGCATACAAAAACCATTGAAAACTAAATCCCTCTGCAGACAATTGATCTCTTGATTTCATCTTATATTCTTCATGTTCTTGTTGTAATAACTCTCAATAGGTTAACCATCTCTCTTTGCCTGCTGTTTCTTTTCTATAAAATGCTTCTATAAAATAAAGGCTTTTTCGGGCACAATCTGCGTTTATATCTATTCTGTATTCTCAATATGGCACTTCTAATATAGTGATTTTTAAAAGCTACATTAACCTTAACTTTATTGTACCATAAAAAGCCATGTCATCCAAACCTCAAGTCGTGGCAATAATGATTTTTTCTTAAGTAAAGCATAAATTTAAATATTTATTTCCACCACAAACATATCCTGGCAGTCTTGTTATTATGATACAAAGTTATGTGAAAGTGTTTGATTTCTACTGTTATCAGTGGTATTCCAATATAATTTGGAAAATATATGCTAAGTATGAGGGAAAAACAAGAAAATGTAAAAGATGAATAAAGGTGCAAAACTCTTCAAAACATCTGTTTAATTACATCAGAAGAAGAACTATCAGTTGAATAGACAGTATTTAGAAGGAAAATAATCCTGCTCCGGTTATTGTTTTATTTCACATTTTAACTGTCAATTTTCTAAAGAGTCAAAATTTATTTATTTATTTATTTATCTATCACATTTATATCCCGCCCATCTCCCTCACAAATTGTGTTTATTGCATTTTAAAATATGATAAATTGTTCTCTGGAGGCCTTTGCCAATATGAAAATGTCAAAGTTATCACCAGTTTTAGAGAGCATTTCTGTATAGCAATGTATTGTTGAAAGGTAGCAGGAGCATTCAGGGTCCAAAGAGTAAGCAGTCAGCTGCAAATTTTCAGGTTCAACTCACACCTCGGTCATGAGCCAAAAAGATGGCTTAATTGATGATTATGTTCCATCAGGCCAATGTTGACTCTAATATCCACACAGGCAGATTTTCTCCAGGATGATCTGTTACCAACCTGTTCCTAGAAATGTCACTGAGTCCATTCAGCATTCATGTCAGACCTCTTAAGAGAGTTAGGTCTTCACATAATATGTCCAAGGTATTATAATTTGAGCCTGGTCATTTGTGCCTCAAGAGAGAACTCTGGATTGATTTGTTCTATGATCCATTTGTTTGTGTTCTTGGCAATTCACAGAATCTCAAGAGTCTTCTCCAACACTAACGTTCAAAAACATCAATACTCTTTCTATCTTGCTTCAAAGTCCAACGTTTGCTTCCATAGAGTGTCACAGAGGAAATCATTACCTGCACAATTCCAATCTTTGTAGGTACAGATAGATTACGGCATCTGAATATCTTTTGCAACACCTTCACTGCTACTCTACCAAGTGCTAGTCTGTGTTGTACTTCTTGATTACAGGTTCCTTTACTGTCGATAGTCAATCCTAAAAGGCAGAAACTATCCACTATTCAATACCTTCATTGTCAGGTCTAAGGCTGGTCACTGTACCTGTTGTCATTATTGTGGTCTTCTTTATATTTAACCTTAGTCTGCTTTTTCTTTCTTTCTTTCTTTCTTTCTTTCTTTCTTTCTTTCTTTCTTTCTTTCTTTCTTTCTTTCTTTCTTTCATAGTAATTTTATTAAAGATTACAATTTACAACAATAAAAACTAATACAAACTAAAAAAATAAAAGAATAAAAAGAAAAACAGAAGGTGCAGAAAATAAAACATAGAAATAAAAATAGAAAAGAAATAAAAAAATAAGAATATAGTAAAGAAAAAGAAAAGAAATATATAAAGAAGTGACTTCCCCCTTCATCACAACAAATATAAACAATTTTAGTAACTTATCACCTTAAAATACAACAAATGATCTCTTCTCCCCATATCCCATCTTTTACCTATAAACAAATCCTTAAAACCTCGTCATTTCAGTCCTGATGTCAGCAAAAGTCTATTAAAGGTTAACGGAGATGACAACATATCTATTTTAACCTTATCACATAAACCAACTTTATATTCCTTCCTTTTACTTCTAACAATCTTGATCTTTAGTCCCTTCAAATAAAGTCCTAGAACTTAATTTCTTTTCATTTTTTGTCTCTTCTCACAAAATTCTTCAAAGCTTTAACAAGCCTCTTTTGTAAGTCCAATATACAAAATATAAGGAAAATTATCCAGGTCACTCTCTTGGTTTGTTACTTGTATATCCCTTTTAATAATGAAAAGACATAGCTGGTTTCTTTTGTATGTCCAGTGTAACATCTTTTTCTCTGTCATACTTGTAGCCTTTTAAAAATCCACTTTCAGATCAGTCTCAATCATGTCAGGTAATACTTGTTCCTCTTCCATAGCATCTTTTAAACACAGTCTAACACAATCTATAGAAGCAGACACTCTTAAAATTAACTTCTGGGTCCATTGTTCAAAAATATCCTTCAATATGTCCAATGTTAAAATATTTTGCTTCATTCTGTATTAGTAAGTCGAGTTTGAGTGTTCTCCTTTAATTGTAATCTTTAGTTCCTTCTAGTTCCCTCTAGTGTCCAATTTTTAAAGCCTTATCTTATTGTATTTTTTAAAAAGAATTCAAAACAAAAACATTTTCCCACAGGAAGGATTCTTTATAATTAATCCAAAATCTTATTTCAAATTTATCTGGACCCTAATGATGGAAAGATCCACAAATACCTACAGTTGAAGATTGAATTATTAAATTAATGGATTTGGCTCAAATGGCTAAGTTAACAGCGTTAATAAGAGATCATTCTATTTTTGGATTTATATCTACTTGGCAACCACTTTTAGAGTACTTGCTTGTGTTGGAAAAAAATGAAGTTTTGATTCTGGGTTTTAACCATTTTTAAATGGTTTGTTTTAATAGAAATAATGTTACTATGGTTTAACTAATTTGTAAATTTATCTATATCTGTATTGGAGAAAGTCAGAAGTCACTTTCCATTTCTATTTTCTGTCTATTTTCATGCTTTTAGTTTCTTTTTTTTCTTTAGTTCTACCGTATTTTCTATCTTTTCTATTTTAATTATACTTTGAAAAATAATAAAGTTCTTATAAAATTTTTTTAACTGGACCCTTAGTCCATTTGTAACATTCTAAAATCAAAGTTTTAATCATCCTTTTGCTGTTTATTCCAGAAAAAAAAAAGATTGAAGGAAACTCACCTAGTTTTCTCAGACTTGTTGATCCAAAGGCTCCTAATAGCTGAAAAGCAGTTAACAAGCAATTTCCGAAAGTGATTAGAAAAGGAAGTATGCAAACCCAGTGTCCCTCTAAAAGCGCGGACTGCAGTTTGAGCAAGATGGCTATTCCCTTGTCTCCCAGAGTTCTAAACCTGCCAGAGACCACGGTCTTGCTGTCCCCTCGCAAGGAGCAACTGTCTGGAGCACTTCTGGGCGATCTCAAGTCCTCTCCTTGTCCAGAGAGGAGTTACAAAGAGCCAGTCAATAAGTGCTATATTTGCAGTAATGGCTCCCACACATTAGCAACCTGGCCACAACACTGTATCATCTGAAATTTCCAAGTCATCTTCAGAGGCACTGTCTCCAAGACTTCAAGATTCAAGACCTCCTTGCCAGCAATCAACAACCAGATAGGCAAAGATTAACACCAAGATTAGCACCAGAGGAGTATTCAAACAACACAATAGACCCTAATCAAGGAACTATTAACTCAGTCAATCAACCAAGCAGCAAACAACAACCCAATCAAGGAACTATCAAGGAGAGTACAACACCCCCACCAACACAGGCAGGACAAGCTAGGGTATATAAACAGAGAGCAAGTCCCACTCCCTTTTAGCACTGAAGTTGTTGCCTAGCCTGGCAATGAAACGTCTGCAAGAAAACAACAAGGCTCAGAGAGCACCAAGGACTTCACAGTTCAACCCTGAGCTACAAATATTCTCTTTGATTGGTACTTCAAGATTAGTTTGTCTCGTCAGGGTAGAATCTGCCTGGCCCATGCAGGCAAGCAAGGAACAGATGCTCAGGTTTCCACCCCTACAAGAGACCAAAGGGACATGGACTTGAAGGCTGTACACTACTCTAGGAGCCCCCTTGAGGTACAAGGCACCCTCCCTGCTTGCTTTCTGCAGAACCATGAAATGGTTTTGTTTCAGGGGGTGTTTGGCAATTGTTTTTAAGTGTTCCTGTTATGATTGTATAGAATTTTGGCTGTCTTTTTTATTGGGTTGATGTTTATATGTTGCTTTAAATCTTAATGTAAACTGCCTAGGGTATTAGGAACTGGGTGGTATATAAATTCAACTATCAACATAAATGATACAAATATAAATTGTATAGATGCATGCATAGCTTAGATCCAGAGGGATTACTTTTGGATCCACGCTGATTGTACAGGTATCATCCTCTAACTTCTTTGCAGTTGAAGCCACCCAGTATTTGACAGGATGACTGTGCTCCAAAACACCTTTTATACCACAACCAAGCATGAATTGCCACCCTCAGTTCTATAATGGATGGGTGCCATAGGAAGCAAGATGAGTGCAGTTGTTCAAAGGGAAACCCCACAAAAATAGGTCTAAATCTGAACTGATATCCTATGCCTGTGTCATGGAATAGACAGTCACAGCAATTTCCTTTCCTCTGCATTTCTGGCTTCTTCCTTTTTCATGTGAGTTGTATGTTTTGAAATGCTTTGCTGTTTAGGAAATTTGATTTACACTCATGCACCTCACAAACTAGGCATCTGTGATGAATCATCTTAGAGTCCTAGGAGAAGATAGCATATCTATTAAAATAACAACTAAATATATAAAGGGGGATTTCACTTCTGTGGGAAGCGCTTTGGTGCTTCTGACACGAACACACACACACTTCTGTGGGATATATTCATATAGGTTCACTGTGCCACTGTGTGGGAAGACATTACAGAATGTACCATTTTTCTACCTAAGCACTGGAGAAAGATTACCTCCAACATGTGGGATTTTTTATATGCAATTCACATAGAGATTACTGGCGATAGGCCATTATTGATGTTTGCAAAAAATAACTAGTAGGGAGATTGCCGAAGTATAAAATGTCCTTGCCAAAATACAATTTGTATCCCAGTTGAGGTCTGCCATGTTGATGGTTGTTTTTCCAACCTTGACTTTGCACAGAAATAAATTAAAACCTCACCCCATATCATTGGCTGGTAACAATGTGGAGATACCAGACTGACAGTGGAACATCAGCAGTTGTTCAACCTCTTTAAAAGAAAGCTTGATGATATGGGAGTGATGGAAAGAAATGAGACAAAGATGTCAATCCATTATCTTCTGCATTTTCAAGAAATATGATGGCTGTTCTGAGAGAACAGAACAAATGTATCACACCTGATAGTCTGACACAATGCAAAGAAACATGGCAAAAGCAGATGAAAAGGAGTGTCAGAAACAAAAGAAGTCTGTTTGAGAAGTTAGTGCCATCATCTATAGTCCATCTCTTTAGTATAACCCGTGTAATCTGGTTGTGTACCAAGTGATCTTGATAAATAATTTCTATCAATAGTTTAGGGGTGTACCCGAAACTCAAAATATAAAGAGGCAAGAGAAATTATTATGTCACTGAATAAATGCAATTAAGACTTAAGCTAGAGCATAGATCATAACCAAGTCATTTCATGCTTTATCACAAACTCAATTCTTTGGTTTTTCATTGTGTCATAGTGTCATACTGTCTCATTCACCACTTCCCAGCATTCTGCTAAACCATTTGCTTCTTTAAACAGTTGGCCCTCACAAAGGGCTTCCTCAAATTCATAGCTTTGTCATCCTGTCCCCATCTGCATTCTATTAAAATTTGGTCTGTCCCATTTATCCCTTCATATACAAAAAAGTCCTGCCTGTAACTTTTGTTCTGTTCGAAGGTCTTCAGTGCAATCAAACAAGTTTGCTCTTTCTGCCTTGCCCCGTGGAACTGAATCCCAGGACGGTTTTATGATGCCACTCTCTGCTCTACCTATTCTATGCATTAGCATAACCTCCTAGTCTTCTCGTGTGGAAGATTCTTAGAATATAAAGGACTTCTGGACCCAACTCAAAGTGTTAGTGTTTATTAACCTATAAAACTGTCCACAGCTTTCGAACACACTATCTCTACCCCAGGGCTTTCCAAAGTGCTGCCGCTGGCGACATACCAGCGGCAGCGGCAGCGCGCGCGCGCATGGCGACGGTGCGGGGGGTCGTGCGGTGGCGTGCGCGCGCACGGTGGCGGCGCGGGGGGGCGTGCGGCGGCTCGGGGGGCGTGCGGCGGCGCGTGCGTGCATGGCGGAAAATGGAAAATCCTTCCTTGAATAGAGGTGGGGGCCTCAGGCACAATCTTTCCCCTATCTTCCTTCCTGCTTTGTCTTCTGTGCCTAGGAATATTAAGACCATTTCGCAAGTTCAACAGCAGCAGGGTAATCTTAACTATCCTTCTTTAGATGATAAAGGGACTTAGAAATAACATCTCAAAAAAATAACCATGACCTAGCCCCAGGTGTAAGGTCACACAGCAACATATTTTAGGATTCCCTTACTAACTTTGCTCAGACTGAAGAAGCTCCTTGGATAAGGAGCGAAACGTTTCCACTGAGAAAATAGAAATCCAGTTGACATGATTCAAGTTACAGACTATCTCTACCCTGCTTCACGTTTCTTCTCATGCAACAGGTAGCTGCTCAGAAGTGAACCATCTCAATGGTGTTCCTCCAGTTTAGGAAAATTCAAGAGAGTTATTATACCTAGCAGCCATTTGACTGTGTTGTTGGTTCCAGGCAAGACCTTTTTTTTTTATTGAGCCTTTACATTTGTGTTGCACTGTTCTTTCCCGACTAATCTTATTTATGGTACTTTTCTTTTGCACTGGCTGCATTTGTAATTGTTTTAATTATTAATTTGCTACTTTTAATTAAAAACTGTTACATATTTTACAAACATTTTCACCTATTGATTGTAAGCTGCCTTGTAATAATGTTTGGCAATGTGGCGTACAATTTTTTTTTTAAATATATAGAGACAAAGAACAGAATAGCCATGTAATCCTCCATGTGGAAAGATTATAGTGAGAAAATCCACTAAGATACAACTAAATATACTAAATATATCTTTAAAAATTGTATGGGAGGAAGAAGAGCAAGAAAAGGTGACAGTAACAAAATTCCAAGCAAATTAACAAAAGTTCCTCTGGCTTTGAGGGCTTTATCTCGAATAAAATCTTGGATTTGGGAGCATATGTAGAGTTCATTGAAGGGAAATAGACCTGGCAAAGAACAACTATTGTTAAAAGGTCCTTCTTGTGAACACAGCAACATATTTATAGAAATCTGAAATCAGTAAAACCTAGTTTTTAACGGAAATGTTGAAAGCTGTTCATCCAAAGATGTATTAGTCTACATCAAGGCTTTCCAAAGTGCCGTCGCTGGTGACACACCCAGCGGTGGTGGCGGCGGCAGTGACACGCGCGCGTACGGTGACGGCGCGGGGGGCGTGCGGCGGCGTGCGCACGGCGGCGGCGCGGGGGGCGTGCGGCGGCGCGCGCGCGCACGGCGGCGGCGCGGGGGCACGCGGCAGCGCGCGCGTGCATGGCGGCTGCCGTGCATGCGCGCACTGCCGCTTCCGGGTGGTGTGGCGACACACTTTTGTGTCGCGACACACAGTTTGGAAAGCTCTGGTCTACATTCAATGATGTAGTCTCCAGTGATGTTGTAGTCTAGCAAACAAATCAGAAATTTAGTGAAATTTGAGCCCATCTTTTTGGTGATTCTAATATTTATATCTTAAAATAGCCAGAAGCATCTCATGGGTTAGTGAGAGAGAGAGAAAGAATAGTTTTCTGACAGGATTCCAAATTATCTGATATTTATAAGAACTTTTGGGGCTATACTAGAGTGTACTCAGATAAGATAAGCCCAACTTCTAAATTGTGTATACAGCTACTACTTTTATTTTGTTTCTCTACTCATATAGATGGAGAAAAACATATGAGAACCCACATTCTGATTATTTACATTCCTGTTAAGTCCCACTCTGGTTTCTGAAATTTCAGAGTAGTAATCAGTATATTTTAACAATTCTTATCTTTGGCTGGTTTCTATCATTCAAAATGTGTTTAAAATATGATTCTCTCAGTACACTAAATTATGCTCCTAATAATGATTCTTCTACTTCTTACTGTGCAAATGGAGAATAGTCTTGAATACTTCCATCAGAATAAATGAAGTTATTTTGAGGAATTCCATATCCGAAGAATGAGATGATATAAGTTTTAACAAGTTGACCAGAACTCTTTTTTTTCAGAGTGAAAAAGTTGCTTTCTTTTTCTCTCCTATCGAGATAGGTGACAGACAATCTGAAGGAAGTGATTGTGATTTGCCATTTATTGGGAAGACTTGCTTTTAGCTTGGTAATCAAGTAGCAGAGATATTTGTGGGATGACTTTTTTTCCCACAGCATCAGCAATTTCAAATAGTATTCATCATTTTGGACTGCCCAGAGCACCAGAAATAATAAAACATCAAAGACTTTATCTTGATGTACAGTTTCCAGATCGTGAGAGGAGGTAGAAGGGATAGAATGACCAACAAGGAAGATGAAATAGAGTGTCATTGCTGAAGCTAATGGAAGGTTTGCCTTTCAGTGGCTGAAAACATGAGAATTTAATTGAAAAATACTACTGTTTAGGGATGTTGTTTTTCCAAGTATGGCAGCTGAAGGAATCAATCACTCATGTAGCTCGATATTGATAGGGAAAAAAGATTATATGAAAAGTACATGGGTAACAAACCTAGTTTTCCCATGTGTTAAATTCTGGACATGTGAAGGTGATCTGGCTGCAATATCTGTTACCCCATTGATCACCAAGGTTGATTCAGCTGATTGGCTAGCGGGCGTCACCTTCCTCCTTTATGGCTCCATGTGATCCCTCCTAAAGCTGTGGAAGAGGAAAACCATCCCAGATAAAAGGAGTGATTCTGCACAGATCATTTTGGCTTATGCTGATTTATATCTAGTCTGTGATGTAATGAGAAGATCGTGTTTAGGTGCTTCACTGACTAGGTGCAGTGACTAAATGACTTGTACATGCATGCAATCCAATTTTAACTCAATTTTGTGTGGAAAGAGTACAGTACATTATTGACAAAGAGTGCTAAAGCAAGCTATGCACATACACAGTCCTTAAACAGTATGTGAAATGCACAGAAATGTTAAGACCAGATATAAATTATTCTCATAGCTGAGTAGACCTTGCCATCTTCTTAGACAGTTTGATGAGCTTTTTTCATTTTAAATTATCTTGAATTAATGAAGTGAGTGCTTGCTTCCTTGGAACCACCAGGGCATGTCAAAGGTGATTCTGTTTTGTTTTAATGATTCAGATTCCCTCTTCTCTCAGTTATATGAAAATACCTATTCAAGGACCACAATGTATAACTGTAAAGTGAGCTGCAAGACATACATTACTCCTACTTTAGTAGACATGTGAAAGATTTAATGTAAGCATTAGTATGCCCTGCAGTCTTCATAATATTACAAAGGGCAATTTAGCAGCAGGTGAAAAGGAGTATTGGGAGAGAAGATGGAAGAAGGGAACCCTTTAAGAAGTAATAACCCAGAGGTTTAAAAAATATTGATCAGAAAAAATATCATAATCAAAAAGTATGTCTTTTAGCAAAGGAACAAAAAGGGCAGGTAGAGGAAAAGAAAATGAAGTGTATTCTGAAAACGTATGTTTAATTTGTTGTGATGTTTCCTGAATATTGAGTTGCACTGTCTTTAATCCCATTGCAATCTCTAGTAATCAAAAAGAAAGGCTTAGCAAAAAAAATAAATAAAGCCCAAACTGCTCAATTTCTTAAAGAAAAAGAAAAAAAAAATCAGTGGCATCTTTAAATGCTATTTAATCAACAGATTTTTTTCTACCCACTCATTTCTGTATGGGTCATTTTCTTAGAAATTCAACCTGATGTATTTAGTACGACTTCCTTCTGACTACGTTTTTCTTCTAATGAAACACGGTTCCCACATGATTTTTTGTTCATCTGTTTTCAGAGATAAAAACATAAAACAGGTTGTCTGTTTTTGTCAAAGAGCCTTTTTTTAATGTAAGAAAAAAGAAAAAAAAGTTTTATTCCTCCCACTTGTAGGTGTCTTTATCTTGATCTTACAAAATATTATAAATAATCTGACAAGTAGGCCTACATATAATTCTTTATGATATCATACATTCAGGCATGCTTTTGAGCTGATAAAGGTATAGGTAATCCTAATGTTAGTGAAATACTGGACATTTTTTTTTTACAGATAGCCATAGTAAGCAGAATTTTACTTTTGGAACTAACTTCAGATTCCATTTTCAGTCATGTTCTTGAAGGAAGTGACAGATCAGTTTTAATGAAAAGAGAAGAATCAGAGTTGTCCAAAAAGCCTACTGAGAACATTCGAAGTTCAATTCTGTCCAGTCATTGATGTCTTTCTAGCTTGGACTAAGTTCTTGATTTACAGCCTTTTCTTATCTAAACAATCACCTCGTCCCACATGTTCCTGCTCAGCTGCTGAAATTAGAATCCAAGACTCTTTTCTAGGTGCCTCATCATTGGATATTAGGCAAGGGATAAATGGGGAGAGTATCTTCTCCATAGAAAGGTTCATCTGTCATCAATGTCAATAAGAGAATGATCTTCTTTATTTAGCTGCTCCTGTTCTTTGATGATTTTATTATTCTGAATTCTGCTGGTTATATGTTTATATATTTTTGACTTATTTCTTGAATTAAAAGGCTGACTTGGAAATTTATAGAACTGAAAAGGGGAGGATAAATGTTTTAATACCTAAATAAATACATAACTGTAGCATTGCAACCAGGCTTGGAAGAGACCTGGACAACATTTTTTTGAGAGACCTATCTTGCTTGGCCTGCAACTGCTCATCTTCCCTGACTTACCAACATTAATGTTTCTACCCTGCCTGCCAATCCATTGTCACCACAAACCCTTCTTTACCCACCATCAACAACCAGTCTCATACCATGTGCTAACCAGCTGATCATGGATGTTACTGTATGCCATTTTAAAATAAAGTTTCCAGGTCTTGGGCTGGGCCAATCAGTCACTGCCTTCAAAGATATATAGGCAATGAGGACACTAAATGGCCAGAACATGCCACCTTATGCTCCAGGGCCCCATTGGCTATATGCTCCCAAAGGATTGGCTCAGCTCACAACAGACAAAGTGGCCAATGAGAGTGTTTGGCCCATTGTTTATATTTTGTTTAATGTGGTTACTTGAGTATCTGTGATTTTTTTTTATTTATAGCAAGCAGCCCTAAATTCCATATACTGAGGGAGAAAGATAGGATAAAGGGGTTTCAAATAAAAATAATAATAATGTTCTCTTCAGAATCAGAAACATTCTCTGGCTGGAAACTTGCTCCTTTTTTATGCTGAGATTGGCAGATGGAGGTAGCAACAGCAGCAAAGGAAGATTTTAAAAAAGCCTGTAACTAGTGCTGGACTATCATAAGAGCCTGAGACACCAGTAAATACCTGACAATACCAGCCCCTAATGCTGGGTCTGGTATGAACGTTTATTTTATTTTATTTTATTTTATTTTATTTTATTTTATTTTATTTTATTTTATTTTATTTTATTATTTTATTTTATTTTATTTTATTATTTTATATTTTTTATTTTATTTTATTATTTTATTTATTATTTTATTTTATATTTTTTATTTTATTTTATTATTTTATTTTATTTTATTATTTTATTTTATTATTTTATTTATTTTAATTTAATTTTATTATTTATTTTCTATCCTGCCCTTATTATTTTTATAAATAACTCAAGACGGTGAACATATCTAATACTCCCTCCTCCTATTTTCCCCACAACAACAACCCTGTGAGGTGAGTTGGGCTGAGAGAGAGTGACTGGCCCAAGGTCACCCAGCCGGCTTTCATGCCTAAGGCGGGACTAGAACTCTCAGTCTCCTGGTTTCTAGCCCAGCACCTTAACCACTAGACCAAACTGGCTCTCTCTATATATATAAAGTTATTTGTATCTGGTATCTCAACAAGGCCATTAGAATTCAGTCCAGGCCCAGTTAACTGCTAGGATGCATGTGAGTAGGTATCCCAAGCCTGACACTGTAGGATGTTCCCATATTTTAGAGTTACTGTTTCAACTCTGGTTTCCCATTGGCTCCTTCCTAGGGCTGAGAGAGAGAGTGACTGGCCGAAGGTCACCCAGCCAGCTTTCGTGCCTAAGGCGGGACTAGAACTCACAGACTCCTGGTTTCTAACCCAGCACCTTAACCACTAGACTAAACTGGCTCAATAATAATAATAATAATAATAATAATAATAATAATAATAATAATAATAAATAAAGCATTTTCATAGTGTTTTTGACTATTCACATGACTCAACTTTTAATCCTTACTACAATTCTCTAAAGTGGCTTGGTCCATGGCACAGTGGTATTTTTAACAGACTCTAATGATGTCAAAATGATTTATTTGTTTGTTTGTTTGTTTGTTTGTTTGATGTATACCCGTCTTTTCATACAGAAGCTCAAGGTGACGTACATAGCATTTCTCTCCTCTGAACTTCCCCACAAGAACAGCTCAGTAAGGTAAGTTGGGTTATGAAGGAATGACTGGCCCAAAATCACCTAGTGAGCTTCCAAGACTGAGGGTAGAGTAGAACCTAGGTCTCTCTAGTGCAGGTCCAATAGTATAACTACTATAGCACACAAACGTGTTATCACACAAATGCTATGATTATGTATTTGTATCATGACATCCGGCATTCTATGCAGTGGCATTATTTCCATATATTACTGAAGAAAACAGAAGCATCTTGAAGTGAGATTTGAACCTTGAACTTCCTAGCACTTAATTACCACACTTAAAATATTTAAAATTCTAAAGTTTTAAACTATAGCTTGACAGCAAAATAGTTCTGTCCCAATCAATTCAGAGACCAGGAATAAAAAAGCATTGATAGCTCCTATATTACCCAATGAAGCTTTAATTTGAGAACAGTGATTATATCCTGCTTGTTCTAAATCATCCAGAAGGAGCAGCTGTGACTCCATTTCACCAGGCTTTCAGTAAGTCTTTATTTATAGCTTAAATAGTGCATCTATACCTCAAATGGTGAATTCTCTTGCTCATCCCTGGAAGTCTAAAGTATTATCTCTGAGAACCATAGTAAAATGAAGAATAATAACCATGCCTAAAATTCCTGATTCACAATTGTCATACTTATGAAGGGGACTATCCATCTTGAAAAGAGGCAGAATGTGTGCTTGTTGTTCAAATATTTAAAGGAAAAAGGCTTTTGTCACAGACTAAGAGTCTCAAGCAACTATTATACAGATATAAAATGTTGTGTGTGGGGTTCCTTATTGGATAAACAAACAGTTAACTAATAAATGATATTCCCAGGTGGTCTACAAGCAATGAAGTAACAAAAAAGGGCCATATTAATTTCTATTCCATTTTCAAGCAAAGGGAGGAAATCAATATTTGCTTAATGGAAAAAAAGCAATAGTGGAAGCAGGAAAACAAGGAAGGAAGGAAGGGAGGGAGGGAAGGAAGGAAGGAAAGAAGGAAGAGGCTTGAATTTGTAATGTTGGGTTTTGTTCTTTGGACTTTGCACTCCAATGCCTCATTTCCCTTAAGTGGGAATTAAACAAAACAAAATGAAGTTATCTAATTGTTATAGTATCTGTTAAATGTAATATCTAATAAGTGTTAAATGTTTTTGGTCTTATTTTGGCAAGGAAAAAGAGTATAGTCCAGCATACTCAAAGAGCAAATAAGAATGTTTGCAAACCACAACATTTTTGCTTGCTGGAAGGGTACTGTTGCTCCATATAATTGTAGTTCCATATAAAATCTGTATTAATTTTACTGTAGGGGACTGTAGGGGATTTTCTAAATAAAAGAAACATATTCTATAGATTTTTTCCCCCCATTTGTCTTGCTTAGTTTTGAAGTGTGGTCCCTAATTTGCAGCTCACAAGTGGAAACAAAGTTGTTCTGATATAAAATATCTCTTTAAAAAAACCTAGCTTCCTCACCTATATTTATATATTACTTTTCTTTCTGAATAAAAAAAATGGGGGATTCTTAATCATTTTCATGTGCCTGTGCAGTACCATGCACTTAACCATTTATTTATTTATTTTCTATCTATCCCGCCTTTATTATTTTTATAAATAACTCAAGCCAGAGAACATACCTAATACTCCTTCCTCCTCCTATTTTCCCCACAACAACCACCCTGTGAGGTGAGTTGGGCTGAGAGAGAGTGACTGGCCCAAGCTCACCCAGCTGGCTTTCATGCCTAAGGCGGGACTAGAACTCCCAGACTCCTGGTTTCTAGCCCAGTGCCTTAACCACTAGACCAAAAACCATGCACTTAGATGTATCTATGATTTAGAGCAGTGCTTTCCAAACTCCCACTGTTGGCGACACACCAACGGCGGCGGCGGCGCGGTGGTGGTGGCGCGGCGGCGTGCACGGCGGTGGTGCGGGGACGTGCAACGGTGGTGGCGTGCACGGTGATGGCAGCGGCGGCCTTGTGTTTTGTGGTAAAACCTGGAAGCGCTGATGGCACACTGCTGCCACCGCCACCATGCACGCCGCCCCTGCGCCCGCTGCTGCAGGGGTGGCGGCGACACGCCATCGCCACTTCCAGGTTGTGTCACGACACACAGTTTCGAAAGCACTGATTTAGAGACTGTTCATTCTGGAAAGTAGAAAGAAAATAGCTGGCATTCTGTTTCTAGATGATTGGCATCTGTAATTAATGGCTACCATATCTCTTTGCTACCATCTAGTGGCCACCCAGATTTTTTGTAGCTCAAATACAGTAGCCTTGCTATAATGCAATAATTGTATTGATCCCAATAAAATTCTCACAGTGCAGTACTAAACCTATCTGAAATTAAATCTCATTGTAATATTTGCTACCAAGCAAATGTACAGGTAGTTCTCGCTTACCGACCACTCATTCCGTGACCGTTCAAAGTTACAATGGCGCTGAATAATTTGACTTATGACCGGTCCTCAAAGCTGTGGCCATCTCAGTGTCTCTGCGGTCACGTGATTGCAATTTGAGTGCCTGGTAACCGGTGTGCATTTACGACGGTCACAGCGTCCCGTGGTCACATGATCGCCATTTGCAACCTTCACAGCCAGCTCCCAACAAGCAGAGTCAATGGGGAAACTGGCAGGAAGTCGCAAGTCATGGTCATGTGATGTCGCGCTTAATGACCCGTGGTGATTCGCTTAACGACCGCAGCTGGAATTGAAGAAGTGCCATTGTAAGTTGAACGTGGTCACGTGATTTTTCACTTTACAACTACTGTATGTTGCTTAGCAATGGAGTTGCTGGTCCCAACTGTGGTCGGTAAATGAAGACTACCTCTAGTTATGAACAGGTGATAAGACCATAACCGTATAAAAACTTACCTGGAAGAATAAGCTTCACTGAAAACACATAGAGCTGTTCTGTAGGTTTAACAGGCTGGTCCAAATATTTCTAAAGTCTACAAATACTTGGTAAGTCTTTCAAAACTAATTATTCAAATACATCACAAAAAACAAATTGCCCAGTTAATATTCTGTTCTCTCCCCTAATTCTGAGTTTTCTTCATAATTTTATACACACAGAGACATACTCATATAGGCCGCCAAATATCTATCTATCTATCTTCATACATGCACACAAACACACAATACATTTAACACAGTAGTGTGTCTATGTCTTTCTGTTCTTATCCAGCCCAACCCAGCCTTGGTCAGAACAGGTGACAAAATAAAAAACAAAACAAAGTACAAGTTGTAAAATGTAAAGTTGGTGCAATGTGACTTGTTTGTTTTTGTCGTAACATTACATGTAAATCTATGCACGCTGATTTGGAAACCATGACTTCCTCCTTGAGAAAAGTTCCCATATCAAGAAAAACAAAAAACAACTGTATTCTGATTTAGTGTTACGTGCGAGATTGAGAAACTGAAACTGAAGTCCATATGGAGAAAGGCCCACATGCAAGATGTCTGTTGTGTTTCCAGCATGTATATATTTGGGGCACACTCGCATACAGCTTTGATTACTTTAAAAATTCATCCTTAGAAAAATGAAAAGAACGGAAATAAGTTTTTACAGCTGCATCATCTTTTACAGCTGAAGACCAACTATAGCTGTGAACCTTAGCAGCACCACCTCATTAACATTTTCATGTCCTGACTTTGTGTGCTTGGAGTTGGGTATCAGCTTTTGTTGTTGTTTTGTAAACTAGCCAAAATCCTCTGAATTATTTACCTCTATTCAAGCTCTTGCAGCTGAATCAAATTGCAATGTCATTAATTTTTATTCCCAGAGAGCAGACAGAAAAGCTAAATCTCATTCTTCAAAAATTTGGGAGACTGTTGGCTTTCTTAACATACAAGTTGTATATTGGTTGTGTTTATGAATATAAAATTTGATCCAAATAATTCCTCTAGTTCTAGCAATGTCAACTACTAGAATTTTCTGGAACTGAAAAAAAGAGAGTTCCCCACCACTATAATATTACTTCACTAGCGGGCAGCAAGTCCTTCAACCATCTATACGTTTACAGTATCACAGGCAGTGCTTAAAGGCACGAACCTGCACACTAGGGATTTGAATTTGACTCTAACATTACCTTGGAATCAAGGGCTGCCCTGGGGTGACTTGTCAGGCTTCAGCAATATAGTCCAGGGTCAGTTCTTGAAGGTATAGAAACATGAGGAAAAAGGAGAGACAAAGGATGGATCAAAAGCTATTTGTGCCAAGATAAAAGCAGCATCAACTGCTGAAGATATAATGCAGGATGTTGATGACAATATGTCACTTGTTTGATGACAATATTTTCTTTTTTGGAAATTCAGAGATCAGCAAGAGTAAGCAAAAAAGGGCCTCTGCTACCTAGATGCAGGAATTTGGAACTACCTAGATGCAGGAATTTGGAACAAAGTCAGAGGCTCAGGAGCTACTTCTCATTTGTATTCTGGCCTTTATTTCCATGATTTATTGGCCCTTAAACTGGGCATACAGTATATGTATTTTTGAATATTAGAGGAAATCAGATTCTCAGAGTGTTGCTATATTATGTAAGGATGGTATCTAAAATTTTATTTTTCATAGGCATGAAGACACACATACAAACTGTAAGCACTTTGAGGTAGGCCAGATCAAGAAATAAGCACAGCAGGGATTCTAAGAATGCTACTTTATTGTTGTAGGGTATAATAACAGAATCTTGAAAGCCTGTCCAAGTTTCTCTCTTTCACATCTTATGCTAACGAAAATCAAGGCAAGTTATTTTGAGATTTTTTCTTGTGCTTCTTTGTTGCTCAGGACTGTGTAATCTTTTCTGCATGTCTCCCCTTAACAGCTCACTCATTCTTTCCCCATCCCCATGGTCAACTCTACATTTCTTTAGACACATATACAAATACATAAAACACTAGGCCTCCTGAAGAATTTGTGTTGAAATAATGGATCTTTCTCATATTTATTCATATATCTGTATGTTTATGGGTGTGTCTCATTATATGTTAATCTTAAATCAAATAGCAACAAATTATCCAAGAAATTCTGAGAAAAAATCAAGGTACTAGTTATTAATTATTACCTAGTATTTATTTATTTATTATTTATTAATAATAAATATTAATTATTTATTATTAAAATCAAGGTACTAGTTATCTCTGGCAAAGGAGATCGTTACCTTGTCGTGGTGCTGGAGCTTTAGCACCTCAATGACACCATGAGCTAAACCGTGAAGGGACACCCAAGACGGGAAGGTCATGGCAGAGAGGTCAGACTAAATATGATCCCTGGGGAAGGTAACGGCAACCCACCCCAGTATTCTTGCCGTGAAAACTAAATGGATCAGTACAACCAGAGATATGTCAGTATACAATCGGAAGATGGGACTCCCAGGTCGGAAGATGGTCAAAATGCTACTGGGGAGGAACAGAGGATAAGTTCAACTAGCCCCAGATGTGATGATGCAGCTAGCTCAAAGCCAAAAGGACGGCTAGCGGCCGATGGTGCTGGTGGTGAACGACAAATCCGATGTTCTAGAGATCAACACACCATAGGAACCTGGAATGTAAGATCTATGAGCCAGGGCAAATTGGATGTGGTTATTGGGGAGATGTCAAGATTAAACATAGACATTTTGGGTGTCAGTGAACTGAAATGGACTGGAATGGGTCACTTCACATCACATGACCACCAGATCTACTACTGTGGAAAAGAGGACCACAGAAGAAATGGAGTAGCCTTCATAATTAATAATAAAGTGCCTAAAGCAGTGCTTGTATACAATCCAAAAAACGATAGAATGATCTCAGTTCAAATTCAGGGTAAGCCATTTAACATCACAGTGATCCAAATATACACCCCAACCACAGATGCTAAAGAAGCAGAAGTGGATCAGTTCTATGAGGATCAGCAGCACCTACTGGATAATACTCCAAAAAGAGATGTTATTTTCATTACAGGAGACTGGAATGCTAAGGTGGGTAGTCAAACGACACCTGGAATTACAGGCAAGCATGGTCTGGGACAAGGGTCGGAAATGGCGGCTCGCGAGCCAAATGCGGCTCTTTGGCCCCTTGAGTGTGGCTCTTCCGCAGGCAGGCGTGGCGGGCGTGGCGCAGCAGCGAGTGTGGCGGGGCAGGCGCGGCAGCGGGCATGGTGCGCGTTGCTGTGGGCATACCCCTGGCAACCTGGCAGCCGTCTCCGGCAGCCATCTTGACAACGGGCAGGGCTTTCCAAACTGTGTGTCACGTGACAAGCCGGAAGCGCTGAAGGGAGTGGAAATTCTCCGCGCCAATCAGCTGTGCCTCGGGAAGCCCGGCAGCCTGCACGCGCGATTTTTGCCTCCCTGCCGGAACGGAGGGCATTTTCGGGGTCCCCGGAGCCTGCCCTTTCGAAGGGGCAGCGGCAGCAGCAGCTGCAGTGCTGCCCCTTCGAAAGGGCAGGCTCCGGGGACCCCGAAAATGCCCTCAGTTTAGGCAGGGAGGCTGCGCGCAAGCTGCCTCAGCTGTTCTGCGGGGAGAATTTCCACCCCAGGGCAGCGTGTGCGTGTGGAGAGGGGAGGTTTCTGCCTCCCTGCCGGAACCGAGGGCATTTTCGGGGTCCCTGGAGCCTGCCTTTCGAAGGGGCAGCCATTGCCGCCGCAGCCACAACCGCCGGTGCTTCCAGGTTTTTGTGGGCTGGCCGTTGGTGTGTCGCCAACGGCAAAAGTTTGGAAAGCCCTGCCTTAACCTCTTCCTTGCTGCTCTGCTTACTCTTTTTCTCCGTGCAAAAGCAGCACATTTCCACCCCACAGCCCTAAGTGTGCGCAATTGGCTCCCGCCCGCAAACCGCTGCTCAACTGATCATGAAGGAACCAGGATGTTTACGCGAGCGTGCTTTACCTACCCACTTTTTAACATATTTGGTTCTGCTGGGGGCGGGGAAAGGATCTTGACCGGCCAGGGAAGGCGCGCGGGCGGAGCTGCCTGCCTGGCACTCGGGCGCTCCGGCTGGGGTGCAGCGCGACGGGAGCATCGCCGGCGGCCCGCGAGGACCGGCCAGGGAAGGCACGCGGGCGGAGCTGCCTGCCTGGCACTCGGGCGCTCCGGCTGGGGTGCAGCGGGACGGGAGCTCCGCCCACGTGCCTTCCCTGGCCGGTCCTCGCGGGCCGCCGGCGATGCTCCCGTCCCGCTGCACCCCAGCCAGAGCGCCCGAGTGCCAGGCAGGCAGCTCCGCCTGCGCAGTCGTGGCAGCGGGCATGGCGGCAGCAGGCCCTAAGTGTGCGCGATTGGCCCCCGCCCGCAAACCCCGCCCCCTTCCACGCGATTGGCTCCCGCCCGCAAACCCCTCCCCCTTCCACGCGATTGGCTCCCGCCTGCAAACCCCGCCCCCTTCCACGCGATTGGCCCCTGCCCGCAAACCCTGCCCCCTGGCTCTCGAGCACTTAAAAATGTGCACGAGCATACCAAAATGGCTCTCGGCTCAAAAAGTTTGCCGACCCTTGGTCTGGGAGAACAAAATGAAGCGGGAAATAGGCTGATAGAATTTTGCCAAGATAATTCACTGTGCATAACAAACACTCTCTTCCAGCAACCTAAAAGACGACTTTATACGTGGACTTCACCAGATGGTCAACACCAAAATGAGATTGACTACATCCTTTGCAGCCAAAGGTGGCGGACGTCTATATAGTCAGTAAAAACAAGACCTGGAGCTGACTGTAGTTCAGATCACGAACTTCTTATTGCACAATTTAGAATCAGACTAAAGAGAATAGGGAAGACCCACAGATCAGTTAGATATGAGCTCACTAACATTCCTAATGAATATGCAGTGGAAGTGAAGAATAGATTTAAGGGACTAGATTTAGTACATAGGGTCACGGAAGAACTATGGACAGAAGTTCGCAACATTGTTCAGGAGGAGGCAACAAAAACATCCCAAAGAAAAATAAAACCAAGAAGGCAAGATGGCTGTCTGCTGAGACACTGGAAGTAGCCCAAGAAAGAAGGAAAGCAAAAGGCAACAGTGATAGGGGGAGATTTTGTTGTTGTTCAGTCGTTTAGTCGTGTCTGACTCTTCGTGACCTCATGGACCATACCACGCCAGGCCTTCCTGTCCTCCACTGTCTCTCGGAGTTTACTCAAATTCATGTTCATTACATCGGTGATGCTATCCAACCATCTCATCCTCTGCCGTCCCCTTCTCCTTTTGCCTTCAGTCTTTCCCAGCATCAGGGTCTTTTCCAGTGACTCCTCTCTTCGCATTAGGTGGCCAAAGTATTTGAGCTTCAGCATCTGTCCTTCCAATGAGCAGTCAGGGTTGATTTCCTTTAGGATTGACTGATTTGACCTCCTTGCAGTCCAAGGGACTCTCAAGAGTCTTCTCCAGCACCACAATTCGAAAGCATCAATTCTTCGGCGTTCAGCCTTATGGTCCAACTCTCACAGCCATACATTACTACTGGAAAAACCATAGCTTTAACTATACGGACCTTAGTCGGCAAGGTGATGTCTCTGCTTTTTAACATGCTGTCTAGGTTTGCCATAGCTTTCCTCCCAAGGAGCAAGCGTCTTTTAATTTCATGGCTGCAGTCACCGTCTGCGGTGATCTTGGAGCCCAAGAAAATAAAATTTGTCACTGCTTCCATTTCTTCCCCTTCTATTTGCCAGGAAGTGATGGGACCAGATGCCATGATCTGGGTTTTTTTAATGTTGAGTTTCAAGCCAGCTTTTGCACTCTCCTCTTTCACCCTCATCAAGAGGCTCTTTAGTTCCTCTTCACTTTCTGCCATTAGGGTGGTATCATCTGCATATCTGAGGTTGTTGATATTTCTCCCGGCAATCTTAACTCCGGCTTGTGATTCATCCAGCCCGGCATTTCTCATGATGTATTCTGCATATAAGTTAAATAAGTAGGGTGATAATATACAGCCTTGTCGTACTCCTTTCCCAATTTTGAACCAGTCGGTTGTTCCATGTCCGGTTCTAACTGTTGCTTCTTGACCCACATACAGATCTCTAGTCTTCCCCATTCTATTGTTTTCCTCGATTTCTTTGCATTGTTCATTTAGGAAGGCCTTCTTATCTCTCCTTGCTATTCTCTGGAATTCTGCATTCAGTTGTTTATATCTTTCCCTTTCTCCCTTGCCTTTTGCTTCCCTTCTTTCCTCAGCTATTTGTAAAGCCTCATCAGTCAGCCACTTTGCTTTCTTGCATTTCTTTTTCTTTGGGATGGTTTTAGTTGCTGCCTCCTGTACAATGTTACGAACCTCCATCCATAGTTCTTCAGGCACTCTGTCTACCAGATCTAATCCTTTAAATCTATTCCTCGCCTCCACTGTATATTCATAAGGGATATGATTTAGGTCATACCTGATTGGTCTAGTGGTTTTCTCTACGTTCTTCAATTTAAGCCTAAATTTTGCGATAAGAAGCTCATGATCTGAGCCACAGTCAGCTCCAGGTCTTGTTTTTGCTGATTGTATAGAGCTTCTCCATCTTTGGCTGCAAAGTATATAATCAATCTGATTTCGGTATTGACCATCTGGTGATGTCCATGTGTAGAGTCGTCTCTTGTGTTGTTGGAAAAGAGTGTTTGCTATGACCAGCGTGTTCTCTTGACAAAACTCTATTAGCCTTTGCCCTGCTTCATTTTGTACTCCGAGGCCAAACTTGCCTGTTATTCCGGTTATTTTTTGACTTCCTACTTTAGCATTCCAGTCCCCTATGATGAAAAGGACATCTTTTTCTGGGGGGGGGGAGATATGCCCAATTAAATGCAAAATTCCAGAGATTAGCCAGAAGAGATAAGGAATTATTTCTAAACAAGCAATGTGCAGAAGTGGAAGAAAATAATAGAATAGGAAGGACAAGAGTCCTCTTCCAGAAAAATAGAAACATCGGAGGTAAATTCCAGGCAAAAATGGGTATGATCAAAAACAAAGATGGCAAGGACCTAACAGAAGCAGAAGAGATCAAGAAAAGGTGGCAAGAATATACGGAAGATCTGTACAGGAAGGATAATAATATCGGGGATAGCTTTGACGGTGTGGTCAGTGAGTTAGAGCCAGACATCCTGAAGAGTGAGGTTGAATGGGCCTTAAGAAGCATTGCAAATAACAAGGCAGCAGGAGACGACGGTATCCCAGCTGAACTGTTTAAAATCTTGCAAGATGATGCTGTCAAGGTGATGCATGCCATATGCCAGCAAATTTGGAAAACACAAGAATGGTCATCAGATTGGAAAAAATCAACTTATATCCCCATACCAAAAAAGGGAAACAGTAAAGAATGTTCAAACTATCAAACAGTGGCACTTATTTCACATGCCAGTAAGGTAATGCTCAAGATCTTGCAAGGCAGACTCCAGCAATTCATGGAGTGAGAATTGCCAGAAGTACAAGCTGGGTTTAGAAAAGGCAGAGGAACTAGAGACCAAATTGCCAATATCCGCTGGTTAATGGAGAAAGCCAGGGAGTTTCAGAAAAACATCTATTTTTGTTTTATTGACTATTCTAAAGCCTTTGACTGTGTGGATCATAACAAATTGTGGCAAGTTCTTGGTGGTATGGGGATACCAAGTCATCTTGTCTGCCTCCTGAGGAATCTGTATAACGATCAAGTAGGAACGGTGAGAACAGATCACGGAACAACGGACTGGTTTAAGATTGGGAAAGGAGTACGGCAGGGCTGTATACTCTCACCCTACCTATTCAACCTGTACGCAGAACACATCATGCGACGTGCTGGACTTGATGAATCCAAGGCTGGAGTTAAAGTCGCTGGAAGAAACATTAACAATCTCAGATATGCAGATGATACCACTTTGATGGCTGAAAGCGAGGAGGAGCTGAGGAGCCTTATGATCGTGAAAGAAGAAAGTGCAAAAGCTGGGTTGCAGTTAAACCTCAAAAAAAAAACACAAAGATTATTGCAACCAGCTTGATTGATGACTGGCAAATAGAGGGAGAAAAACTGGAGGCAGTGACAGACTTTGTATTTCTAGGCGCAAAGATTACTGCAGATACTGACTGCAGCTAGGAAATCAGAAGACGACTACTTCTTGGGAGGAGAGCAATGACAAATCTTGATAAAATAGTTAAGAGCAGAGACATCACACTGACAACAACGATCCGCATAGTCAAAGCAATGGTATTCCCCGTAGTAACCTATGACTGCGAGAGCTGGACCATAAGGAAGGCTGAGCGAAGGAAGATAGATGCTTTTGAACTGTGGTGTTGGAGGAAAATTCTGAGAGTGCCTTGGACTGCAAGAAGATCAAACCAGTTCATACTCCAGGAAATAAAGCCAGACTTCTCACTTGAGGGAATGATATTAAAGGCAAAACTGAAGTACTTTGGCCACATAATGAGAAGACAGGATACCCTGGAGAAGAAGCTGATGCTAGGGAAAGTGGAAGGCAAAAGGAAGAGGGACCGACCAAGGGCAAGATGGATGGATGATATTCTGGAGGTGACAGACTCGACCGTGGGGGAGCTTGGGATGGTGACGGCCGACAGGAAGCTCTGGCGTGGGCTGGTCCATGAAGTCACGAAGAGTCGGAAGCGACTGAACGAATAAACAACAAACTAGTTATTACTTTAAAAGACCTGCTTGGCTTGGGGAGTGGTTATCTATGAGACCATTAATCTACATACAATCTGTCCTCTGAAAGTATGCCTGCAGAGAATGCTAGCTCAGAATCCCCATTCCCCACAAATCCTCCATAGGAGCTCTCTTCCTGAGGAATGCTCTCCCACCGAATATAAGACCTGTGCTCTCACTCCTAATATAAAGATTTTGGAAAACTTGGCTTTCTCAAGGAGTAGTCAGAGACTGAAATGTGTGTAGCTGGAGGTATGTGATGATATATTCTGATCATATACATGGACTTCTGGTGGTAATGGAGGCTTAAGTAGCCACCTGCTGATACCTTTCCCCCTGTAATTGTTGGAATTGCAACCAACTGAGTTGGACTTTATCCCAGGTGAGACTTTTGATCTATTTTCTCATTACTGGAGCAGATTTGTTAATTTACATTCTCAAGACATATTTGAAAATGCCTAAGAAACAACAGAAAACTAAACACACAAAGCCTGAAATAAAAGTGGATTGTTCCCTTCAGGATCTTACTCAGGCAATTAAATTACATGTTCAAGATCAAGAGGTGTTGGAAGCAGACCATGAAAATTCTATTCTTACTGCTGGAGCTCCGGTCCTAGGCATCTCTCAAAATAATTCTAATGCTCAAATATTAATTAAAATTGAAGCATTAACCACTTTAGTGGATTCAAGCCAAGCTGAAGCTAGTGCTGATATGGTGAAGGTGTGGAGTGATTTGCTGACAAGCCACAATGAAATAAAACAAGACATTAAGTCCCTGGCTAAAAACATAACAATTTTGGACTCTAACATGAAAATTTTATGAGAAGATATGAAAGTGACCCAGGCTCAAAACTTAAAATTTTAGCAAGGGCTGGAAGATTTGAAGGAAGTTGTAGTTTTGATAACATGTGCCTAGATATTGTTGGGGAATTCTGGAATGCTAGTAACAGAAAAAACCCATGCAGCGTTTTATCTAGTTTAGCAGAGTAAAAAGCATCCTGTAATAATCTTGCACATAAGGCTCAATTAAGTTCAGAGTAAAATAAACACACTTCACACGTTAATGTAAAGTTACAGAAAAATAGCTTACAGTTTTATTGTAGATCAGTTTCATGGTAGCAGAGGATGGTTCATGCGTGTGAGCGATTGTCTTAATGTGGCCTTGCTGAATGCAAGTATGAGCAACGTGGACAGCCATGTATGACCATCCTCCCAGGTGGAGATTCAAGCAGGAAAAGAGAAAAAAAGGAAGTAGAGTAACAGGAAATCGGATTTTCAAGCCCCTCCCACACAAAGCAAGGTTAGCAAGATTAGGTTGCAGCAGGACTGCCCCTCCTTCAAGCTTGTGTGAGACATGCTTGGTTGAAACCCAATATCTCTAACAGATATGTGAGCTGGAGGACAACTTCAAAGGAAATAAAGAGAAGGAAACACTTAAGAAACAATTAGTGCAATTAAAGGGTGAGATGACATGTCAGAACTTGAAAATTATTGATTTACCTAATATTATTTGCCTAATAATATTGAGTCAGAATCCACAAGCCTTACCTGATTTTCTAGAACAATGTTTCAAATTCTCCAAGATTATGAACTAGAAATTTTGGATGCATATCAAATTCACACTAAGGTTAATATTCCTAGATCTGCTCCTCCTATTATTGTTACATTTGCAAGAGATACCAGCCAACTACTCACCCAATATCTATGCATTTGATTTCTTATTCCTAAGTAAAGAACAGTACCACCTTTTCCATTTTTCAATATCTCAATTAAATTACAACCTATAATTTCAGGCCATCTCTCTAATATATCTAGATGATTTTAGGGTGTTACCTATCCTGCCAAATTTTCTGCCATCTGGCAATATGATAAGCATTCCCTATTTTTTTTCTTAATCCAAGTTTAATCCATTTAATTTAATCCAGTAATTAAATTTTTGAAAATGGATTAACTTGATATACAAACCTGATTATAGTATTCTGCAATATAGAAGTTAACTGAGAAAATAATTTATTTAGCAATGGTGTTTTCCCCTCCCCACCCCCAGTAGGATTTCTGTGCTGTTAACAATTTTTATAACAAAAATGGAAAAGGTGGTACTGTTCCTGTCTTGTTACTGCAATAATGGTGAAGAGTTCACTTCTTCCATTTCTGCCCTAGCAGATAAAAAGCAGCTATTCTACGTAGTTTCGTAGCTTAATTGTATACATAATAGAAATAAATCTTAGTTTTGTTTGTTGTCATTTGGATCTAGCTTTCCTCCCCACTTACCTACGTACATGCCATATGTATATTCATTAATTTGTATCACTTTTCCTTGTCTTATTCCACCTTAGCAAACTTTGATGATGTTGCTATTCATGTTGAATAGATCATGGTCAAAACTCATTTGTATTTTACTCTGTGAAACATTGATTTTGCCTTTTGACACATATTTAAGGGGAATTATTTAGCTTTCCATCTAATAAAGAGTTTGTGTTTTGGCACAGAGAATTGGTTGATGGGGGTTGTCAAGTTGTACCTCCAGAATGGAAACTCTGTTTCCATATAGAATATTGTAAATAAAAGTGAAGACCATCATTAGGGAGACATACAGGTAGGTAGGTAAGTAAGTCAACAGTTCTTATTTTAAAAGGTTGCAGATATAACTTGTGCTAATATTTTATATGGCTTATATGTGCTTACGTATTTACATAACGTATTCACAGTGCACATTTCTGGGAAGGCATAATAGGAATAGAAGGGGCATGGTGGCTCAGCGGGTAAGACGCCAGGCTTGTTGATCGGAAGATCACAAGTTGGGAGGTTCGAATCCCTAGCCCCGCATGACGGAGTGAGCTCCCACACTAACCCCAGCTCTTGCCAACCTAGCAATTCGAAAGCATGCAAATGCAAGTAGATAAATAGGTACCACTTCGGTAGGTAGGTAACAGCGTTCCGCGTGCGTCGTGCCGGCCACATGACCGTGGAAGTGTCTTCGGACAGCGCTGGCTCTTCGGCTAACAAACGGAGATGATTTCTGTAATAGAAACATGATACAATTCTATTTTTTTCAGGTTATATTAAAATACATCACGTATCTCATGGAAAAATAAAGGAATATAGGAGGTTGTCCAAGACTTAGTTGTCTGATCGCTAAAAGTTGACACCAACTTGATGGCACATAATCAAAAAAATAAATGAGTGGGTACAAAAGCATTCTTCAAGTACCTGAAAGGATATCACACAGAGAAAGGGCAAAACCAGCTTTCATTTCGCCAAGAGTACAGAATCCAGAATAAGGGACTTAAATTCCGGAAAGGCAGATTCCAGCTGAACTTTAAAAAGAACTTCCAAGCAGTAAGAGAAGTTCCACAAAGGAAGTACTGTAGTTCCCAGGGCAAGCAAGGGTCTCCCTTTTACTGGATGTAAATAGGCTTTGGATTGGAGCTAAAACTACCCTTTGAGATTAATGAACTAGATTAGGGCATTGGTGCAAAACACTTCCCATTGACCAGTTAAACATGCTATACAAATAGAGCAGCTTTTCTTTCCATTAACAAGGAAGGAATGACAAGTGATGCTTACACTGCATATTGCAGAGTCAAAGAGTAGGCAGCACAGTAGGGCTAATCCTTTCTGTTGTGATTCCCAGAGAAAAATAAGCAAAACAAGAGATCAAAGCTTCTATTGAATTCTCTTCTTTTCCCCACATTGTAAAATTATTTTAAAAATTCACCCCAATCCTCTTGGCAGATTAAAAAATACAGGATAGTGCAATTCAAATAAATAATAGCAGTGAGACAAAAAGCAAGATTCAAGATGGGTTCACATGCCACAAATTAGCCAAGCATCTTTTGGTTTAGTGTGTAGTGCAAATGCCACCAAACCAGTTTGATTCACTGATGATTGAATGTCTTGTCTGAATCCAGGGAATTTGGTTAATTACCTGAATGTTAACCAGGACCAAAGTTGCTATGCACAAACAGTATAGAAAGCAGAATGCTGAGAGGGGCGCACTGCACTAGTGTAACATCTAGATCACTCCCCCCTTGCTTGCCCTGCAGTCCAGATATGTTGGGATTGCAATTCCCCGTTTAACATGTTGGTTTGGAATTTTGGGATTTTCAGTCAAATACATCTGGAGGGCACCAGGTTGGGGAAGGCAGTTGTAAGTGTTTATCGGGAGAAGGAGCAAGAAAAGTGATTGCTGTTTACTGATCACTTCGCTGCTTCTTCTGGTGAATCCACTGTTTTCTTTTCAAGATAAAACCTCAGAATTAAGCAGTTTTTTTTCAAATACATGTGTGATGTCATTGTAGTTACGTCCTGCTTTATATTTTCTACTTAATTTTTGTTATCTTCAGAACGTTAACGCATAAAAGAAAAATCGAAAAACACATCTCCAGAAGGTCTCTGACCCTTGAAAAACTGGAGATTGAAAAGCGGGGAAGAGAAACTACATTACCCAGCATGCCAAATGCCTTCTACTTCCGGCATTCTCACGTGACTATCGGTATCGTTATGGCGGAAACTGCGGAAAAGGTAAAAGTTGTATGTGCAGCAAGCTGGTTATTATAAACTGGAGAACTCCGAAGAGTTTCAGAAAAATAATAATGAACATTGGGAGGTGGGGGCTTTTGTCCGTTCCTGATGTTGGTAAAATAAGGTAGAAATCCAGCGGGATTGCTGTGTTAACAAATGGTAAAGGAATGAGAGGATGGGACTAGGCTTTTATGCATTTGGGAAGGACGAAGAACCTAATGATAGGGAGAAGATAAAAACGGGGAATTTGGAGAAGGGATCAAACGAAGGTTGTGGATGATTGGAAAGAGTTGCTATAAGAGTTTAAACAAATGGTGAGAATAGTACGGATTTCCATTTCGAATTGCAGGATATCGCAATAATACAGTATGAGTCAGGGAATTTTTGTTGTTGTTGTTGTTCAGTCGTGTCCGACTCTTCGTGACCTCATGGACCATAGCACGCCAGGCCTTCCTGTCCTCCACTGTCTCTCAGAGTTTACTCAAATTCATGTTCATTACATCGGTGATGCTATCTAACCATCTCATCCTCTGCCCTCCCCTTCTCCTTTTGCCTTCAGTCTTTCCCAGCATCAGGGTCTTTTCCAGTGAGTCCTCTCTTCGTATTAGGTGGCCAAAGTACTTGAGCTTCAGCTTCAGCAAGTCAGGGTTGATTTCCTTTAGGATTGACTGATTTGACCTCCTTGCAGTCCAAGGGACTCTCAAGAGTCTTCTCCAGCACCACAGTTTGAAAGCATCAATTCTTCGGCGCTCAGCCTTCCTTATGGTCCAACTCTCACAGCCATATATTACTACTGGAAAAACCATAGCTTTAACTATACGGATCTTTGTCGGCAAGGTGATGTCTCTGCTTTTTAATATGCTGTCTAGGTTTGCCATAGCTTTCATCCCAAGGAGCAAGTGTCTTTTAATTTCATGGCTGCAGTCACCGTCTGCGGTGATCTTGGAGCCCAAGAAAATAAAATCTGTCACTGCTTCCATTTCTTCCCCTTCTATTTGCCAGTCAGGGAATGCAACCTATTATAGAGACACCGATTATTTAATTGCATACGTTTAATAAACTTACTCCAGGACTGCGTTTCGTTATTGTTATAGATTGAGCTATAAAAGTATTAAGCTTTTTGGAGAGCACTTGTCCTCAACTTTTGCTGACTGATTTTATGAATTTTAGTTGCTGCAGTCTTAAATTTTAGGGCTGTGCACTGCTTCAGATTCAGTCTCCAAAAACTACTTAAAAGCTTTTGAAGGGAATGTGAATATAGTATCTGTCTGCAACACCTTATGGCAGGTGCATGTAATTCTAGGAAAAGATGCAGCTGCTTTAAGAAGTTGCAGGCAGACTCTTTGTTCACATTCCCATGTGCTTTAAAGCACCTTTTGGAGTACTGCACAACCCTGCCAAGCAGTAAGTGTTGTTGCCCAGGTTTACTCTTTGCATTAAACCATGGCTTGTTTATTTATTTTATTTATTTATTTATTATTCGTATTTATACCCCGCCTATCCCCTCCCTATCAGAGGACTCTAGGCGGCTTACAACATTTGCAATTCATATATTTATACATTCATCTGTATATATGTTTAACTGTTGAATAAGTTGTAAGTAACAGGTCAAGACAATGTGCCAAGCCATAAACTATGGTTTACAAACTGCAATGCCTGGCTTTGCACAACATGCTAAGAGAAAACCTTTAAGCATATTTGTATGATACATTAATCAGGCTTAATGCTATTTACTGGTTCTTATGGATAGTTGCCATGATAGGCGACAGGTTAAAGCTCATTCAGGCATGTTTTGCCAGTATCAACCAACATTTCCTGCACATGGATTGGGAGAAAGATGACTTCTTATGAGTCCCTTGATGTTTCTTTTTCACTCCTGCTTCCCAGATGTTTAACAAAGTTTAACAAAATTTAGGTAACACATGCCTTGAGCAACAAGAAACGGGGGTTACAAATTATGTTTAGGACTCCCTGTCTTAAAAATAGCTTTACCTTTGGTTGAGGTTAGGAGTATATTTTATGACACTCATCAGAACATGATATGAAATTGCACTGAATAGTCAATCTGCATTTGGATAAAAGAATATTACAAACCAAAGGTCTGTTTGTTTAAGATGATTTATTTTAGAATGATGAGCCATTTGTACTGTATGTAGAAAGAAAGGAGTTTGTCTGAATTAAGATAGTGCTTGCTCTATGAATTTATTGAAGAGGAGAGTTGTACTAGTCTATGGTAACTGAAAATCAGGAAGAGTCTTATAGTACCTTTTCTTACTAACACGGTTTATTAAAAAGCCTAAGCTTTCATGAGTTGTAACTCACTTTATTGGATGCACCAGATGAAGCAAGCTGTAGCTTACAAAAGCTTAGGCCTTTTAATAAAATCCATGGATTTAATAATTTGTTTAACTAAATTAATTGGTTGATTAATTTCTATCTGTTTAATAAGAGAAGGGTCTCTTGATCTTAATTAAACACATTAATATTCATAAATCATTCTAATGGATCAATAAAGTTTATAAACTGAAAGTTAGCTTGCTCTCTTTTACTTTACTGTGGAGTGGAAGAACGTTTAAGAGCTTGTTTGATGGACTGGCTGCTGAGTTGGATTTTACATTTGTTAGAAGATACCTGCTTTGTACATTTGTTTTCTTCTGGTTGTTTTTGTGTTCATAATTGCATTTTTCAGATCTTACTTGTTTTATTAGCTGCCTTAGACAGAATTTCTTTAGCTCTAAATTCAGTGAAAAACAAATGTGTGTCTACATCTAGTCGGTTGTGATTGATACTGTAACCTTTTGAATACCAGAATAGAAATTAGATTGTACCCACTCATTAAATCTCAATGTATATTTTGTCTGTTTTAAAGGCTGGCACTTGATTCTATGATTACAGTGAGCCAAAACCTGAAATTTGTGAATATATAGTTTGCTTTTTCGGAATGCTTAATTACTTTTGAGTCTGCAAAGAATACTACAGTTTCGTGTAACATATAATCAACCTTTTAAAAAGATCAGTGATACTCTTCTCCAGAGAATTCAGTCCTATCTAAGTTTAGAGTATTTTCTTCTCCTTTTTTTGGCTTGATCAGGAAAGATAATCAATAAAGCTGTGATCCTCTGATTTTTTTTATTATCAGCTTTTCAAAATCCTAACGGAAGAGATTTAAGGTAGGATTTTTGGGAACTTGGAGTTGAATATAAAATTGAGACAGAATGAAGGATGTCACAGTTGACTGCTGCTTGCTGTCTGCCATGCTTCAAGTGGGAGGAAAAGAAGTTTCCCTTTACAGTACTTGGAAGTCAGAACAAAGAGCTGAGCCATTTTCTGTTGCATACAGATACCCTATTTCTTTTGTTAAAATGTGGGAATGACAATATATAAATTCAGAAGACTGAGAGAACGACAACATCAATATGCACAAATGAAAGCCTTCATGAAGTCATGATGCTGGCTTCCGGCAGATTAGAAGCTGTTTCAAGAATGCATGCGTATTCCTTTCTGGTGTCTAACCATGGCTTCATGGCATATGTGTATCAGTGCAGCTTATACAGTTACAGAAACTGTAGCTTCGGTTTAAAGTGGGTCTGCATAATGTGAATGAGGATGTGTGTGTGTAAGATAAAAAAAGGTCCTTCATTTACAGTCCAAAGGATTAAAATTAGCCATGAATATAATTCTTTCAGGGAGTGCTAGACAGCTAAAAGCAGTTAAAAATGTTCTTGGGTCAGCTCTGCTAAGCACAATCACCTCTAATATTTGGATTCAATTTCAAATTAATTTTGTCCCTTTTCTTTTTCTCCCCCCCCCCTTTGTTTTTATTACAAGATTACAAAATACAAAATTAAAAAAATAAACAATGAAAATAATGAATACTAAAGAAAATAAATTACAAACAAAACTAAACAGAACCAAGAAATAGAAGAGGGAAAAAAGACCCCCCCCCAATTTAAAAAAACAGAAAAAAATATCAATACTAAACATATGAGAGAGATTGAATGTATAGAAATCACTGGTTTGCAAAAAAATACCTTATAACAGTATATTAGTATCAACTAGGTAATAATAAAAATTATTTAAAAATACTATACTATTGTAAAATACCATGAAATCTCTACCAAAGAAGAACACATTGCTTTATTTTTTGATGGGTTGAAAATATTTCCTTTCCAGAACAGATAAATTACTGATTTCCAGAAGACAGTCCTTGATGTCTGGAATAATATCATGTTTCCAATTTCTCAGAATTATTCTTTTTGCAGCCCTCCATGCCTGGTACCTCCGTAATTCCTCAAAGGCAGTCGGATTCCAAAATTTGGGGATATAATTCAATATCACAATATCCAGTAGTTCAAAAGATATGAGTCAGTAATCCAGAGCTTTCCAAACTGTGTGTCGCAACACAAAAGTGTGTCGCCACACACAGCGTGGTGTGTCGCCACACCACCCGGAAGCGGCGGCGCGCACGTGCACGGCGGCCGCCATGCACGCGCGCGCCGTCGCACGCGCCCCCGCGCCACCACCATGCGCGCGCCCCGCCGCATGCCCCCCACGCCGCCACCGTGCACGCGCGCCGCCACACGCCCCCCCGTGCCACCGCACACACACCCCTGCGCCGCCGCGGGAAAGCCCTGCAGTAATCCCTCAATTTTTTATATCTGTAACTGAAGTTATGACAGTGCTGAACGAGTGGTGGTTACGACCGGTCCTCAAAGTTCCGGCTGTCACAGCATCCCCATGGTCACGTGATCGCAATCTGGGCACTTGGCAACCAGCTCACGCCTATGACGGTAGCAGTGTCCCATGGCCACGTGATCGCAATTTGCGACCTTCCATACTGGCTTCCCACAAGCAAAGTCAATGGGGAAGCTGGCAGGGAAGGTCGCAAGTTGCTTGTCGAAGTCTCCCCCACCTGTGCATCCTCCCCCAGCCCCTCTCCACTCGCACCTCGCCGGCCACCTGCACATCTTCACACACCCTCCCTGAGCCACCCTGGCCACTCGTGCACCCATCCCAGCCACTTGTACATCCTCCCCTACCCAGCAGCAGCCACCCGAAGACCCGCTGTGCTCATCCTGCACCTCACCGGCCACTCGTGCACCCCCTCACTCCCTCTCCCACCTGACAGCAGCCACCCCAAAACCCACTGCACTTGCGCCATGTCTCCCCAGCCACCTGTGCACCCCCACGCTCCCTCTCCCACCCGGCAGTAGCCACTGCTTGCAAGCCACCTGGGACTTGTAACTTCTTGCTGGCTTCCCCACTTGGTTGTTGGAAGAAGTTGTTATGAAGTTAGGTATGTTATGAAGTTAGGTATGTTCGCTGGCTTGAGTTATTTATAAAAATAATAAAGGAGGGATAGATAGAAAATAAATAAATAAATAAAATGTGGTCGCGTGGCGTTGCACTTTACGACCGCATTACTTAGTGATGGAAATTCTGGTCCCAATTGCCATCGTAACGTGAGGACTACCTGTATAGCTATTGATTTGGCATGTTTTGAATATAAATTATTTTTATAATGGTGATGATATTTTAGCACTTCTCATTTTCAACTTCTTTGCCTATTTTACATGGGTAGTACAGTATTTTGGAAAGTATTGGGGCTGTAAGATTAATCGGGATAAATCTTGCTTACTTCCCTTAGGCTCTAATATAACAACGCAGGTATGTAAACAGTTGGGTTTTGTGATTTCTACTGATTACATTAAATATTTCTAATTATGTGGAAATAAGCATGTTGAAACATTTAAAAAGGATTTATTTGGATGTTAATAGATGGATTAAAATTCCATTAAGTTTGTGGGGCAAAATTAATGCTATTAAAATAAATATTGTCCCTTGTTTGATTTGTGTTTCAAGAGGCATCCCAATGTTAATTCCAGATAAATGCTTTCTTCTAATCGATAAATTATTTAGGAAATTTATTTGGGAAAATAGACCACCAAGGATTTCTTTAGCTAAAATGAGATTTCCACTTGATGCTGGTAATCTCAATTTAGCTAATGAAATCCTTGGTGGTTTTAATTATTTAATTTAATTTACTGGATTTACAAAACTATCATTGGCTTTATATTTTATTGGCCATAAGTGTGTGGAATTAAAATTTAGTAGAATATCATCCTCTACAGACCTTATTGGAAAGTTGTTCTTTATTCCCATTATGGTCTTGGCAAGTACTTGGATTGCAATACAGCAGAGAAGGTGTTCTATTAGAGAGTGTGCTGTTAGAAGTCATTGGGCTTTATTGGGGCATAGACTGGATTTTGATATTGACATTTCTGAGTATTTAACTCTTTGGAACAAATCTACATTAAAAATAGGTGGTAAAACTTTTTTTTTATAAAAAAAGCATTGGCAGAAGCCAGGGTAGTTACTTTAAATCAATTATTGTGTAATTATTGCTTTAAGGACTTTTCTCAGCTTCAAGCTGAATTTGGACTCGATAGTTCACAACAGTGGTAGCATTTTTAACTTAAGCATGCTTTGACAGCCCAACATGGGCCAGATGCCTTGGCTGATTCAAAGGTACCTGAGGTGCTTTCTCAGCCAATTTCAAATTCTTAGCTCAGATATAGTTACTGGGTCAAGAAATACAATTCATTAGATGTCTAGAAATCATCCCCCCCCCCAATCCTATGCAAAGCTAGTGTATAAAACATGTTTATAAAGAATTTATGAAATACCTTTCAATATAAACAGTAATTGTTATTCCTCCACCAGCTTACACCTGATAAGTCTGAGTTTTGAACTTTATGATAGAGCATTCTTATTTTTAAAATTGACTACCACATGAGTTTTGGCCATAAGTTAACTGTTGCAAGTTCACTTTGTGGCATAAATACAATCCTATGATTTAGCTATTATAGTCAGTCTCTTTCACTGTCTCTGTCTCTGCTGCAGTTATTCATCTTATTGTCAAAATGTTACCTCATAAGGTTTGTAATGCTTTCTCTTCCTCATGCAGTCTTTATTTCTATCATGCCGTTGTTAAAATGCTTACATTCAGTGTCAGCATATTAGATGTAACCCTTTATTGCTATTGATAACTGTAAATAAGTTAAGTAAATCTTCATTTTGCTGGCCTCTTGAAGGAGTCATGGTATCAGCAGATTTTGCTACTGGACAGGTGAGAGATTAGCAAGAGTAGACTCAATTTCTTTTGTGTGTGTATGTATGCGACAGTAAGATACATTGCTTTCTGAGGGAGATATTTTAAAGGCAAACCTTTTTTATGGTTTGAGCAATGTAATACCATGAATAATGTTGGTTTTCATCATACTTGCTTTCTAAGTTCCTCTTGAATAACTTTAAATTGCTTAAGCCTTTGAAAGAGATCCAGTAGAATCTACAATACATTCTCCTGTAAAGAGGCTTCACTATGTAAACCACAAAAGCAAAAAGTTTAAGATTTTTTTTTAATGAATAGGAGAAATACATCCAAATTCATGTAATCTTTATTTAAAAGTTTGGTTGTAACAAATATGCTAAGAATTATTGAGATATAGTTCAAATGCATTCATATTTTACCATTGGCTTCTTTGTTTTTAGCTTGTATACTTAAATTGTAATTCTACATTGAGCATTGCAAGGATAGAAGAGTAGACCATAAATAGCTAATGGGTTAATTATTGTATCACTCTTCTGAGTATTCTGAGTATTCGAATTATCTGAGCCCATTGAGTTTGTATTCAGCAGCTATTACCTGCATAATAATATTCAAAGCTGCCAAATGTAGAAAGTATCATTCTGCTCCTTGGAAAGCCTGTCCAGTTTTTGCTGGTACTGCAGTGTTTGCTTGACATTTGTGTTAATTAATGTATAGGGGACATTTGTAGAACTGAAGAACCTGCCCAGAGATGCTTGAATGTAAGGCATTTTGATGGAAAAACCAATCCTCTGCGTAGATCAAATGGGACAACTGCTTCTCTCTGTTTGACTTTTATTAGTAACATTATAATTTGGTATGTGAATCAAAGGGGTAGAATTAAGCATTTCAAGACCTTGGTGGTAAATATGCCATCTAGTACCCATTTCTGCAATGGTTTAGTGAATCTCTGAGGATTAAAAGTCAGAGGAGCCAGAGTTTCCTTTGCAAAACTTGGATAATTGCCCAAAGCTGGTGTGGCAGGGATGTGTCTGTGTATCCGAAAACAGCAGAATGATTGTGTGCTATCTGTATTAGGCAAATAAGCAGCAATGTTGTAATTCTCTGGTACCATTCTATACATTCTCGATAACATATAATTGTATAGGAATGCAGAAAACACTGTCCCTTTGCCTAAAATATGATCACAATTTTGCAGGTCTGTGGTAGGTATTTGTCTTTTATTTTAAACAACTCTCTCCCACCCCTGCCCCCCAAAGAAAAAAATATACTTTGAGTCTGCAGTCTGGTATTTATTGGGAAGTGAATCCCATTGATCTCAGTGATAATTTACCAACTTCTTCCACATTGTAATTTCTTCCTCCTTTTATATGGTTTTCAGGAGCCCATGACTGATGAAGAAACTACAGATGAATCTGAGGTAAGGTTATTTTGAAGGGCCTTAATTTTTGCACATTGCTGGGTGTTGATGCAGTTTCATTAAATGTCAGTCTTTGTTAATTAGTAAAATATATATTTCTTTCTCCTCATCCCTGGCTTCTCTGCTTCATTTTAGGTATGGAAGCTTTTTTATTTACAGAGAATTAATTATTGTTTTATGGCAAGGGATTTCTTAAGCTTCAGTTAAAATTGGGATCTGTGCTGCTACTGAAGATGCAACATAAGTGATAATATGGATAGTCATGTTCTTCTGCTAAAACAATAAATCTTAACTAATTTTGTGAGGAGTTGAAACCTATATGCTGCTGTTTTTGTTTTGAATATATGAGATTGACACAAAGAAGAACTGATAATTTAGTTATGATACTATAATTTGTATTTCTCATTTTGCCAAATTGGGCTATTGAATGATATGATTGTCCACAATGCACATGTTGTCTTATTATTTTTTTTAAAAAAGTGCATTTAAATGGCATGAACATTGTGTGTAAAATGACTTTAATCCTTGTAAGCACGTATTTGTACAAGGAGCTAGTTAGAAAACTGCAATTCACTATCACATGGCACTAGTAAAGACTAGAGTGTGTGTATGTGTATGTGTGTGTGCTCTGATATTGTATAAGAAGCCAATGATACTGGACAATTCTTGCCTGATCTCCAACCTTCTCTTTTTCGGCAAGGTTGTTAAAAAGATGGTAGTGTCGCAGCTCCAAAGGGCCTTGGAGGAGAGGGATTATCTAGATCTTTTCAGTCAGGTCAGGCCAGATTATGGCACTGAGATGGCATTGATCATGTTTGTGGATTACCTCTGATCAGCTCAGGACAGGGATGATGTATCTGTCCTAACCCTTCTTGATCTCTCAGCTTTCAATACCATCAATCATGGTATCCTTCTGGACTGGCTTAGCGGTTTGGGAATGGAGAGCATGGTTTTGTGCTGGTTAGCCTTCCTCTGAGGCTGATTCCAGTAGTTACTGGTGGTGGGAAAGGTGTCACCTTAGGCCTCTGTTATCTGGGGTGTCTCAGAGCTTGACTTTCTCCCCACTCTTGTTTAACATCTTTATGAAGCTGTTGGGCAAGGTCAGTTGTAAGCACGGGGTTAAGTGTCATCAGTATGCTGATGATATTCAGTTCTATATCTCTGTTCCAGATTGTCCAAATGATTTTTGTGTGTTTCACCAGATCTGGCAGGGTGGACATGCTCTGGGTCCCTTTTCTGAAACAAAGTCATCTAGTAGGGTTCAGGAGCCACGCTTTCTCTGTCATAGTTCTTGGAATTTGTGCTTGTTCTCTGTTTTGAGTCAGTTTTGTGAGGCACCTTGGTTGTTGTTATTCCTAAAAAGACTTAGGAAGGTGTTCTACAACTGCCAGTTATAGGTAGTCTGGGTTATGATGGCAATTGGAACTCGAATGTTCGTTGCTAAGTGATGCGGTCATGTGATGTTGCACTGTATGGTAGTCCCTGTTGCCATCATTAAGTAAGGATCGTGGGTCATTAAGTGAGGACCTCACATGACCATGACTTGCGGCTTCCTGCCAGTTTCCAACAAGCAAAGTCAATGGGGAAGGTGGCCATGGGGCAATGGGGAAGGAAGTTGCAAGTCCCGATCATGACAAGCAGGTTAGGCAGCTTGCAGGCCGGCGGGTGGGGAATGCTGTGGAGTGCAGGCAGGCACAAAGGTGGGTCTCAGCCTTACCAGGTAGACCAGACAGGTAACACAACTAATTCTACTTTATTGTAAGGTTACATTAACAGAATCTTGCAAGTCTGAAAATAGAATTCTCTTCCCATCTCCTTTACCCCTGAGAAATTAAGAAGGGTCTCTTCTGAGCCTCTTGCGCTGCCCACTATCCAGTTGCAGACTATGCTGTCTCTTATCTGACCGTTTCCTAGGCAGTGTCTCTGGGCCCAGTCTCCCAAGGTCATTTCCACATACCATTACAGGTGGGTGCTGCGGTGCAGCACAAGTGCGGGCAGGTGGGGGGTGCCACAGCCGGGGGTGTGTGCTGCGGCTCAGTGTGAGGGCAGACAAGTTTGTGCAATGGAGTGCGGGCAGGAGGAACTGCATGTGGACACGCACTATGGAGTGCAATATCCCTGGGATCTCGTACTCCATAGTGGGGCTCCTCAGGAGAAAAAGTGGTGGGAACTGGAGCAACTTACGGGAGCAACTTGCAACCTTCCCTGCCGGATTCCCCATTGACTTTGCTTGTGGGAAGCCAGCAGGAAAAGTCACAAATGGAGATCGCATTACTGCAGTTCACTGCAATGTCCTAATTGCAAGCCGGACACCCAAGCGCCCGGATTGCGATCACGTGACTGCGAGGATGCTGCGACAGCCACAACTTCACAGACCGGTTGTAAGTCCCCCTTGTTCAGTGCTGTTGTAACTCTGAACAGTCACTGAACGAATGGTCATAACTCAAGGACTACCTAGCTGCAGAGGACTTGTTTGCTGTCATTTCTGGGGTTCTTGTCAAGCTGAAGGGACATGTTACAGTGTTCCTGCTCCTAAATTTACTCTCTTATTTCATAGACCTACATGTGATTTGAGGCGGGCCTTCTCTGTGGTGGCACCCGCCCTTTGGAACATCTTGCCCCCAGAGTTGAGGCAGATCCACTCCCTTCCAACCTTTAGGAAAGAACTGAAAACCTGGTTCTGCCGCCTAGCATGGGAAGGGGGAAGTAATAGTTCCTCATGGGGGTGGTTATTTTCATAATGTCCTTCCTTTGTGTTAAGTTAATTTGCCAAATTGGATTTATAATTATTTAATTGTATTAATCAAACTGTAATTTTAAATTTTAAATTTTGTTTTAAATGCGATTTTATTGTAAATCGCCCAGAGTTCCCCGTTGGGGGAGATGGGCAGTCATATAAATTGAATAAAATAAAATAAATAAATAAATAAATTTTTAGCTCTTTTTTATCTAGCATACAGGCTACAATTCATTCCTCCTCGATATGATGAGCAAACAATAATATAAAATGGTATTTTAATTTTCAGGAGAAAAAAGTTGCTTTAGCTTGGAAAGTATACTCCCTGTACTCTTGAAGCACTTACATTTTTTTCTTAACTTCATCTTGCATAGTGTTTGAAATTGCAAGTGAGTTGCCCATACATTTCTTTTTTTCTTTCTAGTTCTCTTTCTTACACTAAAGATAAAGGACAAAATGATTGGAAATGTTACATTTGAGCAGATTTCTGTTTCTCAGAATAATCTGAGATGCAGTGTAGTTCTCTTGGCTTATTTGATGTTATTGTGCAAAATCTGGAGTTACCCATTAAGGTTGATGAGGTCCGACAGAGCGACAAAAGCCAAGGTACACTGTTGATAAAAGAGAATTAAGTTTGTCATGCATACCCTCATAACACGTATGTATGTGAGCTTTTTTTTTCATATTTCTGCTTTCAAGCTCATGTATAGGAAAAAGAACAGAGCTAGAATCAGAAGAGGTTTTCAAAAGACAAACAAGGGCAAGAGCTTGCACAAAGTGATGGATTTCTTCTTTTTTCATTTGAAATTCTCTTGTTCTGTATCACAAACTTGTTTTAAATCTTCCCTCAGTTTCCCAAATAACTTCTTATTTGGCATGGAGCATGATTGCTCAGTAAGTGTAAACCCAAAGTTCTTTAGATATGCAGAAACGTAGTTGGGCCTCTTTTTATGTCCCAACTGTGCTTTACAAAAATCTACATTTATGTACTGATCATAAATGTGAGAGACATAAAGTATACTGGTAATCATGAGTATTGCTATATACACTATATTTTATTCCTGGAAGAGCATCTCAGTGCTAGCCGCAGAATTTTTTGTTTTCTGAATACAGGAATTCAGGTAACATCATCTTTGTCCAGTATGGAACTCATCAACGATTACTGTATAAACAGTATATTTCTCATTACTTTCTGTCTCAAACAAGCCATCAAGGTGATTACAAAATTTGCTGCTCTTACTCTCCCAGTTAATTGCTCAGACTTGGTTTAACAGAATATCAGCCTTTAAAATGTGTAGAAGAGTGGCAAAGAATATAATGAGAACATAGTAATAATTCATTATTTTGAATCAGTGGGTGGTTTAAATAATATATTGAGGCTTATGCATCAATTTTAAAAATGTATTTGTGGTGGTATGAAACAAAACGTGTAATATACATTGTATTAAGATTGATTTCTAAACCAAATTATTTATCCTTTGATTTTCTAGTGTTCTAGGGTAAAAACTATATAGTTAATTTAATGAGCTATTAATATTAATATTAACTAGAAGTGTCAATTTGAAGGCTGTGGAATATTTAATATAAAAATGATGTAATACATACCACACAAATTAAATGCAGTTTGAAATACATGTTCATATACCATATATTTTATTTTTATTTATTTATTATTTTAATTTATTCCCCGCCCATCTCCCATGCAAGGGACTCTGGGCGGGTTACAATAATTAAAAATTTAAAAGCTATACAAAATAGGAAATATCTAAAAAACACAATCAATATAAAATAAATAATTTTATAATATTATTATAATATAATAAATAATATAGCTCTCTGCATCCAAGTATCAAATTTGGATCAGGTGTCTGCTAAATGAGGACTAGCCAGGGACAAAACAGCTGAAGATGAAGAAAATCATGAGGGACATCAGTGGATAGAAAGCAATGATATGTTATGTCAATGTTTCTCAACCTTGGCAACTTTAAGATGTGTAGACTTCAACTCCCAGAATTCCCCCAGAATTCTGGCTGGGGAATTCTGGGAATTGAAGTCCACACATCTTAAAGTTGTCAAGGTTGAGAAACATTGTGTTTAAATAGCAGAGAGAATGAAAAGTTAAAGAACTTGCAATCTCTTTCATTTTTCAGAGATGGCAATGACTTGTAAAAAGTTGATGTGTTCTGATATAATAGTATATTTCTTAGTAATTGTATAGTAAACTTTATGCTAAGCATTTCTATAATAAATTGCTTGCAACTAGGATTGTAGACAGTATTTAAGCAATTTGGAGGTAATGGAAAAATGTGTTGTCAAATTGGAAGTCCTCTATGCACATGGAAGAAAGTGATAGGAATGCTTGAGGTTGCTTTTCCCTATTTCAATACATCGGTATGTTGGAACAGCAACATTACATATGATCTGTTTGCATACTTCCTGATTCTTCCTGGTCTCTGGTTCCAGGCTTGGTTGCAATGACATCACAGAAATAATAAGGGAAACTAGACCATGTAACTTAAATTGTGATTAAACATGTTATTGCAGGCTTTAGAAGATTGCTCGTATGATTCCCTAGCTATACAGTAGTTGGTGGAGTTCTTAAATACCATTGATAACATTCAAGAGCATAATTGAGACTGGAAAGTAGTAGCAACCCCCTTGGTGCGTAGTTAAATGCAATAGCACCTCAATATAATGGGTTGAATTTCATACAATTTAATATAACCAGAAAAAGCACTTGGCTTTGATGCAGGATAGCTCATGTTGAAAGAATTGCTGTGGATATAGGTAGGTAGGTAGGTAGGTAGGTAGGTAGGTAGATAGAGTGAGTCACTATTTATTTATTTACTTATTTATTTATTGTGAGTCACTTTGACCAAGATTGTTTTGAAGAGCAGTATATCAGTTAACCTACTCTAATGTATTTAGTCTTCAACCTTCTCAGAAGTAGTGCCTAGGATCTACCAAGATCTAACTCTCTATAGTACTACTGAGAAGATCTGTGTCAGCACAGTTGGATTGTTTATTATGCTCTCTCTGATTTTACAACCCAATGCAGCATTCAGCAAAAACATAGCTTTTCACATCTCAACTCACCTTTGGTGCCAGCAGCTTCCGCAAAATAACACTGAAGTTGACATTTTACACTAATGATGCGACAGTAATTTAGTACAACCTAGAATAACAAAATCTTGTTGGCTTTCTCTTCACCTTGCATTCTGTATGCTCAATATAGGTAAAAGGTAAAGGTTTTCCCCTGCACAGTCATGTCCGACTCTAGGGGGCAGTGCTCATCTCCGTTTCTTAGCCTAAGAGCCAGCGCTGTCCGAAGATGCTTCCGTGGTCATGTGGCCGGCGTGACGCGCACGGAATGCTGTTACCATCCCACCGAAGTGGTACCTATTTATCTACTTGCATTTGCATGCTTTCGAATTGCTAGGTTGGCAAGAGCTGGGGCGACTGCGGGAGCTCACTCCATCACGCGGCGCTTGGGTCTCGAACCACCAACCTTCTGATCGACAAGCCTGGCGTCTTAACCACTGAGCCATCGCACCCCAATGCTCAATATACAGCTATTTTAATATACAGTATATTCAAAGGTAGAAAACTGTATCATCATAATTAGTGTATATTAGATTTTCCTCAAAACATGAGAGATTTAAATAAATCCTTTATAGAAAAGAATTAAAATAAAATAGGAGGAAGGAATGGTAAGTGCTGTGAGAAAACCTAATGTCCTAATCTATTTGAACTGATTGAGTAGCTGTAGGATGTTGATGTTTAGGCTAATGTGAAGCATGCTTTGATAATGAAATAAAGTGTGTATTGTCTTTTCCCCATGGAAAGTGGGTGAGGACAGGAATCCTGCAGTTGGAGTGTTCATATTAATGAGAAAAAAGGAACTTAGTTCTTCCATACATTACATTTGTTTAATGTGGTGTATATCTTGGTTACAATTTTAATGGATAGGTAATTCTCTTAAAATTATTTTCAATAGAGAGGGGGCAAAGATTTATCACACTTCAGTGCTTCCTATAAGTAAAAATCCTGAAACTAATATAGTTCTGAGAGTCTGATCTTAATGAATAACATAGGCCTAATCAATCTTCTAATCTTGTTAGTTAACTGCTTTACAGTAGTTTTGTGTATAGAACTTTTAGCAGGACATGTCCATGGATAATTAAGAGGTTTGAGGTTCTTGCTCAGTAATTTTGCTGCTGTGTGTTGAGATACAAGTTAGGAAGGAACCAAAAACCAAAATAAACAAATGGAATATGTTTTTAAATTGATTGCTGTGACAAATGGACAGTTAGTTATGCAATAGCATACTTAGTACATTTCTTTAAAATCCTAGCTTCAGGCTGAAGCTGTTTTTCTGCAACTGTATTGAAAATAATCTTTCAAGTTTCGAACTGAACATTATGTATGATATAAATAGGTATTAACATTCATATAAGGCTGCAATCCAGTAAAGACCTGGCTGCAACCCTGCTTCGATGTACTTCATTGTATGCACAAAGTAAGACTTAGTTCTTAACTTATAGGATGACGCTGATTTTAGTAGACTTCTCTGTTTATTTTTTATTTTATTACTCATATTTCTGGACTGCTTCCCCAAAAGACATTAGGCAGCACTGTGATTGTCTATAATATCCAGGATCCAAAGAATTGTGCAGCTGAAAATAGGGATTTTAAAAATAGTTTGTGTTACATCAGAGATAATAGTATGTGTGTTTGAAGTTCAAAGTAAAACAAACAAATAATTCTACAAAACCAATGCTTTAGTTTTGCTTGATATGACACTAAGAAATGCCTCTCTTTAAACTTAATGAAATACTGTACCAATAGTTGAAGGACAAAATTGTTTTAATAGTGAATTATTTATTCTTGTAACTGAGTGTGTAAAATAGTGAAATTGCTAATTGTTTTTTTTTTAAAAAAAGTTTGAAAATACATTAGAAAAGTATAGTGCATTTGCCCTCAATTAAAAGTGCCATATATTTAGTAAACTTTTGTTAGACGAGAAAGTGTGTGTGTGTGTGCGCGCGCGCGCACGCTGTGAATTTTCCTGTATGGAGTAAATGTCACTCTGTTCAAATCTTAAGCTTTGCTGCAAGTCAAGACTTGTACTATTCAGCTAGGTTGTCATAGAAACGCAGCTAACTGTCATCTCAACTCAGGCTGCTGATGGTTTTATTTGTAGGTTTGTGGGATTATTAAAATTTAACAAAAATTATTGATTTACTTTTTATTTACACTGCCTTGTGTTTGCTTTTAGAAGTTCAGGCTGCATAAAAGCTTCTTGTAAGAAATAAAAAATGCTAAACTCATATTCATCAAATGCTGTTTATGCTTTATCACCTTTTATTTACAAGGTGAGATGTATTTTGTGGCAACAGAGTAATCTTATATTTTACAAATAGTTTTTTCATTTTGTTTGTTTCAGTGAGGAAAAGCCTCAAATTCACTTTTAGCTTGACCTTCATTTAACATAAGAGATACCTGTCAAAAAAAATCATGGGATGGGTGTATCAGCATGCCTAATATTGGAAGTTTCTCACTTTAGTCATATTGTCTTGAAGACTGGCAGAATGCTTCAGTGAACTGAGCTTCTGAAAATATATGTTGTTTGTACAGTATATGTGTGTAGAAGCAAAATTGCTTAATTTTCACTCATAAGTAAAACAGCAAAACTTACAGTAACTTTATCTAATGGTCCGTGGATCAATGCTTTTATGCAAATATTTGCAAGACTGCAATTAGCTTTTCACTTTGGTTGCACATTTGATGTCCAACTTCTCATTGAATCTTATTATAGAGAGGTGATGCCTAGAATTCAATTCCAACTTGCATATTTCCCTTCAAAGTGCACAGATAATATGTGCATTGCAAGAGTAATTCACAATAAAGATGTACAAAAATGCAATTATGCGTTAATGGCCACCCAACCCACAAGCTGTAGGCTGTGTTAGGTTTATGATTGTAATTGTTTTCCATCTGTCAAGAATGAAGGAGCACAGGTAATTTGTTTGATTTATGCTCTGCGCTCTAATTTGACATTGAGTCTTCATGACTGGTAACAACTTTGTTCAGTGTTAGATTTACTGACTAAAATTGCTTCTTGCTGGACACTTTGACACATTGTTTTAGACAACCGTTGTTGATTGTTGACATGTCTATATTAATCCCCTTTCTTTAAAAAAAAAAGCTGCCATAAAGCCATCTTAACACAAAAATACTTAAGGTGTAGTAACAAACAAAAGAAAAGAAAAGAAATGTAGACCTTTTTACCACAGCTTCTGCATCTCAGGTTTGTGAGGATACTATCAATTAAAATATTTCAGTATCTTATTGTACCATAACTATCTCACTGTCCTATAAGTACACTTAAATTAAAACTTCATTAAGAAAGAATACAATATTTGATGTAAAAGAATAATAATAAATAATGCCCCCAATATATAATCCAAAAGAAGGAGCTAATACTTTTTTTAAAATTAAAATGTTTGTTTAAAAAATGTTTGTTATCTAGCTTGTTGGGAGGCAGGATGAAAGTTGAACTAAATAACACTGAAAGCCTGAAAACAACAACCTTTTAAATTTGTTTGTATGTTGTACTAATAAAAGCCCAGAATATGTCAATTTTCTCCAGCAAAGGAGATTGTTACCTTGTCATGGTGCTGGAGCTTGAGCACCTCAATGAAACCATGAGCTAAACCGTGAAGGGACACCCAAGACGGGAAGGTCGTGGCAGAGAGGTCAGACTAAATACAATCCCTGGGGAAGGTAATGGCAACCCACCCCAGTATTCTTGCCGTGAAAACTAAATGGATCAGTACAACCAAAGATATGTCGGTATACCATCGGAAGATGGGACTCCCAGGTCGGAAGATGGTCAAAATGCTACTGGGGAGGAACAGAGGATACGTTCAACTAGCCCCAGACGTGATGACGCAGCTAGCTCAAAGCCGAAAGGACGGCTAGCGGCCGACGGTGCTGGTGGTGAACGACGAATCCGATGTTCTAAAGATCAACACACCATAGGAACCTGGAATGTAAGATTTATGAGCCAGGGCAAATTGGATGTGGTTATTGGTGAGATGTCAAGATTAAATATAGACATTTTAGGTGTCAGTGAACTGAAATGGACTGGGATGGGCCACTTCACATCAGATGACCACCAGATCTACTACTGTGGACAAGAGGACCACAGAAGAAATGGAGTAGCCTTCATAATTAATAATAAAGTGGCTAAAGCAGTGCTTGGATACAATCCAAAAAACGATAGAATGATCTCAGTTCGAATTCAGGGTAAGCCATTTAACATCACAGTGATCCAAATATACGCCCCAACCACAGATGCTGAAGAAGCAGAAGTAGATCAGTTCTATGAGGATCTGCAGCACCTACTAGATAATACACCAAAAAGAGATGTTATTTTCATTACAGGAGACTGGAATGCTAAGGTGGGTAGTCAGACGACACCTGGAATTACAGGCAAGCATGGTCTGGGAGAACAAAATGAAGCAGGACATAGGCTGATAGAATTTTGCCAAGACAACTCACTGTGCATAACAAACACTCTCTTCCAACAACCTAAAAGACGAGTTTATACATGGACTTCACCAGCTGGTCGACACCGAAATCAGATTGACTACATCCTTTGCAGCCAAAGGTGGCGGACATCTATACAGTCGGTAAAAACAAGACCTGGAGCTGACTGTAGTTCAGATCATGAACTTCTTATTGCAAAATTTAGAATCAGACTAAAGAGAATAGGGAAGACCCACAGATCAGTTAGATATGAGCTCACTAATATTCCTAAGGAATATGCAGTGGAGGTGAAGAATAGATTTAAGGGACTAGATTTAGTAGACAGGGTCCCGGAAGAGCTATGGACAGAAGTTCGCAACATTGTTCAGGAGGCGGCAACAAAAAACGCCCCAAAGAAAAAGAAAACCAAGAAGGCAAGATGGCTGTCTGCTGAAACACTGGAAGTAGCCCAAGAAAGAAGGAAAGCAAAAGGCAACAGTGATAGGGGGAGATATGCCCAATTAAATGCAAAATTCCAGAGGTTAGCCAGAAGAGATAAGGAATTATTTTTAAACAAGCAATGTGCGGAAGTGGAAGAAGACAATAGAATAGGAAGGACAAGAGACCTCTTCCAGAAAATTAGAAACATCGGAGGTAAATTCCAGGCAAAAATGGGTATGATCAAAAACAAAGATGGTAAGGATCTAACAGAAGCAGAAGAGATCAAGAAAGGGTGGCAAGAATATACGGAAGATCTGTATAGGAAGGATAATAATATTGGAGATAGCTTTGATGGTGTGGTCAGTGAGTTAGAGCCAGACATCCTGAAGAGTGAGGTTGAATGGGCCTTAAGAAGCATTGCTAATAACAAGGCAGCAGGAGACGATGGTATCCCAGCTGAACTGTTTAAAATCTTGCAAGATGATGCTGTCAAGGTGATGCATGCCATATGCCAGCAAATTTGGAAAACACAAGAATGGCCATCAGATTGGAAAAAATCAACTTATATCCCCATACCAAAAAAGGGAAGCACTAAAGAATGTTCAAACTATCGAACAGTGGCACTTATTTCACATGCCAGTAAGGTAATGCTCAAGATCTTGCAAGGTAGACTCCAGCAATTCATGGAGCGAGAATTGCCAGATGTACAAGCTGCGTTTAGAAAAGGCAGAGGAACTAGAGACCAAATTGCCAATATCCGCTGGATAATGGAGAAAGCCAGGGAATTTCAGAAAAACATCTATTTCTGTTTTATTGACTATTCTAAAGCCTTTGACTGTGTGGATCATAACAAATTGTGGCAAGTTCTTGGTGGTATGGGGATACCAAGTCATCTTGTCTGCCTCCTGAGGAATCTGTATAACGACCAAGTAGCAACAGTAAGAACAGAGCACGGAACAACGGACTGGTTTAAGATTGGGAAAGGAGTACGGCAGGGTTGTATACTCTCACCCTACCTATTCAACCTGTACGCAGAACACATCATGCGACATGCTGGGCTTGAGGAATCCAAGGCTGGAGTTAAAATCGCTGGAAGAAACATTAACAATCTCAGATATGCAGATGATACCACTTTGATGGCTGAAAGCGAGGAGGAGTTGAGGAGCCTTATGACGAAGGTGAAAGAAGAAAGTGCAAAAGCTGGGTTGCAGTTAAACCTCAAAAAAACCAAGATTATGGCAACGAGCTTGATTGATGACTGGCAAATAGAGGGAGAAAAAGTGGAGGCAGTGACAGACTTTGTATTTCTAGGCGCAAAGATTACTGCAGACGCTGACTGCAGCCAGGAAATCAGAAGACGTCTACTTCTTGGGAGGAGAGCAATGGCAAATCTTGATAAAATAGTTAAGAGCAGAGACATCACACTGACAACAAAGGTCCGCATAGTTAAAGCAATGGTATTCCCTGTAGTAACCTATGGCTGCGAGAGCTGGACCATAAGGAAGGCTGAGCGAAGGAAGATAGATGCTTTTGAACTGTGGTGTTGGAGGAAAATTCTGAGAGTGCCTTGGACTGCAAGAAGATCAAACCAGTCCATACTCCAGGAAATCAAGCCAGACTGCTCACTTGAGGGAATGATATTAAAGGCAAAACTGAAGTACTTTGGCCACATAATGAGAAGACAGGATACCCTGGAGAAGAAGCTGATGCTAGGGAAAGTGGAAGGCAAAAGGAAGAGGGGCTGACCAAGGGCAAGATGGATGGATGGTATTCTGGAGGTGACAGACTCAACCATTGGGGAGCTGGGAATGGTGATGGCCGACAGAAAGCTCTGGCGTGGACTGGTCCATGAAGTCACGAAGAGTCGGAAACGACTGAACGAATAAACAACAAAAATGTCAATTTTATGGTGTGCTATAAAAGGCATCAATTTAAATCAGTATTGAATTGGAGAGGAGGTGACTAATTGCAAATGTGCTTCTGCACTGTGTCATGTCTGAAGCCACCTCATGTTTAATTCTTATATTCAAACAGATTTCAGCAAAATAGTTCTGATTAAATGGACTTTTGGCATATATTTGAATCTGTTCATCATACAGTTTTATAGAAAATTTGAAAAGTTCTCAATTTTTTTAAAAAATACCATTCTCACAGCCTAGCATTAAAGGTGTCTCCTTTTTTCAACCCCTACTCCTCCGTAATCTTGCTTTCAATAAATAACTAAGTAGCACTTACAGTACAATGGTGTTGATTAATATAATTTATTCTGTTATATGAACTGGTATAGTGAAATAAGAGTTGGCTTTTTGTTTCATACATAGCTGCTAAGATGGGTGGACAGAATAGTCTTCAACCTATGGCCATGTTATGGTTAGAACTACTAGCATTCCCAGGCAGCATCAGAGAACTTTCAGCGGTGGTTGCTCTCTAGTATTCTGTGGCTAGTATCAGTACATAAGGATTAATGAAGAACTGATGTCTCTCTTTATTCTTGAACTGTTTCTTAATACAGGAAGATGTCAGTGAAGAAGAGCCTAAACTGAAGTATGAAAGGCTTTCTAATGGGGTTGGAGAAATTATTCAAAAGGATATAGCCAGTTGTATGACAGTCCATGAGAAAGTAAGTTGTTAATTTTGAAAAATATGCATGACCATGTTTTTGCTTTATTTCTTTCTTGTACTTCTATTTGTTATGTTGTGCTAAACAATAGGAATTTGGGGTATGTAATTAATATCAGTAGCTCCAAATGAAGAAAGAAGCCTGCAAGCTTGTAGCCCAAAAATCCAATTTTGAACATATTTGAGAAGAATAGAAGTGAAGACAGTTCTGTTCAAATGTTGGTATTTACCCTATATATTAAAAAATGAATCCGATATAAAATATAAATAATAATGAATACTCCTGTACTGTTAAAGAGTATGACCCTACAGTATATTTATATCAGTCATCTATATTGACGTTAATTTGATCTCTACTGCATGAACAAGCTATATTAAATTTTCTCTTATTCACTTTAATTGCAGTTTCATAAATGTTACATAAGTTATATAATTATGTTGTAATTATAACTACTCATGTGGGTAGTTTATAATCAAAGAAGCAACTCATAAAAGATGGCAATAGTGAGTTTTTCTGTCTTGTCAGGCCCAGACCAAGAACGACTCTGAGTCAGTGAATTCCAACTCTAGTTCTTTATTGTTCTTACCGTATAGACAGAATCTTGCCAGACTAAAGCTACTCTAACTAACCTAAGGGTAAATAACCTAGGAAGGCTCTAGGGCGGAGCTACCTTGAACCTCTTAACTTTCCCAGCAACAGTGTCCGGGCTGTGAATCTGCTTATCTGCTTGGAATGCGTTCCCTCCCTGGGAACCAGCGGCAGCGTCGGAATCCACCACATCACCCCCTCCTTCAGGAACACATTCCATCACAGTCTTGAATCTTTTCACAGAGTGAAAACTTACCCTGGAAGCAACTTTTACTTGTAGATCTCAAAATATAATACTAAATCTTTCCCTCATACAATTTATGTGAAGTTTTCTAAATCAAATAAGGATTGGGCCAAAGTGCTACATGCTTCCATTTTTAAAATATTCACATTCCCAAGGAACAATGACAGGCTTTCCAAAGAATTATTTCTGAGGCTCTATAAAATTTGGACTGTCCAAGCTTTGTGCAGCTCTACGGGCTCATTCATGTGTCTCCTAGTATTCACAGGACCTTGCTGCTGAGATTTAGTAGCTAAATGCCATTTTTGGTGGTGTAGTGTTTTTCTTTCTTTCTTTTAATTCAAGTTGTAAAATCAGTGTTGTGGGATTGCTAGCACATACACTTTCGGTAAAACAGACAGACAGACAAAACCCTGAAATAAAATCATGCACAATGTATATTATTCAAGCATCCATGGATGTGTGTAAGGTATGTATTTCTGTACCATTCTTCAACAAAGGAAATGCTCTTTGCTACCTCCTTTTATACAAACATAGCATGCATCTGCTGATACTGAAAAGACTCTTTATACTGGGAGGGGCTGAGGCTTATTGGACTTGTCAATCAATATCAGTTCTGCAAATTGATGTTGAAGGTTGTTGGGCTCCTGTGATTTGACAGCTTGCAATTTTAATCTGGAGGTATGGTGTTTACTTTTTTAAAGAAGCAAATGTCTTAGACCATGGTATAAACTGTTTCCATATTTGGAATGATCCAGGTACTCTCCTAATTATAGTGTCACAAGGAACAACACAATAGCAGAGTTGTTTCAAGTAACTGAGCACTTTTGGTTTTCTAACAAACTGGACTATTTATGAGCAGGATCAATAATGTTAGAAGCTGATGTAGAGCGTCTTTTAGGAATTGGTCTCACACAATGCTGAGGCTAAAAATTGAAGGTGGAGTGTGCATCCTCCCTACATTATGCCCTATGAGTAAATAAGAAGAAATAACACTATGATAGATGTATTTTCTGATTAAAACAATTTACTTTGCTCAGATTATAAAATCTGGTTTATATTTAGACTAGTTTCCCTCCAGAAGTATTATTTTTTTTCTCTTTCAATGCTCAAACATATTTTCACTGGACTTGCTGTCTGCATTGGATGACTAATCGTCATGGCACCCAGTGCATTCAAGCAGGCCTGTGCGGTGGAATAGTCATACCTAGTTATGTCTGCACACCTGATGTTTTATTAACTAGTATTGATTTTTTTACCCGGGGGACTTTTTTCTTCCTGTAAAAAGGCAACCTTGCAGGAGTGAAAGGCATTGCAGGGGATGAATTTCTAATGAACCTCTTCTCTCCTCGCCTCTCTTTCTCTCTTTTTTGACTTCTCTTTAATGTGGCTTCATATTTTAAGTGCCTGAACTGAAATTTCATTTTAAGCAATTCCATTTTGATAAATCCTTTTAAACCTTGACTTTCTGTAAGGTTATTAAAAAAAAAAAAGATTGTGCTGCTTGACTGACATGCTTAGTAGTGCCTGTAAATTTGAGCATTTCATTATAGGCTGCAATGAAGCGTGTTCACATGCAATGAAATACAGAGAATTTAGCAGTCTGACCACTTGAGTAATGCCAAAGGAAGGAAAGGCACTCTGTTTTATACCAAGCAGCAACAAACTTTTTGATATCATATTTTAAATCCATTTTTTTTATCTGCATGATGGAATAGCACCTAAGACCCTTCTGCATTATTTTGAGTATTCTGTGTGCTCATGCAGCACATACCTTTGTGCAGCTTTCACTCAGTCGGTTTTTTCCCCAGGCTGGCTTCCTAATTGTCTCTGTGTCTAAAAGTTGTGACTGTGAAATCAGAGCAGACTGTGTAATTTGCAATGCAAAATTCTCTGTGTTGACCGGGGACTTGTTTGCTAAAAGAGAGATCTGCCATTTTCAAAAAGAGGGGATTGGAAAGTTTTCTAGGCTTGTAGAAATAATGTAGTTGCTTGTTGGGAAATTAGGAATTGACCTGGTTTTACCATACAGATGGAGTCATGTTTATAAAGAAAAAGAAACAGCCCTTACTGATTGTGTCATGCCTGTAATTGGAGAGGATGGCACCAGCACCCATTGTCCTTCTTTCTCTTTTCATGATTTAATCTGTACACACCACCAACTCTACCCACATTTTCTTCATAGCATTCCCCTTCCAGGTTCCAAGCACCATCTTCCAGCTTGCCTCTAGCCTGTTATCAGAGGAAAATTGTTCACAAGCAGTGGTATCTTTATTCAGTAACCCAAGGGTTTGCAACCTTGTTCAGTTGGTGGACACCACCATACAATTTTGCATGAAGTTTAATGTATTTATAACACATATAAGCAGTTTTGGTTAATAAGGCCAAAATCACATAAGATCTTGTCTGCAAGAAGAGATTTCACAAGATTTCAGCTGTTTTTAATATTGTATTATTATGCTTCTCCTCCTCCTCCTCCTCCTTTACAAAAAGGTTACTGGAACGCTCTAGCGTTGTCATGACTGTCATGGTGCCATTCTGTCAGTCCCTCCGGTAATCTGAATATTGCTCTGAAGTTTAAAGATCATAAGCTTTATATTGTTCTGAAGGTTAAAGATCATTCCACCTGGCGGGGTCCAGGAGATGAGCCTTCTCTGCAGTGGCACCTGCCCTCTGGAACATTCTGCCCCCAGAGGTGAGGCGGGCCCCTTCACTCCCGGCCTTCCGGAAGAATTTGAAGACCTGGTTCTGCCGCCTCACCTGGGATGGGAAGGGCAATAGTTCCTCCTGGGGGTGGTTGGCGCCATAGAGCCCTCATTAGATAAGATCTTATCGCTACTTGGATTTTATATCTAATTTTATTCTTTATTTATACTGGTTATTTATATTGTATTTTATGTGTTTATAGTTTTAATGTTAATTTTATTCTAAACCACCCAGAGTCCCCCTTTTTGGGGGAGATGGGCGGTGATAGAAATTGGAAAAATTAATAAATAAAATAAGCCACAAAGGGCCAGAAGGAGAACTGGCTTTTATGTTGCTGAGTTTTCTAGTAATTGAGTATTTCATTTCTATCTATTTTTTAAACTGGTCAAGTACACAATAAGTGAGAGTTTTAAATTTTTACAATTTCACTCTCAAGTACAGTATATGCTTTATCTTAAAGCCCCTGTTTCAGATGTCATTTGTGTTTTGCTGTTACAATCTTTGAGTAGGTTGTAGGAATGTTATTGCATGATTCATGGTTGATAGCTGATGTGCATTATCACAGTAATATTTAGTAAAAAGAAACAGTATGTTGTAATACTCTCCCTGTTTTGTAATTTCACTGGATAATGTCTTTCTCCCATTTTTTCCTCTTTAGTTTTTGGCACTTGGAACACATTATGGCAAAGTTTATTTGTTAGATGTCCAGGGAAACATCACACAAAAGTTTGACATTGTAAGTACAGATTTCTTTACTATAAGACCATTGCAGCCTAAAATATTGTGTTTGAAATCAATATAATGTTTATAATTAAGTTGTTCTTCTTTATGTAGTAGTTTTATTGTTGCCATGCCATTGGTGTTCAGCAGAACATAATGATGTTTTGGGTCTTGAATATGAGAACACAAGATTGAATGATTGATCAGTTGATTGATTGCAGTCCACATTAATGCCTTTGGGCAGTTTACAGAAAAATCTAAAACCATATAAAAATTCTAACTCTTAGTTAAAACAACTGGGTAAAAAGACAGGATTTAAGCTTTCTCCTAAACTGTAATGAAGAAGGGGGCTTTTACTCCAGTGACAATTTAGTGTACAGTATTAGTTCATCACAGAAAAATCAGAATTTGCTGTTCATATTAGACGTTTCCATGGTTGGAATCTCCCCACCCCCACCCTGGGATCTAAGAATGACTGTGTAGGGGAAGGAGGTCCGATAGGTAATGGGTGCCTAAGCCGTATAAGACTTTTTAAAATTGCTTTTTAATTCATAACAAAGAAAAAAGAAGAACAAAACACAAAGATAATGATGGAGATACATACATTGTCAGAAGAAGAAGGAAAAAAAAACATAAGTGCTTTAACAAAAAAGTGAAATAAATACAACAGAAAAAAACATGTTAATATATTATTATGACAGTAAACAATTACAATTCTATATATACTTATCTAATGCAAATATTATTCAAGTACATACGTATTTCTAATACATTTATATGACTATCATGTTTTTTTAACCTATATTTTGTATAAATGAGTCCCATATTTCATTCTACTTGTCCATACAAAGTCTACTGTACATCTATAGGCAATCCGCTCATAAGTAGCAAGGGCAGTCAGGTCTTCAATTCATTGAATAATAAGCCATGTAAGTCTTATATTGTAAGACTTTATGTGCCAAAGTGAGCATCTTGAATTGAAAATGTCAGCCCGTTAGGCCAGACTAATAAACCAGTGCCGTATAGGTCAGGACTACTTTTATTGTCACAGCTATAGTAGCAGAATCTTGCAGGTATGAATGTGCTTCCCCCTCCCTCCCTTTAACTCCATGTGAACTCAGGAGGGGCTTGTCTGAGACATTTTCTCAAGTTATTTTCTTGGCCCAGGCTCAGGCCCTGCTTATCTGACTGTTGCCTTGGTAGTAGCTCTTCCTTCTGTCCTTCAAGACCATTCCCTATGTCCTCTACAGAAAAAAAAAACTGGTAGTCAGTGGAGCTGTTTCAACACAATATATATTAAGGCAATGAGTTCCAAACCTGTGAATGATCATTCCTAGTAGCTCCACATAGAGATTAAATAAGGTTGTTTCTTTGCAAACTCCAGGTCTGAATCCAGACTGAAATGGGTCTAGATAAGTAGTTTCCTCCAAGAGTTCCTGGAGCTGCAGTACCACTACACAGATATTATAAATCAAAGCCATAGACATCTTAGGCATGATAGTACCCTAAGCGGTATCAAACTCAACATGAATTCAAGAGATTTGATGGTAAGCAACTATTCAAATTACTTAAAGTAGCACTGAGATACAGTAATACTAGGAGGCCAGCTGCAGCCTCAAAGGATTTCATCATCTGCCCAACATCAACATCCCTAAAGATTTTCTGCTGACACAATCAGAAGAGGAGACCATAGCTTCTTTTTCTAGATTTTATGATGGCAAATATATACTTGTCGGGCTTCCCCAGCAAGGACTCAGCAGTAAATCACTTGTCACCAGACAGTTCACACCTTTGTTCAACTTTTAAACATATTTTGGCAGAAGGTTTACAAACTCAAACTTTGTCGGATACAAGAATCAAACTATAAACAGCAGTTGGATGATTACTGTGGTGCAAAGAGTCAGGGACTTTTATACAGTATTCTCTCAATAATTTAAATTTAAGACTTCTGGGTAAGAAATGGCAAACTGAAGACATCTCCATCCAAAACAGCATATCAGCTGAGTCCTGGAATCGGCCACAATTGCATTGTCTTTGAATTCAGCTTTAATTTGTTCTCCTATATGCAGTCCTTTCCTGTCTGGGGACGTGCAGAAATCTTTGAAACATCCACTGTATCCATGTTGACCACAGCAGAATGAAGAGCTGGTGAGTAGACTGGCTCTTTGTAATTCCTGTACAAGGAGAGGACTTGAGATCATCCACAAGTGCTCCAGACAATTGCTTCTCATGAGGAGACCGCAAGACAGTGGTCTCCATCGGGTTTAGAGCTCTGGGAGACAGGGGAATAGCCATCTTGCTCAAACCATGGTTGGCGCCTTTGATTAGAACTTTGATTTTGGAAAGTTACAAATGGACTAAGGGTCCAGAGGGATTTGAAATAAGATTTTGGAATTAATTATAAGAATCCGTCCAGTGGGAAAATGCTTTTGTTTTGAATTCTTTAAAAAAAACATGATAGGATGGGACTTTGAAGGTTGGATACTAGAGGGAACTAGAAGGAACTAAAGATTACATTAAAGAAGAACACTTATATTCGACTTACCAATACAGAATGAAGCAACATATTTTAACATTGGACATATTGAAGGATATTTTTGAACAATGGACCCAGAAGTTAATTTTCAGAGCGTCTGCCTCTATAGATAGACTGTGTTTAAAAGATGTTATGGAAGAGGAACAAGTATTACCTGACAAGATTGAGACTGATCTGAAAGTGGATTTAAAAATGACAGGCTACAAGAATGTTATGGAAAAAGATGCTACACTGGACATACAAAAGAAACTGATTGATGTCTTAATAATTGAAAGGGATATACGAATAACAAATGAAGAGAGTGACATGGATAATTTTCCTATTTTGGATTTACAAAAGAGGCTTGTTAAAGCTTTGAAGAATTTTGTGAGAGAGGAAAAAGAAAAAAATAAAAGAAATCAAGTTCTAGGACATTATTTGGAGGGACTAAAGATCAAGAACGTTAAAAGTAAAAGAAAGTATAAAATTGGTTATTTGATCAAGGTTAAAATAGATATGTTATCTCTGGTAACCCTTTTGCTGACATCAGATCTGAAATGATGAGGTTTTTTTTATAGATAAGAGATGAGATATGGGAAGAAAAGATCATTGTGTTTTAAGAGTTGATAAGTTTCTAAAATTGTTTATACTTGTGATGAAGGGGGAAATCATTTCTTTATATATTTATTTTCTTTTTCTTTACTATATTCTTATTTTTCTTTCTTTTCTATTTTCTTTTATTGTTACAATTGTAATTTTTACTAAAATTATTATAAAAAAAGAATTTAAATTTAAGTTGTCTTGCTCCTACCTCTCTGAATTAACAGATACTGGGTGTGGTGCTCAATGGCCTTGAAGCTTGGAGGTTGTGGTATGTTTACCTAAAGCTGTCTCTTGAGTGCTTGTTCTTGCTTTGTCAGCCTCAGTTCCTATACCTATGTCTTATTGGACTCATCCTTAGATTTGTGCCAGAGTCTTTCAAGCTGTCATGCTTCTTTACACATAAGTGCTCTCTATACTGCTGGGAGCTACAAATTCTAATGCAGGACAAGAGATGTTTCAAAGCCACCATATCAACTGTCTAGGAGGGTTTGTTATTCCATGTTTCAGCCACACTGCTGATAGGGCAGATGGTCAGATTTGAGAAAACATACCCCAAACCTGCTTGGAATCCATCTGGATCCTTTACCCTTCAGAGGTAGATGAACCCAAACTGGTCCCTACACTTGCTGTAGTAGCCCAACTTTCATCAGGAAGTCATCCATCTAGGGCAAGGGCACCAATTCTGGGACCCCCATGTACTGATCTCTCTCCACTAAAAACAAAACAATTCCCTAGATTGAGGACGTGATCAGCCTCATGAATAGATTCTAAGAATTTTGTCCATATTTGCATGAAAAAATAATTGTACAGCTCCCTAAATCTGAGACAGAACTTCCTTCCAGGTCTAAGCCATTTCTGAAAGAAGATGGACTTCTGAACATGGCCTGGTTCATCAGCTTGTGATAGTAAAGCAACAGAAAACAGACTTAAATGGCAAAATCTAACATATTGTGAAAAGGCTTTGACTCATTCAGCAATGGTTTGTCCTTTCTCTTTCAGCCATTCTGATCCCTCAGTTCTCTGGAGTAAATTTAGAGGTGGGGATGGGGACTGCAGAGAAGAGAAGGGGATAATCCTCCTTTGGGATCCACTGGAAAATGCTATTCCCCTCAATGGATGGATAATTGGATACCACCCAATGAGTTTAACTGCAAATAGAAATATATAATTTATAATAGAGGTTATATGCTGTTGTGTTTAATAAATGAACAGTGGGCTAGATCCAAACTAAGGCTATGATCCTGAAACCAGTGGAAATAAGCTCCATTGAACACAGGTAGACTTATTTCTGAGTACATAAATAAAATTGGGTTAGAGTCCAAACTGACGGCTGACAGGAAGCTCTGGCGTGGGCTGGTCCATGAAGTCACGAAGAGTCGGAAGCGACTGAACGAATAAACAACAAAAAAGAGTCCAACCTTATTTGACTGTAATACTATTATTAAGTATTTTCATAAGAAATTTCTCATTAAAAAATTAGTCTAAAAATCGCAATGAGTAGAGTCATCATAAAGTGCTTTTTCATGCATTTACACCCTATTGCACAAGGAGATAGTCATTTGTATGGTTATAATTAGGAAAGTTCATCTGCATCTTTTGGATGCTTCTGGCCCCTATATCCTTACACTGTTGATTGTTAATGTGCATCCTATCATATGGAGATGCCAAAAGTAATTGAAAATTGACTGAGTGCCTTTCTACTTCAGTTTATCTACTGCAAATATATAAAGCTAATATTTTATGTGAATGTCCTGAAGCATGGTCTCTTAAGGGATTGTATTGATTGAAGGAGAAGATTTTTTATTGTTTATTGTAGCTTCTTGTGATCCTAGAAAAAAATGCATTACAGAATTTATGTAAAGTCATATTCCGAGACATAAAATATACCATATGTGGGTCTTTTTGCTGAAGAATACACACAACACACTCCTGTGTAGGACGATCACATATACAACTGGGCAAATGGTTCTGAAACAATTGTCTGTTCTTGTCAAAATATCTTGACAGAACATGTGTTCTGAAGCTGGAATAGTAATCTTTCACAGGAAAGGTGAGAGGCTATTTTAAAAATAATAATTACACAATTTTTTCATGTAACTCAGGCCTTAGAAACAATATTTTTCGGGAAATTTTCATGCACAGTTTTAGTATGTTTGACAGTGACCTTACCTGATATTAGTGAAAGCCGTGTTGGTGGTATTCTGGTTGTTTCATGTTTGTAGCAGACTTCATATCTATAGTGTATTCTGTGGGGTTCTTATACCAAATGGGAGGTCTCTGTGAACAGGTATTCCCACAGTTTTGATTTCAGAAGTATAATAGGTAGTCCCAATAAAAATGAATGCATCTTTTCCTATCAGAGCCCTGAAACTGATAGGAACTGCTGGTTGGAACTGCTCATTTGAGCCGTGTAAACTTGGTCTGCTCTTGACTCTTCCCCCCTGCCCCCTATCAATAAGCAGAATACATAGTTTCTTGCTAATTACTATAAAATCAGGTCAGCAAGTATCTTGTAAATAGTCAGTTAATAAAAGTGGATTTCCAGGTTTATCTGTGTCCTGCCTGTGTCTTTCACTATCCCTAAAATTATTCTCAGCTGAACCTATGGCACAGTGCTCTTCAGTTAGTTTTTGATTGCCAAAGCGTTAGCACTTTTTTCTTGAGCTGGTCATCCTGCTTTATTGGAATTCTTTATTTTCCCTTCTGATTTTTAATTTATGCTTTTTAGTTGTTTTCAAAACCCTTCAGAGTTGGGTTTTTTTTTCTCTTCAGGAAATCTTGTTTTCCCATTACAGGCTTCCAGCCTTCAGCCTCATTTCCTGAGTGCCAGCATTGTAGGAACAAACTCCCCCCCAACCCTTGTGGGTATAAACAGTGCATTTTCCCCCATTGGTAAAGGCCAAACAATAGACAATAATTTATGAGCCTCTATCTGGAAACAAGCTCTAAAGGTGGCAGACAAGAGTTTTCATCTTGATATGACATGACAGCTTTTGCAAGATTCTTCTCTCCTCCTAGATACTAATGTTGCAGCTGAGTTTCAGCCCAGCGTGGCTGAAAGACTGAGCCCCTTGCCGAAAGATTGCTGTATTCTTCTCAGTCAGTCAGGACTGCATCTGCTAAGGCCACATAAGCTCAGATTTTGTCTATAGCCATTGAACCACAGAACTCCAGTGGAACTCATGCTGATCTCTCTGGACCGACATTTAATCCATCACACCATCTTCATCCAGGCAATCCATTCAAAGGTGGGACAGACCCGAGTTTCTGGAGATTCCTTCCTTTTGAATTGGAGTAGACTCCTCTTTTACATGTTTTTAATCATTTCTCTGCTGAACAGAAACCTAGCAAAGATCATAAAGGATTTGACTAATTCTGTTTTCACCCATGTTGTTCCATTTAGCTCATCAGAAGTAGCTCAGTCTTCTAAACCATCCTCAACTCCTTGCATCTGCCATGAACTAACCTTTCACCTATACTCAATTTCTTCCACTGTATATCTTGGAGGATTTGATTCCAGAACCACTCTCAGAGCAGTAGAGCAAATTACAGTATACTGTATTGCCTTCCAAGAAGTTAAATAGGTAAATAGATATATTTTGAAATCTTCACATGGGGACAGCAATTTAACCTCATGCAATATCTAGTCCATCATGTTTTGGCCTTATGTTGGAAACTAGGAGATTTGGTCTCTGTTGAATAAAGTTATATGTTACAGCTGCCCTTTTTTTCCTTCACTGGGTGATACTTTTTTTTTACTTGCTACTGAATCATTTCATAAAAGTCTAGAGCATCTCTGTCCTCAGGAATCTCCACCACTTCTGGACTGGAGCAAGAGATCACTGCTTATTTTTCAAAGAGACAAATTGTCCTTCACCCAGATATTTGCAAAATTCCAAAGACAGTCCTGCATCCACTTGAATCAGAACATCATATTATTTATCTTTTCCCAAACTTCTCAATACTATTAGAAACATTGCTTCATTTTTTGGAGGTCCATTACTTTTTACCTGAACCATATGACACTGTTTCCCCAGGACCAATGTTTTTTGCCTGGCTTCCAAAGCCTGCAAAGGGGAGTGGTATTTTCCCCTGCTATTACTCTAAATTGGTTGTGTGAACCATCAAGTGTTGCCCTGAGCTGGACAAACAGCTGGGTGGCATTCTCATCACTCCACAAAAAATGCGTTGACAGCCATTCTCTTCTGCCTCCACCTTCATCCAGCACTTTAGACTGGCCTCAGTGCTCAGAGAGCTGCAGCCCTTGAAAAGGCCCTTTTCTCTTCTGTCATCTTATGGCAGCCAAAAAGCTTGTTAGGTATGTGGATCAGAGCCATGATGAAGAACTGACCATTTACCTGTAATGGCAACTATTTAAGTAGTCATTTATTTAATTTATTTAAGTAGTCATTTATTTAATTTATTTATTATAGGACTTATATGGTCGCCTATCTCATACAGTGACTCTAGGCGGCTCACAACAATCCATTAAACATAGTTAAAAACAAAAGGTACCCTTCCCCTCAGATGCCAGACCAAACATCCTCACAGCTCAACCCCCATCCTAACCCAATGTTTGGGGGAAGAGCCAGGTCTTCACAGCCCTCCGGAAGGCTAAAAGGGTAGGATCCCTTTGATCTCAGGTGGGAGGCTGTTCCAAAGTTCTGGGGCAGCCAACAAAAAGTTGCACCTCTGAAGTCCCATCAGTTGGCAACATTTAAGGGAGGGGACCTGGAGCACACCCACCCTATCTAACCTAGTAGGATGGGCAGATACCCTTAGGGAGAGTAACCTAGCCCTGTGCCATTTATTCACAGAATTCATCTGTGAATTCATAGGTGACTTACTGTTCCTTCAGATGCACTGTGTCAGTTTGCGGGACTAAAGATGTTCAAAGGAGCCACATTTCATCATGTGGTTCATGTGGCAGGCAGGGCTCCTGCCAATTATGTAAGCTCTTAAAAGTTTCTGAATGGGGCTCTGCATGAAGATATAAACTATATGTGAACCACAGATGACCACTCAAGTCATCAAGTAAGCAATGTGCTGTTCCAGTAGAACATTTGAAGGTGAATGTGTTCCTTATCATGTACTGCCCCAAGCTTTGGACAGTTTGAAGCAACTCCAAAACTAGTTTTCATAAAGCACAGTTGTTCTGCCTTTGTCCTCTGCTTTGAAGATCTAAAGCCACCATGAGACAAGATCCAAGTGCAAACAAGTTCTACAGTGATGTAATAAATGCATGAATAGTTTTTTCATCAAAATAGACAGTTACCCTTATTAAAATGCATCTGTTTAGTTAACTTTATTTTAGGATCCTTTTTATTTAAGGGAAAAGTGAAATAATCTTTTATTCTAAAATGAAATATCAAGGTTCAAAGTGAGGCATGTTGGCAAGCCAAATATGACCCATAAAGTAGAACTTGGGAAAATGTTGCTGTACCCTTAACTATGGCTGATCATATGCTGATCACTCAGATGTCCTTTTTGTTTTGTTTCTGTCTCACCAACATGGCTACTTTTGTCAGTAACACCTGCTTAAGATTAACTGATATGTGTTCACAGATCCCAACCATTTGACAAACGGATGCTCTCTTGTATTAGGGTTCAGTGCTTTGAGTGAGATGAAATGTGTCAAATGAGTTGAAAATTATGACTTAAAGGCAACGAGAAGAAAAGCCTGTGAATTCCACTGACAAAGGAGGATGCAGAAGCGATTTACAGGGTATTAATTCCAAATGCCTCTTCATCTTCTCTGTTCCTCAAAGACTGTCTAAAATTTATTAATATAATTATTGCTTCAGCTGACAGCCTTGCAGATTAAAGAGCTGTAGATACAAAAGCTGTACAAACACATTTGGCTAAGTAACAAATTAAACATGCTTTCAGAAGGCAGAGAATTCACATGCTGTTGTCAGATGTTTTAATAAATACTTATTTCAAGCAAATGTGGTAACAAGGCATGGCTTGTGCCAACGAAGTCTTGCACTTTGTTTAGAGAAGAGAATACGTAGACTGCTTTATAAACATGGTGATGTGTGTGTGTTTATTTATATTTTATGGTTTAATCATGATACATGAGCAAAATTGTTTATTTTAAACATCTAATATTTTAAAGCATTATTCTGTAGATTGGAAGAAATTGAAATCTTTATAACAGAGCTTTCCAAACTGTGTGTCGTGACACAAAAGTGTGTCACCACACACAGCGTGGTGTGTCGCCACACCACCCGGAAGCGGTGGCACGCGCGTGCGCCTGGCAGCCGCCGCCACCGCCACTGTGCACGCGGCGGCAGCGGCAGCCGCCGCCGCCACCATGCACACGTCTGCCGCCGCACACACCCCCGTGCCGCCACCTTGCATGCGCGCCCCGCCGCACGCCCCATCCGCGCCACCGCCGTGCACGTGCGCCCCACCCGCGCGGCCGCCGTGCACGCGTCCCGCCGCCGTGCTGCTGCCGCCGCTGCTGGCATGTCGCCAGCGGCGGCACTTTGGAAAGCCCTGCTTTATAACATGCAACTCTTTTTGGCAAATAAGGGAAATAACTTTCAACGCCAAGATTTTTATTTTTAAATACAGTACCTGGTAGCTTTGAGAACTTTGCTTAATCAGAATGGGGGGGGGGGGTTTGAACTAATCATGTTGTCAATTTGTAAACCTAGAAACCTTGAAACTTAGAGGTAGTTTATTTCTGTAGTACTTTTTAAATTTAATATTTAAAAACATAGGAAGAATCCTGCTAGATTAGACTAAAAGTCCATTGATTCCAGCTTTCAATGATGCATTTGAGAAGCAGAATAGGACATTTTTTCCTGTTTGGGGGGGTTAAGCATGTGCTATCAAAATTGTTATGCCTGTGGGAGTTCTGTTTTGTTATAATGGTTGTGACAAGCCCAAACTTTATAAATCTGCTCAGCCCCCTTTCACCATACAGGTGGTCGCACACCAGATCTGGTTTTTGCCTTAGGGCAGTTGCAATGAGATCTGAAGGTGAAAGTAATTGCCATCAGTCTTCTGTGATGGTCAGATCACTCTCTGGTTGTTTTTTGGCTTGCTGGTGTGTCAGAGTATACAGCGCTGGGGCTGCCAATGTTCCTTCTAGACCTCAGAGTAATACGTTCTATTGAGTAAGCAGACACTCACAAGAGATTAGATAAAATAGTCTATTTACTCTATATACATACGCAGTCAATACATAGTCCAATAACGTCCAACAGATACAGATGATAATGAAGATAGTAACTAAAAGAAAATGAACACCAGATCTCCTCTGCTTATATACAAATATCGACCAATCACATTATAGGTCAAAGTCATTACCACACCCAGCTTAAACTACATCAGCTGCAGTATGAGTCACTTCTTTCATCATTCTTCAACAATGGCTGCTGATAGAATGACTTGCAGAACTTAATGCCTCTCACCTGTCTAATTAATCTAGTTGTAAATTCTGGGTATTATACAAACCCCAACATGGTGTTCCCCCCCCCCCCCATGGTCTGCCCCAGGCAGCTAATGGATCTTGATGGGTTTCAGAGGAAGCTTGTGTATTTGAAAATCTGGTATGCAGTTCAACTGAGGCCTTAGTCTCTTCCTGGAATTGATGTGTGATAAGGAATCTGGGATTGGATTGCTCCTATGCCGTCTCTCCATGTTTGTCAATCCTTGAGGCGTTCCCTGGTTTTCCAGTGAGCTCTGAGAAATTACAAAAGAGGTGCTTAGGGTGATATTGGAGAAGAACAAAGAATGAGCACTGTAAGAGCTTAAATTGTAGATTGAATTGTAGTTATCAAATGTTAAGAGTAAGGAAATGATCTTGATGGAGAAAGTAGAGATCTATTACTAAAGCAACAAGAAGGGAAGCATTCTTTAAGTCCAAACAATGAAGGAGGAATGTGAAAATGTCTCAGACAGGAACCTCCCTAGTTCACATGAGTATAAGAGAGGAAGGAGGTAAAGCATAATCAGACTTGCAAGATTCTGTTACTATAGCCAATCTGAATAAAAGTAGCTTTAATGTGGAATTGATTTCTTGGTCTGATCTACATCTTGCGGCTGGCATCAGAGTTGCAAAACATACTTTTCCAACTATCACCTCTGCAGAGAGCCAGCCAGTAGACCTGTTTAAAGTGACCCTTCTCTACTGAGGAGGGAATAGGCAGAAGAACATCTACAAGGTCTCTGTGAGAAATATTCTAGGCATCTGATGGATAAAGTCCCTTTGACCCACCGACTAGACTGTGACTGGGCAGGTCCAGTCAAATTGAATGAGGCATGGTTTTGACCTGTATCTGGTGATCCTTTGACTCTTTCAAGAAGTGAATAGTGTCTTTGGGACTGTTAATCCAGCTACCTCTTTGTTAGTTCATTGCTGCTCCTGGTTGATTAATGCCCCCAGGGAGGTGACAGTGGTTGGGTCCATACAGTGTTCGATTCGTCCCTGAGTGACGTGGTGGTTCTGCCTGCCTTGAAATAGGCGATGGTGTACCTCTTCCTCAAGAAGCCGTTTGTTTGTTTGTTTGTTTATTAGATTTATCACCACCCATCTCCCCCGAGGGGGACTCTGGGCGGTTTACAGAGTACAACTCGTTAAAATACAATTAGAAATAGACTAAAATACATCTTAATTAACAATTTATAAATATAATAAATATAGTAAAATCCAAATGGCAGAATATTCTTAAGTCCATGGGAAGGGCACTCCATGGCCACCGTAGGGCACTAGCCATCCCCAATAGCATACTTTCTCCGTCCCGCCCCAAGCATATTGACACAACCAGGTTTTAAGCTTTTTCTGAAAGTCCAGGAGCGAGGGGGACTGTCTTATCTCTGGGGGAAGGATGATCCATAGGGCAGGGGCTACAGCAGAGAAGACATGCTTCTGTGACCCCACTAGATGGAATTCTTTAACTGATGGGGTCCGTAGCATACCCTCTCTGCATGTCCGGGTGGGACGGGATGATGTGATGGGGATGAGACGGTCCCTTAGGTAACCTGGTCCTATGCATTGCTGGATCAAATGGTTCTTGACAATTTTTGCCTGTTTCCAACCTTCCTTCTTTTGGACAGGTTGTCAAAAAAGTGGTCAGGTTGCAGCTTCAGAGGCTCTGGAAGAAATGGATTATCTAGATCTGATTCAGTCAAGTTCCATGGTGGGGCATAGTTTGGAGACAGCATTGATCACACTTAATGACCCCTGGTGAAGCTGGGATATTGATAGAACAACTGTCCTGGCTTTTCTTGATTTTTCAACAGTTTTCAATACCATTGATCATGGTTTCCTTCTGGACCAACTATGGAGATTGGACATAGGAAACACACTGTTGTGGTAGTTTTCCTCTTTTTCTCCATGGCTGGTTCCAATTGGTGTTAATAGGACGAGAGCTTGAGCCAAATGCCTCTACTTTGTGGGGTGCCACAAGGCTTGATGCTCTTGCCCCTCTTATTTAGCATTTGCATGAGCTGCTAGGTGAGGTCATTTGTCAACATGGAATCTAGTATCAGGTGTGCATTCTTTTAAACATTATTCTAAATGTGTCTGCAATCCATTAAAAATTACTTTCAGTTAAGGCCAATTGAGGTCAGTAGGTAAAGTTCCCTTCCTTTGTAATGCATTAACCAAGTGTGTAAAACTCTGAAGAACATGGGTGTTCATAGGGGGTGGGGAGGTGAAGCACGGAGGAGCAATGTCAACAGGTGTGTAATAACATTATGAGACAGATGCTATGATTTATGTACTTCAGACAGGCCTTGTCATGCAGTTCAATAATCACAGCATTTATGTAGTGAAGTAATTGCATGCATGCTGTCATTTTGACATCATCACAGTTTGTAATACATCCCACTATCTAAAATATTTATAGCATTTGGCAAAAAATCATGGTCAGGAAATCATTCCTGTTTTTGAAGAGGTCCATAGTTTTCATTGGCAGGATCCTAGGATTTGGGCTTGTAATCCCCAGATGATCAGCTAGGACTTGCCATAAATGTCACTGTAAATTTTTGTCCATGTACTGCCATTAAGTAAGAATTACTATCTTACAGATAGTAATTACAGATAGAATTGTTTCAATTCATTGGGAACTAGAAATATAATGCAGACTCTGAATAAAGGAGGGGGGATTCTTTTAAAGCGTTTCTGCTTACATTGGTAACTGGTTCTGTAGTTCAATTTTATTCAACTATAGATTAATTTCAACTTGTTGGTATCTACCAGTATCTAAGCCAACCGTTGAATATTATATTTTGAATGTTGAAAATGTTTGTATAGAATTTATAAAATATTTAGTATGTCATGGATTGCAAGAATGCTAGGCAATAAAAATATGCACATTAATAAACATTTATAATCACAGGATGCCTAGAAAATGCATGCTTTGAAGAATACACTTTTGTAAATAGTTTATTTAGGTATACTACTTTATCTATGACCAACTACTGTATTGTTTCTTTTGTTTTATAGAGCTGGTCTAAACGGTTTATGTTATGCAGTTACACCCAAGGGACTGCAACATATGACTTGGTATAAATGAATACCTAAAACAGCATATTTAAATACTTATATGGTCTTGAGGGAGGTTGTCACAAGTAGGGCCAGTTAATTTTTAAGAGGCCCTGGTTTCCTAAATAGATTCCTTTTACATTCTTTGGTCTTCTTTAAAGTATTATGTTTGTATCCATATTTTTCTCCTATTCAGATTACTGAAGAATTTTAGCGATTTGGTGACAAATTATTGGTGATGGTTGTTTAGATTTTCACCCTTTCTATGAAAGATGTTGTTGAGCCATTGATACTATTAAGGAGTGTCCTTGCTTAGATATATTATCCTTTGGTATGTTTCCTGTAGAAGGAGCTCAGCAAACGTAACGAGTTTGGCACAGCCTAGTCTTTAAAGAGAGAGGAAGCTTATTAGATAGATGTGTGTTTGCTAAATCCCAACAACCTTTTAAAAGTATTGTGGGGATTTGGAAAGGATTGGTTTCTAAGAAGTGAATGTACTACTGATTCCCAGAGCTTTTTACACTGCCTTAAGCTGCATTTTGTGCCTGTGCCTACCTTCCCCCCCCCCCCTGTGCGTACCATTTTGTTCTGTTGCTTTTGGGCTGTGCATTGGAAATTTTCAAGCCTTGTGAAAACTTTCTGCAGAGTAAAAATGAATTTTATTACTCAACATTTATTTATTTGATTTGTATCCCACTAGGGGGCGTGGTGGCTCAGCAGGTAAGACGCCAGGCTTGTCGATCGGAAGATCGCAAGTTCGGAGGTTCGAATCCCTAGCCCTGCGTGCGGTGTGAGCTCCCGCACTAGCTCCAGCTCTTGCCAACCTAGCAATTCGAAAGCATGCAAATGCAAGTAGATTAATAGGTACCACTTTGGTGGGTAGGTAACAGCGTTCCGTGCGCGTCATAAGGCCACATGACCGTGGAAGCATCTTTGGACACCGCTGGCTCTTCGGCTAACAAACGGAGATGAGCACCAGCCCCTAGAGTCGGACACGACTGCACAAATGTGCGGGGGGGGGGGAACCTTAACCTTTACCTTTATCCCACTTTTATTTTTGTACAGCTCCAAGTAGCATGCATAACGCTCTCATTTCCTATGTACCCCACAACAATCCTATGAGGTGGGTTGGGCTGAGAGAGCGTGACTGGCCCAAAGTCATCCAGCTGGATTTCATGCCTGAAGTCAGGACTAGAACTCACCGTCTCCTGGTTTCTAGTCCAGAACCTTAACCGTTACACCAGTAACGGGACGTAACCAAACTGGCTCTCCCATTAAACCAAACTGACTCTCAAAAAGTTTACCAACTTTTTTATGATTTATGTTTTTATACAATTCATACTACCAAACCATAATTTCAAAAATTTATGTCAAACGTTTCAGTATAACCTTCAGTATAAACCATCACTCTATCCAAATGGGTCTGTGTTATAAAATAAATTCTTTCAAGGGTGTTGTACCTGTAAAAGTCTATCCTGTGCCTTGCCATTAAGATGTTTCCAACTGTGCTGGAACCTAATACACATCTTTTCCCCTGTCCCAGTGTTGTCACTGTAGGCAATAGAAAGGAGAACTCAACAAGGCCTATATCATCTGAAATTACTGGAGGAAATGGAATAGTGTAGAGCTTCTACTAAGAACTCTCAGAATGCCTTATGACAGTTGTTCAAATTTTGTAATTGGCCAAGTCAGGTAATTCAAGATATGACATAGAAGATTGTACCATCTCAGTTACTCCAGTGATCTCATCTGAGGAAATTTACTTTTCATTCAAATTCTAGCCTTTCTGAATTTTGACAAAAATAAGAAACTAGGTAGATGACTTCCAATTTCCTGTTTTATTCAAGTCCTAAGAAAGGTTATTGGAAAAATGAAAAAGAAAAAGCCAGAACTTCTTCACCATAATTTTGTAACACCTAGCTGACCTTGACTGACCGCAGAAGCTAAACGTCCCTGGATAATACTTTGATAAGGGGCTGCCCGGGGATTCCAGGGCTGTTGGCTAGACTGAAAATAGGGGAGAAAATCTCAGAAGTCAGCAGTGGTGAAACACTTCCATAATTCTGCCAAGAAAATTGCATGGGTCAAGTCACCAGATGTGAAGCTCAGCTTGATGGTATCTTTAACTTTATTTACATTAATAAAATGGAGGGAGGGGAGTGTTACATTTCTTCTTAGAAAATCAAAAGCAAGACAGGACATATAATACGTGACATTAATTATGGATTTGCAGTCGTCTCCTGGCAATAAAAAAAAAGAGCAAGCATTCTTAAAAGTAAAAAAAAAAAAAGAGACGTTTGGGAAAAAATGATGAAAAAAGGATAATCGGAGTTAAGATTCTATTGGTAATGAACTTTGAGTAGCTAATAGCCTTAGTCTTATATAGGACACTGAACTAACTTTAAAATCATGCTGAGGTGTATGAGTGTTCATTGCTGCATCCTGATAGAATGTTAAGTAATTCAGATAAAATTTGCAATGACAATTGCATATCCCCCACCATGTATAAAATGTATGTTTTGATTTCTTTGCTCGAAGAATTAACCTTGGATTTCAATTTATTCCTTACTGTATAAGGAAGAAGAAATGAGAGTAAAAATTTCTGTAATAAAATTCCAATGTAAAGAAAAGAAATAAAAATTAAATTAAAATTCTTAAAGCACCAGACTGAAAGCAAACAGCTGTTATTTGTTTTTAGACTGTTAAAATGCATTTAAAAATAGGATTGTTATCAGTTAAATATATTACAATGAATAATTCTAGGTATCCTTACTTGGAGGTCTGTGATATTGTTGTGTTCTGTGCAGCTTATTTCTTCGTAAATGAGTATAGGATTGCAGTCTTATTTAATAATGGGGGATTTACTCAGTTAATTGATTTGTCAATTTCATTTGCTCTTGATTGAAAACATTTATTGAAGGAAGAAAGATGATGCATTCATATATGTGGGCGTCCATGTGTGCGTGCGTGTCAGATGACATGCTCATGCAAATTCCACAGCTTAGGTACTTGTGTCAGAAATGCTGGCACAAGTACACAGTCATGGCATTTGTGTGATTGTGTGCATGTCATCATTTTGGTGTCATCACATATTGTTGTAGGACCTGTGTTCATGTACCATAGTAGGCTTAATCTTAGAAAAAGCACATTAGAAAGGATTCATTGCAGAAATAGGCAGCCTGTGGGACTTTTTGTGGTACCTGAAGCCCTTAAACTCATGCTTCTGGAAATCCCAGGCCCCATTCCCTGCTTTACTCTGAATGTGTGAAGCCTAAATTTTCACTGATACCATCTCACATTCTTTAGATGCAAAAACTTTACTCCTACCGTCTGTAGTTAAATGTATCAGGAGATCTGAAAGGCTTCTGCACGAGTTGCTACTTGTCAAAATATACAGTACTAGATGATAAATTGATCTGTTTCGATGCAATACTAAATACAAGTCTGCTTTTACCTTCTTGCTCTGTGCAATGGAGATGGAAGGCATCTGCTTCCATTTTAAACTCAACTCAGCTTGTTGTTCTATCTAAACTGGGAGAAATTGTGATTGGTTAAAATAGCCCAGATGCATAGTCCAAATGCATTTGGGCCCTGCATTGTTGGCCAATAGATTTACAAATGAAATTGAAAGTGTGATTTTAACTTATATAACTTTTATGGCTTGGCATCAGGGTATCTCTTTCAACTAGAATTCACCTGTCCAATACAAACATCTTACTTGTAATTCTCCACTACCATGTGACTAGAAAGGCTAAAGCTAGGAGAAGATTCTTCTGTCATGGCTGCTGTGGTGTAGAACAGCCTTCTCCAAGAATTTAAGTTCCAAGTTTCCAGAAGCAAGTTCTTTAGGAGGCTGTTTTCAATTGTTGATAATAACAAAGAAATGGTTTATCTAGCTCTGATGTTAAAGTTACATTATTATGATTTTAATTGCTATGTTATATATTAACTATTATAGTGCAATGAACATTTTATGTTTGTACATTGCTGAGGTTTGTATGAGTATGGAGGATAAAAATCCAATAAGAATAAATATATAAATTTATAAATAAATAAGTGAAGTGTAACCATTTTAATGTGCTTGATGAGCAGACTAAAGTTTTTGGCTGATAATGTATTGTTCACCAAACTAATAAACCTTGCCTTAATGCAGAGCTTTCCAAACTTTTCATGTTGGTGACACACCTTTTAGACATGCATCATTTTGCGACACAGTAATAACAGGGCTCCCTGGCCCACGCGATTGGCTCCCGCCTGCAAACCCCGCCCCTGTGGGGTGGAGAGGCAAGGCAGCGGCGCTTACCGGCAGTGCGGCAAGGGCTGGGCGGGACTCCAACGGGAACTCTTTGGCGCGAGCAGGCAGCAGACAAGAACGGTTGTCTCCGACAACCTGGGCCTGCTGCACCGGCTTTTTATCCCGAGGTTTGCGCCGTTTGAGGGCAGGGGCCAATTGGGTCTCGTGCTGCTCGGCCCGCCTCTCTGCCCTCCTTTGGCGCGCGCTGATTGGCTCTTCTTCTGGTTCCCCTCAGTCAGCGCTTCCGGGTCATCTGGTGACACACCAAGACACTGCCGGTGACACAGTAGTGTGTCGCAACACACAGTTTGGAAAGCTATGCCTTAATGGTACAATATCCAAGCTCTGATAGAGAAAATCTGTACTGTACAGCCAATGCAGATTTGCTTTAAACAATCCTATTTGGATATATAACACTTTGTGCGTAACTCATACTGGAATTAATTTAATTTTTAAAAGATTTGAAAAAATAATACTTGGAGTATAAAATAAGCAGGTCCCACCTGAACTGAAGTCTCCTTGGTTATTAGCCATGGTTAGAAAGTATAAATTGTACAGGAAACTTTTTTAAACGTTTAGAATTCTGGCTCATTAAGATTGCTTCTCCCCTGCAATTGGAGTCCACTCTAGTCTAAATGGTTGTTATTCATCCTGCCTTCCATCCATGGGGACGCAGCATTTGTGAAAGAATCAATTATTCATTTGTTAGTCAGAAGAGTTTTACAAATTATACATTAGCAGATTGATTTCTCAGGTTCACTGTTGAGGGACTGAACCTATAAGGTGAGATGATGATGAGCATCAAGGGAGAAGAAGTTGCCACACAGTTAAAAGAGGTTCTTTGGCCATGAATTTATCCCTAATTGAAGAGCTGACATAATCCATACTAAGTGTATTTATTTCAAGCATTTTACATTAGGTAATTGATTATCACAAAGGCTGTATTTTGCAAGTGACAGATTTTCTTCAAATAAAAGATTTTGCAGAAAGTTTTTCTCATAAGGTACTTAACAGCCTCCTTCCTGCCAAAAAAATAAACAATTTTCCTGAACTTTTTTCCTCTTATTAAAGTTAATTTTTTTTCTAATAGTGTCAGCTTGACATTATTGATTTATTTTGAACAGTCAAACTTACTTATATTGTCCAGAATTCCAAACAAGTCTGCATGAGAAATAACTTTGCAACTAATAGTAATTCAATGGGGGACATTAGTTCCTGCCTGACACAATTTCCCAGATATTCTTCATGAAATCCTGATTTTTGTCTATGGCTTAATCACCATGAGCCATTTCAATTAATTTCCATTCATTACTATTAGGCCGTATGTAATATGTGCTGTAATACAGCATATACCATGCTGCAACAAAATCCTCATTTTCTAAATACTGTCATTGGTTGGCTTGGGATCTGTCTATTCGCATAAGTGGGAGTTCCTTCCATTTATCTGTCAGCTGCTCTTTTTTCATAGATCTGCTCTTGGGAACTCTCTGCTCTTGTGGTTTCAAAATTGCAAAAACATTTCCTTTCACTTTTTAGAATTAAAATGATCATCTGATTGTTGGAACTAACTTGCGATTTTATTTATAACCTGCCTTTTTCTTATAGTACTACAGTAATAATGCAATAAAATATAGCCCCAAAGCCTGGCTATATCAGAATATTTTAACTATTTTCCTAAACTCTAAAAAAGAGAGAGCTAGCTGTGCTTCTTGCGACGGGTGTGCCACAGTCTTGGCTTAGCTACTGGGAAGGCCTTATCCCATTGAAATGAGGGTAGAGATCATGGAGGAAGTGATGAATGTAAAAGGAGGGCAGACGATGTGGAGGGAAGATGATCTTTCAGATAGTTAGGCCTCAAACTATTATTTTTTGTTGTCTGAATAGTTCTATGTGCCTCAGCAGGGCAACAAATGCACCCTAAAAATCTGGGCTGTAATGAAAGCCATATTAATCCAATAATGATTTTGAGGAAGCTAGTACATTATGATCTTTTGGTCTACTGTTTCCCAAGCAGGAAGTTTGATAAAACATGATTCTTCCTATCCATTTTTTTGTTCTAATTTTAGCTAAAAAATTGTTAACGTTTAAATGTTAGAATATTGTACAATAGACCACTGGCTTAAATTTATCTCCTTAATTTGGCTATTTGAATATAGCATTCCAGAGAATCATAGATTATTTGGAAGGTTTTCAAGAGTCTTCTGTGAGAAGACCTGTAATAATGGGCAAGTTGGGCTACAGCTGCTAGTCATCCCTCTAATGTGCAGAGTGCCAGAAGTATACTGGATATATCATAATTAAATTATAGTGAAGAATCCCTTGTAACTTGGGGATACTTGGTAGACAGATTAATGTTTTGTGACGATAAGACAATTTGACAACTATTGCTGAACAGTATAATAGGAGTGCTAGTCAACTCTTGTGGACTGCCCAGTCATTTTTGATGCATATGGTTTTATTTCTGCACTTCCTGCCAGATAGGAAAACCAGGCTGAGCCTCTATTTTTTAAATGTATACATACATTTGTGTGCCACCTATTCTACAGGTTCTAGTAGATTATTACATATAACTAATGGTCAGCACTGAACTTGGTGAGTTGAGGACATAGCAGGTGAGTTTTTATCTTGAATGGGAAGCTGAAGCAATTTGCTTGTTCAGTGTGATACTTTCTTAATTTATTTTTCTTTTCCCATTCTTAACTTTCAACAGAGTCCAGTCAAGATCAATCAGATTAGCCTTGATGAAAGTGGAGAGCACATGGGTGTGTGTTCTGAAGATGGCAAGGTACATCAAAAACAAGTGTTTTCTCTTTTCTCTTTGCCTGTAATGGTTCTTCAGTGTTATTTTTCCAGACCGTTGGAAGATCTGTGTACAGTGAAATCCTATAATAACATCACCTTGGATCATCTGCCTTAGTACCAAACACACTTCAGAAAACTCATAATTAAAGTCAAATATATTTGGTTCAAATCTACTTTTGGAAAAGTAATTACAAGAAATGCCAATACTGTTACTGGTATTAAGCTGATTAACAGCTATGGCAGGGGGACATGTCACTGCAATTATTGCTGTGGTGCCAGTTATAGTTCACTGACTAGTCTGATGTTCCTGCAAGACTGTGTCTTAATGCTTCTTTGGTATAAATCCAGAAAATTGGATTTCTGCGTGCAAAATTTCTGTGGACTGGTAGTTTTACATCCATATATATTTTAAAACTTTTATGTTTGCTACTTCTGGAATATTTTGATAAGCGGTCACCATCTATCAGGCCTTATAGTCAGTGAACTATTACAGCATTAAACAAATGTGAAATCAATAGACACATGCACACACCCTGTTTCTTTTTTAAAATGTAGCACTTCTATCTCAACTGGGAACATACGTCATTTTGTGCACGGCCAACAATTATCCATGTTTTTCTGGAACAATGAGAGCTGTGACATTTTAGTGATTTTTAGGATTGATTTCTTCAGTTATTAGAATGTCTTTATTCGTTTATTTTTAAGTGTGCAGCAGTCTCTGCTAATAGTAGTTTGGGGTGATAAAACTCTGCCATAACCTATTCAGATGCTTTTTCAGGAAATAATGTTGCTTGTTTGCAGAGTACATTTGATGTCACACCTCAAGGTCTGACTGACTTAAGTGATCCAAACTTGTTTACTATTAATTGGGTTCTTGGGTAGGATTGTACCAAATTAAGCAACTTAAGCACATTTTATCTAGCTAAACAGGTTTATCTACATAAACCTGTTTAATCTATTCATTTATATAAAGTTTTTGTGAGTGCATTAAGAACAGCTAGTAAGAATGTACAACCATTAATGTGTTTGGATTTTTATGAAGTAAACATTTAATATGCTTTGCCCTATTTAGATTACAAAAGTAATGTTCTTACAGCTAAGGCTGGCTGGACATTTGATCAGACTGAGCCTTCAAGATGAGCGAGACAGGGCTTCCACGTTTCATGGATTTTAGTTATTTAAGGGTTTTTTAATGTACACTATTTATTAAAGTAATATCTCACATCTGCAATCACAGTGAACTGTTCAAGATGGCTGACAGCAACATATTTTAAGAGTGTTAAGTTTCACATTAGGTATATTAAATGTGTATCCATAGGCCATTGCAAAAACTTTACACTGTATGAGCTCCAGTGCGATCAAGGTAATTTTCACTTAGTATTCATCATTTAAGAGAGGGAATTTCCATACAATTAATTGTCATGGCTTCAGATAGTTGATCCAGAATTTTAAGCTGAAAAAAAAAAGCACCACACATTGAGGGATCTGGGCAACATGATCTGATAGCAAAACATTATTTTGTCCTCATCAGTCTCAAAATAGAAAGAGCCCAGTATTCTGTGTATCTTTTGCTGCAGAACTGATTGAATGGACAGTGAAGCAAGTAACAAGGCAGATCTAGATTGGTACTATGTATTATGCCAGGATAGACTAGTATAGAATAGACCAGAGCTTTCCAAACTGTGTGTCGCAACACATTTCTGTGTCGCGGCAAGGGCCCAGGTGTGTCACGGGGGAACCCGGAAGAGGAGGCCATGTACCACGTGCAGCCCCGCCCATCCCTTGGTGCGCCGACAGGTCCCTGCTCTGAAGCCAGCTCTTCAGCTCTCGCCGCAGAAGCCAGGTAAGTGCAGGGACGTAACTAGGCTGCCGCGCGGGGTGGGGGGTGCAGGCACCGCGAAGCGCGGCGGCCGGAGACATAGCTTTAAGTGCCAGCGGCCTGGCAGCCAAGAAAGGGACGGGCATGGCCCCCGCACCATCCGCGTCTGCGGCTCCCCCTCCCCCTTGGCGGAGGCCCCATCCAGGCAGAGGCAGGACTGGGCAAATGGACAGGTGGCGTTCTCGCCGCTTCCACCCATCACCTACGAGAAGAAGATGGTGGCGGTCTGATGCGCGGCCCGCGACCCGCGGCTCTGGCGTGCTTCATCGAAGAAGGTAAGACGCCACGCCGACGGGCGGGCAGCTGAGAGGTGGGCGGGCAGGCAGGGGTCACCTGCAGCGGACTCATCTGACCATCCTTCCCGGAGCTGCTGGGGCCGGATGGAGCGGTGGGGGACTCGGCATCACTCCTTCCAGCGGGCACTCCAAGCCCAGCTGTTCAGGCATTGATCAAGGATTGATCTGGCCCGGGGGCAGGGCTGGCCGAGGGGCTGGGGGGGAAGACGGGTCCCTGTTGCCTGAGACATCCTCACGCATCCTCCCCCCCTCCCCCCACAATATGGCAGCAATAACAACTACAGCAACCACCACCTGCCAGCAGCTCCGGGAAGGATGGTTAGATGAGCCCGCTGCAGGCGACCCCCTGCCTGCCTCTCAGTCGCCCGCCCGCCAGCACGGCGTCTTACCTTCTCTGACGAAGTGCGGTGGAAGCCAGGCAGGCGCCGGCGAGGCACTCCTCGTGCCGCGCTCCCGCCGGCGGCTCCTCTCCTTCTGCTTCTGCCCCGTCCCCGCCGCCCACACTGTGTCGTGCCGGGAACCCTTTCGTTGGGCCAGAGCCGCCGGCAGGCTCCCTCGGCTCGGCCCCCGCTCTGCTCTTGCGAGCTGTGCGTCAGACCGCCACCATCTTCCGCTTGTAGGTGATGGGAGGAAGCGGTGAGCCAGGCCAGGCCATGGAGGCGGAGAGCGCCGCCTGTCTGCCCGCCCAGTCCCGCCTCTGCCTAGCTGGGGCCGCCGCCAAGGGGAAAGGGGAGACGCAGATGCAGATGGTCCGGGGGCCATGCGAGGCGGGCAGCGGAGCCGCCTCCCCGTCCCTTTCTCGGCTTTCAGGCCAATGGCACTTCTCAGGAAGGAAAGGCCATGTCTCTGGCCGCCGCACTTCGTGGTCCCTGCACCCCCACCCCCCCAGCGCGGCAGCCTAGTCGCGTCCCTGCACCCTCCCCCCCAGTTGCAGCCCTACGGGCTGCTAACTTACCTGGCTTCTGAGGCAAGAGCTGAAGAGCTGGGTTCAGAGCAGGGAGCTGTCAGCGCGGCAAGGGATGGGCGGGGCTCCACGTGGTGCATGGCCGTCTCTTCCGGGTTCCCCTGCGACACACCTGGGCCCTTGCCGCGACACAGAAATGTGTCGCGACACACAGTTTGGAAAGCTCTGATCTACAATTACATACAATACAATACATACAATACAAGACTGGGGGGCCGGGGGCAGGATTTGGAGCCGGCAGCCAATCACGTGGGGTGGGGTTTGGAGCCGGGAGCCAATCATGTGGGCCAGGGGCGGGCTTTGGAGCTGGGAGCCAATCACGTGGGCTGGGGGCGGGGTTTGGAGCCGGCAACCAATCACGTGGGCTGGGGGCGGGGTTTGGAGCCGGGAGCCAATCACGTGGGCCGGGGGGCGGGGACTCCTCATTAGTGTGTCACGAAATTATGCATGGCTAAAAGGCGTGTCACCAACATGAAAAGTTTGGAAAGCCCTGGAATAGACTATCAAGTACAAATGTACATTTCTTCTAACATATGAATTAGACGGCGCGGTAGCTCAGTGGGTTAAACCACTGATGCTGTAGGACTGCCGATCAGTAGGTTGGCAGTTCGAATCTCCGCGTGGCAAGGTGAGCTCTCGCCACTTGCCCCAGCTCCTGTCAACCCAACAGTTCGAAAGCTAATGCAAGTAGATAAATGGGTACCACCTTACGTGGGAAAAATGTGCTGGCGTCCTGTCGGGAATCGTTCCACCGGAGGAAAAAGAGCGGAGGAAGATTGAATCGTGCCGGTGAGGACAGACCCGGATGTGACATCAACAGGACGTCAGCAGCCGGCTCAAGGCATCCTGGGAATTGTAGTCCAGAGCCTTAGAAGAGCCGGTTCCCTTACCCCCTCTCCTGGTGCGCGGGTGAATTACACTTGGTGATATTGTATAATGTATAATGATAAAATGTATATATACAGTGGGGCAAAAAAGTATTTAGTCAGCCACCAATTGTGCAAGTTCTCCCACTTAAAAAGATGAGAGAGGCCTGTAATTGACATCATAGGTAGACCTCAACTATGAGAGACAAAATGAGAAAACAAATCCAGACAATCACATTGTCTGATTCGGAAAGAATTTATTTGCAAATTATGGTGGAAAATAAGTATTTGGTCAATATCAAAAGTTCATCTCAATACTTTGTTATATATCCTTTGTTGGGAATGACAGAGGTCAAACGTTTTCTGTAAGTCTTCACAAGGTTGGCACACACTGTTGCTGGTATGTTGGCCCATTCCTCCATGCAGATCTCCTCTAGAGCAGTGATGTTTTGGGGCTGTCGCTGGGCAACACGGACTTTCAACTCCCTCCAAAGGTTTTCTATGGGGTTGAGATCTGGAGACTGGCTAGGCCACTCCAGGTCCTTGAAATGCTTCTTACGAAGCCACTCCTTCATTGCCCGGGCGGTGTTTGGGATCATTGTCATGCTGAAAGACCCAGCCACGTTTCATCTTCAATGCCCTTGCTGATGGAAGGAGGTTTGCACTCAAAATCTCACAATACATGGCCCCATTCATTCTTTCCTGTACACGGAACAGTCGTCCTGGTCCCTTTGCAGAGAAACAGCCCCAAAGCATGATGTTGCCACCCCCATGCTTCACAGTAGGTATGGTGTTCTTTGGATGCAACTCAGCATTCTCTCTCCTCCAAACACGACGATTTGTGTTTCTACCAAACAGTTCTACTTTGGTTTCATCTGACCATATGACATTCTCCCAATCCTCTTCTGGATCATCCAAATGCTCTCTAGCAAACTTCAGACGGGCCCGGACATGTACTGGCTTAAGCAGGGGGACACGTCTGGCACTGCAGGATCTGAGTCCCTGGCGGCGTAGTGTGTTACTGATGGTAGCCTTTGTTACGTTGGTCCCAGCTCTCTGCAGGTCATTCACTAGGTCCCCCCGTGTGGTTCTGGGATTTTTGCTCACCGTTCTTGTGATCATTTTGACCCCACAGGGTGAGATCTTGCGTGGAGCCCCAGATCGAGGGAGATGATCAGTGGTCTTGTATGTCTTCCATTTTCTAATTATTGCTCCCACAGTTGATTTCTTCACACCAAGCTGCTTGCCTATTGCAGATTCAGTCTTCCCAGCCTGGTGCAGGTCTACAATTTTGTTTCTGGTGTCCTTCGACAGCTCTTTGGTCTTCACCATAGTGGAGTTTGGAGTGTGACTGTTTGAGGTTGTGGACAGGTGTCTTTTATACTGATAACAAGTTCAAACAGGTGCCATTACTACAGGTAATGAGTGGAGGACAGAGGAGCCTCTTAAAGAAGAAGTTACAGGTCTGTGAGAGCCAGAAATCTTGCTTGTTTGTAGGTGACCAAATACTTATTTTCCACCATAATTTGCAAATAAATTCTTTCCGAATCAGACAATGTGATTGTCTGGATTTGTTTTCTCATTTTGTCTCTCATAGTTGAGGTCTACCTATGATGTCAATTACAGGCCTCTCTCATCTTTTTAAGTGGGAGAACTTGCACAATTGGTGGCTGACTAAATACTTTTTTGCCCCACTGTAGATATGTATGTAAGCCGCCTAGAGTCCTCCGTTAGGGAGGGGATAGGCGGGGTATAAATAACACTATAAATAAATAAATAAAAATGACAAATCATGCCAAATAACACAACATCAACAATTGGAAGCCAGCCAACCCGTAAGCCTGTAAGAATAAAAGGGTTTTGGTATGGCAAAGACCATGAGGAAAGAGAAGGGTAGTAAGGATAGTAAGTATCTGGAATCTTTCCTACTTGACCAGGAAACACCATGTGGAAAGAGATGATTCCTCACTTTATCTGGCCCAGGCAGCTCACAGCTTCAAAGATAATGGTCCAGTGGGTTTAGAGATAATACAGAAAACAACACAGATAGAACAGCAGTGGAGTTGCATCCTCCATAAAATTGCTTAGCTGATAATTCTTTTTTTTTTCCTAATCAAATCAAGTAGGAAGTTTCCATGAAAAATGAGAACTACTCAAACCAAGTGGCCTGAATAGATCCCATAGTTAATAATGCAGAAAACTACAGAGAAGTCTAGCAGAATCGACTAGTTCAAATTATCTTTGCCAATACAGTTCCAGGCATAAAAATGAACAAGACCGTTTTAGCCCAAAAGCTTGAATAGTGCTGTTATTACAGCTAGTTGTAGTATGTTTGAATCTCTTCTAATTTCTTCTGATTCAGTTTTTTATAATTCATCTGCCAACACTGTATTTCTGAATACCTGAAATGCAACATAGTCATGCATTTGATGAAGCAGATTATAGTTCACAAAAGCCTATGCCATAATTTAGCCAATAACTTTCATTTAGAGCCAGTTCACAGGGTGGTTGTTGTGGGGAAAACAGTAGGAGGAAGGAGTATTAGTTATGTTTGCCGCCTTGAGTTATTTATAAAAATAATAAAGGCAGGATAGAAATAAAATAAAATAATAAAATAAAATAAAATAATAAATAGCAGGAAACTACTCCCTTATTAATCTTAATGGAAATCACTGATCAATGATCATAGCAAATTTGATTGATTGAATTGTAGCAGAAGTATGTATGCATTTATTCTATGGATTTACAGTATATAAGCCACCCAACTACCAGTGGAACTTAGGGTGGCAAACAAAACATAAAACACAATACACAATTACTTAAAAGAGCCAAATGGGTGGAGTCTCAATGTGTGCATCAAATTCTACAACCACGAGAAATGAATTGGTTTGAGAGAAAATTCTGTTAGCGGAAGCTGCAGTTCAGGCAGTATTTTTAGATACTATTTGAAGTAATGCACTTTTGCATATAGCTACATGAAATCTCTTGTATACACATATTTTTCATGCTACAGTTTCCTTTTCTGCTTCTATTGTTACATTTTTAAACTCTGCCTTTCCCCCCAAAGAATCAGGATACAGTATGTGTTTTCCCTTCTGCCTTTCATCCCTGCATCATAGGTTAGGCAGAAGTATAATAATGGAAGATTCATAAAGTGCAGTACAGCTTTACACCAGACGGGTGTGCAGACCAGACGTTTGCTCTTCATCAGGGTCATTAAGAAATCTATGATTGTGAGAAGTTACTGTACATTTGACTTCAAAAAAGTGAATCATAAAATGAATAGGGTTGGATTATGGAATACTTTGCATGAATATGAAAGTGATGGTTGGTAGCTGAATGTGATAGGAGTGGTATATGATAGAAGTAAAGCTTGTGTGAAAATCAATGGAATGCTTAGTGAATGGTTCAACATTAAATAGGGAGTAAGAAAATGATATGTGGTGTCCTTTTGGTTGTTTAATGTATTTATGGATAAATGTCTAAGGAATACTTGCAGTGACATCAGAGGTGCAAGAGTTGAGAATTTGAATCTACCATATGTATACTTTTGTATGTAGGTGTGGTCATGTTGGCAGAGAACCCAAATTATTTGCAGCAAATGGTTCATAGATTGTATCATGTAATGAGGAATAACAAACTGAAAATTAATATATTAAAGAGCAAAGTAGTTCTGTTTGACCAGAAAATTTGAGTGAATGATTACAAGTTACACATATTTGGTGAGAAACCTAAAGCAAGTAGATGAATTTGTACACCTTTGTAGATTTTTTATTAAAAATGGGGAAATGGATGGAGAAGTTTTTAGAGAAAGGAATGCTGGTACAATGTACTAAGTAGCATGTCTCTGTCTCAAATGAGCTACAAATGGCTGCATATGTGAATGTGTTGCTGCCTATTTTGTTATATGGAAGTGAGAGTTGGGTTATGTCATGGGAAACAGAAAAATAAGTTGAATACAGTAGGACTAAAACATACATGTTAAAACAAGACAAGATAAGATCAAGAATGAATGGGTGATAAATGAATATGGATTGAATATGAAACTGACCAGTATGAAAGAAATATGTTGTGGTGATTTGGTCATATAGAAATAACGAATATTAAATTGCAAAAGAAATATATGAAGGAAAAGGGCATGGATCAAGAGGAAAAGGAAACCTAGAAAAGTTGTGGTTGGATGAAGTTGAAGAGATCCTCAAAAAGAGAGCGATAAGAAGTTTAAAAAACAAAAGGCATTGTTTGAAACAGCGTATGGACATAGTAGAATCAAGGATGTATTATAAAGATAGAAAAATGTGCAAATGATGTAATTGATGTGTTGATGTAAGCTGCTTTTAGTTTCTGTCTTCTTTTCTTTTTCTTATCTTGTACTTTTAATTTCTTTGGCTTACTATTTGTTATTCCTTTTTCTGTGTTGTGTATAATGTTGCTTATCCTGAAACAGAATAGCATGATGTGTAAGTACAAAATTGTGTTGCCATTTGATTTTTTAAAGCATAACTTGATACATTCTTCTTTTGACCTCTTCAGTTAAATAACAGACAATGCAATGCAATAAAAAGAACATTATTTAATTTCAGGTGCAGGTATTTGGATTGTACACAGGGGAAGAATTCCATGAAACATTTGATTGCCCAATTAAAGTAAGTATTTTACTTTAATTTTTTAATTTTTTACTTTATTAATTTTATTAATTTATTGTTTATTATTTTATTCTTTAATTTATATAAAGTAAGTATTTTACTTTAATTTATTCTTAACAATATACTACTATTGCATTCAGAAATAGTTGCACCAATTCCAAGTAAGAAGAATAGGAATAACTAACAGACTGCTATCCTGACTTGTTAAATTAACAGTAACCTAATGGTCTTTTGTGATTTATAGTGTTTTATAGATGCCTATCGCCAAACCAGATATATGTTACGGTTTGAGCCATGCTGTGTAGGGTATGAGGCTACAATAGGATGGAATCCAGTTGCTGGAACCTCTAGTTCAGGTGGTTGCCATCTTTTTTCAGGCTGAAGGGCTGCTCTTGGCCTTTGTGGAATTAGCCAGGACCACACTCCCAAAAGGTAGATGATACTAGGGCAAAGGAAATTGACAGGGTCAAAAGAAAAAAAAAACTTATTTTAACTAAAGTTCAGGAAATTGATTTCAGTTAATATGGCTTCTTATCATTCCACATGCATTCATTTTTGCTCTTTCCTTGTGAAGAAATACAGGTACAGGTAGTCCTTGGTTAACGACAGCAATTGGGACCAGAATTTCCATCACTAAGCAATGCGATTGTAAAGCACAACATCATGTGACTGCACTGCTGAGCAATGGAAGTTCTGGCACTTCCGGTTGCCATCATTAAGCAAATCCTGCGACATTGTTAAATGCAGCATCATGTGGTCGCCATTCACAACCTCCTGCTGGCTTCCCCATTGACTTTGCTTGTTGGAAGCCGGCAGTGAAGGTCACAAATGTCGATCACGTGACTGCAGGATGCTGTGACATTGTAATTGCGAGCCAAGTGCCTGGATTGTGATCACATGACCGCAGGAATGCTACAATGGCCGGAACTTTGAAGACCGATTGTAAATACCATTCTTTCAGTGCCTTGTTAAGCGAGGACCACCTGTAATCCTAACACCGCAATACAAAAATATTTAATTCTTTTCTCCATTACATGCAGATTGTTGCTGTTCACCCTCAGTTTGTGAGATCGCATTGTAAACAGTTTGTAACAGGAGGAAACAAAGTAAGTTTTCTCATTTCATAAAACGTCTTAAATTTATAGCAGGGTTCAGGTGATTTTATGGCAAAGATATTTGTTTAGATCTCTCAGGTTTCCTGTTTGTTACTTTAATTGGATGCTTTTTAGAAGTTGTCTTTTCAAATCCATACAGATGTAATGTGGGGTTTCTGTTTCAGTGAATGTAAAACTGGGATAAATCTGTTGTTGTTTTTGTTCAATTACTTCATATTTTGAGAAATAATTGTTTTTAAACTAAACTGACATTTTGGAATGGAAGATAGTTTTAAGTTTCCAAAGTTGATAAAAGATTCCCCCTGAGCTAGGAAAGCTGTAATAAGCGTGTTGCCTAGCCATGTTTATTACCCAGAATTGAATGTGACTTACTTTTTGGCAGATGTACTTTAGAACTGCATCCCATATGGGATAAAGACAAATCAAGCTTAAAATTTTCTTTTCTTCACACGCTATGGGGTCCAATAGAAGCCATGATGATGTCATGTGTGTTAAAATCCCATTGTGCAAATGATGCAGGTGATCTATGAGTACAGTACAATCTGTTTTGTTTATGTGGTGTCATTGCACATGTGATGACACTTATCATTCTGGAGAATCCCAATGTTCATACCCATTCGTATTCTTTGCTACCAGACCACATGTAGTCATACATTTATTACCACTGCAAAGAGTCTCATGATAATTTAAAAAAATAACCAATTTAATATCAAATAGGCCAGGCTTCTTCAGTCTGGGTATTCTCCTTATGAGTTCAATTCAGCATTCAGAATTTTAATAATGGTCATGTTGGCTAGGGAATCCAAGAAATTAGTCCACCCATCTGGAGGAAACCCAGATTGGGGATAGCTGGCAATAAACATTTGTAAATTGCAAAGTTCATGGAGTTTAGTTGTAAGAAAGAAATATTTTGTGATCTACAAAAGTTCATGCAATAATGAATTGATTAATCTTTTAATCAATTAAAAGAATCTTCCGTAAGATTCTTTGATTTTGTTGCAAATGGGGCACATTTAAGCCTCTGGAATATACATCACTATATAATATACAGCACACAAGGTGCATTTATTTTTATGTATGCATCTTGTGTATATCTGTATGCATTGATCTCATTTGTTTGGATTTGTTCAGTTATTACAGTCAAGGGGATAGCTCTGAATACAAAAAGATGCAGGTATCTACAAGCCCGTCCACTGAAGTGAAGGACTCTGCATGTGGGACTCTGAATACATATTAGAGCAAACTGGCGTCAGGCTTGGTGTAAGAGACTGTAGCCTGGAAGTACATATATATTTGTGTTTTGCTTTGATCTGTTTTATGTTTTAAGCTGATCTCAAGACAAATGGTTTGCAGTTTAGTAAATGTATCTGCTGTGTTGAATCAAGGAGGTCTTGCTGTGTGACCATGCAATCCTTTGTGAATTTCCAAATGAATTTGCAGCTATCAACTTGGTGGCAAATTCTTGAATATGAAAAAGAGATGTTGGAGAGAGGTCACCCACAAACAGTATTGCATTCTGAAGTACATGCCCTGTTGTCTGCATGTATGAATTTGCTAAGTTATGACTCTTGTTGATTCACATCAAGACTTTTATCAAGAATGGACTATACGTTATTCTCTTGTGTATATTTCTCATTTGCATTTTCCACACCCAATTCTCTGGCCAGTTTCTTGCAGTTTTCCTCTCTCCCTTTCATTATACACAAGCATTGAGAAGATGAATAAATGAAAGATGCAAAGATTATGAAATAATTTGGATAATTTAAAACTTAATGTGCAGATTATTAGAGGTACTTAACTTACTGAAGCAAATTAACTAGTGATGGATATAGAAGTAGCATTTCTAACAACATTATTCTGGATTATTCATTAGGGTAATCTTCATAAAAGGAGTAATCTATTGTTAATAAAGATTAGATTTTGTAGCCAGGAAATCTGTACTGATACCAAGTTCCTCTTTGGACTGGATTGTGGCTTGGATAAGGCACAGCAAACTAAAACTGAATCAAGACAAGTCTGAGCATGTACAGTGGATATAAAAAGTCTACACACCCCTGTTAAAATGCCAGGTTTTTGAGATGTAAAAAAATCAGACCAAGATAAATCACTTCAGAATTTTGTCCACCTTTAATATAACATACAAGCTGTACAATTCAATTGAAAAACAAACTGAAATCTTTTAGGGGGAAAAATAAAAATAAAAAACTAGAATAACGTGGTTGCATAAGTGTGCACACCCTTAAACTAATACTTCGTTGAAGCACCTTTTGATTTTATGACAGCATTCAGTCTTTTGGAGTAGGAGTCTATCAGCAAGACACATCTTGCCTTGGGAATCTTTGCCCACTCTTCCTTGCAGAAGCGCTCCAAATCTGTCAGATTGCGAGGGCATCTCCTGTGCACAGCCCTCTTCAGGTCACCCCACAGATTTTCAATTGGATTCAGGTCCAGGCTCTGGCTGGGCCATTCCAAAACTTTGATCTTCTTCTGGTGAAGCCATTCTTTTGTTGATTTGGAGGTATGCTTTGGGACGTTGTCGTGTTGAAAGGTGAAATTCCTCTTCATCTTCAGCATTTTAGCAGAGGCCTGAAGGTTTTGTGCCAAAATTGACTGATATTTGGAACTGTTCATAATTCCCTCCACCTTGACTAAAACCCCAGTTCCAGCTGAAGAAAAGCAGCCCCAAAGCATAATGCTGCCACCACCATGCTTCACTGTAGGTATGGTGCACTTTTGGTGATGCACAGTGTTGTTTTTGCACCAAACATACTTTTTGGAATTATGGCCAAAAAGTTCAAACTTGGTCTCATCAGACCATAACACATTTTCCCACATGCTTTTGTCAGACTTGATGTAGGTTTTTGCAAAATGTAGCTGGGCTTGGATGTTTTTCTTTGTAAGAAAAGGCTTCCATCTTGCCACCCTACTCCACAGCCCAGACATATGAAGAATATGGGAGATTGTTGTCACATGTGGTACAGAACCAGTACTTTCCAGAAATTCCTGCAGCTCCTTCAATGTTGCTGTAGGCCTCTTAGCAGCCTCTCGGACTAGTTCTCTTGTTTTTTCATCAATTTTGGAGGGACATCCAGTTCTTGGTAATGTCACTGTTGTGCCATATTTTCTCCACTTGTTGATGACTGTCTTCACTGTGTTCCATGGTATATCCAATGCCTTGGAAATTTTTTTGTACCCTTCTCCTGACTGATACCTTCCAACAATGAGATCCCTGGATGCTTTGTAAGCTTTTTGCAGACCATGGCTTTTGATGTAAGAGGCAACTGCGTAAATGTCAGAAAAATCCTACTGGAACAGCTAAACTTTATATGGGCTTGATCAGAGTCACTTTAATTGATGGCAGGTGTGTACTGACTACTATTTAATATCAGTCTGAATGTGATTGGTTAATTCTGAACACAGCCACATCCCTACTTATAAGAGGGTGTGTACATTTATGCAACCACATTATTATAGTTTTTTATTTTTATTTTTTCCCTCTAAAAGTTTTCAGTTTGTTTTTCAATTGAATTGTATAGCTTATGTTATATTAAAGGTGGAAAAAATTCTGAAGGGATTTATCTTATAGTTATTGCTGATGTCTCTATCCTATTGAAGGGGTATTTTCCTGCTCTGGGGAAGGGCACACTTATCCTGAACAAGCAGATTAACAGCTTGGGGGTGCTTCTCAGGCCCCGTCCATGAACGCTCAAATGAGGATAATGGTGAAGGATATCTCATAGTCTTTATACTGGTCACCACCAAAATAGATTATTTCAGTGCAGCTTACACAGGGATGCCTTTGAAAGAAACCTGGAAATTGCACTGAATCCAAATCATTGCTATGAAGCATTTATATGGCTGTTCAACATAGACCATGTGGACTTTGGGTGGTGTACAAAACAAAAAAATAGAAAACTATAATCAATAAATACAAAATGACATATCACATTAAAATACAATAAAATGGCAATCAGAAATGAAATCTTTATCATTGGGGTTCTCAACTCATTCTGATCCCAAGGCCTAGAGGAAGAGCCAGGTCTTAATTGTCTTCCTAAGGGCCTCTTGGGTTGAGGCCAAACATATGTCATGGGGAAGATTATTTCAAAGGGCAGGGGCCATCTGCCTTCTGGATCCCATAAGATGACATGCTTCAATGAAGGGACCCAGAGTGTGACCTCCCTGTCAGAGGAAGATTATTTCAAAGGGCAGGGGCCATCTGCCTTCTGGATCCCATAAGATGACATGCTTCAATGAAGGGACCCAGAGTGTGCCCTCCCTGTCAGAGTGTGTGAGATGGGTAGATACCCTTGAGAGTAGGCAATCTTGCAAATAACCCAATCTTATGCCATTTGGGGCTTTATATGTAATGACCAGTACCTTGAATTACGCCAGGAAGCACATTGGGACCCAGTGCAGTTCGCAGAGCACAGTTGTACAAGGCCATAATGAGGGATAACTATAACTACCTGTACCACTGCACTGAACCTTCTGGATGGTCTTCAAGGGCATATACAGCACATTGCAGTAATCCAGTCAGGAGATGAGTAAGGTGTGAGTTACTGTGAAGAAGGCCCCCCAGTCCATGAATGTGCACAACTGGTGCACAAGACAAAGTTGTACAAAGGCCACCATTGGCCACAGCTGTCACCTGCTCTTCAAACAGGAACTGTGAATGAAGTGGAACCCCCAGATTGCACACTAAATCCGAGTGAGATAGTGCAATGCCATCCAGATTCAAGGATGAAATTTCTCCAGTTCCAGGATCCATGGGGCCCAAACCCTATTGTTACTCAATCTTGGAAAGTTTGAGCTAAAGGCTATTCTTTCCCATCCAGATCCTCACAGGCTACAGATACTGAAACAGAACATTGAAAGCTTCATTTGGACAGCTGGGGCAGAGATGTACAATTCAGTATTATCAGCATACTGATGATACTGTATCCTATGCTGATGAATGAACCCCCCCCCATGGTTTCATGTAGGAAGGAGAGGGGAGACAATGGAATCCTAAGGTGCCCTGCAAAGCAGGGTTCAGACTAGACAGCTGCCCTGTCAACATTGACTGGAACCGGCCACATGCAAAACAGTTCTCCCTGCTCCCAACCTCTTAAGCCAGTCCAGAAGGATACAGTAGTTAATGGTATCAAAGGCCACCAAGAGATCAAGGAAGCCTAAGATGGATGCACTACCCCCATCCCGAACGCACCAGAGGTCAATCAACTAGCGTAACCAAAGCTGTCTCAGTGCTATTCCTGGTATAAAACCTGACTGAAAGGGATCCAGATAATCCACTTCCTCAAGGACCCCTCAAGGACAACTTGAGATAGACCAACTACACATTATATCCCAGATTCAAGAAGACCCGGAAGAACAACTGGAGGCACAGCCAACACCTGAAGCTGGAACGTCACTGCCACCCCCTCCATTACAGAGCACAGCAGCTGATATGAGGCAAAAGATCATGGATAAACTAGCTACAGTCAACTCTCGAGACCGATTACCAAGCCTCAGTGGAGAAGTACCATCAGATAGTATGCTAGAAGATGCCAACAGAGCCCTCACAACAATCTCTACTACCACTAAAACTCAAACCAATGAACTGGTATACACTACAGCCGCTGTAATCCTGGAGATGCTTGGCTACATGATCAAGAAGAACAGCACTACATACCCCCCCTGGAAAATGAGGTTGGAGGCTAAGATCAAGGCAACTCAGAGAGAAGTTAGTCAGCTGGTAGAACTACAGAAGGGTGTGGAGATTAAGGATAAGTTCGGTTAGTGAAAAAATACAAGGGGCTGACTCCATCTGAAGCCCTAGAGACTGCTAAACAAAGGCTCACAGCACTGGCTACCAGGCTAAGGAGATACACTAGAGAAGCAGAGGCCAAGAAGATAAATGCCCTGTTCATCAAAGAACCATCCAAGGTGTACTCCCAGCTGCAGTGCAACAACACAGTAACAGCAGAGCCACCACCAGCAGAAACGGAACAGTACTGGAAGAACATATGGGAGAAAGAGAAGACACATAACACCAGTGCAAAATGGCTGCAGGACCTGAGAGCAGACCACAGAAATCTCCCAGATTAGGCACCGGTCACCATCACAGTAGCAGATATCCAACAATGTGTCAAGAACATGAAGAGCTGGACAGCACCTGGCCCAGACATGATCCACACCTACTGGCTAAAGAAACTAACAGCAGTGCATGAACGCCTAGCAGCACAGATGAACCAGCTGCTAGCAGCAGGCTCCCACCCAGACTGGCTAACACAAGGAAGGGCAGTGCTGATTGTGAAAGACCGCCACAAGGGAACAGCACTGTCCAACTACTAGCCAATAACCTGCCTCCCCACAACATGGAAAATCCTATCAGGCATCATAGCCGCCAAGCTGCAGGACCATATGGGCCAGTACATGGGCACAGCTCAGAAGGGCATTGGGAACAACACCAGAGGCTCCAAACACCAGTTGCTCATAGATAGAGCAGTTTCCTGAGACTCAAGGTCTAGACCAGGGCTTTCCAAACTTTTCATGTTGGTGACACGCCTTTTAGCCATGCATAATTTCGTGACACAGTAATGAGGAGTCCCCGCCCCCTGGCCCACATGATTGGCTGCCGGCTCGAAACCCCGCCCCCGGCCCACGTGATTGGCTCCCAGCTCCAAACCCCACCCCCGGCCCACATGATTGGCTCCCGGCGCCAAACCCCGCCCCTGGCCCACGTGATTGGCTCCCGGCTCCAAACCCCGGCCCACGTGATTGGCTCCCGGCTCTAAAACCCGCCCCCCGGTCCATGTGATTGGCTCCCGGCTCCAAACCCTGTCCCCAGCACACGTAATTGGCTCCCGGCTCCAAACCCCACCCCACGTGATTGGCTGCCGGCTCCAAATCCCGTCCCCCGTCCCCGCAGTCTTGTACTGTATGTATTGTATTGTATGTAATTGTTGATAAAATACAAAAATGCCCTCCAGGTGTGCTTGATGGGGAGGTCATGGACCCAAGACCATGAGCAGTGCTTTTCAGTCTTGGCCACTTTTGGATATGAGGACTTCAACTCCCAGAATTCCCTACCCAGCAAGGCTGGCTGGGGAATTCTGGGATTTGAAGTCCACAACTCTTGAAGTCGCCTAGGTTGAGAAACACTGCCAGATGATGGGAAAACGGCGTCCATTGCTTGGTAAGGCTCTGGGCTGGCACTTTGGAAGGGGAAGGGCACTCTCCTTGGCATATAGGTAACCCCTCTGTAAGGCCACCAAAGGGAAGAGCGCTTTCTTTACCCCTCCCTGCATCCCACGAGGTCCTGACATGCAAGAGCCATACTGACACAACACCCTTCTACCAGGTCACAGAAGAGCCGCTCCCCACGAGGTCTTGACACGCAAGAGAGGTACTCACACAACGCCCCTCCACCAGGTGGCAGAAAGGGTTGCACATGGGATGCCAAGAATGGTTAGGCCCGGGGGTCCGCTCGTCTGTTCCCATGACGTGCCCAGCCGCCCTTGACTTCCACAGAACCAGTCCCTCGTGCCAAACGGTTGGGTGCCCCTGCCTTATAAGAGATGCGGACACATACATAAGTTGTAATAGCGCAGAGCTTTCCAAACTGTGTGTCACGACACATTTCTGTGTCGCGGCAAGGGCCCATGTGTGTCACAGGGGAACCCGGAAGAGGAGGCCATGCACCACATGGAGCCACGCCCATCCCTTGCCACGCCGACAGGTCCCTGCTCTGAAGCCAGCTCTTCAGCTCTCGCCGCAGAAGCCAGGTAAGTTAGCAGCCCAATAGGGCTGCAACTGGGGGGGAGGGTGCAGGGACGCGACTAGGCCACCGCGCTGGGAGGGGTGCAGAGACCGCGAAGCGCGGTGGCTGGAGACATGGCTTTTCCTTCCCGAGAAGTGCCAGCGGCCTGGCAGCCGAGAAAGGGACGGGGAGGCGGCTCTGCCGCCCACCTCGCAAGGCCCCCGCGCCGTCTCTGGCTCCCCCTTCCCCTTGGCGGCGGCCCCAGCCATGCAGAGGCGGGACTGGGCGGGCAGACAGGCGGCGCTCTCTGCCTCCGTGGCCTGGCCTGGCTCGCCGCTTCCTCCTGTCGCCTACAAGCGGAAGATGGCAGCAGTCTGACGCGCGGCCCGTGAAAGCTGAGCTGGGGCCGAGCCGAGGGAGCCTGCCGGCGGCTCCGGCCCGACGAGAGGGCTCCCGGCGCTCCGGGGAGACCCAGCGCAGGCGGTGGGGACGGGGCAGAAGCAGAAGGAGAGGAGCCGCCGGCGGGAGCGCGGCACGAGGAGCGCCTCACTGGCGCCTGCCCGGCTTCCACCGCGCTTCGTCAGAGAAGGTAAGACGCCGCGCTGGCGGGTGGGCAGGCGGCTAAGAGGCAAGCGGGCAGGGGGTCGCCTGCAGCGGGCTCGTCCAACCATCCTTCCCGGAGCTGCTGGGGCCGGATGGAGCGGTGGGGGACTCGGCATCGCTCCTTCCAGCGGGCGCTCCAAGCCCAGCTGTTCAGCCATTGATCAAGGATCGATCAGGCCCGGGGGCAGGGCTGGCCGAGGGGCTCGGGGGGAAGACGGGTCCCTGTTGCCTGAGACATCCTCACGCATCTTCCCCCCTCCCCCCGCAATATGGCAGCAATAACAACCACAGCGACCACCACCTGCCGCGAAGGCTCTGGCAGAAATGGATCCAAGTGCGGGACGCTCTTCTGGAGAGTGGAAAGTGCAGGATCCCTGCTCTTGGGGCTTTCCTTCTCTTTCGGGCCCTGCCCGGCGGGTGTATGAAAAAGTCCAGATTACATCCACATCTGATCCAATGGGAAATAATGGCTTGTATCAAGTCTGGTGGAGATTTTGAAGAGCTGCTGTATTAAAGTGTCCTGGGGTTATACTAAATGTAGAAAATTGCTTGTTTTTAATGACTAAGTTGAGTGATTTATTTCTATAAAGTTTCTATTTCACATTGCAAATAATAACCAAATTAGTTTTCAGTGCAGAAATGACAGTGAATTAAATAAAATAATTCAAAACAGAATCTGAAGTGGCAAAGTCCTGCATGGTTCAAATACTTGTACACACTTTGCCACTTCAGATTCTGAATATCTGGGGAGGCCTTTTCCCTGCTTGGGAACAGCAGCTGAACTCAGGGCACCGGGCAGGGCCCGAAAGAGATGGAAAGCTGTGGTTGTTATTGCTGCCTCCCTCGGGAGGGAAAAGCCATGTCTCCGGCCGCTGCGCTTCGCGGTCCCTGCACCCCCCAGCGCGGCAGCCTAGTCGCGTCCGTGCACCCTCCCCCCCAGTTGCAGCCCTACGGGCTGCCAACTTACCTGGCTTCTGCGGCGAGAGCTGAAGAGCTGGGTTCAGAGCAGGGACCTGTCGGCGCAGCAAGGGATGGGCGGGGCTCCACGTGGTGGATGGCCGCCTCTTCCGGGTTCCCCTGTGACACACCTGGGCCCTTGCTGTGACACAGAAATGTGTCGTGACACACAGTTTGGAAAGCTCTGGTCTAGACAGACCAATCTGAGCACAGCCTGGATTGACTACAGGAAAGCCTAAGACTCAATGCCACACACGTGGATCTGTGAATGCCTGGTGCTATACAAAGTCAACAGGACACTAAGGACCTTCCTTAGGAACTCAATGGGACTGTGGAAGACAACACTGGAACTCAAGACAGCTTGCACAAGTGGCCATCAAGTGTGGCATATACCAAGGTGATGCACTGTCCCCACTGCTGTTCTGCATTGGCTTCAACCCCCTCAGACAGATTATCACAAGAACTGGATACGGAAACAAGATCAAGAGTGGAACTACCATCAGCCACCACCTCTACATGGATGACATCAAGCTGTATGCTAAGAGTGAACAAGACATCGACTCACTGATCCACCTGACACGGATCTACAGTGAGGACATTGGGATGTCATTTGGACTAGAGAAGTGTGGCCGGATGATAGTAAAGAGAGGGAAAGTAGTTAAGACTGATGGGGTGGAACTACCAGCAGGCCACATAGCAGACATACAGACCAGCTACAAGTACCTTGTTATCCCACAGTCACATGGGAACCACAATGAGGAGGCAAGGAAGACAGCAACATCCAAGTACCACCAAAGGATAAGACAGGTCCTGAAGAGCCAGCTCAATGGGAAGAACAAGATCCACGCCATTAACATGTATGCCCTGCCAGTCATCAGATACCCTGCCGGTATAGTGAGCTGGCCAAAGGAGGACATGGAGGCTGCCGATGTGAAGACCTGGAAGCTCCTCAAATATACAAAGGCTTCCACCCCAAGTCCAACACCCAGAGACTGTACACCAGTCAGAAAGAGGGCGGGCGGGGTCTGGTGAGTGTCAAAGCCACTGTCCTGGATGAGACCCAGAGCATCCAGGAGTACATCAGTAAGATGGCACCTAAAGATGAACTTCTGAGAGAATGCCTGAAGCAGCAGCAGACTTGGAAGAAAGATAAAGCAGAGGAAGTGCCATGGCAAGACAAGACCCTGCATAGGATGAACCATCGACAGATAGCTGAGGTGGCTGACATTGGGAAATCCTACCAGTGGCTGGAAAGGGATGGACTAAAAGACAGCACTGAGGCACTGATCATAGCAGCACAAGAACAGGCACTAAGCACCTGATCCATAGAAGCAGGGGTCTACCACACTAGACAGGACTCAAGGTGCAGACTGTGCAGAGAGGCCTCAGAGACAGTCCAACACATAGTGGCAGGGAGTAAGATGCAGGCAGGAACAGCATACACTGAACGGCACAACCAAGTAGCTGGCATTGTGTACAGGAACATCTGCACAGTGTATGGGCTAGACCCTCCAAAGTCCAGATGGGAGATTCCACAGAAGGCGGTGGAGAGTGACAGGGCTAAGATCCTGTGGGACTTCCAGATCCAGACAGACAGGCAGGTACTGGCCAATCAACCAGACATCATGGTAGTAGACAAGGACCAGAAGATGGTGGTGGTGATAGATGTAGCAGTGCCAAGTGACAGCAACATCAGGAAGGAGTATGAGAAGCTGGAGAAGTACCAGCACCTGAAGGAGGAACTAGAGAGGATGTGGAAAGTGAAGGCCAAAGTGGTCCCAGTGGTGGTAGGAGCACTCAGGGCTGTGACTCCTAAGCTGGGAGAGTGGCTCCAACAGATCCTGGGAGCAACATCAGAGCTCTCTGTCCAGAAGAGTGCAGTGCTAGGAACAGCTAAGATACTGTGCAGAATCCTCAAACTCCCAGGCCTCTGGTGGAGGACCCAAGGTTGAGGAAGACGCATACCACCCATATGGGTGAGAAGGGAATTTTTTTTTAGCAAACCACATGTAGATACACACAACCAATGTGGTGCATATGGCCCTTCATTATATTTTATGTGGCCATCAAGCTCTGGAAGACTCTGAGCATCATTCTTGGTCAGCTGATCAGCCATCAGAAAAATAAACTTGTTCTGCTAAGCACGGACAGTGATTTTGCCTGCATTAGGATCCCTGGAGAGTAGAGGCATTTACAACCTCCTTTAGCCTAATGAATCTACTTGGAGGAGAAACAGCCGATTAGAAGGTGGCAAAATTAAAAGAAAGGTATTGGCTTTCATGGAAATTGGTAAACTAAGTGTATAAGTAAGAGTGTTTATGTTTGTTTGTTTTAATGCGTGGTTGCCTTATTCTACCACCTCTTACGGCATTTGGAGCTAAAACAGTTGCCCACCTCTAATAAACTGTGGTGGTATTATCAGATGAAAGGCAGTTATAAGCATCTTTTATGTTGCAAAAATAAAATAACACTTAAGCTAGATTATTAATAACTAAAGGTTAAAAGTGATGTTTAGTTCTCATTTCAGTGAACTGGCATAAATAAATTGTCCACGCAAAAGAAACTGGTAGGAGTCAGTAGGGCCATAGTTTCAAACTTTTTTCTACTGTGAACTTACTGAATTAACCAGCCATCTCTTGGCTTCAGCCGCTTCAGCCTACTTTATGGTGGAAACAGTTATATCTACTTTGTTGCTTTAGCATATGAAGCATTTTGAACTCTCAAAAGTATTGTTAAGTATTGTTATTAAAATATTACTGAAAGCAATGTTGGTAGGAAGAAAACTTTCTGCAACCTGTTGCTATTCTGTTAAATTGAACTGCAACTACCATAATTCCCAACTATCATGGTAGCAGTCTGAGATGAAGTAGCAAAGTGCCGAGATAATCATAAAATTTGGGGCATAGTATTTTGTCTTTGACCACAATTCTAATATGGGGTTCTTTTATGTTATTGAGAGCTCTTGGTATAATATAATAGAAATATGCTCTTCCTTTGACCAATGGGTATAGGGATGACTAACTGAACCATTCCTATTCCTTTCACACTACAATTAAGTATAGTAAGTATTGAGTGGAACACTTGGCAGATGATGGTAACCTTACAATAATCATACATTGTAAATAACAGGGCATCCCCAGCCAAAGGAGACAGTGGAATTTTGTGGCATAAAGAAAAAGACAAATAGTGCTACTGTGGGCCATAACCTTCTACCTTTAAAAGAGGGTCTAATCTTAAAAAATAACAGGGTGAAAAGCTTGCTAAATGAAGGTGGAGAAGCTGAAATAGGAGCTCTTCAGTTAACCCTGAAAGAGATGTTACATTTTTAACTTTCCAGCTTAAATGAATTTTGTACATAGCTGCTTTATTTCAATCTGATTTTACAGATTGAAGAATCTGAAGTTAACATTTTGAAAAGAAATGGAAAAGGGATATTAAAAAACCACATAAATTTTGAAATAAACTATTAATTACTCTTTGATTTTTAAATACTTTGAGCGTCTGGGTAAAATATGTCTTATAATGACATTATTACAATTTAGAGCAGAACATGGCTATTGAAGAAAATATGTCTACATGTCATTGCAAGGCAAATGAAATTGCCTTGATAGCTTTGCATTGTCAGTTTTTAATGAATATGCTCATCCTTTTCCATGACTAAGAAATGGGTAGTATATTATTTGAAGAGGTGCATTTTCCAATTTTGTTGATGCTTTTCATCCCCTTACTGGTTTAGGACTCTTTTTTCTGAAAGGCATTTTAAAGTAAATATTAGTATAATTTGCTACCAATTTTGCTGCTCATTATTGCCAGAGGGGGAAGTCCTTGGCATTTTTTGAAAAAAAAAGAATGAAAAAGGACTGGTAAAGGTGTGTAGTTCTGACTGTTCAAATGTAAAGATGAAATTTCTTTCAGTTGAGCTTGTCTCCTGATGACCTTTTTGACATGTCTACACAATTTTCTTGCCAATAACATGGAAGTGGTACACCATTCCAGTGTACCTGGGTTATATAAGATTCCCCTACAATCAGTGGTTAAAGCACATGGATCTACATGATGGTATGTCTCATGAGCTTGTATAACTACAGGATGGTTTTGATAAATGTACAAAGAAGTCACATTATAAGTGGCCTTTTTTACATGCACACACAAACACACACCAATTGATCTTAGGCAAAAGGCAGAGGAGTGATATGGGCTCCCCCCCGAAATAATTTCTGCTATGTTAAATTAAAGAGTCAGTTCTACATTAGATCATTTCTTATGCCAAGAGATGCAGTGAGACAGAAATGTTTTGAGTAGTTGCTGCTATTTCAGGAATGGCAATAGAATTTGTATTTTTTTGTTTTTAATGTCTACAAAGTACTATATCAGTTTTTTTTTTAATTGCCCTGATTTTTAGTGTCAGCAAATCTAGTTTCTCTTTGCTTTGTGAGTAAGTAGTGACCTTTACCTCTGAACTCCACAATATGTGCTTCATAATAACTGGTTGGATCACTTTGACAAATTATTAAATTGTCGGGATGCTGTTTGCAGCACAGTCCTTTTTTAGAAACAGGGTAGTCAGCTGTTTGGTATTGCGTTGGTAGATGAAGAGGACCAGACAAGAAAGGCAGATTGCTTTGTAAGCTGTAAAATGTCAGTAAATACTGAGAAGTCCCATTTAAGAGAAGTTAGAGTAAATACCACAGCAATCTCTGTTCAGGTATTGGAAGATTTACCTTAAATTGTGTACACTTTACAGTTGTAGTAGCTTCTAGCTTGGAATTGCCATCTGAAATGAATGCCTTTTAGAATGTTTAAATGATATTCTGTGTATCATTTCATCATGCCGGAGAACTAGGAGTACAAAAATATATTTTCCACTATTGATGCATCTGGTGCCTGGTGCTAAAACTAGATCTAGTTGCCCTAAAATAGCTAGAAGGTAGATGTCTCTACCCTTCTTGCATGTACATTATATGTTGCAATGCTACCTCCATCCTTTAATTTGTGTCAGGTTTTATTTATTTATTTATTTATTTTAGAAATTTATATAGTCGCTTCACTCTGCAATGACTCTTACAAAATACTTTTACCGGAACACAGAAACTTTTTAATACTAGGGCTGTGCTACAGAATGGTGTGACATGTTAGAAAATCTGAGGACTCTATTTTGCTTTCACTAAAACATTCAGACCTCCATCTCTCTCTCCGACCTGACACCTCAATGTTGCAAATATTAAATATAATCATGTAGTATCTAATGGAGTGGGAGAGAGAATTTCAGAATCCTCTGGTGTGCAGACTGTCATCCCCTTCTTAATGTTCTCCATATTTTCCTGTAAGTTTGACTCTCTCTACTCTTAGTCTGATGACTTTTGTATGTTGTGCCAGCCAGGGTGATTCTATTGCCTTATAAAACTTTTACACATGTTTGGATCTTCTTTCTTTACCAAATTTGATGTGAGCATTTGCTCATTCCTGAGGATTTATGGTCAGTTTATACTTTATGTTTGGCTAACTGATCACTAACTGTAACTGTTTTTGTGAATGTTCTGCTTTTTTGAATGATGGTATCTTAGAAGAAATAACTTGCAACATCACCAGTTTTTATAAATCAGGATTTCTGTTCTTGGAGTTCATTCTAATGCCTGAGTTTTATCTTTGGTTTTGCATATGCATATGCATATACATATGCAAAACGTTCATTCTAGCAGCTAAAGAACAGTAACTGTTTAGTTTTTTCTTCCTCTTAAATCCTTTATACTGTATTGAAGAATATACATTTCTCAGAATATAAATTGATCAACACTGTAAATCACTTTTCTGGAGAAGGAAAGAGGTTTTCCTTCTGGAGAAGGAAAAGTTCTTTGTGGTGCTGTACAGGTAGAAAGGTAGCTTGAAAAGTTTCTCCTTGAAATTAATTGTGCTTTTAAAAACTATTCTAGAATACATTTTCTGTTACTTTCAAAATGTTGGAAATTTTTCAGTTTAACTTTCATCCCACTGATAATGTATCTGACTTTAAATTTATAATTAAGATGACTGAAGAATCTTCTAGACACACTCAAGACTGGGCTACATATAATTAGCATTAGTGTTAATTATGTTTCAACACTCTGTTAAATTGAAATAGCTGTCTTACTTTAATTCACTGTTGCCTGAAGCTAGATTTTAACAGCTGTCCAAGTCTGTCCTAGTGCATTTCCTATGCCTTATGAATTCTTGGACTTGGTCTAAGTAGCAAGCATATCTAAAAGGAAAAGTAGAGCTATATAGCTACTATATATAGCCTATATATAGCTATATAGCCTAAAGCATAAGATATTCAGACTTTGATCTACTTTGATCCAAATTTTATCTCATAATTTTTAACAGTTCATGGAAGAGGTAACAGCCACTAAGCACCTTTCAAGGCTCTTCTATAAGGCAGAGGTGCAACTAGGCCATAGACATCCTTCAAAAATAAGGGTACAGCCCTCAGAGAACAATGACCAAACATTGTTACTAAACTGTAAATTTTAAAATGTCAGTAGAAAAAAATTAATAGGGATATAATTGGGAAATATCTTAACTATATTTAAGTTTATGCAAACTATATTTAAGTTCATGCAAATAAAATAATATAAATGTTAGTTTTGGTGCTGACTCCACCTATCACTGTTTGGAATGTGGCTGCCAGCACACAACAGCTGGAAGCACCCTTTTGGTCCAGAAGACCAAACAGCTAAGGAAGCACCCTTTTGGTCCAGAAGACTAATGTGCACCTCTGATCTAGAAAAACAGACTTCTTCTGGAGAAATCCTTGTTACAACTAACTTGGCTTCAACAAGAGAAAGCACTGAATGGAGGAAGACATAGACTATTTGGGGTTGATCTTACAATTTTGCTTTCCTTGGGATCAGATGAAGCCTTGTTGAAATAACAGTGAAGAATACAACACAACTTCAGTTTTTTCAGCTCTTTATCTCCCAAGCAACCCCTTTATATTTGCAGTGAGGACTCCCATATGTTGTGGTTCTGGAAAGGATTTCAAATGCACCCTGTGTTTACTAACTAACTTTCTGAGGGCAAATCTAGGGGCATTCCATCAATTTTCAGAAAAATCTCTTTATTTAGCAGGCAGTAACGTTGCCAAGGACAGCAGTTCTATTAATTTGTTTAATTTTTGTTGTTGTTACCATTCACATTCCCTGATGCTTTTGTTTATGGTAGCAGTTTCCTCTAGAATGCCTATTAGAATTATGCTAATAAACAGAGATTGTTTTCAGTGATGGAAAAATAATTGGTAAGAAGAGGTGCCAACACAATAAATGCCCTTTCCCCACTTTCCCAGAAATCAAGCAAAGCAATTTGTTTTCCCAATTCCATGTAATTTGTCTCATCCTAATTCAGACAAGCCAAGCTATTCATGTGTATGTGGAGATAACTGATTCCTATACACATTTAATCTATATAGCACCTCAAACTACAAGCTCATTCTGGAGTACATTTTATAATTCCTGTGCTGTGTTATTCAGGAACCAGTAGAAGTGGCTATGCTGACCATTGTAATTTGAGTAGATTTATCAAGTAACCTGGTGACTTCAGTTGCGTAGATTACAAGCCCTATGATCTGCAACCAGCATGGATCCTCAGAATTATTCTCTCACGTATCTGGATCATGCCATATCAAGGAAGACTAGTTTATCTTCTCACTGTGGGACATTACCTCTCCCCGATCAGCTTCCAAGGAACTCCACAGTCTTCAGGAATATTGTTAGCAAATTACTGCTTTCCAAAGGTCCAAATTAAAAATCATATGGAAAAGGTGTTCAAATGTCTAGGGAATACCAATGGAAAGAGAAAAAGAACATAACCATCACTATCCTGCCATTAGTATTATTTGGTTCATGTTATTCTGGGGGTGTAATATGATGCTATACATACAAAAGCTGATGTGACATGCAACTTAAGTACGGCTGTATTGTAACTAAGCATTACAGAGATTTACCAGCAGAAAACAGGCGAATGAAGTGTATTACCAAGGAAGTGATTTTACAGCTGCTGCTACTGTTATTGAAATATAAGTACTGAGAATGCTGACTGCCAGGATGGGGATTTATGGGAAATAAAACCCTAAAATACTTTCTTGAGCCAAGAAGAGAGGAAACAACCCACTCACAGAAGCAGCTTTTCCTTTCTTTGTAGCTACCTCCCGTTGAGTTTAAATGTTCTCAGTATTGTGATAATGGCAACTCTAAACCACAGGCAAGAGAAAGATGAACTTAATAAATTAACCTCCTGTTTTTAAGAAATATGCACTTCATGGATATCTGCCTTCATAGAAAAACTCTGCTTCTTGCTGGTAAACTAAGTGATAACATTTCATGCATTTGAGCCTATGGGTATAAGAGCTATTGCTAGTGGTATTAATGTTTTTGAAGTTATACTTTAAAACAGGAGCTTTATTTTATCAAAATGATAAATAGTTATATAGATATACATACACTGCATCCATTCATAATCTTCACAACAGTCATGGATGTTTTATCTCCTATGCTGATGACCCCATAGAAGCCTTAGCAAACAGAGCCATAAAAAACAAGAGAAAGGAGTCCCAAGCAACAAGAACAAAATGGTAACAAAGCTAATGGGAAATTATTGGCTGATTCTAAGGATATTTAGACTCAGTTTGCAGCATGTGGTAATCTTGGCAAGGGATGTTGCAAGTATGTAGGTATAGAGAAGAGACTGGGTTTCTAATACCTAGCAGGAAAGTCCTATTACTAACAATATCCTCCTGATTGAAGGACTCTTGGACATATGGAGTGCACTGTTAAGTATTATGAGATCATAGTCAGCTGAACATTGAGACAATCGGAAACCACTTAGTGTTTTCAATGTACTTTGTAAGGAGAAGAAAAGAAAAGATATTGTAGCTGCTCTGCAATAAATAATATTTCCTAATTAAATCAAATTAAATTCCTAAGAAACTGTTTACAGGCTTTTACCATATAAAAAGGTAAAAAGGTTCCCCCCGCACATTTGTGCAGTCATGTCCGACTCTAGGGGCCGGTGCTCATCTCCGTTTGTTAGCCGAAGAGCCAGCATTTTCCGAAGACGCTTCCACAGTCGTGGCCGAATGACGCGCGCGGAACGCTGTTACCTATTACCATATAAGCTGACCTTAATTTCCATTGGCTTCACAAAGATGCAAATACCTATCTTTTTTTCTATTAAGAATAGCCCTTCTCATTGATTTATAAAAACAATATAACTTCACAAATATTAGTGTTTGAATTCTTAAATAAATACATAAGCCATTGGGAGAACTTTGCATCTAAAGTAGCTTGAAGAAACTGCAATACAAACATGAGTTCTATTTTATTTTGGATTTCATTTTTTTAGTTGTGTATAATATTATGCAAAATATATATTTGCATAATATTATACACAACTAAAAAAATATATTTGATACTCTGAAACTAGAACCTTGCTTGGAATTTGTTCTCAAGGTATTTTACTTTGTATATGAGATATTGTTTTTGTTGTTGTTTATTCGTTCAGTCGCTTCCGACTCTTTGTGACTTCATGGACCAGCCCACGCCAGAGCTTCCTGTCGGCTGTCACCATCCCCAGCTCCCCCATGGTTGAGTCTGTCACCTCCAGAATATCATCCATCCATCTTGCCCTTTGTCGGCCCCTCTTCCTTTTGCCTTCCACTTTCCCTAGCATCAGCTTCTTCTCCAGGGTATCCTGTCTTCTCATTATGTGGCCAAAGTACTTCATTTTTGCCTTTAATATCATTCCCTCAAGTGAGCAGTCTGGCTTGATTTCCTGGAGTATGGACTGGTTTGATCTTCTTGCAGTCCAAGGTACTCTCAGAATTTTCCTCCAACACCACAGTTCAAAAGCATCTATCTTCCTTCGCTCAGCCTTCCTTATGGTCCAGCTCTCACAGCCATAGGTTACTACAGGGAATACCATTGCTTTAACTATGCGGACCTTTGTTGTCAGTGTGATGTCTCTGCTCTTAACTATTTTATCAAGATTTGCCATTGCTCTCCTCCCAAGAAGTAGACGTCTTCTGATTTCCTGGCTGCAGTCAGCATCTGCAGTAAACTTTGCGCCTAGAAATACAAAGTCTGTCACTGCCTCCACTTTTTCTCCCTCTATTTGCCAGTTATCAATCAAGCTGGTTGCCATAATCTTGGTTTTTTTGAGGTTTAACTGCAACCCAGCTTTTGCACTTTCTTCTTTCACCTTCGTCATAAGGCTCCTCAACTCCTCCTCGCTTTCAGCCATCAAAGTGGTATCATCTGCATATCTAAGATTGTTAATGTTTCTTCCAGCGATTTTAACTCCAGCCTTGGATTCCTCAAGCCCAGCACGTCGCATGATGTGTTCTGCGTACAGGTTGAATAGGTAGGGTGAGAGTATACAGCCCTGCCATACTCCTTTCCCAATCTTAAACCAGTCCGTTGTTCCGTGCTCTGTTCTTACCGTTGCTACTTGGTTGTTATACAGTTTCCTCAGGAGGCAGACAAGATGACTTGGTATCCCCATACCACCAAGAACTTGCCACAGTTTGTTATGATCCACACAGTCAAAGGCTTTAGAATAGTCAATAAAACAAAAATAGATGTTTTTCTGAAACTCCCTGGCTTTCTCCATTATCCATTGGATATTGGCAATTTGGTCTCTAGTTCCTCTGCCTTTTCTAAACCCAGCTTGTACATCTGGCAATTCTCGCTCCATGAATTGCTGGAGTCTACCTTGCAAGATCTTGAGCATTACCTTACTGGCATGTGAAATAAGTGCCACTGTTCGATAGTTTGAACATTCTTTAGTGCTTCCCTTTTTTGGTATGGGGATATAAGTTGATTTTTTCCAATCTGATGGCCATTCTTGTGTTTTCCAAATTTGCTGGCATATGGCATGCATCACCTTGACAGCATCATCTTGCAAGATTTTAAACAGTTCAGCTGGGATACCGTCGTCTCCTGCTGCCTTGTTATTAGCAGTGTTTCTTAAGGCCCATTCAACCTCACTCTTCAGGATGTCTGGCTCTAACTCACTGACCACACCGTCAAAGCTATCTCCAATATTATTATCCTTCCTATACAGATCTTCCGTATATTCTTGCCACCTTTTCTTGATCTCTTCTGCTTCTGTTAGGTCCTTACCATCTTTGTTTTTGATCATACCCATTTTTGCCTGGAATTTACCTCCGATGTTTCTAATTTTCTGGAAGAGGTCTCTTGTCCTTCCTATTCTATTGTCTTCTTCCACTTCCGCACATTGCTTGTTTAAAAATAATTCCTTATCTCTTCTGGCTAACCTCTGGAATTTTGCATTTAATTGGGCATATCTCCCCCTATCACTGTGAAAGCCTTTTGCTTTCCTTCTTTCTTGGGCTACTTCCAGTGTCTCAGCAGACAGCCATCTTGCCTTCTTGGTTTTCTTTTTCTTTGGGACGTTTTTTGTTGCCGCCTCCTGAACAATGTTGCGAACTTCTGTCCATAGTTCTTCCGGGACCCTATCTACTAAATCTAGTCCCTTAAATCTATTCTTCACCTCCACTGCATATTCCTTAGGAATATTAGTGAGCTCATATCTAACTGATCTGTGGGTCTTCCCTATTCTCTTTAGTCTGATTCTAAATTTTGCAATAAGAAGTTCGTGATCTGAACTACAGTCAGCTCCAGGTCTTGTTTTTACCGACTGTATAGATGTCCGCCACCTTTGGCTGCAAAGGATGTAGTCAATCTGATTTCGGTGTCGACCATCTGGTGAAGTCCATGTATAAAGTCGTCTTTTAGGTTGTTGGAAGAGAGTGTTTGTTATGCACAGTGAGTTGTCTTGGCAAAATTCTATCAGCCTATGTCCTGCTTCATTTTGTTCTCCCAGACCATGCTTGCCTGTAATTCCAGGTGTCGTCTGACTACCCACCTTAGCATTCCAGTCTCCTGTAATGAAAATAACATCTCTTTTTGGTGTATTATCCAGTAGGTGCTGCAGATCCTCATAGAACTGATCTACTTCTGCTTCTTCAGCATCTGTGGTTGGGGCGTATATTTTGATCACTGTGATGTTAAATGGCTTACCCTGAATTCAAATTGAGATCATTCTATCGTTTTTTGGATTGTATCCAAGCACTGCTTTAGCCACTTTATTATTAATTATGAAGGCTACTCCATTTCTTCTGTGGTCCTCTTGTCCACAGTAGTAGATCTGGTGGTCATCTGATGTGAAGTGGCCCATTCCAGTCCATTTCAGTTCACTGACACCTAAAATGTCTATATTTAATCTTGACATCTCACCAATAACCACATCCAATTTGCCCTGGCTCATAGATCTTACATTCCAGGTTCCTATGGTGTGTTGATCTTTAGGACATTGGATTCGTCGTTCACCACCAGCACCGTCGGCCGCTAGCCGTCCTTTCGGCTTTGAGCTAGCTGCGTCATCACATCTGGGGCTAGTTGAACGTATCCTCTGTTCCTCCCCAGTGGCATTTTGACCATCTTCCGACCTGGGAGTCCCATCTTCCGATGGTATACCGACATATCTCTGGTTGTACTGATCCATTTAGTTTTCACGGCAAGAATACTGGGGTGGGTTGCCATTACCTTCCCCAGGGATCGTATTTAGTCTGACCTCTCTGCCACGACCTTCCCGTCTTGGGTGTCCCTTCACGGTTTAGCTCATGATTTCATTGAGGTGCTCAAGCTCCAGCACCACGACAAGGTAACGATCTCCTTTGCTGGAGATGAGATATTGTACAGAATAAAATAAAAACTTTCAGATATTCCTATTAGAATGTGTTCAGATATTAAGAATTTAAAATTAGTACATTTCTTTTTTAGTTTCAGTTTATTCAATAATAGTTTTTCTTTCCCATGTTTCTTTTGTTATTTTACTGAAAAGAAATAAATTATTCTAATCTGTAATTTAGCCAAATCTCCAAAAACGTGTCCTCCACATACATCATATATATATTAATGTGTATGTATGTGTATACACACACATAGATATATTAAAATATATAAAGCATATTACTTACTATAGACTTGCCCACATTCTTGAATTATATTGTACATCAGTGATTGTTTTGACTGCTGTATAAATAAAATGTAACTGAACAGGACTTGGTTCTAATCCATTTTTCTTAGTATAACTTCTCATCTGTTCTGTGAAGTTTAACTACATTGGAATACATAGATTATTCCTGACTTTTCCCCCTTATTATTAATTCTAATCTAATTCCTGAGATATAACTTGAACACGTCTTTGCTTCTACACCAGAGCTTTCCAAACTTTTCATGTTGGTGACACACTTTTTAGACATGCATCATTTTGTGGCACACTCTTACAGCAGGGCATCATAAGGCAGGCACTAGGACCTGTGCGGAATCACAGCAGGTTTGGAGGCAGCAGGGCACAAGGCAGGCACTAGGACCTGCGTGGAATCACAGCAGGTTTGGAGGCAGCAGGGCACAAGGCAGGCACTAGGACCTGTGTGGAATCACAGCAGGTTTGGAGGCAGCAGGGCACAAGGCAGGGACTAGGACCTGCGTGGAATCACAGCAGGTTTGGAGGCAGCAGGGCACAAGGCAGGCACTAGGACCTGCATGGAATCACAGCAGGTTTGGAGGCAGCAAGGCACAAGGCAGGCACTAGGACCTGCGTGGAATCACAGCAGGTTTGGAGGCAGCAGGGCACAAGGCAGGCACTAGGACCTGTGTGGAATCACAGCAGGTTTGGAGGGAGCAGGGCACAAGGCAGGCACTAGGACCTGCGTGGAATCCTGGCAGGGCAGGTTTGGAGGCAGCAGGGCACAAGGCAGGCACTAGGACCTGTGTGGAATCACAGCAGGTTTGGAGGCAGCAGGGCACAAGGCAGGCACTAGGACCTGCGCGGAATCCTGGCAGGGCAGGTTTGGAGGCAGCAGGGCACAAGGCAGGCACTAGGACCTGCGTGGAATCACAGCAGGTTTGGAGGCAGCAGGGCACAAGGCAGGCACTAGGACCTGCGCGGAATCCTGGCAGGGCAAGTTTGGAGGCAGCCAGGCACAAGGCAGGCACTAGGACCTGCGTGGAATCCTGGCAGGGCAGGTTTGGAGGCAGCAAGGCACAAGGCAGGCACTAGGACCTGCGTGGAATCCTGGCAGGGCAGGTTTGGAGGCAGCAAGGCACAAGGCAGGCACTAGGACCTGCGTGGAATCCTGGCAGGGCAGGTTTGGAGGCAGCAGGGCACAAGGCAGGCACTAGGACCTGTGTGGAATCACAGCAGGTTTGGAGGGAGCAGGGCACAAGGCAGGCACTAGGACCTGCGTGGAATCCTGGCAGGGCAGGTTTGGAGGCAGCAAGGCACAAGGCAGGCACTAGGACCTGCGTGGAATCCTGGCAGGGCAGGTTTGGAGGCAGCAGGGCACAAGGCAGGCACTAGGACCTGCGTGGAATCACAGCAGGTTTGGAGGCAGCAGGGCACAAGGCAGGGACTAGGACCTGCGTGGAATCACAGGAGGTTTGGAGTCAGCAGGGCACAAGGCAGGCACTAGGACCTGCGCGGAATCACAGGAGGTTTGGAGGCAGCAGGGCACAAGGCAGGCACTAGGACCTGCGCGGAATCACAGCAGGTTTGGAGGCAGCAAGGCACAAGGCAGGCACTAGGACCTGCGCGGAATCACAGCAGATTTGGAGGCAGCAAGGCAGAAGGCAGGCTCTAGGACCTGCCAGAATCCTGGCAGAGACCGGAGGCAGCAGCAGCCGCCGCAACACACCCAGACACTGCAGCCGACACACTAACGTGTCCTGACACAGTTTTGAAAGCTCTATTCTACACCAATAGAAACTGATTTAGAAGAAGAAAAGTAAACTATAGACCTGTTCTGTGTTTTTTTTTTTTTAATTAAATGTGCTACTTACTAGACACAAAATCTGCAGTTCTAGGAACAAACATGGAATTCGAAAAAGAAACAGAGTTCAGCATAGCATCCAAACAATGCAAAAACTGCACTATGCTAGCTGGTTAAAAAAGTAGCTGATGATCAACAGTATGAAAGTAAAGCAAGCTCTAAGCTCTAAACTCCCGTCAAATATACCTATTTCTCCCAAATCCCCGGTGCAAAAGATATTATATACAAACTGTACCACCATCTCTACAAAATGTTCACCAAAGGTGAAGGAAAGAGTTGTAGTTCAGTGGAAACAATCCCTGCTTTTTTATGTTTATTCTTGTTCACCGTTGTATTGTTTTATTGGGTTTTTTTAATGTTTTGCTTGTGAACTGTCCAGAGTTTTTGGAATTGGGGAGGTATAAATTTAATAAATAATAATAATGTTCCACATTTCACCTCTCCCTTCTCCAAGTATGGCTGGAAAAGACTGAAGATTAGATTATTGTTTAGCTCAGTATAATTTGGTATAAGGCAGCATCCTAACTTCTGTTTCAAAATATGGGACCTTTTCTCCTGAGAAATCATGTGAAATTGTCAAATGTGTGAAAATCAGGGTGATGTGATGCCCCCCAAAAGAGAAGCAAATTGACCCATTAACAAACAGAAAAGAAAATGGACAGAAGTGTGTGCTCTGCATGCGAATTATATTCACATCCTACCCTTCCCTGGAAAATGTTTCCCTGTGGATGTCTGTGACATAACTACACAGCTACTAAGTGCCATTGAAATAATAATAATCAGTTTTGCAGTGCACAAATACTCAGTTGCTTAACTCCCTTCTCTATTCTTATTTTATAATCAAGTCTATTCATAATCCATTTAGTGAAAGGCATTAATTTAAGTTGATTTAATATCATTGAAATGAATTTATTTTTGCTGCATTCAATAGAACTCAAGTTCTGTTGATTTAATTTATGGTATTTTAGCTAAATGGTGAAAACTGGGCAACTTCTTTTCCTTCAGCAATGCAAATAATATGTTTTTGTTTAATTTATCAACTTTCCCCAGTCCAATTTACAGTGACTAATTCTAAACTTGGTTTCTGAAATATTTCAACTGAAATATTTGTCTTTTGGTACCACCTTGTGGCTGTGCATAAAATAGGCAGTCACCATTTTTCTTAAGCATAAAATCAGTTTAATAGTTGAGTAATTGTTGTTTCATATAGGTTTCTGTGAGTTGTGCTTACTCATTCTCTGGCTATCCACTGGCCTCGATCCGGGGGTAGAAGGGGTTTATGGTGGTTTTTCCTCACTGTTTCCTCCACCACAATTTGCAAAGTAGTCTGTCTTTAGCTACTGTAGCAAGAAAGCCTTCTTATGCTTATGAAATAAATGTGCTATGTCAATATTGCAAATAAGTCCTTCCTCCCCACCACCTTATTTAATATTAAAAAATATACCATATTTCATTGTAAAAATCCCAAAGAGGAACACTGCATATCCAAGAAACATATGTTATTTTCAGTCAGTCTGGACTCCTGGCAACTGCATGGATAAGTCCTCACAGTTTTCCTGGTAACATTTTCATAAGTAGTTTGCTGTTGTCTTCCTCCTAAAGCTGAGACAGTGACTGGCCCAGAGTCACTTAGCTGGCCTCTGTGCCTAAGGCAAATTGGAACAGATAGGACTCCCAGCTTCTAATCCAATAGCTTTAACCACCACACCTAACTGGCTCTCATTGTTCTCTCAACTCTCATGTTGGGATATTGTGGGTTAAATCCAGATTTAGTCATATTTTAGTAGACCTCACTGAAACAAACAGGACTTAATGTAATTGTATTTTGAGACATTAAGTTCAGTGGGGCTGTGCTAAGTGCAACTAGGTCTAAATTCAATCTATGGGTTATATTCAGTTCTAACACTTGCTTAAACACTTGACTTTAACTGCAACCCTACCAACATCTGCTGAATTTTGAGGGACCAGCTACAGCAGTATGGGGGTATCAGAGATTGTAATAAATAAGGGGTTGAGTTAATATTGGGTGTCCCATTCTGTGGTATCCCACAGCTCTATTCATGCCATAGTTTAATATTCATGTATAACACTCAGACTCAAATAGATCCCTTTTCCTTTCCTGTTCTGAAGTGAAAGTTTTTGATTCTAGGCAAACTATTGTAGCGTCATATGTGTTTTATTGAAGTAAGCAAACTCCATATTGTGATTAACTATTTTATTTTTATTTATTTATTTTCTATCCCACCTTTATTTTATTTTTTATAAATAACTCAAGGTGGCGAACATACCCAATACTCCTTCCTCCTCCCATTTTCCCCACAACAACAACCCTGTGAGGTGAGTTGGGCTGAGAGAGAGTGACTGGCCCAAGGTCACCCAGCCAGCTTTCATGCCTCAGGCGGGACTAGAACTCTCAGTCTCCTGGTTTCTAGCCCATTGCCTTAACCACTAGACCAAACTGGCTCTCTATTCAATAATAATAATAATAATAATGATAATAATAATGATAATAATAATGATAATAATAATGATAATAATAATAATAATTTATTAAATTTATATGCTGACTCCTAGCAAATCTAGGTGGTTTACAATTGTTAAAACAGTTAAAAATAACAATTCAAAAAACACAAAAACAGCACAAGACAAAAGAACAATGATGGCAAAGAAAATAAACTCAGAGGGGAACAGAAAGGAAGAAAGGGGCATCAGCCTTCTCCAAGGGCCTGGGCGAAGACCCAGAACTTCAAGGCCTTAAAAATACCAGTAGGGTGGGAACCGTTCAAATTTCGGGGGGAAACCCCATTCCAGAGGGCAGGCGCTGCTACAGAGAAGTCACGCTTCCGGGGTCCCAATAAGTGGCATTATTTGATCGATAGAACCCAGAGTGCACCAATCCTGCCAGATCAAACTGGTCGAACAGATACTATGGGAGACAGGCAGTCCCTCAAGTAACCAGACCCTATGCCATGTAGGACTTTATATATAGTGACCAGTACCTTGAATCACACCTGGAAGCAAACTGGCAACTAGTGCAGCTCATGAAGCAGAGGTTTTACATGGGCATACCAAGGTATGCTAATCACTGCCCACACCACTGCATTCTGGACCAGCTGAAGCTTTCAGGTGGACTTCAAGGGCAGCCCCATGTAGAGCACATTGCAGTAGTCAAGCCGTGAGGTGACCAGGGCATGAGTGACTGCTTGAAGAGCCCACTGATCTAGGAAAGGGCATAACTGGCGCACCAGATGAAGCTGGGCAAAGCTTTCCTGCCCAGAGCTGCCACCTGCTCATTGAGCAGGAGCTGAGAGTCCAGGAAGACACTCAAATTGCGCAACATCCTTGAATGGGGAAGTGCAATCCCATCCAAAGTCAAAGTTGGAATATGCCCAGATCTGGATGGTCCAAACACCCACAGCCATTTGGTCCTGGTAAGATTGAGTCGGAGATGGTTCCTCCCTATCTAAACCCGTGTCCAGGCACTGGGACAGAACCTTGGCAGCCTCACTTGGCCGGCCCGGGGTCAAAAGATATAATTGGATATCATCAACATACTGATGATACCAAACCACAAACCGGTGGATGACCTCACCCAGCAGTTTCATGTAGATGTTGAAAAGGAGGGGAGAGAGAATAGAACCCTGCAGCACCCCACAAGTGAGTGGTCTAGGAGACAGTCTCTCCCCGCCAACCAACACCGACTGGAACTGGCCCCAGAGAAAGGAAGATAACCACTGTAAAACAGTACCCCCAACCCATGGAGCTAGCTCAGAAGGATACTGTGGTCAACAGAATCGAAAGCCACTGAGAGATCAAGGAGCACAAGGATGGATGCACCACCACCATCCCGGCTCCTCCACAGGTCATCAACAAGTGCGACCAAAGGTGTCTCAGTACTAAATCCCAGTCTGAAATCTGACTGAAACATGTCTAGATAATCTGTTTCCTCCAGGGTTCTTCTCAGCAGCAGACTGACCACCACCTCAAGAACCTTTCCCAAGAAGGAAAGGTTGGAGACTGGTTTATAATTATCAAAAACTGTTGGGTTCAAAGACCACCTCTTGAAGAGGGGGCACACCACTACCTCTTTCAAGGCTGGGGGCACTACCCCCTCCATCAAAGAGGCCAATACTACTGCGTGGACCCAACTGTGGGTCACCTCCCTGGCCGTTTTCACAATCCAGGAGGCACCCGGATCCACTAAGCAATTTCCCAAGCTGACAGCACAGAAAGCCCTTTTTCTTGTATTTTTACATTTTTAGTGTTTTTTTTCTTTTTTTGTCTGTAGTTTTTTGTTGTTGTTGGCGTTAAGAAGCAGCAGCCAGAAACCAGGGCACTCGAGGATCTGCTGACCAGGGCCTTGGTCTGAACCTGGAGGGCCGGAACACGCCACCAATAACAAACACTGGGGGCGTCTTCCCCAAAGATGGCCTGCCCTCCGGTTCCCGCCATAATATCCCTGACCCGTCACCACCTCAATAGGATAACCCGCCCCATAGCCCACAGAGTTTCCAGGCCCAGTTGCCTCCACCACCGGACCTCCGAAAACCCTAGGTTGAAACAAGGGTCCCCTCCCCCATGCACACATCCTCCCGTACCCAGTCAATCTCAGGAGGTGGCAGGCCAACCAGTGCACCAGCTCTTGCTCTCGGTGCTGGTAGGACCTGACCACCCGCTAAACACTCACTAAGCACTCACTGTGCCCCCCCTCAGCCTCTCTCACTGGTCAAAGGGGGCACCATCCACTCCTGCCTACCACCTGTCTCTCACTCAGGGGTGGGCACTCTTACATAGCATCACACAGCTCTGGCCTCCCCCGAGGTCTCTCACACCCAGGAGGAATACCACTCTCACACCAAGGGGACCCCAACTCTGCCGCCTCTAACGGATGGGGGGAATCATTTCCATGATTGCAGCTGAAATTTGGTATTGTCTACTTTTACAAAGATTAATATTTTGAAAGTATGACGTTTGAATCATAGAAGGAGATTTTAGCTCTGGCAAACCATTCAAGAGCAAATGTTTTGGATTAAATTTTTCTATATCCTAGATTTAGTGTAATGCTCTGAAAGCTTATACTTTCAGTTCTGCTTGTATTTCTTTGCCTATATTGGGGTCTTTCTTTTTACGGTTATTTGAAAACTGAACATATTTTATCCTGTACTTTTCATTGTTCTAATGAAAAGATATGTAATTACCATTTATATTCATCTGTTACCAAAAAAACCCACCCCTTTTTATTACCCTTATACCTAGTTACTCTTATTTGAAAAGAATTGGATGAATAGATGGAAGCATTCTATTTTACATGAAGGAGAGGGACCTATAAGAAATGTGAAATGGAGAGGAAACCTGATTGCTTGGGCCAACAATATGGTGAGTATTGCTAGACTGATAGTGTACTTCTTTGGTGTCATTGCCTTGATCTGTCTTAAAGTGTCTTCATGTGTGTGAGCATGTGCATAAGAGAAATATTACATATTTATATATTAAAAACAGAAGGCAGAACAGAGAAGCCTACAACTTGCCCAAGACAAATTGTTACCATGTAGCCATTCAGGGAATGTTTAGAAATTTAATTTGCAAAGGATTGCAGAATTAACTCTTATTTAGGGTTCTTCAGCCAAAAAACATGGTAGATTGCTCTATGAACAAGAACTGTTGACTCACTGTCTATGGCCCATAGGTAAAGGTAAAGGTTCCCCCTGCACATTTTGTGCAGTCGTGTCCGACTCTAGGGGCCGGTGCTCATCTCCGTTTGATAGCCGAAGAGCCAGCGTTGTTCGTAGACGCTTCCACAGTCATGTGTCTGCATGACATGCGCGGAATGCTGTTACCTACCCACCGAAGTGGTACCTATTAATCTACTTGCATTTGCATGCTTTTGAATTGCTAGGTTGGCAAGAGCTGGAGCTAGTGCGGGAGCTCACTCCGCACACAGGGCTAGGGATTCGAACCTCCGAACTTGCAATCGACAATCCTGGCGTCTTTCCCGCTGAGCCACCACGCCCCTTCTATGGCCCATATGAAGTCTTAAATGTCTCTCTTCTCCTCCATGGTCTTAATGTAATTCTTGCTTTTTGGTTAGTAGGAAAAGACTCAGAGCATAAGTCTGTAGAATAACTCTCCATACCAAAGTTCAGAAAGAAATGTGCCTCTGCCAAACAGAGGCATTTTTATTCCAGTCTGACCCATAAGTGGGCGGTAGCCCACTCCACTTTTCTGGGAACATAAAACACTTTTCCGCCACATAAAAAAGTTTTGGAGCAGCTCTATAGACTTTTCCCATGGCTTTAAGAGACACAAATTGTGTGCTCCAACTTTAGACATTTCTAGTTTAACTTTGGCAATCAATGTTAAAACAGTGGAGCACCTTGCCAGTGCAAGCTTCTTCTCCTGAGAGGAAGAAGTTGTAGCATTCAGTTCTCTATACTGTGATTTGAAATTCTGGTCAAGTAGAGCACATCATTCAAATAATTTACAGTTTTATACCTTCAAAAATGGAAGCAGTCTTACAGTGAGTGGCTTAAGGTATTTCATCTCTTGGCCATAACCACATCATGCTCAGTTCCCAGAGCAGAATGCATGATGTTTGTGTAATTGTATTCAATATTATAATCACAGCAGGACTAAGTTCACAATAGCTGCATATCAAAGGTATGAGTGTTGGGAGAATGCAGTAACCCACAACAAAATAACAATTGCATCAGGGAACAGTAATTGAAAAATAGGATAGGATAGGATAGGATAGGATAGGATAGGATAGGATAGGATAGGATAGGATAGGATAGGATAGGATAGGATAATAACTTTATTGTCATCCCACTATACACTATAAAAAAAGGTAAAGGTACCCCCCGCACATTTGTGCAGTCGTGTCCGACTCTAGGGGCCGGTGCTCATCTCCGTTTGTTAGCCAAAGAGCCAGCGTTGTCCGAAGACGCTTCCACGGTCATGTGGCCGCATGACACGCGCGGAACGCTGTTACCTACCCACCGAAGTGGTACCTATTCATCTACTTGCATTTGCATGCTTTCGAATTGCTAGGTTGGCAAGAGCTGGAGCTAGTGCGGGAGCTCACTCCGCACGCAGGGCTAGGGATTCGAACCTCCGAACTTGCGATCTACAAGCCTGGCGTCTTACCCACTGAGCCACCACGCCCCCTATACACTATACAAGTGCACAATAGAATGAAATTTCGTTGCAGTTGGCTCACAAATTCACTCAAGCAATAAAATACTAATGATAATAATAAAAAACCATAATTACTATAAAATACCCATTCTTATAAAATACCCATTCTTAAAAAATATACATTCTTTAACTCACAAAAGAACCTATTTGGCATTCAAGAATCCAATAGCCTGGGGGACAAAGCTGTTTCCCAATCTGGCTGTATTTATATAGATATATATGTTGAGAAAAGCTGTACAGATCATATTATTTTGGTGGTTCAGTTTTTATAGAAAAGCTGGAATATAGCCAGAATATTGTAGAAAGGTTCAAGGTACACATATAAATTAAATTGGTAATATCTACACATATTTAACATTAGCATGAGGCTATCAGTAAAATCAGAATGTTAATTCACTTGATAAGTTGGATGGATGGATGGAGAGAGAGAGAGAGAGAGAGAGATCCGGCCTTCCTTTGACTTACGCCTTCCATGTGGCCCTCTCAACCATTGATGAATATCCCGTATCACCTCTGAAAGGAGGCCACTCTTCAATTGTCACAGCTTCTCCCTGTATGTACTTGAGACTATTTGCTTTAACTGTGTCACTGTGAAGAAAGTGGCTGAGATAAGTATCTTAAGAATTTGTAATCATTTTTCTTAGCAGAGGCAAAGCTAACTTCAGGGAGGAAATGAGCTTCTAAACAACAGGTTTAGGAGACAGCAAAAGTTAATTCTCACAATTTAATTTTAGAAAATTAAAGAACACAGAAAAGTATTTTTTTATGTGTTTTGTAAGCCATATCACACCTTTGTAGTATTTCTTACAGAATAAGAAATACAAAAAAGAATGATCCGTGTGCATGGATATTTCTATGTATATGTAAGTTCTGATTGTAAATTGTGCCAGCAAAGATTAAGTTGTCATTGCTGACCTGCTTCCCTTGTTACTCAAATATTTTAAGAGCTTGTTGCAGAAGAGAATTCACATTAGCAGTTTTCCTGCCAACTGCTTCCAATTTCATGTGCCTGTTCACCAAAATCTTTTCCGTGCCTCCAGTAGGATTGTGCTGCCACCTTGCTATAACCTGTGATATTATACTTCTGGACTATGGTTTGTGTATAGGGTGTCACACAGAATTCTCTTGCTGTGTATTAAACTTCCAGGGCGTGAAGATATTCGACGTGATTGCTAAGCAAAGAATCACCAACGTGCCCCGAGACGATATAAGCCTTCGTCCTGATATGTATCCCTGCAGCCTTTGCTGGAAAGATAATTTAACACTGATTATTGGCTGGGGAAATTCAGTAAAGGTACAATTACCTGTCTTTGTAATAAATGCTTGCTGCTATCACAGACAAACAGAGGATTATTTCTGAAAGCGAAGGCGATAGGGGGAAAAAAAAGAAGGGAATTTGATTTGACTACTGTGCGGAGAACTCCTGCTGCCATAGAAATGTCATTGGGCTGACCTTCATAAGGAGGAATAATGACAAATGCCCAGTGGTCAGACAGATTTCTCGAAGCGTGTGCAGTAGGCAAGACTGTGGGATGATCTTCCTCCTTTGTCTTCCAGCAGTGTGCTTTGAGAGCTGCTAAGAGAATTGTGAGTTTCATTAACTGCTTAGGCTAGGAAGGAAGTACATACTGTAAGCTGAATGTTTTGTCAACTATTTTCCATCAGGCTTAACATTAGTGAGTAATGAATCCTGGGATGTTGAATGCATGTTTTCTCAGAGAGGGTAAGGGGGGGACAGGGAGAGAACAGTTTTCTGCGAAACAGTTGTCCTTCATTTCTAATCAGAAGGCAGAAAGGAATGCAAAATGAGCTGAAGAAGTTTATTTAGAAGCCATTTTTAAAAGATGACAGTTTTTTAGACAGGACTTCTAACCTTTGCTTCCTGGAAGTAAACACCATTGAATACAATGGCACTTGAATAGACACTATAGGACTGCATTGTAATAAATGTTTAGTAAAGCTTTGGAAGTTGTATGATGCTATGTATATAAAAATGCATATTTTCTGGACCAGCAAAAACATATATTCATGTGAACCTAAACAAAACAGTGCTGAAAACAATGAGAAAAATTATTTTGTAGCAAAAATAAAAATAAGTAACAAACAGTCCATTGGAACATCCATCTATCTATCTATCTATCTATCTATCTATCTATCTATCTATCTATCTATCTATCTATCTATCTATCTATCTATCAAATTTTGCCACTGCCCATCTCCCCCACAAGGGTTATGGCCTCACCACTTTCCATAGACAAGCATCTTTCTTTCCTTGGATGCATCTGATGAAGTAGATGTTTCTACAGAAGTGCAAGCTGCATAAATTTCGTAGGCTTCAAAGTGACAAAAGAGTTTTCGTTGGTTTTGCTACTACAGCCTGATACCGTAGTTACCCATCTGACATCTATAAAAGCAGTGATACTAAACTTAACGATCTCCTTTGCTGGAGAAACTTAATGTTATACTTGAAATTAAAACAAGGTCAAATTGTTCCAGAATGACATTGTTTTCTGAGACATTTATGTGTTTTGTGTGTAGCTCCTTTAGCATCTGCCTCTTAAATTGTAATATTTACTGAAATTATAATCTTGACATGTACTGTGGTTAGGCACCTTTGCCAACACATCAGTATGAACTCACAGTATTTTCTAAAGAAAGTAATCATAATTAATATAATGATTTTCTTTTAAAGATATGCTCAGTGAAAGAACGGCATGCCAGTGAAATGCGGGACCTACCTAGTCGTTATGTGGAAATAGGTACGAATGTAACATTTTTGTGAGTAAGTTAAATAATAGTTTTCACAATGAAACATTCAAAATCACATTAAAGTTTCCCTCATTTTAAAAAGGGCTTTACTTGCAGCAGTATATATTTAGTGCATTCAAAGCATTTCAGGCATGATTCGGTAGATAAGAACCTGTTACTAGAAATTGGTAGTCCATTCTTACAGATGTGAAAACCAGTTTATATAACCGAAGTACAGGATATGGATGAAGATGCATGCTCTCTTAATCATACATGAGGCTAAATCAGAAATTATAGTGCCATCTAATATGTGGGCATTTTCGTTGTTATGAATGCATAAGGAAATGTTTGGGTATGTGCAGTGTCCTTCCAAATGCTGCAGTATAGCCTTTAGAACAAGAAGAGATGATGGATGCTATTCAAACATTCTTCAAGCACACCAAACCAAAGAGTGTTTTGTCATAAATCTGCCCAGGCACATATTGTAAGAGTGGAGTATTGTGGAGACAGCTTCTTTATCTTCCCTCTCCCAGCCCACATTCTTCCTTATATATTTGAGGATCAGTGCTTTATCTCACTTAGCTACTAACAATCTGTTTGAGATTTCCCATTCTGGTTTCAGATCACAGCACTCTAGCTCTGCTGATTGCTCTGAACATCACTCCTTTAAACATGGGTTGGATAAGGATGAAAGGAGATTGCCATTTATCCATGTCTTAATAGAGATTACAATATCATTTGATGCCATTATGGGGCATCTTCTTAAAGATTTTATACCATAAAGGTATAATGCTTTAGATTTATGGTAGCTTAAGCATTTATTTTCAGGCAGTTAATGAAAGTTGTGGATTTCATTTAATAGCATAGGACAGTCTAATGAACAGTCAGGATTTTCTTGTTATCTATAGTGTAGCCTGTAAAGTATGTTATGGGCTAGTTCACACAATGCATGAGTTTGTAAGGAGCACCCTAGATTGAATGAGACTTTTTTTTTAGGTATGTCATCAGTAAACCCAGTCCCTCCATTTGTTCAGTCTCTGGATAACTAATTTTGCATTGCAGTTGTTGTCTATTTTACAACTTTACTGCATAATTATATGAGTAGCTTACCACAATCATATATAATGATATGGACCTGATCACAATACTTTCCATGAATGGTAAATGGGCCCCAATAGTGTAAATTTTCCCTTTGGGTGTTGGAGTGGGGAAGTGGAACATTGGTGCCACAGACCAGTGCTTGCCAGTTTTACAAATGATGAGGAATTATATGTAAGATTGATTTCAGCAGTACAGTGTATCCTTGACTGAAGAGCACATGACAGGCAAACCCTCAAGTGCTCATTTACTCTAAATTGACCCTGCTAGCATTGGAGTAAATTTTGTATTTCCCCTCTTCTATGTTGGGATACTTAGAGTAAGCCAAAGTCTACCTAAAATACTTTGTCCCATATAAAAGTTGCCATGAAATAGTCTCGCTCTTGCTCTCTCACTCTCTCCCCTAATGGATCACATGAGCATAGCATATTCATGTGTGAATATAATCATACATAAGCCTTAATTTGTGCAAAATATTCTGTGGGTGAAGATCACATCTGGGATCTAAGGACTGATCTTGTGTCCTTCACTAGAGGAGCTGACTGTAGGCTGCCCTCCAGTCATAAGATCTATTTTTGTAGGTGCCTGTGATAGTGGCCTTTTGTTTGTATATTTACTAGGATTTATATGCTGTTCCAATTAAAAAAAATGACTCTATGCCCAATACAATCCACAATACAACAATCAGATTAAAAAGAATTAAGGCAACATATTGCCAAAGGAAAATGAAAACATATAAGACAAAAAATAAAAAATAAAACCACAGTCACTCCTAATCCCCCACACTCCTTGGCACCACTTCTTCAGGAATCATTTGTATATCCATACTACTGCCAAAGGCCCTTCAGCAGAGACAGGTCTTAATTGCTCCCTGAAACAAAAGTGAGAAAGAAGCTGCCCTATCTCTAGGGGGTGGGAATAACACACTGCTCCAAAGAGAAGGCTCACTCTCAGAGTCCCTCATGTCAACACTCCCTAGGAGTTGGGATCCATAGCAAGACTTCCCTTCTTGATTTTACTGGATGGGCAGATTCCACCTGGGAAAGACAGTCCCTCAGATACCCAGATCATGAGCCAAAAAGTGCTTTACGGTAATGGCCACCACCTTGAATTGTGTTTCTCATGCACCTAGAAACCACTGCAGCTCTGGAAGTAGTGGTATCACATGGGCAAACTGACTGGAGCCCGTTACGTCTCTTGTGCGGTTGAATATAACTTCCAGAACTAGTTTCCTAAATAGAAGAGATTATTTTGTAGACCTGTTTCCACCTATATAGATGGTGTTCCTGCTTCCATTTTATGTTTGAGTGTATGCTTTTAAAATACAGAAGCACATGTATTTATATTTATTAAAAAGACAATTAAAGTGCTTCCTTTCGTAGGACCTTTATGAAGCCAAACAAAACCAAAACCCCACATTATTTGCTATAGATTTCTACTTAGAAAGTGGTCATATTAGGAAATATCTGTATTGATTATTAGATTGTATTAGGAAATGTCTTACTTTATTATATTGTTTTGCTGTGATACTGGTTTACATTGTATAAAATGTTTTATCTATCTGTCTATGCTTAACTGCAATATATACTAAGTATAAATACTACTACGCTGCACAAAATTTAGTAAATGGCTCAGTCCAGCCCAGCCCTACAGTTCAAATGAGTGGATTGTTCCAGAATAAGAACTACTTTCCACAGGTCAGAAAAGATAGCTCCAGTGTGCCCGTAATATTTCCAAACACAGAATAAATGCACTCCTGGATGCTTTGATTTTATGAGTCCATGAACCTTTTGACAAGGTGATAAACCTCCTAGTGATCTATGAATTGTTTTCCTTGAAATTTTGTTTGTGAAGGAAATGTTCTAAAGATCGGTATTGTACCTTCATAAGGTGCCTTATGATCACCCAATAGTAATTTCTTAGGAGAATGATTTATTTGATAGATGTATGTCCTGCCTTTCCATCAGGAACTTAAGGTGGCATAAATAGCACTCTGGTTTTTTCCCCACAATAACCACCCTGCAAAATAGGTTGAAGTATGACTGTCCCAAAGTCACCCAGTGAGCTTCCATGGTTGAGAGTGGTCTTGAATCTAGGATTTCACTGTCTTAATCCAATCTATCAACCACTACATCATACTGATGTACTGTAGGAAATGTTATTGCATTCCACCAACTATTCCTGCTTATTAAATACAGTAGATTGGAAAAACCCTAGTGCTGGGTCTTTATAGGCTCCCTAGTACAGTCCTTTTATACCATTCAGGAAACTAGGCTGTGTTTGAACTTGCTATGAGAGTGTGTTGGGGAGGGGGAGGGGGAGGGGAATATCATTCTCTGTATCTGGATAGATGGTTTCTGTCAGATCCCTGAGTATCCAGTCTTTGCAGGGCATTACTTTTGTTAAGGGATTTCTGCAAGACAGAGGCAGACTGAATCCCTAAATCCAGCCAGCTGCCTCCTGCAGCATCTGACAGTCTAACACAATAACTAATAACTCCAACTTAAAGTTAACCATTGCACTTGAATTGTGTTTCTCATGCAGCTCAAGTTTGACATCATATAAATGTATTTTATACTGACTTACTGCTGTGTGCAGGGGGAAAAACCCTGAACACTCGCCTTTTAGGTTTTATTATCTCTTGAGCACAGTATTAAAAAATACTGTTTCCTTGCTTTCCAGTTCTGAAGTTACTACAGAAGTTTTCATGAGACAGTAAATTTATTTTGACTGGTGTTAGAAGATTATGTTGAATTTATGTCTACAAGTATATAAAAATCAAAACTGACTAGTTGTGATACTGAAAAGATTGTGTGAGGTGTCCTTTCATTTAGGAAAAATCCAATGATACCCTCTTTTTGGCTCTCATTTTATGTTTCCCATTCCTGTTAATTTAATTTCCTTCTTTTTAATTTGTCATTAAAAAGTTGTAGCAGAAATGTAACTTGACAAGGGATACATGCTTCCTAATTGAGTGGATTATGTAGGCTCAGTTCTAATGATAGCAGTAAAATCCCAATTGGAAACTTTATATAGTAATGTTATAATCTGAATTTGACTATTTTGTTAATTAAAAGTAAAGGCACTCCCCTACCACCACCATTTCTACTCCCACTCATTCTAAAGCACTTCAAAGCCAGTCTATGATTATATCCATTTCTGCTGACCTCTACAGGCGGAAAACATATGAGCCAGCCACTCCTTATCCTCTTTCTCTCTTCGCTGACTAGTAGGAGAGTGCAGAGAATGTTGTTTAATCCGCACTCCATCTCTGGGGCCAAGGCAAATCATGGAGTAATTGTAATGTCATCATTCCTATTCCATACAAAATGGAAAGACAATGAATTGTTAATGCACCTCCATGAGAGGAAGCTGCAAAGTTTCCAAGCCATCTTTCATCTATTGCATTTAACAGCCCCTACAAATGGTGACAATTAAGGGATAGCATGTCAGATATTTGGCATCAGGCTCTTTTCCCAATAGTTGTAACCATGGCTGCTTATTGCTCAGTGTCTAGAATAGCAGAAAGTGGGAGAAACTTAACAATGAATAGGATGCTGAAGTTCACAAGGGTAGAGACATTGCTTTGAGACTAGAAGCTGGGAGTTGAATTAAAACAAAAATGCCCACTAATGGAGAAACAGACTGTCCATAAGTTCTACGGAGCTACAGCATTACAAAAACACCCCCAAAACCTTAAAACCAATAGATGTGTGATGACACAAAACCAGAGCTGATTCTGTTCCAGTGCCCAACTCTTGTGTGGAGAGGCCTTAAATTCTTCATATTTGTTGTGGCAGAACAACCTTTTGACATAATCCATCACTAATACAGATGTAACAACCACATACAGAGAGTTCCTGTGAAATTCAGTAAAGCCCATGTTCCTCCTATTTTTTTTCCATGGAGCTACGTGGTAACATCTTGCATTACTGCAGCTGTAACTTTTGCTTTAACTGTTGTCTGTGCAGTCTGGGGATGATAGAAACCCAACACATTTGAAAGGTACTAGATTGGGAAAGGCTGCACTACAAAACCCAAAAGTCTGGGTTCCCATATTTAAATCAATGTATCTTCCCTATTCAAGACAAATTATATTGCAGAATTGTGATATTTTGTCCTTTCTTTATATTCATATAAACAGTTTGTGAAGTGGCTGCAGTAGCCCAAACACTCTTGGTAACCCCAGGATGATGATCATCGTGCATGGCGGCAGCGGCTGTGGCCTCGTGTTTTCCGCTAAAACCCAGAAGTGCTGATGGCGCACCGCTGCCTCCGCGCGCGCCACCACAGGGGCGGCAGCAACGCACCATCACCACTTCCGGGTTTTGTCGCGACACACTAAAGTGTCACGACACACAGTTTCGAAAGCTATGTTACAGAGGTTAATTTTTAAAAGGAAAATTAAATGTATGTTGACCTGTCTCGCAGGAAAGTTACTATTAATGCGATTGACTTCACTTGCATATTGGAATGTCCGTATGATATTGTTTCATCATGGAAACACAACCGGTAATTTGGATTAATAGTAAAGCCTGTTGTTTCTTTATTTGTCTGCTGCTCAGTGTCCCAGTTCAGCACTGAATTTTTTATCAGTGGGATTGCACCTCTCTGTGACCAGCTTGTCGTACTTTCATTTGTAAAGGAGATTTCAGAGAAAATGGTAAGTGATATGATATATATGCAAATAAGTAAAGACTCTATTGAGTGGAACTCAACCTCTGGTGACTACATGGATAAGTCCATTGAGTTGTCTTGGTAGTTACATGGGTGCCAGCTTCTTCTAGGTTTTTTTTTTTAATTTGCCAGTCTAACTTAGGCTTTGGGATTTTCTGATGGTCTCCCATCTAAGCTTTAATCAGGCCAAACCTGCTTACATTTGGGGGGTGGACGGGGGTGGTGGTGGAATCAGTCAAGGTCAAATAGATACTGCCTTCTGCTGTGACATAAGTAAATCAATTTTTTTTAAAAAAAATACATTTGGTTTTTGGGGAAAAGGTTCATTTATACAATATACAGTAGCTTTCACATATTGTTATATGAGGTAAAGTACAGTAACGGAAATAATTTGGATCCAAAAGGGCATGACATCATATTAATCAATTATTAATTTTGAGCACCATAACAATTAGCTAAATGTACTTATTTATCTTTAAAAAGACATGTGGGTAACTGATATATGTGAAGTATTTCCTGAATTATTCATAGTTTTAAATATTTTAAAATATGTCGCATAGGTGCCAAAACAGTATTCTGTTTGTTTTTATGTTCTGGGTATTCCAGTTCCTTTTCCATGTCTCCATATACTCTTGAACTTCTAATTTAATGTATTACATCAGCAGTTACAAATAACTACTGTATTGCAGGCATGTCATTAAAAACATCTCAAATCTTCTGCTGCTTGCAGAGATTATGATGTACTTGTAACTGCCAGTCCAGATGTCAACAGTGTTTTAAATGAAGATCTTGCCATTCTGGGTTTTTTTTAGTAAACAATTTTGAAAATCACAATTTGATTATGTTGATTGATCTAAGATATATACTGTACACTGATTCTCAAACAGATGGATTTCCTTGCTATATTCAAATGTGGATTCTCCCAAAATTTTAAATAGCAGGACCATCATTATCCAACTCGATTTGGCATGCTATTAACTGCCATATCTCCCTATTTTATAAGATAGCAATTGGGAATTCATAATTTCCAAGGATTTTGGATCCTTTTTTGTTGTTCAGTCGTTTAGTCGTGTCCGACTCTTCGTGACCTCATGGACCATAGCACGCCAGGCCTTCCTGTCCTCCACTGTCTCTCGGAGTTTACTCAAATTCATGTTCATTACATCGGTGATACTATCTAACCATCTCATCCTCTGCCGTCCCCTTCTCCTTTTGCCTTCAGTCTTTTCCAGCATCAGGGTCTTTTCCAGTGAGTCCTCTCTTCACATTAGGTGGCCAAAGTATTTGAGCTTCAGCATCTGTCCTTCCAATGAGCAGTCAGGGTTGATTTCCTTTAGGATTGACTGGTTTGACCTCCTTGCAGTCCAAGGGACTCTCAAGAGTCTTCTCCAGCACCACAGTTTGAAAGCATCAATTCTTCGGCGCTCAGCCTTCCTTATGGTCCAACTCTCACAGCCATACATTACTACTGGAAAAACCATAGCTTCAACTATACGGACCTTTGTTGGCAAGGTGATGTCTCTGCTTTTTAATATGCTGTCTAGGTTTGCCATAGCTTTCCTCCCAAGGAGCAAGCGTCTTTTAATTTCATGGCTGCAGTCACCGTCTGCGGTAATCTTGGAGCCCAAGAAGATAAAATCTGTCACTGCTTCCATTTCTTCCCCTTCTATTTGCCAGGAAGTGATGGGACCAGATGCCATGATCTGGGTTTTTTTTAATGTTGAGTTTCAAGCCAGCTTTTGCACTCTCCTCTTTCACCCTCATCAAGAGGCTCTTTAGTTCCTCTTCACTTTCTGCCATTAGGGTGGTATCGTCTGCCTATCTGAGGTTGTTGATATTTCTCCCGGCAATCTTAACTCCGGCTTGTGATTCATCCAGCCCGGCATTTCTCATGATGTACTCTGCATATAAGTTAAATAAGCAGGGTGATAATATACAGCCTTGTCATACTCCTTTCCCAATTTTGAACCAGTCGGTTGTTCCATGTCCGGTTCTAACTGTTGCTTCTTGACCCACATACAGGTTTCTCAGGAGACAGGTAAGGTGGTCTGGTACTCCCATCTCTTTAAGACTTTGCCACAGTTTGTTGTGATCCACACAATCAAAGGCTTTAGCGTAGTCAATGAAGCAGAAGTAGATGTTTTTCTGGAACTCTCTTGCTTTTTCCATGATCCAGCGAATGTTGGCAATCTGATCTCTAGTTCCTCTGCCTCTTCGAAACCCAGCTTGCACTTCTGGTAGTTCTCGGTTCACATACTGCTGAAGCCTAGCTTGTAGGATTTTGAGCATAACCTTGCTAGCATGTGAAATGAGCGCAATTGTACGGTAGTTTGAACATTCTTTGGCATTGCCTTTCTTTGGAATTGGAACGTAAACTGACCTTTTCCAATCCTGTGGCCACTGTTGAGTTTTCCAAATTTGTTGGCATATTGAGTGCAGCACTTTAACATTAATTTAATTTAATTTAATTTAATTTAATTTAATTTAATTAACAAAATTTAACATTTTGGACCCTAGTATCTTCCAAATTAAAAGGGGTGCTAGATATGCTGAGTCCAAAAACGTTAGGCACTTAGATCATCAACAGAAGGAGAAGAGAGAAGGTACACATTTTGGTATAAAAATAAATCTGGAAATTAAAACCACCTTCTCTGACAAGTGAAGCTTGTTAGGGAAAAAGTGAGGGAGGGAATTTCCCCCAAATCTCTAAATGATGATGATGATGCTATACATTCAATTGTGTCCAATTATCAGCGATTCTATATACCAGCCTTCTCCACTTTTTCTGATCTTGTATAACTTCTTTTAGTTGTTTTATGCTCTGGCTAGTGTCAGCTTTGATGGTGTCTAGCCTCTGTGTTTTTTGGCAGCCTCGTTTCCTTTTACTGCTGACCATTCCAAGCATAACTGACTTTTCCAGCAAGTTTGATCTCATGGCATGACCAAAATAAGTAAGGCAGAGTTTTGTGATTTTGCCCACCAGTGATATGTCTGGTTTATACGCTCCAGTACTTGCTTATGTGTCACATTTGCTGACCAAGGAATGTGCAGGAGCCTTCTCCAACACCATAGCTCAAACAACTTGGTTTTCCTCCTGTCTAGTTTTTTCATGGTCCAACTTTCGCAACCATAGGTAGCTATAGGAAACACAATAGTGTGGACTAATCTGCATTTAGTTGCCAGGCTGATGTCCTTGCTTTTCCATACTCAATTCATGATCATCATTGCTGTGCATACATTAAATTTCTGAAATTATGTATTTAGGCATATAAACATGAATATCATGGATGCTATTTTTGTGCTAAAACATTAATTTTAAAAGTGTTAATTTTACCCCAGATGCTCAAAAAAATGATGCTGATGTATCTAAGTTAGTTGCTGTTTCTAATAACATTTAATTTCAGCTTAATATTAGGTAATACAAGTTCTTGCTTCTAGACACCATTGAACCTGTCAAGAAAAACCTGATTTTAAAAAACATACTTCTCCCTGAAGGCAACAAGTCAGATTTACACAAATTCATTCTGAGAAAAGGCTCCAAAGGCAGCAATAATTTTAGTATGAAGAAATCAGATTTCTCAAGTAATATTCATGTACAATGCTAAACAGGATACTTCGTATGTGTGAAACATGAATTTTACTGTTCTCAATAATTATACATACTGAAGATTCCTGATGCCAAATCAGACAATAAAAGGAAGAGGGGCATATTTTCTTCAAATAAAAAGAGGCTAAACAATATCTTATTAGTACCAATTTATTTTAATTTTGTTTTCTTTGGGGATGGGGTAGTAGAATAAAAAAAACCAGTAATACATTTTTAAAATCTTCCAAGGAACAAGGTTTGAAAGATTTTTAAAAATGTGAACTGCCCAGCAAAATGGTACTGAAGACATTGTTTACATCTACTGAAATAATTACAACAGTGTCTATTTTAATATTGTTAACTACATTCAGGATGCAATTTAGCACCCACAAACTTTCCAGACCATGGCAACTTTAGTCAAATCAATGGTTTTCTCAACCTGTAGCAAAGAGTAAATAAAATGTGTATGAGTAATCAGAATGTCCTTTTTTCTGTCCCTAAATTTTCAATACCACATGCCGATTTTTGGGAGGCAGGGGAGATGTGGAAAACAAATGAGAGCAGGATCTCACTCATATCACTGCTTAAGCATTTGAAGAAAGAGGGGTGAATGCTCAGTGACAGCAAAAAGGGGCTGAGGGAACAGGATCTGGAGAGCCTAAGGCTCAATTGGTGCAGAGTCCGATAGGTGCACAATGATGCAGAATGCTGAACCAGAATTAAAGTTGGATTGAGGATGACTCTGCTGACTTTGCACTTTCTCCTAAATAAAGTCTGTCAAGATAATTGTTCTCAAATGATTATAGGCACAGTGAGAGACATGGAGAGAATAACTGTTTGATATTCTGGCCTCAGAAAATAACTAGGCAGACAGAGAAAATATTGAATCACTAGCTTTCTCAGGAGAGAATCTCCACAGTCTTCATGACACAGTTGCTTTCACTACAAAATGAAACAGAAGGAGAAAAGAAGAGGGAGAACCCATGAAGTTTAGCAGTATTCTTCTCATCTCCTTGATAGTGAACTGGCATTAGACAGTCATTGCTATAGTAACCTTGAACAACTGGGTGCACGCTGTTGCTAGGCAATGAAACACCATTGACTCAAGGTAACACTCGTCTATTGAAATCAATAGGGTCTGCTTCTAGCAGGATGGCCAGATTATTATTTTTTATTATTTTAAAGAAAGGAACAAAGGTGCTGCTGCATTTTACCCTGGGAGAATTAATTGATGTAGGTCCTTTCTGTGACTCTCAGAAAAAATCAAGCTACTAAGTGAAGGAGAGGTTGAATCCTATAAGTGAAAGTGGGGATGAAATATTGTACGCCTGATTTGGTGTGTAAGGAGTTTGGCCCTGCATGGTCACCTTTTTGACAAGTTGACAAGCCTATGTAGCATGGTATATACATTTTAGTAGCATCTAGTGAGCTTATAGCTGTATAACACACCCTTTTTTTGTACAATTAGACTACATTCCTCATCATGAAGATTCCAAATCAATAAAGACTGGGGGTCTAAACTGCATTTAGTATTCATGTTGTGAAGCTCCATTGGAAATAAATTAGGTAAAACAGATATATATTTCCATGGAAAAATTATCTTAAGAATACACTGGAGCGATAGCCTTGATATTTTGCTGCAGTGAAAACAGCAGAATCTTGGAGCACTTAATTTAGCACTTGTAGCACTTGTATCATCATATAAGCTTTTGTGAATTTAAATCCACAACATCAGATTCTGGGAATATTGTTCTGGGAAAAGAGTATTATATATGAACAACCATTGTGCAGTGACAATGTTCATTGGGTAGGATGGGAAATAATTAAAGATTAGAAACAGAAAATTGAATGGATAGTTGCCATTAAGAAACTCTTATGGGTATGATAGGAACATTCTTGCGTTGCTCATGTGATTAACACTTTTAATAGAAAACATAGTTTTATTTTATCGGTGAGAAATAGTGTTAAACCCCCTAATGAAACCTAGCTCAGCTATTTGACAAAGACAATCGTCTTTATACTTTCTTTTCTCAAGGATGGCCATCTTGAGGGCAGTAATTACAGGAGCTGAAATGTTTGGCCAGTAGTTTTTGGATATTGCCATTTTTGAAATCAGATTTTTGTTCACTTATTCTTTTCCCTAGGGACTGCCTAGTTTGTCCAGCGCTGACATTAAAGTCCAAGGGATAATTCCTTATATGAAAATATATTGGATAGTTGTGTTGTTTTACATATGTTGTAAAATGTGCAAGCAGAGCACTCAGGAACCATCCGTAACTCTGCTAAGGCTATTTTCTTGGAGCGGGGGAAACGGTTCTATCTTACACTGTGGCTAGAGTAAAAAAAATATGTTAGGTCACAATTTTATTAACCATAGTTAGTTGAATAAGTAACAGCTGACTGAATTCACACATTGCAGTAAGTCTCAGGCTATGGTTCACAAACCATGGTGGCTAGATGAAAATAAGCAAACAATATTATGATTCAGTCTGACGTGTGAATCCAGTGTTCAAAATGGCAATAAATGTTTTGTGTGTGTGCGTGTGTGTGTGCGTGTTTCTTCCATTATCTGAAGGATGTTAGATTCTAATGGTTGAAGAGGAATTTTCAGCTAATCCATGAAAGTTTTTTTGTTTGCCATTAAATGTCAGATTATAAAACTATTCAATTATCTATAATAAAAAAAGTTGCCCAAACTCATTACTATAAAAATAATACTTGCTTATGGCTCTTTAGTTGTTAAAAATACAAGTTTCTGCCCAAAGACTATATCATTTACATGAGAGATAGGCAATCTAAAATTTCAGCTCCAGTGCTTCTTGTCTAACTCCTTTCATAAATCCTGAGGATTTCCATTCTCTCTATGTATTGTGCTTTCCCCAGACAGAAAAGAGCTTAACAGAAAACATCTATTTTGTACCCTAAAGAAATCTGACAAAGTAAAGACTGCATCTGACTATACGGACTGTTAGGTTGACACTGTTTAAGACAATTCCAGTTGGAGTTTATTAATAGATTCTATAATATATGTGATAGATAGATGATGGATGGATGGTTGGATATATCAGCAATATAGGATGAGTGTTTTGATGCTGAGTATTATTTTCTTTTTCCAGGAAAGAGAATGTTGTGCCCGACCAAGGCTTGATATAATTCAGCCATTTCCTGAATCTTGTGAAGAAATATCTTCTGATGCGCTCACAGTAAGATGCTTCCAAGAAAATGAATGCCGGGATTATTGTTTAGGTGACCATTTCTTCTTAATCTACCTTTTTTTTAAAAAAAAAAAATCAGTTTGCTAATTTTCACTAGACTACATTCTAAGGTAATCATGGAATTGTCCTATGAATCACAAAAAGATAAGAATGATATTGTTCCAATCTATAGTATCTTAAATCAAACATTACAATATGTATCATATATTGGTTTTTTTTAGATTTTTAAAGATTTTTTTAATCCTGCCTTTATTATTTTTATAAATAACTCAAGGCGGCAAACATACCTAGTACTTCCTCCTCCTATTTTCCCCACAACAACAACCCTGTGAAGTGAGCTGGGCTGAGAGTGACTAGCCCAAAGTCACCCAGCTATCTTTCATGCCTAAGGCGGGACTGGAACTCACAGTCTCCTGATTTCTAGCCCAGTTTCCCTTCATAATTGCTGTGTGTCACATGTATGAGTTATGCACCTGCCCAGAGCTCTTTGAGAGCCACTGAGAGCTAAGGAATTTTGGCAAAAACTGCTTCAAAGTGTACGTATGCAACCTGGATTCCATCTTTCCCCTCAGTTCTCTTCCATTTATCACATATGGCAGTGTGGGGAACACTCCTTTTTTTCTGAGAGGATTCTGGGTTTTTTAGACCAATCATTGTGATACTCACTGTGTACTACTTTCCTTCCAGGATTGGGGAAAATTAATAAGCAAGGGCCTATTTCCTTAGCCTTCCTACCAGCCTTTGGGCCAGGACTCCTATCATCCCATTCTTTAAATGCATTAGATATGGAAGCAAGCTCTTACCTTGAGCAGATATTTCCTTTACCTTGTATGTTTATGGGAAGGTCACCGTCTTGAATTCTGCCTGCATTGCAAAGGAAGCATGGAGAAATTGATCCTCTGTCTGCAGTTCTGTTGTGAGAAAGAACCCACAAGACAGTAACGGTGCCTCCAGAATCCTGTTTGACATCAGTATCATTTCACTTTGCTCCATTCCAACACCTGTTGTAGCCCAACTATCAGGTGACCTGGGAATCAGCTGCTACATTGGCAATGCAATCTGTATCTCCTACCAATGGCCAGCTCTCCTATAATCTCAATAAGTAGGAAAAATATCTAGTTAAGCAGCAAGAAAAAAAAGCATTAAGTCATTTCTATGAAATCATCTTCCCCACCTATAATCAGTGCAACGGTGTCCTATACTGTCTCTATTCTTGGATGCTCTGATGGCTATCATATGTGAATAGATACCAACAGCATGGATCCTGATCCTATTCTGCTAAGAAACTCATAGAAGGACTGAATTCACAGAAGATTAGAGGATCTTTCTCCATCTCTGCTTCATGTATTCTGAAACATCCCATTGCTTCATCCAGTTTGGATCGACAAGACATTTCTAGATCTCTGAGGAATCATTACTGAGATATATGCCAGGGTTATATTGTTTTAGTATCCAGTTTCAATCTCCATTTCAAGATCATCACTTCCATGTGATGAGGCCATATCATTGCTCCTGTTTTTGCTTCTTGGGATAGGGGATATTCTCCCTTTTACAAAGATTTGAGTAGAATTACTGTGCTAGAACACCGGGAGACAGAGCTAAATGGCCTTTTTTTTAATTGGAGGAACTCCCAGGTTTTCTCATTTTGATGCTTATCTTGCTTTATCTTGGGAAGAGATGACAGTACACTGTGGGATAAACTAGATATGTGCAAAACCTAAAATGTTTATGGAAAATTCTGGAAAACCTCCAGACCAACCCCAAAATGGCTGGATTGGCATACTCCCAGAAGAGAAAGATAATATTATATTCATTACAGGAACAAAATGTTCTAGAAGTCTACCTTAGTATATACCAGTGAATCTTTGGATATACTAACCATAGGAAATTATCATATCATGTGTCCTTCAACAGTTCCTTGGGAGGAGATAAAGCTTTCGTTGCACAAGAGCATTATATATATTCTTCTGTATTTTACAGTCCACAAAAAGAATACAAAGCTAATTTGAATAAGAGAATTTCAGAGTAGGTGAGTTTGTTAATCATATGTATAAAGCATGGAGTTGCTTTCCTATAACTGGTTATTTTAATGGTCTTCTGTGCATTTATGCCTCCCACCTATGTTGGTGCTTGTGATTTTAGTTTTTTACAAGGCTGCCAAATGATCTTGAACTGGTGGAAATTTTATTTTATTTATTTATTTATTTATTTAATTTATATGACCGCCCATCTCCCCCAACGGGGAACTCTGGGCGGTTCACAATAAAAAAGAAATAAAATAGAGCATACAATATAATTATTGCACATGTATACTGCCAATTTCCTGCCAGAAATCTCATCTCTAGAAAGTTTCCAAGGAGCAAAATCTGCACATGTGCCGAATCCATATGTGTGAATATAGAGATGACTACTGGCGAGCAACCTGTTCTTTCAGCTCAAGAATCTTAGAACTGATGTTATTGATAATTTGTCACAGTTTAAAGAGAGGATTTTGTTCTGAAATTGATCTCTTGGTTCTTTACACCTAATATTGGATTAGATCAGTTGCTCCCAGGCTCCTAACCATAATTTCTTAAGTGAGATGGGAAAATCTAGTATTTGCAAGTACCCTTTACTTTGGGGCTTTGTTTTGTAAATGAGAGAGGCTGCTATAGAGAGCTGCAGTATGAATGGTGCTGAGTTTAATACAAAGCAACCTATATAGTTGCTTGCACAGGTCAATGGGCGGGGAATAAATTAAATAAATAATAATAATAATGTTCCATGACTGTATTGCAGAGCTAGACGTTTTTGGGGAAATTGATTCAATTGTTCTATCTTTTACAGAATATTCAGAAGGTGAATCACTTTTTTATATTGTCAGCCCGAGCGATGTGGTAGTGGCCAAAGAACGAGATCAAGATGATCACATTGAATGGCTCTTGGAGAAAAAGAAATATGAAGTAACTATTAAACTTTTTCCATCTTTCCATCTTAATGGTACCACAGAAAGAGGGGGAAAAATCATTCTCTATTTTCTAATTGCTTCAATAAAAGTCACTGTTATATATAGGAATTTTACTGTGTTAATTAGGATAGATGCTGTGGTTTTAGACAAAATCATATTCTCTCCAGTTACATTTATTTTTTTTTCTACATTTATTTATTTAGAGAACTTATATGGCTGCCCATCTTAAATGAGAGGCAGTTTGATGTAGTGGTTAAGGCATTGGGCTAGAAACCAGGAGTCTGTGAGTTCTAGTCCCACTTTAGGTACAAAGCCAGCTGGGTGACTTTGGGCCAGTCGTTCTCTCTCAGCCCTAGGAAGAAGGCAGTGGCAAACCACTTCTAAAATCTTGCCAAGCAAAACTGCAGGGACTAGTCCGAGCAGTCTCCAGGAGTCAACAATCATCCAAAGGCACGCACACACACATCTTAAATACATAATTCTAGGTGGCTAACAACAATCCACATGCTGTACATCTACCATTATCCCTAAGTGACATATATGGATGTAGTATCTATGTAGGTCCAAAATATACTGATGTTATTCCTATATTATTTAACATAATATATTGTCATTTAGATATGTCAGACAGTAAAAGAAAGGGACCACAGTGACTTAAATGTTTGCATTACCATGTATATACTTACTGTAAGTTTTTTTAACTATATGAACAGGCTTTTTGAATAATTTATTCAGTCCCAAGCTCTTGATACTAATATCTTAAAGACAGCTATGATGCCAGGCATTAGAGATTCATACTTGAAAATAGCAAGAAGTTTGGACTCAGATTGGTAAATAGTCTGATTTGACTTGAACTGAATCAGAGGCTACCCTGATATATGTGCTTCCTCCTTTTGGAAGCAGCAGTAAACCAGAAATAGTTGTAATTTTTTACTTTTCAAAAGAATGGACTGAAATAATAAATATTAGGATTACCCACTGCTTCATGGCCAGATCCTCCCAGCATAGGAGTCACAGCCCCAAGTGCTCCTACTACCACTGGGACCACTTTGGCCTTCACTTTCCACATCCTCTCTAGTTCCTCTTTCAGGCCCTGGTACTTCTCCAGCTTCTCATATTCCTTCTTCCTGATGTTGCTGTCACTTGGCACCGCTACATCTACGTATCACCACTGCTGCCTTCTGGTCCTTGTCTACTTGCAATACTACTTAAAATACTGTTCCAAAGCCTTTGTTTCTTGTATATTTGAGGTCTATTCTACCAAAACTAGTTTAAGATTTAATCATTTATCTTGTGACCCATATTAAAATTTCACTTCTCATTTTGAGTAGCAATAAGCCAGCTTCATTTTGACATCATGGACTCAAGGAGTAATGTAGTGAATGAACCACAAATTAAACTTGATGAAAAATCATTCTACACCTAATGAAGACTATACTTAATCAATGTTAGTTGAACACTAAGGAAACAAATCAAGATTTAGGTATCTTTCTAATGAAAGTTTTTGTTAGAAAAGGAATTCCTCTGATTGTATTATATATAGTGCCATCCTTCTGAGATTTGGTCCTGTGATATTAACATGGAGTGAACCCAGAGGAAGCCAAAGTCATTTCTTTGGGGTTAACAATTGCTTTTGCTGATTATAAATTCAAAGCTGTTTGTTTGACCATGACATTAAAATTCTAGTGCTTTTATGTACAAGATACAAGAAACAAAGGAAAATCTATGCTTTCTCTACTGAAGTTTTGAATAGCTGACATAAATGTCATTTTTACTTTATTATATAGGAAGCTTTGATGGCAGCTGAGATCAGTCAGAAGACTATTAAAAAGCACAAGATTCAGGTAAGTCTACAAACTTGGCTTTTGAAATTTAAACACTTATATGTCAGACAATAATAAACAGTGTCTATGGGCGGAACCAGATTAAACACACATCTCCCAGGTTTCTAGTTTCCTATCTTTTTTAAAACATTGAATACTTCTAAAATTGTGACATGGTATTAGTGTTTTGAGTTTCCCTTCTTTTTGCCAGCAGCAGCCAGTGATGTGAAATGGACATGGGGAAATGCATAATACCATAGCAGCATGATGTGGGTAAAAGTACCAAATGTTATAACATAAAGTAAAAACAAAACAAAACAAAAACCCAAGCACATAAGTACTGTGTCAGTAGCAGGAACATGCTTTAGCATCCCATCTGCTTTGGCCCAACCAGGAATAATAATCATTGCCCAAGCAGCATTATGTGATTGACCTAATACATGCAATCTACTTAATTCATGATGCCAATATAAAGAACTCCCAGAATTGCATTTGAGCTAGAGTTTGTTTATTCTTAGCTGTGGCACACACGTTTCAGTCTCTAATTGCATAAAGCCATAGAAGATATCTTCTTCTATAGAAGAAGGTGGCTCAGCGGGTAAGACGCCAGGCTTGTCAATCGGAAGGTCGCAAGTTTGGAGGTTCGAATCCCTAGCCCCGCGTGACGGAGTGAGCTCCCGCACTCGCCCCACCTCTTGCCAACCTAGCAATTCGAAAGCATGCAAATGCAAGTAGATGAATAGGTACCACTTCGGTGGGATGGTAACAGCGTTCCGCATGCGTCATGCGGCCACATGACCACAGAAGTGTCTTTGGACAACGCTGGCTCTTCGGATAACAAACGGAGATGAGCACCAGCCCCTAGAGTCGGACACGACTGCACAAATGTGCGGTGGGAACCTTTATAGAAGATACTGTTTCTAAACATGCACAGTGTATATCTCTCAGCTCTGCCTGTTTGATTAGATGTAATGGTGAACAAGTTAAAGACTGTATGATTCAATGGGCAAAAAATATTGGCCACAATATACAACTTCAACAATGGGAAGATATGTGGACTAAAGGATTAAAATTTACCTTGTGCTATAATTTAAAAGAAAACTTTTACAAGATGATGTACCGATGGTATATGACCCCACAAAAACTTTCAAAAATGTATGGGAATATATCCAACTTATGTTGGAAATGTAAAAAACAAGAGGGGTCTTTTTATCATATGTGGTGGACATGTAAAATAGCAAAGAAATTTTGGATTGAGATACATTCATTGATGCAAAATATACTACAGATACGAATACCATTTAAACCAGAATTCTTTTTACTTGGAATTTGGGATGTACAAATAGAAAAACATTTTTTTAGAATAATACAATATATGATTACGGCAGCAAGACTTTTATATGCACAAAACTGGAAAAATCAAAGTGTACCAACAATACAGGAATGGGTGTTGAAATTATTAGATATGGCAGAAAATGACAAATTGACATGCTTATTAAAAGAAAATCCAAACCGTTATTTTCTTAAAGAGTGGAAGCCTTTGATGGACTATTTGCAAAAAGCTGGAGGAGTAAAGCTTGCATGGGGTTTTGATGATTAGATTATATATAAATAGTATATATTAGACAAGAAATGTATATGAATGTTATATGAATAGCCAGCATGTAAGAACAAATTATCTTTTCTATTCTTATGACCATAGATAGATCGGAAGTTATCTAATTTCTATGTTTGTCTTTTCTTTCTTTCTTTTACTTTACTACACTTTTCTTTTCTTTTTGATTTGTATTTCTATTTCTGTTTCATTTTCAATTTTTAACTTTGTATATTTGAAAATCTTAATAAAATTTATATAAAAAAAAGATGTAAACACATTAGACAGGTTATTGCTTCAAGGAAGTTTTGAGCCATGGAATGTTGCTTTTACAAACTGATTACAGGGAGCTACATATCTACCCTATTCTCTCTTTTTAATGACTATCCAGCTGTACTTCTTAATTTTCAGTTGCTGGCATAACAACAACAACAACCCATTAATTTATATGCCACCTGACTCTCAATGACTCTGGGCAGCTCACAACGATCAAATAAATTACAGTAAAATCAATAAAAGATAAAGATAAATGGTGGCTTGGTTTGAATATAACAATAAACGATCACTACATGGAGAATGGAAGTAGCTTTGGCTGCTAATCTTTGATGAAGGAACTTGGAGGAGGGCCTCATTAGATTATCTTAAAGTCCAAGTAGGTACATATGGGAGAAGGCACTCCTTCAGGTAACCTGGTCCTAAGACATTTAGTGCTTTAAATCAAAATCAGCACTTTGAATTGGGTCTGGAAATGGACCAGCAGCCAGTGTAGGTGGTGAAGAACTGGAATAATATGTTTGTATCGGCCAGTCCCAGTAGGCAGTCTGACTGCTCTATTCTGAACTAACTGACGTTTATGGACCATTTTCAAAGGCAGCCTCACATACAATACATTGCAATAATCTATCTGGGAAGTAACCAGAGCATGAATAACTGTTGCAAGGTTATCTCTGTCCAGGTAAGATCACAGCTGATAAATCAGTTGAAGCTGATAAAAGATACTCCATGCCACTGAAGCCCCTTAGACCTCTAGTGACAGTGATGGATCTAAGAGCACTCACAAACTGTGAACCTGCTCCTTTAGGATGAGTACAGATCCCTCCAGGTCATCTCTCAGATGGGGGTGGACCACCCACAAATAAAGTCTTTGTCTGGATTGAATCTCAATGTATTGGCCCTCATCCAGTTCATTACCCTCCTCAAGCACTGGTTCAGAACACCAACCACTTCACCTATGTTAGATGAAAAGGAGAGATAGAGCTGAGTGTCATCCACATATTGATGGTACCTCAGCCCACATCCCTGGATGTCCTCTCCCAGCAGTTTCATGTAGATGTTAAAGAGCATAAGAGATAAAGTGGAGCCTTGAAGGACTCCATTGCCCAACCGCCATGAGGCACTGGAATATTCCCCCAGCTCCACATTCTGGAAATGGGCATCCAACTAGGAGTGGAACCACCATAGTACAGTGCCCCCACATCCCAACTCTGACAGTGTGTCCAGGAGAATACCATGGTCAATAGTGTAGAAACCCACTGAGAAGGCCAGGAGGACCGAGGCAGTTGTTTTAATTTTATTTTATTCCAGAGTTTTAGAAGCTTGTATTGAGAGAGATCAATAAACTAGTCTTTTGCAGTAAAAAATAAAGTTGCATTTATTCAAAAAACAAGAACATATCTACAATCTGTTTACCTACAAGAGGTGCAGGCAGGCTTAACATCTTCATTTGAATAGCAATAGAAACAGCAGAAGGGAGGAGGTGAGGCAGACAAAAGAAATACCTTTATACATTTAACTTTTTTGCTCACGAGTGATAAATCACCATAGTAACCAATTAGCATGTGACTTCTCAACACTCAGCCCAGCCAAACAAGAATACCATATATGGTAACCAAACACCTTGTGAGTACAAAGATAAACCTTATTTGGTAAGAGGAATCTAAATGCCAGCAGACTTTGTGGCTCCAGTGAGTGAGAAAAAAACACACCTTAGCATGTCTTTTTAAACTGAATCTTGTGACCCAGATTCTTTTAGATCAATAAAATAAAAAAATACAACAAGTTGCACTCCCGCCATCTTTTTCCTGGCATAGGTCATCCTACTGGGCAACCAAAGCAGTTTCTGTTCCATAGCCAGGCTGAAACCAGATTGAAATGAATCTAGAAAATCAGTTTCATCCATAGATCCTGGAGCTGATTGGCCACCACCTGCTCAAGCACCTTCCCTAGGAAGGGAATATTAGTTATTGGTCTATAGCCGTTTTCATCCGCTGGGCCCAGATTTGTATGCAGATAATAAGAGACCTAGAATAAGATTATCAGAAGGCTGAAAAGAAAAGGACGTACATACTGTAGTTGGCCAGGCATCAGTGGGCAGAGTTGTAGCCTAGAAATAGGATTATTGAACTATGGAGTTTTCAGGTATCCTTGGATCATGATCTTGCTGAATGTTGATCATGCTTATTGTTACAACTATGCATAACAATAACTTTGTATACTGAGATCATGGAAGAATAAAAGAGTGCAAAAATCATTATACTCTTCAGAGGTGGGATTAAGGGAGCACACAAGTGGTATATGGTGCTAACATCTTTCTCAGACCAGCTACAATAATCTGTAGTATTTCATCTGATTCAATAGGACCAAAAGAGTGAAGCTATTTTAATGCTATAACTGTTCTTGAAGCCATGAAGATACTAATCCATAATATGCTCCCAAGGCTGATATAAAGTTTTTTGTGCTTAATTTATATTTTCTTTTGAACAGGCAAATGGTCCTCACAGAGCTTTTTATTGAAGCAAGCACAGGAATAGAGATACTTCAAACAAAAATGTAGAAATCTTACACCCCCACCTCATTCCCAGCAAAACATACTTCAGATTTCCTTACACCTACTGGGAGGCAGTGTTTTTGGAACAAAAACATTTTTCAAAGCATGTTATAAAGTTGTCAGTTGAAAACCAGTAAAACAATATTTACTTACCGAAAGAATGATTGTAGTTAGTTCAATATAGCCTGAAGTGATTGAAGCGAAATACTTTGGACGTATCAAAGATGAAAACAGAATTCATGGAAGCATGAAAAGAATGCATTTTATATATGCAGGAATGATGGCATGTTTAATCCTTTGTAATAATGCCTTGCTTCTCTGTGATACTTTTTCTTTTTCTTAGAATCATCTGAGATAAATGTTGCCAACATAGAAGCTCTGTCTCAGAGCTTAAAGAGAGGGGAAGATAATAGGCTATGTGTAGGGAATTGGAGCCTTTCACTTGGAAAGATCCTTCCCAAATGCTGATTTTCCTCTAAGAAATATACAGGAGAATAATATTGCTTATTTATGCTTGAATGAAAATCAGTATTTTTGGTCTCATTTGGATGCTCCACACTCCATTGTCATCTCCACATATAGTAGAGGAGTGTTATTGCAATCCCATTCATCATTTCCATTTGTCCCGTATCTGAAAATATGACTATATTTATCTGTTATATGTATGGCTAGCACCTTAGATTTGCTCTGAGGAGCCCTTTTTATAAACTTAAGAATACTCTGCCTTTGGATTCCATCTTATTTATTATATTTTAAATTATTATTTATTATGTATGTTATTTTATTTATAAATGTATATTAATGATTTTAAATCTGTTGTAAACCGCCCAGAGTCCCCCTAGGGGGAGTTGGGCGGTGATAAATCAAATAAATAAATAAATAGTTAGTTAGTTAGTTAGTTAGTTAGTTAGTACTGATCCTTTTTCTCTCATAAAAATTGAATGTGTTCAGGCCTGAATGAGAAGATAGATATCTCACTTATTGTCCAGAAATTGATCAAAAAAATTGACCCTATGTTTCTTTTCACATGTCTATTCTATCTTCATGTATTATATATGGATAACAGATTAAGAACACTGAAGGGGGCACAGTTGTGCCCAATGAATAGATGGAAAGTGTGGTCTTTTTCCATTACCATTTGTAGGAATGATCAAACAATGTATCACCCAGTCTGAACCCATTGTTTTTTTTTTAAACTATTTTAACAGTTCTTTTTGCCAAGTGTTTTTTGTTAATATGCAAAGTTGTGTACTGTCAGGGGTAAACTAAATCCTTATGTTTAACAAACAAGTTATTTGACTACAAAGTTCAGCACTTAATTACTGAGGGCTATGTTTGACTGCTAATTAATTTTAACTAATTTTGTTTTCATCTTAGGATATAGGTTTAGCATACATAAACCATTTATTAGAAATTGGAGATTATGACCTGGCAGCAAGGTAATGTTTTTAGTTTATTTTTGTGCACATATAAATAACTTGTCACTCTACATCCTTCTTGTGTATACAGGTAGCACAGATGTCTGATAAAATACTACACTTAAATTAATATATTGCATTGACTATTTGCTTATGACAAATATAGTACTGCTGATGTAGATGACAACAACTGAGTAGGAATATGCATAAAACAAAAATGTATTTTGTTCTGACTGAAAACAAACAGCCTCAATTGGAACTTTCAGTTAAAAACATATTGAGTGGGTTGAATTCCAGTGATACAAAACTTGAAACCTTTTAAGTGTTCTACTGTAGGGAACAGTGGAAACTTAAATCTTATTTTTTAACCTAGGGACTCAAAAGTGGGTAGTTTATTAAGCCATAAAATATCTACTACCTTACTTATAGAAGAACTGGCCAGGATTATTGCTTAATTTTTTAAAAAAAAATATTCTCCTGGCAAACAGTATAAGTAATAGTTAAGCATGGGGTTTTTTTTCAGCCTCTGATTGTACAGACAAACATTTACAGAACTGAGCTTAACAAAAAAATGGACACAAGTTGATTCCCTTGAACACAGTCTGTGAAATTAATAGCAAAAATACACATCTACAGCTATTGGCTTGAGGCTTCTTTCTAATGCACATTATACCTTTTTCCATTTGCTAATCTGTCTATAAAGCTTATATAGGGGCGTGGTGGCTCAGCGGGTAAGACGCCAGGCTTGTCGATTGGAAGATCGCAAGTTCGGAGGTTCGAATCCCTAGCCCTGCGTGCGGAGTGAGCTCCCGCACTAACCCCAGCTCTTGCCAACCTAGCAATTCGAAAGCATACAAATGCAATTAGATGAATAGGTACCACTTCGGTGGGTAGGTAACAGCGTTCCGCGTGCGTCATGCCGGCCACATGACCGTGGAAGCGTCTTCGGACAATGCTGGCTCTTCGGCTAAGAAACGGAGATGAGCACCGGCCCCTAGAGTCGGACACGACTGCACAAATGTGCGGGGGGAACCTTTACCTTTTTTACCTATAAAGCTTAATAGGCAAAATCTTTGCATTTGACAACCAAAAGCCCAACATCAACTCAACAAGAGTTATCTGTTAATTACCTGCACAGTGCATACTTTTACATTTGGCAACTTGTCCAACATACAAAAAGCAGTATTACCAGTGAACTCTAAACTTCCCCATAGAGCAGTAATTAAACAAAGCAATAAAACTTACCTACCTACTTAGGTCCAAAATAATCATAAATCTCTGAGCATGTGCTTAATTGACCCTCCCTCATCTCCACCCCCTCCTCTGCTCGACTAGTAACAGCAAGGAAGGAATCTGTGTGTGCTCTTTTATTGACTAATACACTCCAACTTAGGAAGAATGTTTGAAAACCCAACTAATCAGGAATTATGCTTAGCATGGGACAAATATCTGAAACACTGAGTAATTCCCATGAGCTCAGAGTTTTCAAATCAGCTGTTCTGAGTTTGATCATTTTCCACACAGCTACAACTGAGGGCCAGTTCACATGGCCACCATGTTGATGGGCCCCGTTGTTTTTTCTTTGGTGATTCTGAGTGTTTCGTGTGCTCTAGCAAGCCAAAATAAATGTATATTTTGGATAGATAGATTTGGATCGTGGTTGCTGAATTTCTGTTTTGATGAGTTACCTTTGGCAGATTAAAAAGTAATAATAATTCATTTCAAATTACTGCTACTGTATGTTATTTCACAAATGATGAGGTATGCAAGGAAAACTCTTTAGCATTGAAAATATGATTAATGAACTCTTCACTTGTAATGTATTATTTTTTCTCCTCAGGAAATGCCAAAAGATACTTGGCAAGAACACCAATTTATGGGAATGTGAAGTATATAGATTTAAAGAAATTGGGCAACTTAAGGTTTGTATGACTGAACACACTTCCTTGTCATATGTAGAAGTTGTCTATGAAGGTTCTCAGTCATCCAGGTGGAATTGTCTGTAGCTTGAATCATGTCAACTGGATTTCTATTTTCTTAGTGGAAACGTTTCGCTCCTTATCCAAGGAGCTTCTTCAGTCTGAGCAAAGTTGGTAAGGGAATCCTAAATATGTTTCTAGGTAGCTGTGTGACCTTACACCTGGGGCTAGGTCATGGTTATATTGAGATGTTATTTTTAAGTCCTTTTACCATCTAAAGGAGAATCGTTAAGATCACCATGCTGCTGTTGAGCTTGTGAAATGGTCTTAATCTTCCTAGGCACAGAAGACAAAGCCGGGAGATAGATGGGAGATAGATTGTGCCTGAGGCCCCCACCTCTATGTAGAAGTTAATAAGTCATGTAGGCATTATGCCTTTACAACCTTTCCCAAAAGGTAGGCATATTCAAAATTTGCTCCACTTGTTTTCTGAGGCATATGGTTTACCTTCATCTGTTTGTGTCACCTGTTACGTTCTCCATGTGGGGTTGAGTGCTTGTGGATGTGCTTCTATATTTTTCTCCATGATGCACACGGGGGTAAGTTTGTTAACTGAATCTCAAGGAATAGCATTACATGTCCTTGGATCCAAAAATTAAACAGGTCATGGCCTGATAAAATGTTGAAACATGCTGTTAGCCATTTTTGAAGCATGAAATTTAACAAAATATAGTATTCTGGTTCCTTGTACAAATTTCTACATGTCAGAAGTGGCAGCTGCAGTATGTCCACCTAGCATTTGTCAGTTCTCTTTCATACTTCAGAGAGTAGTAACCTTTCAGGAAAACCTTTAAAGCACAGTAGGGCCCTATGATCTTATGACTCAAGAGTTTGTAGCACTGATTCATTAACAGTATGTTCAGGAACTAACTGTTTCAGTGTAACAGATATTGGTCCTGCTGTGTATTGCAGAAGACCACCAAGAGTAGAAAGAATTCATCTATTTGGATTACTGGCAGAGCAGATCAGGAACTTTAAAGGGACATATTTGTTAGCAAGCATCAAAGTTAATAGATTGCCCATGGCATATTGCTAAAAGGCTGTTACTTCTCAGACAGTAGAAAGCATTTATGAACATGTGTATTGATTACATATCCATATTCTCTCTACAAGTTTTATGTCTTCCTATTCAAACTCAACGAACCAAAAGGAACATATTATTAAGATCTCACAGCAGGTGGTCCCTTGCCACCTTTTGAGCTGTTAAATTCTGTTCAGGAGTGTGAAAGTATTGCAACACTGCAGTTTTGCTCATAGCAGCTGCCTTCTTACAGAATTAAAGATAGATGGCAAGACAACAACACTATTTATGGGGGGAGGGCAAGTTAGCAGGCAGGCATTTTGCCAGATTAGAAGATAGCCTCTCAGGTTTGCTTGCCTTCCTCTATTTCACTCCATCCTAAAAGATGTATGGATAAATGGGTGATGTACTATTTCTGCCACCACCACTCCCTTCTGGATTTATTTTCAGCCTAGATATAAGCATCTCAAACAAATGTCTCCACTTATGCTATCCAGCAGACTTAAATTTAGAAAGTCTTTGTAGATTTTCCAAAAAGCCTGTCTGTGAAATTACTGCCTTTCTAAACTATTGATTGTTTTTACTTTTCTGGAAGCAGATCAACAGAAGATGCTATATAATAAGGTTACTTCGTTGCAACTATAATGTCAATATAAACTACTGTTAACTCCTCTTACAACCATTCTAGATTTTTGATATACTGTGATACTAGGACTTATTATATAGAGGCAGCCAGAATTATCAGAGCTTCACAAATATTGCTATAGTAAAGGTAAAGGTTCCCCCCGCACATTTGTGCAGTCGTGTCCGACTCTAGGAGCCGGTGCTCATCTCCGTTTGTTAGCCGAAGAGCCAGCGTTGTCCGAAGACACTTCCATGGTCATGTGGCCGGCATGACGCGCGTGGAACGCTGTTACCATCCCACCGAACTGGTATCTATTAATCTACTTGCATTTGCATGCTTTCGAATTGCTAAGTTGGCAAGAGCTGGGGCAAGTGTGGGAGCTCACTCCGTCACGCGGGGATAGGGATTCGAACCTCCGAACTTGCGATCTTCCGATTGACAAGCATGGCGTCTTACCCGCTGAGCCACCACGCCCCCAACACCACGCTATATTTCATGTTTATTTAGTATAATTGCATAATCTAAGACTTTGTAGGGATTATACCTATTCCCTCTTCTGCCATTTTGATCTACCCCAAGCACTTCTGACTTGTCTGCATTAAGTTTCAGTTTGCTCACATCATCTAACCCATTACTGGGATGCTGGCATAGAACTTGAACAGCTTTCTAGTAAAATAGTGTCACCAGACCCAGATGGATGCATCGTTCGCATGCAGAATTGAGGAGCACGGCACAGAACTCAGACCATCAAGTGCTTAACAGCCTATTTCTATTCACTCTGCCCTAGAGAGGCAAAAAACTACTCGTCCTTTAGTTTCTCATGCTTTTGATAGGTCACCATGAATTGTTGGTGGAGTCTCTTTTGCTTCAAAAATCCCAAGTTGCACTCATCTGTTGATTGGCTGTATAGACATTAAGCAAATCACTGAATTGTCTGAATATTTTTGTTGATTTACAATAATCCACTTCCAGTATCATTGCATCCTTTTGTAAACACTATATCTGTTTAACTGTTTTATGTGTCCTTTAAACTAGCTGGATAAATTTGATTGTGCAGCTCTTTCAAAATTTCCATTGATAGTTTTGGATTATTTAGGCTGACCATATTTCCTTGAGACAAAAACGGGACATTGGGATGGCAAAACGGGACGGGGTCTTCTGTAATATTCTGTATTCATGAAAAAGACAGGTGTCCCCGCCCCCCGGTCCACGCGATTGGCTCCTGCCTGCAAACCCGCCCCCCAGTCCATGCGATTGGCTCCCGCCTGCAAACCCCACCCCCGGTCCACGTGATTGGCTCCCGCCTGCAAACCCTGCCCCCCAGTCCACACGATTGGCTCCTGCCTGCAAACCCCGCCCTCGTTTGCCGCACACTGATAGGCGGGAGGGCTTCCTCTTCCGGGCTGCCTCCAATCAGCAGCTCCTGCTTGGATCCTCCTTCTGCACCATTCCCGCCGGGTTTAAAAAACGGGACAAAGTTGAGATTTTTATCAAAACGACGGGACAGTTGAAAAATGCTAAAAAAACAGGACTGTCCCGTTCAAAACGGGACGTATGGTCAGCCTAGGATTATTGCTTCTGAAAAAACTCTTAATGTATACTCATTGATGCCGTTTTTTCTGAGTTATTTCCTGTTACAGATTAGACACTTCCATGAACACCCATATCACATACTTAGAGTTTTGAAAAGATTAATCATATTTTGAATTGTTTCCTTCCTTAGGCAATTAGCCACTATTTGCCAAGACAGGATTCCATCCTGAAACCTTTCATTTATGAAATGGTTCTGCATGAATTTCTGGAGAGCGATTATGAGGTACAGTATTATTTGTCATAATGCCACTGAAACAGAGCAGTGGCTTAATTCTAAGCTTGTCACTGTACTGGTAAAGCAGGGATTAGGATGAGACATGCAGTCTACCAATAAGATGCATAAGGGGCCATTACTGCTAACATTGGAAAGATTTTGTGTTGGCCTGACAATGTAATCAGTATCATTTGGCCAGCATCTGCCAGTATGCTTCAAGAAGCAAATGCCCAGTGGCAGCATTTGCTTTTGAAAAATGGACAATAACTGTTCTTGCTACATTTCTAAAGCACTGGACGGTTTCACAATTGTGTATATTCTATGTTAGCCTCAAGAAAATGAAAAAGCTCTGTAGTGCATCCAGTCCATTAAGAAGGTCCTCCAGAAAACAGGAAGATGTTGTCTGCATCCAGAATATGTATTCTGGGTGCAGAGAACAACCCTTGCACTTTTGTCCTTCCCATTTGGAACTGTGGAGGCCATTCCTGATAGGACTACAACAGTATTAAAAAATAAAAAAGATTGTTTTGCTGGATCAGTCCAAGGTTTATATTGCCCAGATGACAACAACGATTTTTGTTATTCTGTTAGGGGACATAAGGAGAGTACATTTGATTAGCCTAAAGGGTCCGACTTTCTGTTCAGATACTGGCCAACCAGATGCTTAAGGAAGGCCAGTAAGCTGGCTGGAAGGCAGTAAAACGGTTTGTTCCTCACCAGTTGTCAGGGATCCTGTTTTGTTTTGTTTTCTTTTGCTTTGTTTAAACGAGTATTAAAAACTTATAGTAATGTATAATCAGTGGAGTCCATGGTGCTCTCTGAGCTTGGTTGCTTGCTTGCAGACATTTCATTACCCAACTAGGTAACATCATCAGTGCAAGTGAATGTGGGGTTTGCTCCCTGTCTATATACAGTAGCTTGCCCTGCCAGTGTTGGTGGGGGTGTGGTTTTCTCCTTGATAGTTCCTTGATTAAGGTATTGTTTTCTGCTTGATTATTTGCCTAGTGTTAATCCCTGCTTATCTGGGTGTTGGCTGCTGGAGAGGATGTGTTCTGGTCTTTTTGTTTCCTTCTTAGCTTTTTTATTGTCTCTTTTGAATGGTGTGGTAAATGTGGTTTATCTCTATGTGTCTATTGATGGCTGATTTGTCTGAATGCCAAGCTTCCGGGAATTCCCTAGTATTTTTGGATTTTGAATATATAATCATCATGGCTAATAGCTTTTGGTAAGGGTGGTTTGTTTGTTTGTTTGTTTGTTTGTTTTTGGTGCCTTAGTGTCAGTGCTGACTCCTGGCAACTGCCTGGACAAGTCCCTGCAGTTTTCTTGGCAAGGTTTCAGAAGTGGTTTGCCATTGTCTCCTTCCTAGGGCTGAGAGAGAGTGACTGGCCCAAGGTCACCCAGCTGGCTTCATGCCTAAAGCGGGACTAGAACTCACCTCCTGGTTTCGAGCCTGATGCCTTAACCACTACACCAAACTGATTTTATCCCTCATGAGTCATGAAAAGTGAGAAGGATGAACCAAAGAAAACTTGAAATTGTCGAAGTGGAAATGCAGTGTACTAAACTGGATATTTTAGGAATAAGTGAATTTAGATGGATTATGGATGTTAACCTTGTAAGGTAGTCCAGACAAGATTGGGTGGGTTGGAAATTTTAAATAATTACATCCCTGGTATCTATATTATACATGGGATGTTGAATTTTACAGACTCTGATCATTATAATCTTTCCCCCTCCCATTTTAAAACTTTTTAATTCATTTTTCTGCCTCAGTAACACGCTAGGGGCTTTTTGGCATTCATCAAAAGACGTGAGGTAGATGGCATTCCCATAGTGCTTGTCTTCCATATTCAGAGGTAAATTGAATATTGACCCTAATATTCAGAGATGAACTTCCTCTGAAAATCAACATTTTATATTGATAGCCATAAGAAATCAAGCTGCTTGTAGACACCTGCTGAATGCATGGAATATTGTAGGTCAGTGCTTTCCAAACTCCTGCTGTTGGCGACACACCAGCGGGGGGGCGTGTGGCGGCGGCGGTGTGCATGGCGGGGGCGCACACGGCGGCGACGGCATGCACAGCAGCGGCAGCAGTTGCTGCGGCCTCGTGTTTTCCGCTAAAACCCGGAAGCGCTGATGGCATGCCGCTGCCGTCGCCGCGCATGCTGCTGCAGGGGCGGCGGCAACGCACCATCACCACTTCCGGGTTTTGTCGTGACACACTAAAGTGTCGTGACACACAGTTTGGAAAGCTATGTTGTAGGTAGAGCTAAATAAAACACAGTTTTACTCGATGTGTAAGAGATCCTAACACATTACATTTGTACCCATACTTTCAAGGGAGCTTGGTGGACATGGAATTACATAATATCCAGTATTCATGTATGCAATCTCTCTACCCTTTGAATCTTACCAAACTAAATAAATATTTGCATGTGCTTTAACAAACTTTATTCTTGTAAATTACTTTACCTTATGAAAAAATGACATATTGTATGTGTATTGCAATGTAAAAATCCTGGGAATATAACTTCTGCAGTTGCAGTAACAAAAAGATTATCAAATGAGCAAATAAATGCAAGACTAATCAGTAGCCTGTTTTACCATGATCCTGGAAGTACATTATAACTGTTCTTGGAGTTACAATAACTAGAATATTACTTTGCTTGTATGTGCAGTTATTCTATAGCATGATGATTTAATTCCACTTCATTATTCATAATATAAGTCATTATGACTCTTGTTCTCTAAATTATCTGTGTAAGATCCAGCATGCAGAAGCAAAAATTGGCTTTCCAGTAAAGCAATCTCTCATATAAAGCTGTTTTATAATTAATTGCATTGGGTGTGCACAGGCAACCAGTTCCTATATACATATAGTATGAATATAAACTGTTCGGTAAGCCAGTCATTGGGCAGACCATTGCCCAGGCTCGGAGGCCTGGAGATTTTCACATTGCAGCTTCTGAAATCTAAGGAGATCACAGGAATAGCATCATCACTTGGCAAATAAAAAATTAATAGACTTACCAAGTTATCATTCATATACCTAGGTAAGCCACCCCTTCATAAAGAGTTGTTTATTCAACTGTTGTACAGGCTTACAAATCATTTTTTTGAAAAAAGTTGACACATGATACAAAAGAAAAAATGGGATAGCTCTTAATGATATACAAAATTATACAAAATTTTGTATATACAAAATTAAAAACATGTTTTCAATTATTTCAAGGGTTTTGCAACATTAATTAAGGAATGGCCTGGGAATCTGTACAACAATCCAGTCATTGTCCATGCTGTATTGGACCATCTGAAGAAAGATCCACAGAACAGGACGTTGCTGAAAACTCTAGCAGAGTTGTAAGTCTGTTGACTCATGAATTTGAATGGCAGCCTTAATTGATTATCCTCTGAATAACCGGTTGCAGTTCTTTCCCTGAATAATCAGAATTTTAAATATGTTTTTCAACATAAAATTAGTTTGACCTCTTCCCATCTGCACTTTTGAGATGGGGGGAGGAAGTTCCAATATTTATTAGCAGTTTCATTTGAAAAGCCTTAACATCAACAGCAAAATAAGAGTGTTTCAAAGGGAAGTAATATTGTACTTGTTAGTTTTTCATTATATAAAATTTGTAAGGCAGGGAAGGGAGGGTCTCATACTGATGCCCCCAAGTATCAGAATCTGGTGTGTCGCTACTGTACTTTTCTTCTTGCAAACCAAGCTCATGAACACTATTATTCAGGCTGTATCAGCCTTAATGCCTGACTTTAGTTCCTTATTGAACACTGGGAGATTCTGTTGAACAGAGTTGTTTCATCCAACCTCTCCTCCTTGTCTCTTGTGTTTTTCAACTTGACTTTTAGTCTGCCTTAGCCTCTAGCTCTTTGAATGTTGGTTGCTTGTGCTAGAAACAGAGGCTCATCTACGGGATTGACTCTGAGCTTGTCCAAAGCCTGACTTTTCTTTTCAGATTCAATGGGAAATGTGTAGATTCAGCTCCAGTAAAGTTGAGAGGGAGAAAAGTAAGGCCCCACTCCATCTTCACCTCCCACCCCATATGCACTGCACTTGAAATAACTGTACCTAGAAACTGTTTGTTTTAAGAATGTTGGACAAAATTCTTGATACAGCGAGAATTGTGCCTGCCTATATTTTATGATTGATTGATTTTTATTTTTTTCAGTCTTCCTGTTCTATTTTATATTTTAAATATTAAAATATTAAAATAAAAGTTTTAATGGGGAAGGATGCTGTCAGTGAAGTTTTAATAAAGAATTAAATGGATACAGAGAGAGGGATAATTGTTGAAAATATCATTAAAATCCACAGCACAGAAATCATGGTGCAAAAGAGGCAGGGATCTAGATGGAAGCATAAATATTCCAAATTGCAGTTTTCTTTGATTTGTTTTCAAGTTATTGGTGGCTTGAGGCAAGCTGCTTTTCAAATGTGTTTCATTTTCTTAAGTTTTTACGCTGTGATCTCAATACATAAATATGTCCATTCTATATGCTGTTCCTCTCAAGAATGCCTGAATGGATCCTTAACAATACCCCAGATTGGTCTGCAACTCTTCACTATTTAAAGTTTTGACTATCCTTGAAGCATATCTTAATCAAAAAGGCTAAGGATCATTGGGGGTCTGTATGGAAGAAAATTGAAGGAAAAAGTGACATCCAATTACTTTTCTAATACATGTAGACAGAAAGTGTTTTCCATTATTCCAAATAACTATGGAATGTTTTAGCCAAATGTTTTCTGTGCTATTGGATTGCTTTGTCAAAAGGCCTACATCTGGGTCTGTTCATAACATATGATCTTTCTTATTAGGTACACCTATGACCAGCGCTACAGAAAGGCCCTTGAAATTTACCTCACACTGAGACATAAAGATGTTTTCCAGCTGATCCACAAACACAATCTTTTCAGTTCCATCAGGGACAAAATTGTTCTACTAATGGAGTTTGATTCAGAGGTATGATGGATTTCAAGTGTGTGTTAACGCTTTTTTCTCCGTAAGAATGCTTGCAGATAGAAATGACCTGAATTTAACAAATTGAACTTTTTATTATGATGTCTGAGGTAGGCAAATTAGTTATATAGTCACATAATTGTTTTTAACAATAATGTTTGCTTTTCCGAAATATTTTAAAAGTGGAAAAGCTGAATTGTTTTAAGGAAAAGTATATAATATTATACGGGTGGGGGGAGGACTCTAATTTTTCTTAATCCATAAATTGTTATATAAGCATTCCCAAGTTGGAAGAACAAAATGGTAAAAAATAGCCTACAATCCATAAACTATTTTAAACAACAGGTATTTTCTTAAAGGACCCAGTAGTCTTTCCAAATAAACACGAGGGATAATGAGCCAAGGTATTTAATAGTGAGGAAAACATCTTAATTTAGCACATGGATGCAGCATGGATCTTTTCATTCTGTTTGCTGTTGGCTAATCTGCTTGCAAAAATTCCGCCTATTACAGTATAACTTGATTCAAGAGATAACAATTTTGATTTTCCTGGAGACTCCCCACTCCCTCCCTGATATCACTACTCCTGGGGGAATTAAGATAGCTGAACTCAAGTGACAGAAATGTCAGATTACAGTGACTGTTCCAATAAATACAGTGGTCTTCACGGATTTGATGTCCTTACTATAGCTCCCAGTATCCCTCTTTAGCACTGGGGAAAGATTGTATGAGCTGGGGATGTGGTTGTTGCAGTCCAACATATCAGGAGAGCAGCAGATTAGGAAAAGCTAAATACATTGTCTTGTGCTTCAGTCTTGCACTTCTCTTTGTAGTAAAAGGAGCAGCACAAAGAATGTAGATTTCTGCATCCCTTTCCCTAAGGAAAACCTCACCCAAGTAGGCCTTATGATGAAACCTACCCACCATGAACTAGCTTTGTGGTTGCTGCCAAGCATCAATCACCAGTTGTCTGAACTGGCAGTGGAGCTTCACATTTGCTGGGGATTGCAGCCATAGGTGGGTTTTTTTAATGGATGGGTGTGCCTTCAAGTCAGTCTTCACTCCTGGCAACTGCTTGGACAAATCTATGCAGTTTAATTGACAAGATTTTTGGAAGTGGTTTGCCACTGCCTCCTTTCTAGGGCTGAGAGAGACCTAGGGCCCAAGATCACACAGCTGGCTTTGTGCCTAAGGCACGACTAGAACTCACAGTCTCCTGGTTTCTAGCCTGGTGCCTTTACATCAAACTGGCTCTCATAGGCTGCAGTAGAATACCATTATTACCATCCAATTTTGCACCAGCATTTGTACCTTTCTTCTTCCTGGGTGAGCAACTGCCATCATGGCACAGCTATGTCATTTTTCTACAAGATAGCTCAGTCAAAATCTGTAGATGCTTGTAAACGTTTAACATTTTGATTTTTGTCTATCTGTTCTCTATCATGGACTTCTTTTTTTTCCTTTAGAAAGCCGTTGACATGCTTTTGGATAATGAAGATAAAATCTCTGTGAGTTTAACCATTTAATTGTTATTGTTGCATGGTTGCCCCATCACCTTTTATAACTAATATGTAAGTAATTTGCCACAAAAACATCCTTAAATCTTAATTCTCTTTGCTTTTAGATTAACAAAGTTGTGGAAGAATTAAAAGATAGGCCTGAATTGCAGCATGTGGCAAGTATATTAGTTTGTTCTTTATCTTAAGGCATAAATACATAAATACTTCCAGTATATACAGTAATAACTAAATAGTCTCATTGTAGCAACAGGGGTACCATTGTGGTATAGAATACTTTAATGATAGAAATTCAGCTACACTTCTTAAAGGAAAACACACGGTTAGCCAAGAGCACACACTGAGGTCTGTCTGTCATCAATAGCACTAGTTTCATCACATTATAGTGTGTAAGCAGGACTCCCTCAACTCAAGCTTGATTCCTGAAAATGTCCATGCTATTTTCTTGTCAACATTGTAAAGATAGTTTGCCACTGACTCCTTCTGGATTTTTTTTTAATTTCCCAGGCTAATTTATAAATCTGGGATTCTGTGGTGGTCTCCTATCAAAGTCCTAACCAGACTTGACCCTGCTTAGCATTTTGGGGATCAGCCTGGGTTGCTTAGATGCTGCCAATTGTTCTGCTTATCACATTATACATCCCAGAATACCTTTAGGCCAGTTATAGTACAGACCATCCTTCCCCAACCCTCCAGATGTAATGGATTATTCTGACAATTGTAGAGGCTGTAGTTCATCACATCATGAATCACTGGGAAGGGGAAGACTGGTATGAGCTTATCTCCTTCCATGTGATTCCATAATAGTATTTGAGACCTGTCAAGACTTTACTGTATCCAGTGCTAACATGATATTGTGAAGTGTTTTTGGTGAGTGCTTCCTCACACTTTATGTAGTCTTTCCTTTGAAGAGCCATTTATATTAAGCCTGAACACCTTTCAAGGGTATTGCAAGATCTGTTTGGTTAGACTAACCTTTGATACTAGGGTTGTGAGGATCACACAAAATATAATTTCAACAAATGATTGTTCCTGGCCCCATATTTGATGAGAAAATGCCACCTGGTAGTAGTTCCAGAAAAGAATCACTGGGTCAGAGTGTACTGAACTGTATTTGCATTCATGGACGTTCAGCTGGAAGTGCCATCCTCAGCCGTCACACATGTACACATCACTGTCTTGGAGTTGAGATATTTGTGAGAAAGAATTAGCAGGCTGGGGAAAGTTAAATTAAATCTCTCTGAATTCTGCATAGGATAGACAGGCCAACTTTGTGCAAAAGAATTATAGACCTGGGTTTGACATCAGGACTCAAAACAAGGACAGAGTAATATCAGAGCATTCCCAGGACACTCCATTACAGATCTCAAAGTAACTTATTTTTGGGGGGTGGGGGGAATTACAAGCACAGTTAAGTGAGAAATTGATGAACTCACATACATCAAAAGATATGTGTCTTAACATACATAATGGGTTTTTAACATATTACAATTGTTAATTGATAAAATACTTATAATATGTCTCACATATAACATGAATCTGCATAACCACTCTGCCTTCCCCTCCCTTTCCCCCATCTCATCCAATTTAAATCTTACATCAGTTTAGACACTCCATGCATCTGATGAAGTGAGCATGAAAGTTTATGAAAGCATTTACCTTTTAATACATTTGTTAGTGTGAAAAGGTGCTATCAGACTCCTCCTGATTTTTGGCTACCATAGACTAAAATGGCTCTTGCCCTACAATGTACTTCCCATCATGATTCTTCCCTGAAATTTTCTCATCCCTTCATTTGTGACATAAGGAAGAAATATGGATGAAACTCATACCTTCTTATAAAATCATATTTTGCCATCAATCAGCAGGGTTAAGGGAGGCCAAATATTGTTTTGATGAGCATGATGGACTTTGTTTGATGGTTTTCTTTGGGATTTACACTTAGGGAAATTGGAGAGCTAAATTAGTTATTATTCTGAAATTCATACTTGGGATGATGGCCACTTTACAAGTTCTTATGGTTTTATTCTTTTGGTTGGTTTGTAGTATTTGCATAAACTGTTCAAGAGAGATCATCATAAAGGACAAAAGTATCATGAGAAACAAATCAGTCTGTATGCTGAATATGACCGGCCAAATTTACTCCCTTTTCTGAGAAACAGCACCCATTGCCCTTTGGAAAAGGTAAGGAAAATATCTCAAAACATGCCTTTTTTCACTTAGTATGGTAGTTATTAGTTTTATTTTTTCTGTTGTGAAGTTAGGAGTTTATTTTGGGATTCTTATATTTATCAGAATTAGCCTAGTATGTGTTTTCAATCTGTAGCTATTTTTCAACTTGGGGCTACTCTGTATGTAATGCTACCCTCTGCTGGAAAATATGAGAACTAAATGTAATAATTCACTCCTGGACTTACTGTAGGAGACCACTGTTCTCCTTTATTTTAATATTTGTTTGTTTGTTTATTTGAAATACTTAATATTGTGCAGTTTAATCCTAAGGAATCTCGGTATTTTTTTAAAAAAAGCAAATACATGCAATAAAATAGTAGAGCAGCATAAAACAAAGTCTCACACTAAGCTAAAACCTTTTATAAAATAAAATCAACCATTCAGGAACTGCCTCTTAGCTTGTAACAAACAGTCATTTGATTGGTAGCCAGGGAGCTTCTCTGGGACAAGATCTGCTTATTTGGCAAATCTTAAATACTTATATTCTGGAGTCCCAGATTCATATCCCTATTAGAGCATGGACCTCACTGTCTCAGTTCAGTTTGCCTAAAGAATGGTTGTTACAGGGATAAAATGAAAGGCAACCTCCCTTCTCCCCTGCCCCTTCCCCAAGGATTTCCATCTAGAACTTCCATAAGGAAGGTGGGAAATAAACGTATGTAGAAAGAAATATATCATCCCCTCTCTCCTATTATACTACCTTTGGTGACAAGTGAGCAGAAAGCAGAGAAGCCTTAAACTATATTTCATTCATTGTAATGTCCTAGCCTCTTGCACTTGCTTTACTAATATTTTCCAGTCTTCTTGCCTAGGGATATGTTTATGATGTATCTGTTCATGAAAATAGCTTTAAAAATACCTTGGGGAGAAGTAAATTGCTTCCCAACCCAAGTTGTAGACCACAGTTCTACAAAAATCAGTGGACTGGTCTTTCTGAAATTATTTGGGGGTTTTAAATTAAGGCCACCTATGTGCTCTTATTCATTATCATTAGAAATGACTGTGCACGGCAGTGAATAAAATGTGTCTTTTTTAGCATTCACCAAACTAGAAAGGTTGCTGCTCATTAACTTTAGGCAGCTATATTATATTCCACTGATTTCAGTGGGCCTTAGAAACGTGCTGCTAATCTTGGTGTTATTTATCCATGATGTTTGATTGTTTCATATTAACATTTGTTTTTTGAAATTACAGGCTCTTGAAATCTGTCAGCAAAGGTTCTTTGTGGAAGAGACTGTTTATCTTTTGAGTAAGTAGCTGTATTTTGCTTTTTTTTATTTGCTTTTACTGAGAAATTATCAAGCCAGTATTTCTAGAACCTGTATACAAAGTTGTTCCCAAGAAAGAAAGGTCAGAAATGAAAAAAAAATTAATTGGGGGGAGATTTAAAGCAGTCAAAATAAACTTTTGTAACCACTAGCTACTGAATATCAAGCATTGCTGATGCATGATCCAGTCTGTCATGGCTACCACAGATGAGTTTTTGCACATCCTGGCTGCTCAGATATGGTCATGGATGCTGCTTTTAATAATTTATTTATTTTAATAAATAATAAGATGGATGGATGGATGGATGGATGGATGGATGGATGGATGGATGGATGGATAGACGGATAGACTGACTGACTGACTGACTGACTGACTGACTGACTGACTGACTGACTGACTGATGTTCCAAGCACATCTCTTTCTAGAATTCTGTGGGTTTTGCCTGCAGAGCAGCTTGGTTAAAATCTGTTTTTTTAACAGATTTTATCTGTTTTTATCTGTCTATGTTAAATCAATGTTGGTGCTTAAATCACAGTTTTATGTGTTCTCCAGCTGAAAATGGTAGGAAGTTGTGTGGCTGATATCTTGCACAGGTCTGAAGGCAGTGAGGTTTGGTCCTGCCTACACTTTGATGCCCACCCTTGGATGAAATCCGTGCTGCTTTTTCAGCCTGCATCACCGCACATAATTCAGTATATAACTTAATTACACAAGAAAGTATTTGAATGTACTCTGGGCCTATTGATTTCTTTGGAAATGGAAAATACTGCTTTCATTTAAACAGATGCTCTTTCCTGAAACAAAAACAAAAAAAGAACAGGGATTTTAAAATGTTTTAAAAGAGCCTTTCCCAATCTGGACAGATGGTCCAGATGTTATGCTCCCATTATCTACCTGCATGGTTATGTTTGTTGGGGGTTATGAGAGTTGTCGTCTAACACATCTGGAGACCACCAGGTTAGAGAAGGCACTTTTCAAGACAATAAAACCAGGAGGGGAGTGCGGTTCTGCTCGTAGAGCTAAGTGGTGCTTTGTTATTAGTTTTAAGCTATTTTGCATTTTTTCTTTCTAGGTCGAATGGGCAATAGTCGAAGCGCCCTGAAAATGATCATGGAAGACCTAAATGATGTAGATAAAGCTATTGAGTTTGCTAAGGAGCAAGATGATGCCGAACTTTGGGAAGACCTTATTTTGTATTCCATTGACAAACCCCGTAAGCAATGTGGTCTTTGCCCAGTTTATTATAATATGGTTATGTCTGTGTCAGTGAGACGGAGAGTGAATTTAATTAAAGATAAAGAGGGGAGAGAAATAATGTATTCCTCTCTTGTACAAAAACAGTATAGCCAGATTGATTTGGGAATAATGCCAGCTTGAACAGTGCAAAGAACTGAATTGCAGTATAATCACTGTAGCTGAACATCAGTTTAATTATTGAAAGAACACAATGGCACTGAAAAATGTAAGTGATTACATTATTCCACAGTTGTGGGACATTTGCTGTTGCCTGACAAATTAGATGAAAATGCTAGGATCCTTTTTGGTTTCCTAAGCTCCTGTACAAAGGCACTTTGCCTTCCTTAATAGAAAGATATTAAATGGTGTTATGTTTTTTCCAAATAAAAATTCCTTTAAATGTGACTAGACTGTCATGAGAAGAAAAGAAAGTGCCTTCTCCTTGCACATCTGCAAACATGCTGCCTTTTATTGCCTGAGCTGCTGTGATTTCATGAAACGTTTACCAGAGTTCTTACTGCCAAAATGTAAAATCAGCAATAGCATTTGCAAATCATTCTGTGAAGAAAATGAAATTTCCCTCCGCATGTAGATACATTATGAGGAGCAGGTAGGCTGTCGTGGTTGAGGGAAAAGCTTCCGTATATAATGGAAGGATAGAAGGAGTTCTGTAAGTGCAAAAGCTAATCTGGGAACGCAGAGTGGAATTAGAAAATGTGACCGTGGGAAGCTAAGACTACAAGTGTGGTAGAAAAGCCATAGACTAAGAAACAGCCTTCAGAAATATTAAAGTCAGAGGCTTGAGTTAAAGAATAGCAGAGCATGTCAGGAAAAGGAGAGACAAATAGGAAGAGGGTGTAGGAAAACTTCATGTTCTTAAGAGACAAGGGAGATATATCTTACTGAAAGAGGATAATGTATAAATTGAGATGGATGGAAGGATGGAAGACAGACAGACAGACAAGTTTGAAGCCTAGGAACTTGAATAAAAGATGTACTGAAAGAAAGTGGTGTGGATTAGGCAGTGAGCAAAAAACAGGCCTTATATGATTTTATGGATGTAGGATGAAAAGACCTGATGGAACATTGGGAGAATGAATTACAATAAAACTATTGAGATTATTCTTTCCATAATCAAAGAGAAAGTATGAATAAAAGGAAACCATATTAAATATGTGTATAAAACCAAGATGTCAACAAAATATCTCAAGAGTATTTCAGACTGTCCTGTCAAATTATTCAAAGTCAAGTCTACAAGAAAACCCTGAGTGGAGGGAACATAGCTTTTTAATTAAGGAGCATAGCTTAATTTAAAAGAAGTCATATAGATAACTAGATCTTTCATCACAGATACGTATATCTTCAGATTTCCATTTATTTCTCACTCTCTCTTTTTAAGAGTAATATATACCACTTAAGAGACTTCAACATTCTGATTTTGAATTAAGTGTCCTCTATGTTTCTACAGCTTTTATTACAGGCTTGTTAAACAATATTGGGACTCATGTTGACCCTATTCTCCTGATTCACCGTATTAAGGAAGGTATGGAGATTCCAAACCTGAGAGATTCATTAGTAAAGATTCTCCAGGATTACAATTTACAGGTAAATTTTAAGATTATGGCTGCCTTTATCCGTTCCTCCACTCATGACACCATTGTGCATATTCTTGTGAAGAATGAAAGAAGCCTTTAGGGGAGGGAGCACAGTTTAAAGAATAATCATGCCATAGGAAGTAATTTATTTATTTTATTTATAATTCGATTTATATTCACCGCTCCATCTCCCCCTAGGGGATCTCTGGGCGGTTTACAAAAATCAAACAATTAAAATCAAACAATTAAAATAACATATAATACAATACAATCACAATTAAAATAAATATAAAATCCAAGATGCGATGGGCTTGTATTTAAAAGGGCTCTATGGCACCAGCCATCCCCAAGAGGAACTGTTCCCCCCCTATCCCAAGCAAGGCGGCAGAACCAGGTCTTTAAGTTCTTTCTGAAGGCTGGGAGCGATGGGGCCTGCCTCACCTCTGGGGGTAGCATGTTCCAAAGGGTGGGCGCCACCATAGAGAAGGCCCGCTTTCTAGACCCCACCAGGTGAAATTCCCTTACCGACGGGGTCCGCAGCATGCCCTCTCTAAATGACCGAGTGGGACGGTTCAATGTTATGGGGATGAGACGGTCCCTCAGGTAGCCTGTTCCCATGCCATGTAGGGCTTTAAAGGTGATAACTTGCAAGGGAGATGGGCGGGGAATAAATTGAAATAATAAATAATAAATAAATAAAATAAATAACCAACACCTTGAATTGGACCCAGAAGCACACGGGTACCCAGTGCAGCTGTCGCAGCAGAGGTGTCACATGTGCTGATCTTGGGGCACCAATAACTGAGTGTGCAGCTGCATTCTGGACCAGTTGAAGCTTCTGGATACTCGAGGGTAGCCCCATGTAGAGCGCATTGCAATAGTCTATGTGGGAGATGACCAGGGCATGAGTGACTGTACAGAGGGCATCCTGATCCAGGAAAGGACGTAACTGGCGCACAATGCGAAGTTGTGCAAAAGACCTTCTGGCCACGGCTGCCACCTGCTCTTCAAGCAGGAGCCGTGAGTCCAGAAGAACCCCCAGATTCCGCACTTGGTCTAAATGGGGTAGTGCAACCCCATCCAGAACTAAAGATGATAACTTCCTGGATCCCCAGGAGCCGTCAATCCACAGCCACTCCGTCTTACCAGGGTTCAGTGGAAGCCTGTTGTTCCCCATCCAGACCCCCACAGCCTCCAGGCACCGAGAAAGGGTAGCCACTGCATCACTTATCTCACCAGGGATGGAGATATATAATTGAGTATCATCTGCATATTGATGGTAGCTCATCCCGTGGTGACGGATGATCTCACCCAGCAGTTTCATGTTGATACTAAATAGGAGAGGGGAGAGAACCGAACCCTGCGGCACCCTACAGGAGAGGGGGCGAGGGTCGGACCTCTCATCTCCTATTACCACTGATTGGGACTGGCCCTGGAGGAAGGAGGTGAACCAGCGCAAAACTACGCCTCCCACCCCCAACTCCCTGAGCCGTCCCAAAAGGATACCATGGTCGATGGTATCAAATGCCGCTGAGAGGTCAAGAAGAGCCAGGATAGATGCACTCCCTCCATCCCGCTCCCACCAGAGATCATCTGTAAGCGCGACCAATGCAGTTTCCACCCCATATCCCAGCCTGAAACCTGACTGGAAGGGGTCCAGATAATCCCTATCATCCAGGGTCCTCTGGAGTTGCAATGCCACCACTTTCTCAACCACCTTACCTAAAAAGGGGAGGTGGGAGACAGGACGAAAATTGTTCAATACAGTAGGGTCCAGTGATGGTTTCTTGAGGAGGGGGTGCACCAGAGCCTCCTTAAAAGCAGCTGAAAACTCCCCCTCCCCCAAGGATGTATTAACCATCACCTGGACCCAACCACATGTCACCTCCCGGGCTGCCTGTACCAGCCAGGAAGGGCATGGGTCTAGATGACATGTGGTGGCCCTTACAATCCGGAAGATCCTGTCCACTTCCTTAGGTCCAACAGGATCAAACTGTTCCCAGATAACAGGGTAAGGTTGTTCCCTAGGTTGTTCCCTCGGCATCTCCCCAGACTGTGCTACACGCTTAGAGTCCAACTTAGAACGAATTGAGCGATTTTATCCTGCAGATGCTCAGAAAACTCCGCATGGCCCTGCAGGTGGGTCATTGACTCCACCTTACCCAAAGAGAGATCGAGTAATCTTGAACAGGGCCATCGGGTGGCATTCTGCGGATGCAATAAGAGCGGAGAAATATTGACGTTTCGCCGCTCTTATCGCCACAAGGTAGGTCAGATTCAGTCTTTGTCTTTCTCCAGCGGTGCTCTAGGCGTCTCTTGACCCTCTTCAAGACCCTCAACCCCTCCGTGAACCACGGGGAGTATCAGGTCAGATGTGGCAAGAGAAGCCGCATAGGCGCGATCCTGTCCAAGGCCCCAGCCGCCTCCCTATTCCAGGCTGCGGCCAGGACCTCCGCTGGAGCGTGCAGTAGATCCTCGGGTATAACCCCCAGCTCCCTCTGGAACCCTATTGGGTCCATTAGTCGCCGAGGGCGGACCAATCAAATGGGTCCTGCCTCCCTGCAGAGTGGGGCGGCATAAGAGAATCTCAAGGCCACCAGAGCGTGATCTGACCATGACAAAGGGGAAAGATGTAACTCTCCCCTCAGAGTACACTGCCACTGCTCCGACAAGAAAACTAAGTCCGGGGTGAGTCCACTGTCTCGAGTTGGGTCTCGGATAATCTGGAACAGGCCCATGGCTGCCATGGTAGTCATGAACTCCCAGGCCGCCTCAGAGGCACGTCCCAGGGACGGCAGATTGAAATCCCCCAGAACCATAAGCCTGGGGAATTCTACCGCCAACCCCGAGACGGCCTCCAGCAGCTCAGGCAGGGATGTCGCTACGCAGCAGGGAGGCTGGTACAGCAGCAACACTCCCAACTGTTCTTGAGAACCCAACTTGAAAAACGGGGTCTCACAACCGGCCACTTGCGGAGCAGCGCCCCTGAAGGCCACTAGAGACTCTTGGATTACAACCGCCACCCCTCCTCCCCTGCCCCGGAGTCTCGGCTGATGCCACACCTGAAACCCAGCTGGGCATATTTCAGAGAGGGCTACCCCCCCCGGGCCCAGCCAGGTCTCAGTGATACACACCAGGTCTGCCCCCTCCTCCGTGATCAAGTCACATATGAGGGGGCCCTTGTTGTTAACAGACCTGGCGTTAAGCAGCAGCAGCCGGAGACCAGGGCGCTCAAGGATCTGCTGACCAGGGCCTGGCCTGGGTCTCAACCCAGAGGGCTGGAACACGCCACCGGTAACAAACACCGGGGGCGTCTTCCCCGAAGATGGCCCGCCCTCCGGTTCCCATCATAACATCCCCAGCCCATCACCACTTTGATAGGGCAGCCTACCCTATAACCCCCAGAGTTTCCAGGTCCAGATGCCTCCACTCCCAGACCTCCAAAGACCCTTGGTTGAAACAATTATCAATTATAACAATTATAGTAATTGTCTCATTCTACTGCATCCTGATCAGGCCCCACTTTGAATACTGGGTACTACAGTCTAAAAAAGAATGTAAACAAACTGGGGAAGGTTCAGAGGAGGGCCACCAAGATGGTAAGGAGACTGGAAATCAAGTCCTGTGAGGAACAGTGAAAGGAACTGAATATATTAGCTTGCAGAAGAGAAGACTGAGGGGAGATATTATAGCAGTCTTCAGATATAGAAACAGCTGTCAAAGAGAGGAGGAAGTGGACTTGTTCTATGTTGTTCAGGAGGGCAGGATCAGAACCAGTGGATTGAAACTACAGTATAGGGAAGTAGATTCGGCTTAGAAATGAGGAGAAACTTCCTGACAGTAAAAGCTGCCCACCAGTAGAATAGGTTGCCTCACAACGGAATATATTTCACTTCACTTAGAGGTCTTCAAACAGAGACTCAATAACCATCTATCTGAATTCCTTTGGCAGATCCTACACCAAGCAGGAGTTAGACTAGAGGACCTCTAAGATCCATTCCAACACTATGATTCTATGAAAAGAATTGTCACCAAGGCTATGAAAAGTGGGGAAATAATATTTAGACACAGTTTTCAAATGGTAATGGACCGAATGCCTGCTGTACCTGTTTTGTTTTTGTTTTGTTGGGAAAAGAGACCTAAGGATCCTTGGCAAGTCATCAGCTATATTCACCGCTTGGTTTATGCGCTGGTAGCTCCTCATCCAAAGGAAGCTCAGGAAATTTCAGATTGGATAATGTGGCTCAGGCAATAGTGTTATCCAGATGTGGTTTGCATTAAGTAGAGTGCTTACCACTGTATTGAGAGAAATAGCATGAAGATCACTATATTTGGTAATGCCATTGTCATCATTGACAATGATTTAAGCCTATCTAATAATGATGGCAGTACTGTGAGATGAAGGTGTTCCAATATTCATGGCAGGGCAAGACAGAGTTGTCTGTCTGGAATTAAATAGGAAGTAAGTTAGAGCTGCATTCTAAAAAATCCTGTATTTTATATCTCACTATTCAATGAGATGAATATTAAATCATAAATAAAGTAGAGCACTGACAGCTGCAGTTTAATTTATATAGCCATAAAATTGTGCATTCTCTTAAAGTAGAGCCACTCATGCATCAAAAGTGACACATGCCTTGGAGCAGTGTTTAGCTAGTAGAAAATAAATTGCTGTTTCACTGGCAGTGTTTTCTTATTATAATTAAATCACAATCGGCACTCTGACAAGTCTGCCAGGGTGAGCAAGATTACATTGAATTTTAAGCAATAAAGCAGTAATTTCCTAATTTTGACTCTTCACACGTGCACACACACACACACACATACATGTGAAGGATCCTGTATTTTCAACAGCCATGCGTTGCAAAATTTACAAAGATCATGAATATTTTGCTTTCATAAATTACTAAAAAAGAATCCTTCAGGGTGAGCCATAGGGTTTTTAATACTCTAGTAATTTTGCATGAACTATGTTTGTGTTCTTTTCAATTTTCAGGTGTTAATTTTTCCAACTAGCAGGGACATTTCCTATAGCTGGGGCAGAAGAGGCTTTGGGGTTATATTAATACTGACTAATTCATGGGCCGTCCTTTCAGCACTAGGCTGAGTTGGCTCTTCCACTTCTTTGTGGGATAGACTTTCATTTATCTTCCACTTAGAATCTATTGTTCACACAATTTTCATTTATCTTTCATTTAGCATCCACTATTCACATTATTTTCTGTCTCTGATCACTTCTTTATCATTACCAGATTTCTTCCTAAATAAGTGATGATCCTTGGTTCAAACCTACAACTTTCAGTTAAAATCCCAAATATTTGTTTTAAAATTCTACTTTGTTGTTTGTAAAACCCATGCAAACTTTCCAATATTATTATGTGTTTATTCCCCTAGCCCAGTGTTACTCAACCTCAGCAACTTTAAGATGTATGGACTTCAACTCCCATGTTGAGTAACACTAAAAAAAAAAGGTAAAGGTTCCCCCCACACATTTGTGCAGTCGTGTCCGACTCTAGGGGCCGGTGCTCATCTCCGTTTGTTAGCCAAAGAGCCAGCGTTGTCCGAAGACACTTCCACGGTCATGTGCCCGCATGACACGCGCGGAATGCTGTTACCTTCCCACCGAAGTGGTACCTGTTCATCTACTTGCATTTGCATGCTTTCGAATTGCTAGGTTGGCAAGAGCTGGGGCTAGTGCGGGAGCTCACTCCGCACGCAGGGCTAGGGATTCGAACCTCCGAACTTGCAATCCTCCGATCAACAAGCCTGGTGTCTTACCCACTGAGCCACCACGCCCCCAACACTGGGCTAGCCTAAATGAAAAAAAAAAATCCAAGCAAACCACTATTACTTCTGTCTGATCTGAAATCACTTTCTGGGTTTACAGGAAATACAGTACATTGAAATGGCTTTGAATGACTTTGCGAGCAATATCAGAGTTGAGGAAACCACGTGCATTGCTCTGTTCCCCACCGTTCTCACAGTTGCAAAGATCTCTGGCTTTTCACAGTCAAAACTATTCAATATGTAATAAAAGGGTCAACAGCAGAGCATGGGCTCTTCACAGCTGGCCATGCTTAGATTTCTCTACATGATAGCAAAACATTGTATGAGAAGATCAGCAAGAAGATACTTAACATCTCCTATTCTCTGGGTCCAGCCAACACAGCAAAGAACTGAATACCAAATTGCAAGCTGCTGGGTTCTGTAAAATCGGCTTGTAAAGATTAGCCTAGTGGGTGTCAGAGGAAACCTTTTCACTTGTTTAGTTTATGATTGCACTTTTGCATAATGGCAGAATTGGTTCTGTTGACATTGGGAGGTATCATTCCTTGTGAGAACTTGTTTCATTAGTTCATCCAGAGAATTGGTATCTTTGGGCACTGTTGAAGCAAAATATTTGATATTTGTTTTTCAGAAAATAGCAATCAATGCAGCTTTTCCAGAGAACATTTTTCAGATCTTGTTTGCTAATAGTGGGCATATTTTACATCCTTTTGAATTCAGGAGCAAAATTGCCATTGATCTTAGCTTAGATTATTGATATTGAAATTGATCTGAGCCATTGATATTGCTCAGATTATCACAAATTATTTCAGCTACTTCAAGACACATAAGAGAAACCATTGCAGTACACAACAATAAAAACACACGCATGCAGCACAAAGCATGAAACACAATTTTAAAAAATGGTCATTATTTGTGATTGGCATAACAGTGCTGCTGATCTTTTATCTAATAGCGCTGATCTTTTGCAATCAATAATGAGCAAAACAAACTGAAATGTTTGCTGTTATTATTATATATGGCTTGACTCCCTAGGTTTATGAAATGAAGAGCTATATATAAATTTGACATTTTCTCCTTTTATTTGCCTAACATTTCATTGTTCGCTTTCATATCCTTCTCTTCAACAACTCAACTTTTGTGATGCATTCATTAGGAGGGAGAAAAAATCTGACTCTAGATTGACTAAAATGGAGCCTGCTGCTGGGGCTTTGAGGCTGCACAGGATCCAAGTGGATGAGATGACTAATACAGAACCTCTTTCCACAACTACACAGTATATGGAGAAAAAAGAGAGAACTCCACATGCACTTCCTGTTTTTGTCAGTAGACTTGTAGTTGTCATTAATTCTGGTTTCACCATAACTCAGTGTTTCTCAAGCTTGACCACTTTATGATGTGTGGACTTCAACTCCCAGAATTCCCAGCATCCTGGCTGAGGAATTCTGGGAGTTGAAGTCTATACATCTTAAACCTGCCAAGGTTGAGAAACACTGCCTTAAATCATTCTAATGCATTCTTTCTTGATTAAATGCAGTGTTGTAACAACAAGGAAATAATATTTGTAAAAACCAATTTAATGAAGAGTTTTGCCACTGTCTGCTGATGCAGGTGTTGTCAGACTATGGTTTTTTATTTATTTATTTATTTATTTATTTATTTATCGTATTTATACCCCGCCTATCCCCTCCCTAACGGAGGACTCTAGGCGGCTTACATACATATATATATATATTAACATTTCATACATATACATTTAAATCGTGCGCTAAGGAAGTGGGTAAGGGAACCGACTCTTCTAAGGCTCCGGACTACATATCCCAAGATGCCTTGAGCCGGCTGCTGATGTCCTTGTAGATGTTACTTCCTGGTCCGTCGTAACCGCCGCCATTCGATCTTTCCTCCGATCTTTTTTCCTCCGGTGGAACCGACTCCCAACAGGATGCCAGCAAATTTCCCCACTTAAGGTGGTACCCATTTATCTACTTGCTAAGCTTTCGAACTGTTGGGTTGACAGGAGCTGGGACTAGCAACGAGAGCTCACCTTGTTGCGCGGGGATTCGAACTGCCAACCTTCCAATCGGCAGTCTACAGCTCAGCAGTTTAACCCGCTGAGCCACCGCGTCCCTATTTTTACCCCCACCCACCCCCTTGGGTCATGAACAAATTAGTCAAAAAACTTTTTAAAATGTTTATCAGGCTTGCATAGGCAAAGTTTAAGCATTGTCAAAACTTTGGTCACTCTTTTGTCTGTGCAAGGCCCAAAAGTCTGAGAATCTCTAAGATGTATAAATTACAATTCAATTATTAAAAATTGTTTATATCTTTCTTACCCAACCCTAATGAATTATTTAGCTCTCATAGGCGGGTTCAACAAATTCATTTATTATTTCTGAGGATCACAATAGCACAAAGTTTGAGAACTTCTGCACTAGTGTATACATTTCTGAATCATTGAATCGTTAAAAATCAGCAGACAAACAGTAAAGGTGAGAATTTTTTACAGCAAGATGGGTGTGAAATTGTTTCAGATGCAATATGGTTCAAAGTTAAGAGAATAAACTTAGTTTCCCTACAGCAGAGCTTTCCAAACTTTTCATGTTGGTGACACACTTTTTAGACATGCATCATTTCGCGACACACTCTTGCAGCAGGGCATCATTTTGCGACACACTCTTACAGCAGGGCACAAGGCAGGCACTAGGACCTGCGCGGAATCCTGGCAGGGCAGGTTTGGAGGCAGCCAGGCACAAGGCAGGCACCAGGACCTGCGCGGAATCCTGGCAGGGCTCGGAGGCAGCAGCAGCCACGACACACCCAGACACTGCAGCCGACATACTAACGTGTCCCAACACACAGTTTGGAAAGCTCTGCCCTACAGACTTCCCAAGTTTCCTCAGATTTGCTTTCATTTCTTTTTGATTACTTGTTCCAAATATTGGATTACTTGGTCCAAACCCAGATTAACTGCCATTAATTCATGGTTAGTGGAAACTAGCTAGCTTCAAATAATAATTTGGGAATAGTTAATCTGTTAATACTTTTAAGACAAAGCATTAACAAAAGTGAATTTTAAAACAAGAGATAGAATGAAAAACATTGCAGTAAAGATGAACAATAGGTATCAATATGTAAAAGATTAATATAAATTTAATTGATTAATTAATTAGGAATAATCAGCTAAAATTGAGCAGCTATTTGTTGGAAGGCTGCATTGCTACTACTATAGTTTTAGTTGTATACTGATTTTGTTTCATTATTATATTGCAGCCAATTATTAAGAAAATGTCATGATAGATTAGTTTTTCATATACTATTGTCAAAAATGACATTAAAATGTATCAGAAAATAAGAATTAATAGGACATTTGCAGATATCCATGTCTTTTTAAAGGAAACTCGTTAGTTATATAACAAACTTTTATCCTGAAATTCTAGTAGGATTGCACATGTTCCACTGCAAGTACTTAACATTTTGTTGTTTATTCGTTCAGCCGCTTCCAACTCTTCATGACTTCATGGACCAGCCCACGCCAGAGCTTCCTGTCGGCCGTCACCATCCCCAGCTCCCCCATGGTTGAGTCTGTCACCTCCAGAATATCATCCATCCATCTTGCCCTTGGTCGGCCCCTCTTCCTTTTGCCTTCCACTTTCCCTAGCATCAGCTTCTTCTCCAGGGTATCCTGTCTTCTCATTATGTGGCCAAAGTACTTCAGTTTTGCCTTTAATATCATTCCCTCAAGTGAGCACTCTGGCTTTATTTCCTGGAGTATGGACTGGTTTGATCTTCTTGCAGTCCAAGGCGCACTCAGAATTTTCCTCCAACACGGACTCCAAGCCTGGCTGGCAGCTCGACAAGTCAGAGTTTCTCAGAGCTCTGAGCTCTGAGACCTGGCTAACTTTCTATCTTGTTTGCAGGGGTCTACGGACCACTGAAGTTTCCCCCTGGAGAAGGGGGAACCAGAAGATTGCTCACAGAGCCATTGTAATTGCACACTCCTGTTTTTCTTTGTTGTTTCCACCGCGGAGAAGAACGGGGGGTGGATGCAATGAAATGGCCGAAAGAGGATTCTAGCTCTGCAGAGAACAGTAAGTCTCTTGGGAGACACAAGAGTGACAGCCAGCTTTTAGACCACCTTATATTAGTTTTCTTTTTTAGATTAGTACATTTTTATTATTCTAAAATTTATCTTTGGACTTCGTTCAAAATGTTGGCTAATTTTGTGTTTTCTTTGCTATAATTAATTTTGGTGGAAGTTTGATAGATTTTATTTTGGCAACATAGTGAACAAGTTTTGTATTTTTCTGCCTTTCTTTTGTATCAGAGAAATTGGGACTTAAGAGACTTTGTTGGTATTTCTCACTCGATAAACTAACTGACTTTTGAGAAATTGTTTGTTTGGGTTAAGCAGCTTGCAGCCTGAAGAATAAAGAAGAATAAAGAATAAAGTATAGAGAATGTGTGCCTCTTTACCTTTTTTTTTTTCTTTTTCTACTTTTTTTTAGAAAGGACTATCTTTCATTTGGAATATATTTTCATCTTTCCTTTTACAAACTGTTTGAAATACTGCTCTGTGGAATTTTTTCATCTCTTACTTTAAAAGCTTTTCTCACTTAAAGAAATAGACATTATTGATAAATAATAGAACAGCTGTTCCTTGCTCCCTGAGAAAATTTTTTGTTTTGACTACGGCAGTTGATTACGCTTTGAACAATAAATAATGGCCTTTCTCACATTACTTCAGGATTTTAAGGAAGAAACCAGCAAAAAATTTTTGCAAATTAAGAAATCCATAGAACGTATATTAATAGTTTTGGTGGCTCAGGAACAGAAGATACAAGGGACAGATTTAGAAACAGAGGAAAGATCTTTCGAACCAGTAGAGAAACAGGGAAAGAGGACTTTGAATGTATTGGTACAGAAGAAGATTATGATATTTTACAGGAAGTGGTCTATTAAATGTTTGGGCATAAATACATTGTGGCAGCTGAGACAGGAAGATTTTAATATGCAAATTGATAGATATGGCAAAATAAACATTTTGATATCCCACATGAGTTACAGAAATAAACAAGTTGCATATTGTGATATTGGCATAACCTAAACAGGAGATTTATTGATATTGATTTGGAATGCAAGGTGAATGAAAATGCGGATTTGGTATTGTACACAGAGTAAGCACAGATATGAAAAATTTACAGATGCATAAAAACATGATATTTTAAGTGTAAGATACAAGATTATAAATAAATATGTTGATATTATATATTACTCTTTCTGGAGACACATTTATGAGAAGACAATGAGATGATGAGATGGAATTAGAATGTAGGTTATTACAAGAATATGTTGTATGTATTAGGTTATATGTTATGTTAGGTTTTGTATTTTTGCTATATTATGTATTATGTTATGTAATATGTTAGATTATGTATTAATGGAATATATAGTCATAACATGAACAGAATATACTGTATTTTATTAGACGTAGATAAGGCCTTTATTTGTTATACTAATTGGACTTTATTGAAGATATAAATATAGATGTAAAAATGGAAAGAGCAAATGGAAAACATTTAATTGATGAAACAATGAACATTTGATTACTATTCTAAGGAGTAGAAACCAGAGATGGATTGTTGGAAGATATCAAGAAAGGCGAAACCTATATGAAGAACAGAAGATTGGATTATAGAAATCAAAGGGTATATGACAAAGAAAAGTTTCTGTGTATTGTATTAAGGACTAACATTTAAAGTTAATTGTTGTACTTAAAGTTCAAGGATAAATTGGAGGACATCTATTTTCTATATTTTTTTTTGTTTGTTATTTTTTGACTTCACTTTTTCTTTTCCCTTTTCTTACTTTGTATTTCTATTTCTTTTCTTTTGTATTAGCTTTTAATGTGTATTTTAAAATTAATAAAACTTATGGAAAAAAAAAAGAATTTTCCTCCAACACCACAGTTCAAAAGCATCTATACATCTGTACATGGCGTTTATTGATCTGACTAAAGCTTTTGATACTGTAAATCGTACTGCTCTCTGGACCATCCTTCTGAAAATCGGATGCCCTGATAAATTTGTGAACATCTTGCGGCTACTCCATGACGACATGATGGCAACAATCCTGAATAACAATGGCTCTTAAAGCGATCCATTTAAAGTGGAATCCGGCGTTAAACAGGGATGTGTTATTGCTCCAACCTTATTCGCTATCTTCATCGCTATGATTATAGACCTTGTTGAAGAGAAACTTCCTACTGGTGTAGAAATTATATATTGAACAGATGGAAAGCTTTTTAATCTTAGTAGGCTGAAAGCAAAAAATAAGGTAATTACAACTTCTGTTATAGAACTTCAATATGCTGATGATAACGTAGTCTGTGCACACTCCGAGGAAGATCTTCAAACTATCCTAAACATCTTTGCAGAAGCATATGAAAAGCTTGGCCTCTCGATTAACATTAAAAAAACCAAAGTGCTTTACCAGCAAGTTCGAACCAATCCCTCCGCAGCGCCATCAATCCAGCTTAAAGGTGTGTCACTAGAAAATGTCGACCACTTTTCTTATCTCGGCAGCCAGCTATCTACAAAAGCCAACATTGACGCTGAAATTCAGCATCGCCTGAGCTCTGCGAGTGTAGCTTTCTCCCGAATGAAGCGTAGAGTGTTTGAGGATCGGGACATTCACAGGGAGACCAAAATGCTTGTTTTCAAAGCCATTGTACTACCAGCCCTTCTGTACGCCTGTGAAACATGGACCCTCTACAAACGCCACCTCCAACTTCTTGAAAGATTCCATCAACGCTGCCTCCGAAAAATTCTGCAAATTACTTGGGAAGATAGGCGGACTAATGTTAGCGTATTAGAAGAAGCGAAAACCACCAGCATTGAAACAATGATCATCCAACATCAACTTCGCTGGACCAGCCATGTTGTTCGAATGCCTGACCATCGTCTTCGAAAGCAGCTACTTTACTCCCAACTTAAGAATGGAAAACGGAATATTGGTGGACAGCAAAAGAGATTCAAAGACACTCTCAAAGCTAATTTAAAAAAATGTAATATCAGCATTGAGAACTGGGAAGCCCTAACTCATGAGCGTTTCAATTGGAGGTCAGCCTTTATTAATGGCGCTATGGACTTTGAAGAAGCACGAGTACAGGGCGAAAGGGAGAAAAGAGCTAAAAGGAAGGCACGTCAGGCAAACCCTCATCATGACCGTCTCCCACCCGGAAACCTATGCCCTCACTGTGGGAGGTTGTGCGGATCCAGAATTGGCCTTTATAGCCACTTACGGATCCACTGTTAAAATTTTACCTTTGGAAGACAATCTTACTCGGCTACGAGTGATCGCCAATGATAATGATGATAATGATCTTCCTTCGCTCAGCCTTCCTTATGGTCCAGCTCTCGCAGCCATAGGTTACTATGGGGAATACCATTGCTTTAACTATGCAGACCTTTGTTGTCAGTGTGATGTAGTCAATCTGATTTTGGTGTCGACCATGTGGTGAAGTCCATGTATAAAGTCGTCTTTTAGGTTGCTAGAAGAGAGTGTTTGTTATGCACAGTGAATTCTCTTGGCAAAATTCTATCAGCCTATGTCCCGCTTCATTTTGTTCTCCCAGACCATGCTTACCTATAATTCCAGGTGTCATTTGACTACCCACCTTAGCATTCCAGTCTCCTGTAATGAAAATAACCTCTTTTTTGCATATTATCCAGTAGGTGCTGCAGATCCTCATAGAACTGATCTACTTCTGCTTCCTCAGCATCTGTGGTTGGGGCGTATATTTGGATCACTGTGATGTTAAATGGCTTACCTTGAATTCGAATTGAGATCATTCTATCGTTTTTTGGATTGTATCCAAGCACTGCTTTAGCCACTTTATTATTAATTATGTTGGCTACTCCATTTCTTCTGTGGTCCTATTGTCCACAGTAGTAGATCTGGTGGTCATCTGATGTGAAGTGGCCCATTCCAGTCCATTTCAGTTCACTGACACCCAAAATGTCTATATTTAATCTTGCCATCTCACCAATAACCACATCCAATTTGCCCTGGCTCATAGATCTTACATTCCAGGTTCCTATGGTGTGTTGATCTTTAGAACATCGGATTCGTCATTCACCACCAGCACTGTCGGCCACTAGCCACTAGTACTCAACATTGCTAATGTTTAATTTTAATTACTACTTTTTTAAAGCTCTAGAGGTCATTATCTTTAGTGATAATCATTAGTCTTAGTGATAAGGAGAGTTAGGAAACCTGCTGACAAATTATCATACAGTTGTATTTTTTCCTTTTCTAGATTTTGCTTCGGGAAGGGTGCAAGAAGATTCTTGTGGCTGACTCTCTCTCATTGTTGAAAAAGATGCACCGAACACAAATGCGGGGGGTACTTGTGGATGGTAAGTTCCATAGATTGTTGCAAAATACTGAAATAGAAACCTACCTTGGCACTTGAAGAGGCTTTTGGATTATTTCCAGTTTTATTTCAGTGAAATATGCTTAAAACTATGGGTTAATAGATTTAAGATTATTAAATCTATTACATACTCAACTCTTTAAAGAGGAGATGAGCCTTGTGATTGCTATAGCAATAACTGTACACATGATTTCTCATTTGGATTATTTAGTTGCAAAATAGTTCATGAGATATTTATAAGTACTGAATAATTATTAATATTTTCATTCATTTGCTTTGACATCAAGAGCTATTATACTAAAGATTTTCTCAACTTTGAGAATTACTGCCCAAAACAGAAGCCAATACTGTATATTATATTAACCTTTATATTTCACCATTTTTTCTTACAGAGGAAAATATCTGTGAAATATGCCTTTCCCCTATACTGCCTACAGGTAGGATATTATATGGCCATGCTTGGCATTCACTATAAATGTTATTTAGAGAACAAATCCTGACTGGAATCTGTTTTAGAATATCTGGTTGTTGTAATGTTGGTTGTTATAAATGTTGTCTTGGTGCCCTGCCAGTAGACCTAGCCATGTCTGCCTATCTTTTCCCTTTGCATTCTTTCCCACATGAAAGAACGATGGAGCTGGTGAGGAATTAAAACCAAAGACGTTGGGTAATCTAAGCCCAGAGCTAAATCTGACCCTTTATAATAAAATAATTGATTTTAAACTTCTTATTGTGAACCGCCCAGGGTCCCTCCTTGTGGGAGAGATGGGTGGGATATAAATGTGACAAATAAATAAATAAAATAATGCCATTGGAGCCTTTTCTGATACAGGTACTTGCTTAAAACTGGTGGTACTGCTTCAAGTGGTATATAAAGCATTTCATATTAAACCATTCTGAATTTGAAACATACCCATCTCAAGTGAAAAAATGCCCCATTGCCAATGCAAAATAGCTTTTTGAAATGTAAACCAGACTCCTTAGAGCAGTTTTGAAGTGCAGAATTTTGAAGTCAGAACAGTTCTGTTCCAAATGTGGAAAAAAACATCCTAGCCCTGTAGCCTATGGTTCTCCAAAACTCGTTACTCTGGTCTCCAACCACCAAAACATTGCCTCCCCAGACTTAAAGTGATACTCTAAATTACCTTTGCTTCCCTTGAAAAAGATTAGACTAAGCTATTTCAGACTGTAAAGACATCCAGTTTACAATATGACAGTGCAATGACACAGTCCATTAACAAATTAATTACTATATAATCAAATAGAGAAGCTATATAAAAATTTAGTAGGAGAAAAAATAATAGCTGACTTGAATTTCGCTGCTATATTTCAAGAGGCCACAATAATCCAGTTTATGGAGAGAGATCTCAGGGTAGGATCTTTTCACTAATCTAGATGTGTCACATCTAGTTTCTTTCTCACAATGTATGTTCATCTTAGAACCATAGATATCTACTTGCTTCCATGGATGAACTTTCTCAAGAAGAAAAATAATCTACTTAAATATCCGTTCCTATTAAATATTCTTTTAACTCCAAGTGCCAACCATGGAATCAGTCTTAAAAGATACTTTCACAAGAGAGTCTGAGAAATGTTTTAAAAAGAATGGAATGTCTTAATGAAGATTTTTGGGGGAGGTGGGGGGTATTTGCATTTGTAAGCAGGACATTAGAGAATCACTATGGTGTAGTGGTTAAAGGCGCCAGGCTAGAAACTAGGAGACTCTGAGTTTTAGTGCTGCCTTAGGCATGAGGCCAGCTGGTTGACCTTGAGCCAGTCACACACACACAGCCCTAGGAAGGAGGCAATGGCAAACCACTTCTGAAAATGCTGCCAAGAAAATTGCATGCACTTGTCTAAGCAGTCATCAGGAGTCAGGACTGACTCAAAGTGTGGGCACCCTCCACACACACACATACACACACAAGCAGAACATTACAAGACAATCTTTCTTGGAGCAAAGCTAGTAAACAGTAGGAAATGTCTTGATATGTCTAAGGGCTTGTAGACATTAGCATTTCCACATAATGCTACATGGTTACAGGATATCTCCATCAAGTCGCAGAAACAAAACCCAGTTTGTCTAATTTTATTTATTTATTTTCCAAATTTTGCCACCGCCCATCTCCCCCAAAAAGAGGGACTCTGGGCGTTTACAACAACAAACACATTAAAACAATAAGCATAAATAACATCTAAAATATCAATACAAAATTATGAAATATAAGTATAAAAATAAATATAAAATCCAAGTGGCCTTAGAAGATCTAATTCAGTGAGGAGAGCTCTAAGGTGCCAGCCACCCCCAAGAATAACTACTCCCCTTCCTGCCCCAGGTGGTGGAAGAAACAAATTTGAAAATGGACATAAATATCTGCTTGTTAACAAAGTTATATATTTTACCATACTGTAATACAGTCTTTTGCTGAATTTTGTTACTTAAGTTAATGTACATCATGTATTTTTCTCTCTCCCCTTGCCAGATGCATCTAAATCTTTCAGTGTAACAGTATTTCATTGCAGGCATATGTTCCACAAAGAATGTTTTCCTGAACCTAGCACAGTAAGTAACCAATTTAATCTCTCTGCATTCTAAAAAAATTGCCCTAGTCGAAGGCAAAAGGACAAATAAAATATTTTTGCCAGCTACTGAGAAGAACATGTGTTTACTGAGGATGATAATATAGTAATTGTTCTTACCTGGCTCTCTGCAGGAGTTGCAAACTACAGTACTGAGATGATTCAAAATAATATTTCTTTTCCTGCTTCCATCTCTCCAGCACACTGTGTTTTAACAGTTGCATTATTCTGTTAATCTAACTATAACTCAGATATTAAGGGGAACCTTAACTTAGACTTTAACAAAAGGTCATCTTTATATCCCACTTAATAGGGTGGCACTTAAAAATCGAATTATCAAGTAAGCTGCATATTGTGATAGCCTTAGTGAAACCTACTAATTTAATGATTGAATAGTTCAGGAGGCAGATTAATTTGTGGAAAAAGTTACTTTGCCGCAAGAAGGTCAAAATACTTGTTGCATAATTTAGTACTCAAAATGCATGTTGCAATGCTGTACTTATTTAACTGGGATTCTCAATCAGTTTAGTGGCCATTACTTCTAGGACTGGGAAAGATTATTGGGGCAGTCATTTCCTAATTAATTCCTTTCTTGAATCATAGAAGTGACTTTTTCTGCTTATTCCTTTGCAATTAACGGTAGGCAAATTGGTAGAGCCCCCTTGTGGAGCAAGATCAGTTTCATTTCTGAATACTGAAGTAGATTTAGATTCTTAAATCTTAAGTATCATCTCAAAAATAATTAAATATTGTCATGAGGTTTTAACCTTGCGGTGTGGAAAATCAGCAGTTACACGTTTTAAGATTATTTATTCCAGCAACGGAGTAATGGCTGTAAACTCACTTGTGTATATGTTTGGTGGGCATTTATTCATTTATTTACAGTATTTAAATTTTTATACCCTGACTCTCAGTAACTCTGGGCAATTTGCAGATAAAAACACACAGAAGAATAAAATAGTACAGTGATAAAAACAAAGAACAAAAGACAACAACCAAAGCCACCCCACATTATACAGAAGGATCTCTGAAATACCAGCAAGGTGGGGGCTGTCCAGAACTTAGAGCAGAACTTTCCAAACTGTGTGTCATGACACATTAGTGTGTTGGCTGCAGTGTCTGGGTGTGTCTCGGCTGCTGCTGCCTCCGAACCCTGCCAGGATTCCACGCAGGTCCTAGTGCCTGCCTTGTGCCTGGCTGCCTCCAAACCTGCTGTGATTCTGCGCAGGTCCTAGTGCCTGCCTTGTGCCCTGCTGTAAGAGTGTGTCGCGAAATGATGCCCTGCTGTTAAGAGTGTGTTGTGAAATGACGCATGTCTAAAAAGTGTGTCACCCACATGAAAAGTTTGGAAAGCTCTGTCTTAGAGGAACCTCATCCCAAAGGGCAGGTGCTGCAGCAGAGAAGGAGCACTTCTGGGCTCCCAATAGATGGCACTGTTTAATTGAAGGAACCCAGAACACACCAACCCTGCCGGATTGAATCAGCCACACAGATGCTATGGGAGACCAGCAGTCCCTCCAGGAACCAGGCCCTATGCCCTGTAGGGCTTTATTGGTAACAACCAGCACAGTGAATCGCACTCAGAAGCCAGCTGACAGCCAGTGCGGCTCACAGAGCAGGCTGTTACATGGGCATGCTGAGGCGCATTTCATACATATTGATTAACCTCGGGAGAAGCATATGACTAATCCCATGTGCTCAAGGGAAATTTGGATTTGTGCTTCTCAAGCAACAATACCATCCATCATGCTTAAAGCAAACTGCTTTCAAAAGTAGTGTACTAGATTACATTGTAGTCTCCAATTCAAAGAATATGAATATGATCTATAATAAAGCAATAAGGCAGAATATACATTTCAATATAAGTATGAGAAAGAGAAGCGAAAGTCCAAAATTCAGTGGTCACCTACCTATTTTGGCACACCTAATGGATTTGAGCCATAGATTGTGTGTGTGAATTTTGACATAAGAATGAATGTTTTGACACTCTCTGGCTGACACTTCTCTTTCATACTTTTTTCTTTATTAAATAAAACAAAGCAAAACAACTATAATCGCTTGATACAGTTCTGCTAATAAAGTAATGTTGTGTTACACATTTTTTGTAAAATCATGATCTTGTCAGAGGATTTGCTTTCATTTGCTGCCAAATATGCAGTAGTGTTATAATAAAACCAATCCATGTCTTTTATTTCCAGGAAACTTCATTACACTTCTGTAATATCTGCAGTGCTAAACACCGTGGACCAGGCAGTGCCATCTTGGAGATGAAAAAGTAACCTCCTCTGCCATATCAAAAGCATCTGTATGTGTATGTGACTACTTTCATGTGGCACAACAGAACAATTATATTATATATAATATAACTTCGTTTAAGGATATGATAAGAAGACCACCTTTAATCCTACGTCTCACTGACGTTTCCTATACAAATTTGAAACTATTCCAAACTATTGTTGCTGACTCATTATTGTTGCACAGTTCAAATACTGTATGGTCCCCTGTATGCTTGGCTAAACCTATATTATATAATGTAAAATAAATCTCAATGGGAAAATTCATAGTGTTGATACAGTATGACTACAAACTAAATCATGCTATGCAGACTACATTTTGATTCTATATTTACGAACAGGTACAAACATTAGCTATCTCATTAGTGCCTACATTCAACTTTACTCTCCATTTAGATCCTACTCATCTTTTATTCTGAGAATTCAAAACAGTTTCTGATGGTAACAAGACAGTCAGTGTTAAGAATATTTAAAATATGCTGATATTAGGTGCAGGCAGGTGCCTCTAAGAAGCTTAAAGCCATGACTCAGGCTCCAGCTTTCATCTTTTGTCACTTGAAATAATCTAATCTTCAGAATTATATGTTATATGTTATATTTAGAGTGTTAGGCAAATTCATTGTGCTGATGCACAGATTTGGAATCCCGTGGGAATTCACAAAACTGATTCAGGAAATGGCCTGTGTATTTGCTCTGTTCCAGCCCATCTAGTGTACTCCCACCATCAGCCCAGCTTAACTTGCTCTGTTTTTTCCTGGGCTGCAGACACACTTTGAAACAAAGCACTGGGCAAACTCATAATCATTTTTTCTAAAAATGCCTGCGGAGTCCAAAAGCATTTTCATAAATACAAATTATGCTAGTGGCTGGCATTGGCTTCATGCTACATTCCCATTTAGTTTTAATTTTAAAAATCTAAAGAAAAGTAAGATCAGATGGCACAGAGAGTCTAGCAGGCTCCAAAGGAGCTTTGAGGACTCATTGAAGCCCTTAAGCACCAGGTCTACCTGAGATAAGTTAGGTTTCTTCAACCTGGGTTCCTTCAGAAGTTTTGAGCTACAACTCCTAGCATCACTGACCATTGAAAGTATGGGGTGATAGAAATTATAATCTAAACTTCTTGAAGGACCTCAACAGGTCAAGGCTGATCAAAAGTTCTACTGATTAACCATGATAGTTAGCTTTCATGATTTTTTCAAAGTGAGAATTATGCTAAGCAGCTCCCAAGAACGTTCATCTCCTCACCAGTGACTTTGAGCAGGCCAAACAAATTAGTAATTTATGGAAATATGCAGTAGGAATGAGGAACTAAGCAAAGTGAGAAATAAAGGTAAAGGGTATGTATCTACTGAACTCCATATTTCCAAATAGTTAGTATTTCCAAGTTCCCTTTCTGTGTCAAGCAGCCCTACATGATATTTATTTATTACATTTATATCCCGCCCATCTCCCCCACAAGGAGGGACCCTGGGCGGTTTATGATATGTAATTATCAGGCAATGGCCTACTGACATTTCCTTTATTGTTTGTCTCTGAATTGCAGTCAGGAATTATATGAACCAGAGTATTGGGGGTGGGACACCACAAATAAGGAAAGAACAGCTGCTGATCCTATGGGTACAGAACATTCAAAAAGTAACAATAGATATTGACAAAGTAATAGCAGAAATGGATACCAGTTGTTAAATGATGCCCATGTATTCGCTTGTTCAGTTTTCAATAAAGATATGCTTTGAAATGGACTTTTAAGGAATATAATTTGTAGACAAATGCTTGGAACTTAGTATGGGATTGATAGAGAAGCAAGGTACCCTGGGCAGAGAAAATGTGGGAACAACATTTTTCATAGTTCACTCTAAATGCAGCAAGAAGGCAACTGAGCATGAAGAGCTGTAAGAAGCTGATGATTATTCTTTGCATACACAAAATATGTCGGGGTGTTTGAACGCATATATATGGGAAAAGGACCAGTTTAGTAAGCAGAGGAGATGCTTTGCATGCAAAAGATCCCAGGTCAATCTGTAGCTTCTTTGGTGAAAAGAATTCCAGGCACCAGGTTATGAAATTATGTCTGCCTGTAACCCAGAAGAGTTACAGCTAGAACAGAACAGATAATACAGGGCTGGTGGGCGAACAGTCTCATTTGGTATAAAGCAACTTTCTGTGGTTCTATATACTTTATGGGTGTGTTTTCCCTGCATGACCAGTTAGCCACAAATAATGCCCTGAATCTATTTGGTCTAAGTAGAACACTGAAATTAATGGGACTTCTCTCTGTGTGACTAATTTTGGGTGCGGACAGATTGGATGTGCAGCTAAGTAATAGATTAAATGGGTATTGTGCATAATCATGAGATTTTATGGGGTGTTAGGTGGTGTGCAAAACATGAACCATTTTAAATTTAAAACATCCCATTTTGAATGGGAACTGCTCTATTTCAAATGCAAAGCAACTAATTTTGACTGGAAAATGGGTAGTTTTGAGCATTCTGGAAGTGTTTCAACCATGTAGAAAGCCACATGGGTTGCTGGGTGTGACTAATGATAGAACGTATCTGCAGAAGTGATTGAAATATTGCTAATATATTGCTTGTTCACTGTGTGTCTGAATCTTGTTTCTTTATTTTTCTGGACTTATACACCACTCCAATTTTCAACTGACTCCAAGAGGCTTACAATCCTACCTATGTAAATGAAATTAAAGCAACAAAAAATAGTAACAACAGATAATATATATGTAATAACCTACAGTAGATTCTCATTCACGGTAGTTATGTTCTATAAAGTGGCCATGAACACTGAATTAGTTAATACTGAACCTCTACTGGAACATGCATGCCGGGCGACTGAAATTTTTCACCACTCTGCTCATATCCAAGAATGACCACAAAAGTGCCACAAGTATGGATTTTGGAGTTACAAATAAATTCTACTGAGTAGGCAAATTCCAAATAAGGAATCCATGAATAATGGGGGTCGTCTGTATTTCTATATCGAGGACTCATAGCCCATATAAACACCTATTCTTACTTATCTCTCAAAAGCCTGTTGATATAACCAGGTTTTATCACTTTCCTAAGTCCCAATAAATGTTGGGGAAGTCAAATCTCTGGGGGAATGCTCTTCCAGGGAAGTGTGACAATGGCTACTCAAGCTGCTGCTGCATTCTGGACTAGCTGCAACTTCCTAATGGTCTTTAAGGGCAGCCCCAGGTAGAGGATATGGCAGTAGTCAAAATGGGAGGTGACTGAGACTTGCATTACCTGAGCATTTTGGTTTGCTGGGGCATCTAAATGTGGCCTTAAAAGTTACATGCTAGGAGACTGTATTTTTTGTGTTTATAGGTCTTGGTTTGTCCATTCAAATGAACTAGATGTCTGCTGTATATCTAAAGAAAGCTGCATCTGTTTAAAACATGCCATATAAATTGACTTTTTGTTCATAATGATGCTATAACAAACCATTTTAGTTAAATACTTACAGTCTTCTCCCAAGTTTGGTAGTTCACACTGGAGTAATTACTGAGAGATGTGGCAATATCTTATCTCATTTGCATTAATCAGAGAGTTAGCATTCTCCTAGTGAAGTGAAAGCTATCAATGGGCTGAATGAAACTGGCAAGCTTTAATTGTGTGCAACCATGTGCTGTTTCATGTCCATGCTGTCATCTGGGTTACATCATCCCAGGTGTTTGAAAATTGTTTCATGTTCCTACCTGTCCTGTCCAAATTTGCAAATTGTGCTATACAATAATGTTGTTGCAGCTTTTTTTTAATCTACCCAAAGCATCCTTTATCTTTGTTTCTACAATCTGTATGACTCTAGTAATATCTGTTTCCATAGCACCCACATGGCTCCTATATAGAACTGTATGAGGAGACATATAGTGCTCATTAAAATAGTTCTTAGATGTCACAAAATTCTTTTATACAGTTTATTTTGCTATATTGTAATTTGTCTGTTTATAAATACCATATAACAACGAGCACATTCTTTAACATGCTGCAAATATGAGCCACTATCTTTTAGGAAATTGTTTCAATATTAGGTTATATGTGAAGGTTTTTTCAGATAGACCCATACTGTTTCACAAGGATGACAAATCTTGGGCAAATTTTAAATGTGCTGCCTTCCACATCATTTGGTGATGAGGCCAGAGAGAGAGAGAGAGAGAGAGAGAGAGAGAGAGAGAGAGAAAGACACACACACACACACACACACATATACATACATACATACATACATACATACATACATACATACATACATACATAGTGAGTCCCAGACTATAGACCATTATTGTGAGAACTCAAACAAGCTCTCACCATTATGCACACACATACATGCATCTATCTACATGCATATTATAGATAACTAGGGACCATCGCACTAACTTGGATATAATAAAGCAGGGTAAGATCGCAAATCTAAAAACAAGATAGGGTAGCAAATGATTGGTGCAACAAATCATTCTATGCCATTTCTCATGGGCTGAAGATGCATCTTAAACTAACCTAACTGAAATAGTTATAAAAAGGGAGAGAGAACATTTGGAGGAAAGGCATAACATCGAAAAGGGAAGTATAGTATAAAGAGAAAAAAATAGGATGTGCGGTCTTTGGAGCAAGCGTGGGTGTGTATACCATATCTGTCAGCATCTCCTTAAAGAAGCTGTGATTTTTTCCTGAGATTGCATGGTCACTGCACACAGGCAGGAAAATACATGTTTCAGTTAAGGAAGCACCAGCAGTGCCCCTGTATTTATTTATTTATTATTTATTATTTCTAACTTATATCACCGCCCATCTCCCCCCACAAGGGGACTCTGGGCGGTTTACAATAAAGTCAGCGATTAAAAACATATAAAATACTTTATACAATCAATTAAAAATATAAAAATATAAAAATATAAAATCCAAGAGGCTGTATCTGATATTTACGAACCGGACTGAACTTTATGGTGCGAGCCATCTCCAGGAAGAGCTATTACTCATCCCGTCCCAGGCGAGGTGGCAGAGCCAGGTTTTCAGTTGTTTCCTGAAGGTCAGGAGTGTGGGGGCTAGCCTCACCTCAAGGGGCAAGATGTTCCAAAGGGCGGGTGCTACGGCAGAGAAGGCACGCCTCCTGGATCCCGCTAGATGAAATTCTTTTACTGATGGGATCCGTAGCATGCCCTCTCTGCATGACCGGGTGGGGCGGGTCGATACTCTGGGGATGAGGCGGTCTCTAAGGTAACCTGGTCCCATGCCATGTAGGGCTTTAAAGGTAACAACCAACACCTTGAATTGGACCCGGAAGCAAACTGGTAACCAGTGCAGTTCACGCAGCAGAGGTGTCACGTGTGCCGATCTTGGGGCACACATAACTGCGCGCGCAGCCGCATTCTGGACCAGCTGAAGCTTCCGGATATTCTTCAAGGGTAGCCCCATGTAGAGTGCATTGCAATAGTCTATATGGGATGCACTGTATGCACTCGGAAGTACCGTGTCACGTATCATTGGCACCCTAACTCAAAAAATATTTTCCTAGGATCATGCAGCTACCATGCAAGCCCAGGAAAAGATGCAGCTTCTTTAAGGAGGTGCTGACAGGTACCGCATCCCATCCACGTCTGCTCCAAGCTTCTTTTTGGCTTCAGATCTGAAGTGCTGTTTCTTCCTAGTAAAGAAGGTGGATTCACAATCTGCAGGCTGCATGCAGTCCACCAACCCCATTTTTGTACCCCTGGCTTTCCACAGATCACTCTGCTGAATTCTTGTAGCAAAGCACAAAAATTCATAAGTGCAATATTTGGACTGTTAAACCCAAACCGAGCCTTTCTTAGGCGTAACATGCCTATTTTTCCCTTTAAAAAATCCCCTAACCTTCCTCAAAAAGAAAAAGTTCACCTCTTCCCTGGGTTGTCACCAACATAGGTCCTGTGGACCTCAAAGGTCGCATCAAAATCTACAAATTAAATGCAAATCCTAGCTAAATATAGTTGTCCACCTTTATAATGATGAAAATATGTATATCTGAAAAACAACAATAAAGTTAAGAGGTGACAAGGGCTGTGTAGTGCTTTGGATTCAGTCTCCAAAGGGTGCTTCAGAGTGCACAGAAGCACCTATGTGGCACCTGGAGTGGTTCTGTCTTGTGAGATTGTGTAACAACTGCGGAGAGCAATCACATGATCCCCCCAAAAGATTCTGGTGCTTTAAGGTGTTGCAGACAGGTGCAGCATCCTCACTCCACTTTTTCAGATCAGATCTGAAGCACTGCTCAGCCACACTGTCTTCACCATGCGCAATATAAGAGTAATGGTGTATTTGGCAGGCTCCTTTTTTTTATGTCTGTAGCTATATATTGCATAAAATTAGACTTAAGGTGGACCTCTTTCAGGGGTTAGATAAACTGCTACCAGATCATAACTGCTAAATATTGTCAGGTTCTTACCTGGTCAGCAGTGGTAACACATAACATTAATTAGAACATCCTTTTTTGCAGATACTCGGTGTGTACCTCTTTTCATTAGTACTGCTCACATTTGTCTGTCATGGCTTTGACCTCATGGTACACAATGAAACAGAATCACTCATTTTTCTCAAAACAGATGAACACATAGTGCCCAAGCAGTTTTTTCATGAGGATCTACAAGAACTGGGTTTTCTTCATCATTTCAAAGCTGGAAATCTGGACTAAATAGAAAGAGGAGGAGGTGGCACTGCAGCTCTGTATATTCATGGGTTAATCCAGCCTTGATCAAGTAAATGTATTCTTCTGAAAGTCACCTAATTCATTCTTTAAGTAGAGTAGTCAGTTTAGATTTTGCTCTCACTTCACAAGAATAGGGTGGAATTACAGCGTGTTGAAAGAACCAGAGTAAGAACTTTGCATCTTGGGGATATTTGGTCTAGTGGTTAAGGCACCAGGCTAGAAACCAGGAGACTGTGAGTTCTGTGACTAGAACTCACAGTCTCCTGGTTCTTCAACTGAAATTTGCAAACATCCCACATTTAGGCAAATTGAAACTTGCTCCAGATAAGAAACTCAGTTCTCTCCCACAGTGGCCAGCACACTTTAAAATTGCCTTTAAAGATATTTCAGTTGTGTTAACTTTATTTTCATTATTGTTGGGGCGAGAGAAGACTGAATTGTTATCTGCTTTTGAAGTCAATCTGGCTTCAGAAGGCCAATTTAAAAATAAGATGCTAAACCAACTTGGAGTAAGAAAAAGTTTTTTGTAAAATATCCACCCACACTGCCACCACTTCCACTGTAAAATCAAAAAGTGGTTCATGGAATCATTGGCGATCACTCGTAGCCGAGTAAGATTGTCTTCCAAAGGTAAAATTTTAACGGTGGATCCGTAAGTGGCTGTAAAGGCCAATTTTGGAGAGGGCATAGGTTTCCGGGTGGGAGACGGTCATGATGAGGGTCTGCCTGACGTGCCTTCCTTTTAGCTCTTTTATCCTTTTCGCCCTGTACTCGTGTTTCTTCAAAGTCCATAGCGCCATTAATAAAGGCTGACCTCCAATTGAAACGCTCATGAGTTAGGGCTTCCCAGTTCTCAATGCTGATATTACATTTTTTTAAATTAACTTTGAGAGTATCTTTGAATCTCTTTTGCTGTCCACCAATATTCCGTTTTCCATTCTTAAGTTGGGAGTAAAGTAGCTGCTTTGGAAGACGATGGTCAGGCATTCGAACAACATGACCGGTCCAGCGAAGTTGATGTTGGATGATCATTGTTTCAATGCTGGTGGTTTTCGCTTCTTCTAATACGCTAACATTAGTCCGCCTATCTTCCCAAGTAATTTGCAGAATTTTTCGGAGGCAGCGTTGATGGAATCTTTCAAGAAGTTGGAATATGGAAGAAGTTCATGGAATATTTAGGCAAGAAAAGTATTAGCGTATTAACGTATAGCATGGAGCTTGGCAAATAAGGCCACACTAATATATTTCTCTTTTTTAATTAAAAACCCTTTTGTGCAAAACAGGAGGTGGTTGGTTGATAGTATCACACTGTTTTGATGGTTATAGAGATCAAAGACCTCCATTAATGCATTGGGATTAATTGCTAAAATGGAATTGTATAGTGAGGATGTAAGAGCCCCTTGTCAGTGGACCACTGAAAATTGAGGGTTAAAAGAATGGGAGAAGTCCCAGGAAAATGGACAGTGAGCTTCATGGGTTGAAAAGAGTACTACTCTGAATATGGTGTGGGATCATGTATTTCAGTCTTCCCCAACATGGTACCTCTAGATATGTTGAGATGATGATGATGATGATGATGATGATGATGATGATGATGATGATTTTATTATTGAGAGCCAGTTTGGTCTAGTGGTTAAGGCAACGGGCTAGAAACCAGGAGACTGAGAGTTCTAGTCCCGCCTTAGGCATGAAAGCCGGCTGGGTGACCTTGGGCCAGTCTCTCTCAGCCCTGGGAAGGAGCCAATAGGAAACCAGGAGACTGAGAGTTCTAGTCCTGCCTTAGGCATGAAAGCCGGCTGGGTGACCTTGGGCCAGTCCCTCCCTCTCAGCCCAACTCACCTCACAGGGTTGCTGTTGTGGGGAAAATAGGAGGAGGAAGGAGTATTAGGTATGTTCGCCGCCTTGAGTTATTTATAAAAATAAAGGCAGGATAAAAATTAAATTAAATTAAATACATAAATTTCTAGAACTCTCCATCCAGCATAACCATTGTTGTGGGTTCTGGGAACTGTAAAGTCATTCACAGCTGCAAAACACCAGTTGGGGAAAGCTGATTATTGGTGGGGGAATGAATCCTTTAGGCAGCAACATGGATGTTGTGTGCTGCAGCCCTTCTATACCTATGAATTGGATCCTGCATTTCAAACTTTGGCCAAGACTGTACTGAGTGCAGGATGAGTCACTAAGAGATAATTTTCTAATTAAAATGCTCCATTATCCTTAGAGATGTAATAACAGGTTTACCACAGACTCAAATATAGAATAAACATTCACAAGTGAGGGTGTGATTCTTCACTTTTAAAGAATTAAATATGCCAGTCTATTGCAAACTCTGAATTGCTGCCCATGCTGGTATAAATCCTTCCGAAATGACAGTACCAATGCCTGCTCACACCTAAACAGCTGTAGTGCAAGCTGGCATTAATGATATTATACAGAAAGCATCGTAGTCACCCCGAGCAGTGAAGTCACTGCAGCAGTGAAGACGTGCCAAATGGAAAGGGCAAAAATGGGACTGAGCAGCAGCTTATTTACATGCTTGAATCAGAACAGTTAGCTATTTTCATTAAAACATGCAGTCTTTGGCTGGGTGATTATGCCTTTTGAATGTAAAATTATCCCCTTTATTTTCAAAGCATTTAAGAATGCATGTTTAATTGATTGATCTACCACAAAAGATGGATTGATTAATCACTAGGGGCCCATTTTAACTGATGAGCCTGAGTTAAAAGAAACATTTATTTCTGGGGAGTATTTAGATTCTGGTGTGTTAATGCAATAGGGAACTTAAATACGTAGCACCACGTTCTCTGCCAATATATGCCCTTTCTATCACTATTTTATGTGTCAACAGACTAACTAGAAAATCCACAGATAAGAATATTAATCCCTCGAGAAATGAAGTGTTTAGAATTTGCTATAAACTTAAAAGGAACAAAGAGTAATTTTGTTGAATTCTTACATTTTTGCCATGTCACTTTTGGAATTATGTCAATGATCGGTACTTTTGCTCCATCCTGAATTATAGAGGACATCTCTCAGGACAAATAATGGTTTGAAGCATCATATTTCATCCATGATTAATGTTTCAGCAGACCTATAAAATTCTATAATCTAATAGCCTTACATATTATGGTAAAATATCAGGCTGCTCATAGCACTGAGTCACCCCAAGAGGGAAACTCACCTGAATATATGAGCCTACAAGATAAACAACTCTCATCTAGTATTAGTATTATGCCCTCTGTAACTGGTAAACAAAAAAGAACATAACCCTCACTGGACAAAATATAGTCTAATTATAAAACATAAAAATAGCACTTCATTTCTCACATTATGATCCTGCACCGTCCTTCTGGGAAGTGAAGCATCAGCATAATTTAATACTGTTCTGACAACGCTTTGTTTGCATCAACTCTTTAAAAATTCATCCTAGCCATCTGTTCACATTCTGCCACTTTAATTGGATCACCTTGCATCATTTGTTACTCTTTCTAACTTCTTTTACTCCTTCAAAACCCTAGAGCAGAGCTTTCCAAACTGTGTGTCGGGACACGTTAGGGTGTCAGCTGCAGTGTCTGGGTGTGTCTCGGCTGCTGCTGCCTCCGAGCCCTGCCAGGATTCCACGCAGGTCCTAGTGCCTGCCTTGTGCCATGCTGTAAGAGTCTGTCGCGAAATGATGCATGTCTAAAAAGTGTGTCACCAACATGAAAAGTTTGGAAAGCTCTGCCCTAGATTCAGCGTAAGATTCCTAGGAAAAGAAGTTGCACAAGAAAACCCTAATAATAACAGCACAGCCCCCTGTTATATACCTATTGATAAATAAATCCCACAGAGGTCAGGGGACCTTACTTCTACTGAGGTAACTGAGGATCACTGATTCGAGAATGAGCCGTAATTCTGTTTCCTATTGCAAGTATCATAGCTCAGCACCTCGGACAGCTACCCTGGTCAATTGTGTGGAGCGGGGATTCCCAATATTGGGGACATCTGAAATGTTGAGAACATAATATGGGCAGTTCTGCAGAATGGCTACTGAGGGATACTTGCTTATTCACAGAATTGCTAGCATAACCAGTTACAAAACATCAACTTACCATAACATTATCTATCCCCTCATTCTATCCCTCTTCTCACAGGATTTTTTTCCCTACTAGTCCTGCTTGCCTTTGTCCTTTTATTATTTTAAAATTTTTATCCCACCTTCATTATTTTTATATATAACTCAAGGTGGCAAACATACCTAATACTCCTTCCTCCTCCTATTTCCCCCACAACAACAACCCTGTGAGGTGAGTTGGGCTGAGAGAGAGGGACTGGCCCAAGGTCACCCAGCCGGCTTTCATGCCTAAGGCGGGACTAGAACTCACAGTCTCCTGGTTTCTAGCCCAGCACCTTAACCACTAGACCAAACTAGCTCTCTCTACACACCCCTGTTAAAATGCCAGGTTTTTGAGATGTAAAAAAATCAGACCGAGATAAATCACTTCAGAATTTTTTCCACCTTTAATGTAACATACAAGCTGTACAATTCAACTGAAAAACAAACTGAAATATTTTGCTGGGCAAGAGAGCACAGTTCTAAACATATCACTGAGCTTACGCCACTCATCAGATTTATTTATTTATTTATTTATTTATTTATTTATTTATTTATTTATTTTTCAAATTTATTCCCCGCCCATCTCCCATGCAAGGGACTCTGGGCAGGTTACAATAAATTATTTTCTAAGAATGACCATTTGGAGCCAGAAGCAAACATAAATATGATGCTGGAGGCTAATGCCTTGCTTTCTAATATGCCAGCTTTCTTTTTTTGGTGGTGGGAGTCATGGGGAGCCACATCAGAGACCCCAGAAACTATCTCTCCAAAGCTAATATATTGCTGTTTAGTTTATTAATTCATGTCACCTGTTAAATATTACTCCATTTTATCTTTTATGTATTATTTATCATTTAAAAATGGGTGCATTTGGCATTCATCTTGTCCATATAATAAATCCACTGTGACAAGAAAAAACCAACCAACCAACCTGAACTGTGCATGATCTGAAAAAACAGAATATTTAGATTTCCATTTGTGAAGCTTGCTTTTTACTAATGATATCCATAACTCTTTACTGTAGTCATATTGTTATTGTTTATTTCGTTTGAGTACTGCTCTCCTTTCTGAAGCAGTTCATTCATAGAACTTTGCATCTATTATCTGGTGTTTGAGACCTTCCCCAATATGTATACTCCCCACATGCCATGCAAGACTGAGGCATATGAGAGAAGGGCTGATTGCCTACAACTAATAAGTGAATTCCTCGCTGGACTTACATCATGACCTCTTATCTTGCCCCTCAAACTCATAGCCACCCCACCACCTTTACCTGTCTCAGATTAGGCCAAACCTTGTAAAGGAAACAATTCTGCGAAGGACACAGTAGGAAATTGCAAGGTCTTGTGTTGTCTACTCTTCTCTCCCTTTCCAAATGTAGCCTGCAAGCTCCTTGGATCAGTAATCAACATTATTCCCTCAAGTTATTGTTGCAATGTTCTGCATTGACAGTATCAATATAACACAATATAATGTTATATAACTTATCATAATAAGATATACTTCTTAGAACACTTGTGAAATCTACAAGTGATGATGGAGCTTTGACTCTGCTTGGCTATTGCATATATTTGCTCAATAACTGCCACTGACCATAGCTGAATTGATAACCTGCTGTTATTTATTTGTTATATTGATATCCCGTCTTTTCTTCAGGAACTCTAGGCAGCTTACAAAGGGGGCGCTCTTCATTCTAACCCCACAATAGCAACCTTGTGAAGTAGGCTGGGCTGGGAGAGAGTGACTGGCTCAAAGTCACCCTGGGAGCTTCTGTGGTTGAGGGTGGGCCTCCTGGATCTCGCAGTCTTAGTCCAACACTTTTACCACACGTCACAATACTCTTCACAAATTGTTAGGTCAACTTTGACAGCACTCTCAGTGAGTAGAATATTTGATGATTAATATTTGCTCTGTTCTCCAAGCAGTTTAAAGTCCATGCGCGCGCGCACACACACACACACAGAGAGAGTTCCAGCTTTCCTCTCACTCTTTTCAGAAGAGTCTTACAAATACTGCAACAGTACCGAGCTTCATTACTGTATGAAGTTTATAATCTTGATTACACAATTCTTAAAGAAGCCTTGGAAGAATACCAAAGGTGAGACATAAAGGAACTCCAAAGTTTGTGAACCAGAACTCAGCAGACTTAGCCAACACATTCAGTGTTGAGGGAAGCTGGGATATTTGTTTGTTTGTTTGTTTGTTTGTTTGTTTATCAAATTTATGCACCACCCATCTCACTATGGAAGTGACTCTGGGTGGTTTACAAATAAAAAAATCATCAAAACCATTATAAAAAGTACAAAAAATACAAAGTTAAAAGAGAAAAACTAAAAAGGCGGAGAGAGCGTCTTCAAACCATCAGCCATATCCAGGGCTGCCTACCACTATTGGATTGTGGTTCATCAACATCTGGAGCAGTATTTCTCAACCTTGGCCACTTGAAGATGTGTGGACTTCGACTACCAGAATTCCCCGGCCAGCATATGAAGTCCACACATCTTCAAGTGGCCAGGGTTGAGAAACACTGATCTGGAGGGCCACTGGTCCACCTACAGCTGGCTGTAGCTGATGCAGGATTTCTGTGCCAATTTTCTGTGGGGCTTCAGTGACATCCAGCATCAGTTCAAAATACATGTTTTTGTAAAAAAAAAAAAAATTAATGACAGAGTTATCCAGGGACATAACCTGCACAACCATAGTCTCTGGTCACATATTATTTCAATGATTCAACTTAACCTGATTTTAAACGTGCACTTGTAAATACAATTAATAAAGATAGGAGAAAAAGACACAAGCTGTGCTATTTTAGTCCAGGAGTGGGCAACCTGAGTTTGTTCAATTTTGTTGGACTTCGATTCCCAGCATCCCTCAAGACTGAGCATATGGATAAGGAGACCCCAGTTCCAACCAACGCAGATTGCTTCTCACCTCCCCACTTTAATTCTATAGGGTTGAAAACAGCGGGCTCCTCCAACTTTTTTCTTGGAACTAATTTCCGTGTAATTCTGTAATAAAATAAAGGTAAAGCTAATTGCTAATATGCATTTAGTTTTCTGGGCAGCAGTATGGAAGATGTCTTCCTCCCTCCTTCCAGGACTTTTTAAAAATACACTGTCAGCCTAGCCTCTAACCGTAAGCTGGATTTCCTCGTGGTCTCCCATGCAGCTTTTTTTAAAAAATAAATAAATAAATTTTTGAGTGAAGGAACCGACAAGATTGGCTAGGTGCTGCCACACCGCTGCAGAATAACAAAATACGCTTAAAACCGTAGCCTTCCACCTTGATCCTTTGCGAGTTTATTTAGAATGAACGCTGTAATCTTCTCCCAGTTTGTCGGATTGTGTCATGTGTGAATCCCATATCCGAGTCCACTCGGCACCAGCTCTCTCTTTAAACTCCCCTCCCTTCTTCCCTATGCCCCTCCCCCTTTCTCTCCCCCCCCCCCATCTCCCTCTCCCTCTCTCTCTCTCTCTCTCTCCCCGCGAGTCGGCCTCCTTTCTCTCCCTCCCTCTCCTTGCAATTGTGCTTTTGATTTGCCTCCGCGGCAGGATTCCCTGAACCAGCCACCATGGCTGACATGAAAACGGGCGTCTTTGCGAAAAATGTCCAAAAGAGACTGAACCGGGCGCAGGAAAAGGTAAGCGAGGACGCAGCAGCTGCCAGGGAAAGAGCGGAGTCTGTGCGCTTTGGGATTTCCGAGTCCGCGGCGTTGGGGAGGAAGCGTAGCAGTGCGCGGGGAGAGCGAGGGGGGGAGCTTGCAGCAGATCCTTCAGTTAATGCGGGGGACGGAGATCAGCTCCCCGCGGATCCAGCTGAGAAGGGATGTATAGAGAGCTGCACATCCACGCCGAGCCAGGAGACGTGCAAAGGCTGTTGCTGGAGCATCCAATCAGCTGAACGAAGAAGCGCTGGAACGGCGCTGCAAACGCCAACGCCGAGCGCTTCTGTCGCGGTTTCAGGGCAGGCGGCGGCGGCGGCGGCTGCCGGCATGGATCAGTGCCAGGCCTTCCATAGCTAAGCTGCGGCCCCCGCCCGAGCCGCTTTCTGTAGACTGGCTTGCAGGGCGGGCATTTGTACCTGCGTTGGTTGGAGCTCAGAAGGGCACGAGCATTTAGAGTATCGCATCCCCCCCCCCCCCGCCGGGGGAAGGAAAAGGAAAGGCTTAACAACATATCCAGGGCCGCCTGCCCTTTGTTGCCCCACTTGCCTTAATGCCCTGCAGGGCCGGTTAAAGGCGGCGTTGCGTGTCCTTCCGCGAAAAATCAGAGGAATCCCCGGGCACCGTCAAAAACAGCGGTCCCTGCTTGTTAAAGAAAAGCGCCCTTTGGGAAAATGGTTGGATTCAGGGACGGCGGTGCTGGGGAGCGGCAGCACCGAAATACCAGCGCGGATCTGATTCCTTGCGCTGCTTGTGCGCCTGAAGTGGGCCCTTTATTCGCGACCGGAGCATAAATAAGTCCTGGTGAAAAGACTGTGGAGCAGGGAAAGATGCCTCCCTCCCCAAGGAACTTTTGGTTAACAGCTCCTCTATAATTACCCAGACGTTTCTCCCTCCCCCTTATGTTGGCAAGCTGCCCTCACCAGTGGTGTTATGTAAAATCCCTTGGCCCATTGAATCATTACCATCTTGAATGAGGCCCTTTTGATCAGAGGAAGGACCGGGATCCAGGCTGCCTTGTACCTGTTCTTCCATCCCTAACCCAAGAATGATGTACCCAGAGGACACATGGTTGCGGGTGCTGTGCTGATTTGCCTGGGCCTGGTGGTGGGCCTGGCTTTAACACCTGGGTTGTGCATTTGGGGTTAGACCGTTGGGAGTCAAAAACAGTTTGCCCGGAAATGGTGGCTCCAGGATTTTGCAGCCCCTTGGACAATGTAGCCCTAGTGAAATCTACCCTGGAAGAAGCAGGTTCTCCACATCACTTGTGAGCTGTTTGGGCGCTCCATGCAAAACACGGGGGTTCTGGTTCCTTTCATTGAATCATGAGGCCCCTAGAGCGGCGTGACTTCACTACTTTCTGAAGATGGCCTTGCTAAGAGAGCTTAGTCCAGGAAAAAGATCACCTTGCCCATTTTGGCAAACTCTTGTGGTCATATCAAACACTAGAAGACGAGTTTGACTCAGGCGACTTTTCTTACTTTGTAAAGGCCCTACTTGAATGAAGACATTCTGTAGTTCCATAATTTCTCTTTATGCCCTTCCAGACTGTCCATTATAACGTTCAGACCCATTTCTGCTCACCATTACACTCTTCATTTAGGAAAGGAGATGGGCTCCTCAGTCATTTACTTCCCTCTCCCCTCTTCCAGCAGTCGGGGGCTTTGATAACACCCAAGCAACTGTCAAAAGATCATAAGCCTCTGGGTAACCTGCAGCCTGGAAGGAGGATTGGAACCGTAGTTCTATTTGCAGAAATAAAGATTTGGTTCTCCCTCAGCCCCACCTTTTTGCGCCCACATTTCCCCAGACTATAAGAGGATTGTGTTTCTTTTAATAACTGCCCAAGCTTAGTGTGAATTTATTTGATCTCCTGGCTGTGTTCATCTGAAGAGGAAAGCAGCATTGATCAGAGTGGCCTTCTCCAAGTGACTTCTGTTACTAATCCGTAATGGCCATCGAGCCCCCCCCCCGCCCCAGTGTTTTATTAGAAACTCTTGCCAGTTTTTTTTTCATGAGCAGTAGCTAAATGTTCAGACTTCTGCCTGATTAAAATACGTTATAAGGTAACAGTAACAAAGATCCATACTGCCTGGATTCCTGATGATTTAGGGCTGAATCTGAGAGGTCTTTTCTAATTCTCAGGAAGGAAGGACCAACAGAGACAAATGAGATGTGATACAAGATGGGGTGGGAGGTTCACTCAGGGAGCAACATGAGATGGAAGAGTGGATGGGATCACTTCAGGCTCAAGTTCAGGGAAATCAAGTTTTCATGTTTTGCCATATTTAAAGGCAGTGCTTTTTCTCTATGTAAGACAGGATAGTTTCCTGAAGGTCTGAATTAAATTGTTCAGGTATCTGGTAACTGAATATTTCTCTGTAGGGTTCTTGGAATGCACTTGATTGAAATCTGTCAAATACATGCCTTTAAAAAATGGTGCTTGCTTTAAAAGCTATCAAACCACAAAATGGAGAGTGTTAAATCCTCTCCTTGCCTCACAGTTGTCACCAAGACTGTTAAGATTAACCTTCAAATTGGTTATTTGAATCTTCATGTGTGGGCTCCACAACTTAATACTCTTTAACTAACTCTAGATGTTTAAATAATAATAAGTATTTTATGCTAACCCATTTCATATTGTATCTGCAATTTGATTTAGGAAAATTAACAAAGAAAATCAAGCCATCGCCCACATATGCTCTAGGTTGGCCTCTGTGAACCATGTTCTTGCATGTGAACGCTTGGTGTACTTTAACCATATAGGACCCACATTCAATCCTTGGCATCTTTATTTAGGTCTGAATCTCTTAATTCCAAACACTGGAGGGCTGCTGCCAGTATATAAATAAATAAATATAAACTCTCATGCATTCTACTCACATGACAGTTGGTTGGATCCAGACTTAAATGTGTTTACAGAAGATCTATTGAAATCAATGGAAAATTAGTTTGCATTGTTTGCAGTGTTCTGTTAATAGCATGCCTAAGTCAGAATGCAACCTTTTGGCTGGTTTTATACATCAGGCTAAACTGTGTTTTTAATCATGGTTTGTTGACTGAACCATAACAGTCAGGTTCCCACATAATGCTAAGCTGTGATATGCTAAGCTAAAACCAAACAAACCACATTATGATAGTGTGTGTGTGTGTTGTTATGAGTAAGATGTCCAGAAATTAAGTCATTGAGGTCCACCCTGAGATCCATGTGACTCCCACCCTCATGGTATTCCAGAAGGCTTTAAAGACCTGGCTGTTCTCCAGACCTTTGGTTAGAATGGATGGAGCCTCTTGTAGGATTTGTTTTGTAGATTTTTTTTGTTTCGGTGGTTGGATTTCCAATTTGTTTATTCATTTTCTATTGTGTTATTTCATTTTTGTTCTGCTTTGCTATATTGTGAGCTTCCCAGAGTTATTTGGGAATCTGGCAATGCCAAGGGAGGGAGGCTGGAAGGGGAAGATTTAGCTTGGGAAAGAGGACATCAAGAGAAGAAATTATTTCGGTCTCCAAAGATCTGAAGAACTGTTATGTAGAGTTGTTCTCATTGCACCAAACAAACAGGTGATCATTGATTGAAACCAGATTTTGGTTAAATGTTTAGCTCCTTCCTAATAGCAAACATGGTTTGAGAAACAGTCAGCTGAGATGCTGAAGCTGTATCCTGTGTTCAGATCCTGCATTGGCTGAGAGCCAGTTTGGTCTAGTGGTTAAGGCAACAGGCTAGAAACCAGGAGACTGAGAGTTCTAGTCCCGCCTTAGGCATGAAAGCCGGCTGGGTGACCTTGGGCCAGTCTCTCTCAGCCCTGGGAAGGAGCCAATAGGAAACCAGGAGACTGAGAGTTCTAGTCCTGCCTTAGGCATGAAAGCCGGCTGGGTGACCTTGGGCCAGTCACTCTCTCTCAGCCCAACTCACCTCACAGGGTTGCTGTTGTGGGGAAAATAGGAGGAGGAAGGAGTATTAGGTATGTTCGCCGCCTTGAGTTATTTATAAAAATAATAAAGGCGGGATATAAAATAAATTAAAAAAAAACACATCACAGTCCCTTCCAAATCAATGATGTATTTATGGCTGTAGACCTTAGTATCTTCAAAGTGCTTTATAGCATAAAAACAATCAAATCCAAACAAAGTTTTAACAGGCCGATTTTTTAAAAAGCCCAGACCAGCAAACTCCGAACAAAGACAACACAGCAACAGGAGGAAGCCAGAGCGCCAGGAAGTCAGACCAAATGCAAACTGGTTCCCCCCTGCCCCCCCCACCTTCACCTGGAAATTATTCTTGTATGGGGACAAAGGAGAGTGTGAAGTGATTGGAAAACATTCTTTTTACTGGCACGGTTCTTTACAACATTAAAAGGCCATCCATCCCCTTTTGCACCGTGAATCCAGTATTTCTATCTTAAAGACTTTTTGTTTTCACAAGCGTCAAATGCCAAGTCTAGGAGACCCTGCCAACACTCCTTTTCCTATACTTGTAAACAGACATAAGGTCTCATTCTGCCTGTTTCTAATGTTCAGTCGTGAGTGGCATAGCTTATATAGCCAAAATGACACCCTCCACACAGAAAACCATAATCGGAGTTGGGATGTGCAGAAGTACAAACCATCTTAGAAAAAGCAGAACTTTTTCAAAAAGGGAGACTGAACACGTGTGGTCATCAAGGGCTGATGACAGACCTTCCTCCCAAGACAACTGGGTGGGAAGAGGAGTGGGAAGGACTATCCCAGAGCAGGGTGGGCCTGCTTGGCTAGGACATCAGGAAGAGCATTCCCATGCTGCAACCTTGAGTGGTGGGCCAATTTTATAATTTGTAATATAGCTTACTGTTGTTATTTCCAATTGTTTCATCTGGAAGAGAACAATGGTATTTATATGCTCCTCTATCCTGTGTGTGTGCGCCTTTGAGTCAGGGTTGACTCCTGGTGACTGCCTGGACTATTCCCTGCTGTTTTCTTGGCAAGATTTCAGAAGTGGGTTGCTACTGCCGCCTTCTTCCTAGGGCTGAGAGAGAGTGACTGGCCCAAGGTCCCCCAGCTGGCTTCGTGCCTAAGGCAGGACTAGAACTCCCGGTCTCCTGGTTTTTAGCCTGGTGCCTTAACCACTAGATCAAACTGGCTCTCCCCTGTCCTTTAGGGCAAGTAAAAGGAGCTTATGCAGAGGTTTGCCTGCATACTCTATGTAGAAGAGGAAGTGCTGCACCTTCATGCTCATCCTAAAGTACTCCCTCTCCAGCTCCCTTAGAGATCTTTGCTCATTTCCAGGAAGAACTGCAAGCATGTTTGGTTGAGTTGGTTGTATTTTGGCAATATGAGCATGCCTAAATGGATGTGGCTGAAGCAAAGAGTACACTTTATGAAGAGCATTGGCCCAAAATGGTTCCCAAGTAAATTTTGTGAAGAAAAGATACAAAATGGTTTCATTCTCGTGCTTAGTAGGACGAATCTGTATGTTAGATCCATCTGTTCCTTGATTACTTAAGGAACTACTGCAACAAATGCTTAATTTCTCAAGAGATTCTACACTGCAATTATATATAGCTGTTCATCTGTTGTTTAGTAATGTGATAGTAGATATCAAACTTTATGTAAATGCAGCATAGTTCTAGCCTACCAGCTCAAAAGTAAGCTCCTTTTCTTTATTTATATGCTGCATTTCCATAAAGTTATATCCAATGTGGTCCACACAGGGATCATGAGACAGAACAACAATCCTAGTCAAATATTAAGGGTGGAATCCAGGCTAAATTAGGTGCACTTATTTCTAGTTCCGATCTATGGAATATAAATCTAGTTATGACTAAATTATCTCATGGATTTCAGTGTCAGTATTAAACACATACAGTAAATACCAAAAACTCTAAAGCAGAATAAGTAGAAAAAGTGTGATATAAGAAAGAAGCAAGAGTGCCAGAATAAGGATTAAGAACCACCAGTTGATTTGAGTTGACTAACAGAGCTGATTAATATAAGCAACTCTTTATACGTATACTTAATAAAGTAGAATCAGCACCAACCAGTATAGCAATCGTACTTTCCAGATCCCAGCAACTGTTTACTGTCTCCTTCACATGTTGATGATCTTTGCTGCCTACTCTCATTTGAGCCAGTTATTCTGAACCATGCATATCACTTTAAATGTAAAGCTCATTGGCTTAAATGAGTTTTACTTCCAGGAAAATGTGCATATCAGATTGTGCTCTACAGGTTTTAATTATTGTCCTCAAGGTTTAATATGTTTGTAGGCTCTTACGCGTTCCAGAGAGAAAATTTGCCTCAGCAGACACTTAGATCTACTTCCCCAGAAATCAACTATTTGTCTAAATGCAATAATCAGAGGCCCTTCCCCAGGAACAGTCTTATATTTTCTTCTGTTGAGACATTGATGGAACAGAGGAAGTCATGGGGTGTGTTGTCAAATCTACTGCTTTTGGCCTCCTGAAAGTTTACTTTTCTCCTTTTCTGATCTTCATTCTCAGAAATGAGAAACAAAGGTGTAAAAAATGTGGTTGGGGAGCTATATGTGGCCATGTGGTATGGCCCCAGAAAAGGATGGGCTAAAAATATTGGCTTATTTTTAGCATTTTGGGAGGGGAATTAAAAAGTTATGGAGCAAAATGGGTACCTTATGCCTGCCCACTTTTGAAATGCTGTGGAAGGATCGTTGTGGCTTTTGAGTTCACTGAAGTGATGCACTCTTAGGTTAAAAGGTACCTTGCCCTGTAGGTACTCATTTATTAGAATGGGATCCACCCATTAATTCCAAATTCCATTCTCCTTGTTGACTTTGCTCCCACCCATTTCCACAGAGGACTTCCAAGGCTGTATTTGGTTGCCATTTTCCCATTTATGCTTGGCATATGCATTCAAGGTGCTACCTCTGATTATGCTAATTTATTTTATGCTCATTAGTTGGTAGTACTCAAATTGCCAGGGAAATAATCCTTCTTTTTTTAAAAGTAATACCAACCTTACTAATCAGTAAGGACCATATTTGTATTACTGTTAAGCAGTATGGGCATCAGGGCCTCTAGGGCAGGGCTTTCCAAAGTGCCGCCGCTGGCAACACACCAATGGCGGCGGCGGTGGCAGCGTGCACGGTGGCGGCGCAGGGGGGCGTGCGGCGCGCGCGCATGGCGGCAGCACAGGGGCATGCGGCGGTGTGTGTGCGGTGGTGGCAGCGGTGGCAGCCTCCGCTAAAACGCGGAAGCACTGATCCCGCGCCGCTGCCGCCGTGCACGCGCGCGCCGCCGCTTCCGGGTGGTGTGGCAACACACCACGCTGTGTGTGGCAACACACTTTTGTGTCGCGACACACAGTTTGGAAAGCTCTGCTCTAGGGGATGTTATAATATTGCTAACATTTCTTCCCTTCTTACCCAATCAAGACCATGTTCAGGGGAAAGATTATTATACGTTTCCAGCTTTCATTATGATCTATTGGAAAATCATAATGGTGATTTTAAATTCAATTAACATTCTGAAATATGATGTAGAGGACAGAAGTTGCCCATTGATTAGTAGATTCAATTGACTCAATAATTAAATATTTTGATGAGATTGAACCACATTTAGACACTACAAATGAAACTAGATTGTTGTATTTCTGTTCTATCAATTCCTATTCATGAGGAATTTAGAAAACCAGATTTGCATTACATTATCATCTCATTCTCATTATTTAGATTTATACTGTGCCCTTTCTCCAAGTCAAGGCAACTTACATAGAGGTCTCCTTTTATTTTATCCCTGTAGCAGTATATTATATATCAATGTAAGATCAGATATGTATAAATTGAGTGCAACATGAATACATTTCTTTTCCCATCTTGTAGATTTCTTGTTTTAGAAAGATTTCCTCAACCTGTTGTCCACCAAATGTGTTGGTCTTCAGTTCCAGGAATTTCCAGTTAGCAGGGTTTTCCCCAAAACCATCTAGAGTCTACAGCAGAAGGAGTTGTCAGCACAGCAGGAATTCAGTTTGAACCCATTCAAGATTTGATTTATCCATGGGCTATGATGAAGAAATATCAAAATGCCTTCTTTTTTCTGAAGCTGGGATAAAAATATCAGGAATGATAATCCCTTTAGAGGACATTAACCTGGCAGTGTTTCAGCCAGATAACCCAAAGGGTTTCACTGTAGTAAATCTGGAAATATTCTTTGTGCTTCTCATTTAAGACAGAGGTAGCGTGACAGGTGAGACAGGTGACAGGTGAGAGGTAGACAGAGGGCGTGGTGGCTCAGTGGGTAAGACGCCAGGCTTGTTGATCGGAAGATCGCAAGTTCTGAGGTTCGAATCCCTAGCCCTGTGTGACGGAGTGAGCTCCCGCACTCACCCCAGCTCTTGCCAACCTAGCAATTCGAAAGCATGCTAATGCAAGTAGATGAATAGGAACCACTTCGGTGGGTAGGTAACAGCATTCCGCGTGCGTCATGCCAGCCACATGACCGTGGAAGCATCTTCGGACAACGCTGGCTCTTTGGCTAACAAACGGAGATGAGCACCGGCCCCTAGAGTCGGACACGACTGCACAATTGTGCGGGGGGAACCTTTACCTTTTAGCAAGGAGGTAAGGACAGAACACGAACCTTCAAATTCTCCAGCAAAGAGTTATGAAAAAATTTATGCTGAACCAATGCAGAAAAAGTGGTCTTTCAAATTTTAAAATAAATGTTATCAAACTGCTTATACAGCAGGCTCTTACTATACTCTCTGAATACTTGCTTTTCTGTGCTGGCAAGCTTGTTAGCATGGCTCATTGGTAAGGTTAGTCTCGTCTGGGAATGATATATTATCTACTAATTATGCAAATGTGGTTAAGCTATCACTGTTACATATATAATATACACTATGATATAAATAAGTAGTCCATATATGGAATGACATCTGCAGAAATATTAGAGATTGCAAAACCAGAAAATCCAATTATCCTCTAATCACCTGTAAATCTCTCTAAAGCAACTTGAAGCCCCCTGATTTGATTCAATGCTTCAAAACAGTTTGAAGATCTGATCTGAGGGGCTGTTTGGGTCAAATCTTCCTTGAATCAAATCATTCATTCAGAATTGTACATAGCATTAAAAAGGTAAAGGTTCCCCCCGCACATTTGTGCAGTCATGTCCGACTCTAGGGGCCGGTGCTCATCTCCATTTGTTAGCCGAAGAGCCAGCGTTGTCCGAAGATGCTTCCACGGTCATGTGGCCAGCATGACGTACGCGGAACGCTGTTACCTACCCACTGAAGTGGTACCTATTCATCTACTTGCATTTGCATGCTTTCAAATTGCTAGGTTGGCAAGAGCTGGGGCGAGTGCAGGAGCTCACTCCATCATGCGGGGCTAGGGATTCGAACCTCCGAATTTGCGATCTTCCGATCGACAAGCCTGGCGTCTTTACCAGACAGTTAATATGAAATACTAGCCATAGAGATGCTGATCCTTCATATTAAAAATTATTTGCAGAGCAATACTGTCAATAGAACAAAGGTAGAAAACATAATTTTTATTTAAGATTGTAGGCAGCACAGATGGCTGCTTCCCAAAATATAAAAAGCTGAAAGGCAGCTGTGCATTTTTTTTAAACAAAGAGAGTATTGTGGCACTTTAACCCAATTGTGTCACATAAACTTTTATGGTTCTTAATGATCAGAGGAATCTTCTGTGTTAGGGCTGTATGTTAGAACTGGCTGGCTCATAAGACATGCAATATTATTATTAATTACAAATAATAATAATAATCATTTTTTAATAGTAGTGTTTTCTATCAAGGCCTCTTGTCCATATGTTCTTGAAACTGCAGTTTTTTGCTTGATCCAAGGCCTTTGTATTCAGCCTGAAAAGGTGACATTCAATATAAAATGTTATGGTGATTTTCTGTTCATTGGAGATTATTCTGGAATTTCTCCCACAAAGAAATTATTTTTTATATTTATTCTGCTATCTCTTAATTGCCCTTCTTCCTTTCTTTGCTGCATGTTTCTCTTTGGCTCTTAGAAAAGCTGTGAGGTGGAGCAGGTAGATGATCTTCTATTGCTTAAATTGTGCACAGGCTTGTAAAACTACAAATATACATTTGCTAAAATAAATGGATTCATTGCAGCCATGAGGGTGGGGAGTAGTGTCCTAAAATTGTTATGTTCACGGAAGAAGTAATTACATGAATTAATCTGACTTTGGGAGAGGCTTTAATAAATTTGGACATTCCTAGTCTTTGGAACAACATACATATTACAAGGCAATTGACAACTGGGCAGTTAAAATGGATTCTCTGTACCCTTCTTACTATTAAGAGGGTAGTTTTTAACATTTAAAAGATATATTTATGGCCCAAATTACTCTGTGGATTGAAGACCGGATACTTACAACGTATGAATGAGTTGCTTGCAGACACAGACTATATGTGGACATTCAAAATGAAATATGGTCACCCTTTACTGAAGCTGTTGTATAAAACTTTGTATGTATACATGTGGCCTCTCCCTTGACTCCCTATATTCTCTTGATTTTACTCAAGCTAGGAGAGTTATTAAGGAAAGACTTTAGACCAGAGCTTTCCAAACTTTTCATGTTGGTGACACACTTTTTAGACATGCATCATTTCGCGACACACTCTTACAGCAGGGCACAAGGCAGGCACTAGGACCTGCACGGAATCACAGCAGATTTGGAGGCAGCCAGGCACAAGGCAGGCACTAGGACCTGCGCGGAATCCTGGCAGGGCAGGTTTGGAGGCAGCAAGGCACAAGGCAGGCACTAGGACCTGCGCAGAATCACAGCAGGTTTGGAGGCAGCCAGGCACAAGGCAGGCACTAGGACCTGCGCGGAATCACAGCAGGTTTGGAGGCAGCCAGGCACAAGGCAGGCACTAGGACCTGCGCGGAATCCTGGCAGGGCAGGTTTGGAGGCAGCAAGGCACAAGGCAGGCACTAGGACCTGCGCAGAATCCTGGCAGGGCTCGGAGGCAGCAGCAGCCGCGACACACCCAGACACTGCAGCCGACACACTAATGTGTCCCGACACACAGTTTGGAAAGCTCTGCTTTAGACATTGAAGATCAGAATGAAAGAGGACTCGTCCCAAATTCTGTCCAAACTCAGTTTAACCATGTTAGGTGGAAACCCAGACAATTACATCAACTCACTCATATCTCCAGCCCAACAAAGATATAATAGTCTACCCTCAGCCCTTTTATACAGGAGTTTTAATAATGATTAAAATGATTAGCTGAACCTGCCCTTATGGTGATGGTTCAGTTGAATCTATTCTCCACATGTTGCTGCACTGCTCCTTCTACAATGGTATCCGAAGGAGACTCATCTTCCCTCTCTTGCTGCATGTACCAAATTATCCTGAGGAACTTCATGTCAATTTCCTTTTATCAGAGAAGAAAAGTGTTCTCATCCATAATGTAGCAAAGTTCTGTTTAGCTGCTGTGAATGTGTGCAAACAACTGACTATCACACATGACTGACATCCTCATACCTGATTCACTTAATCTTCTGTTATGTAGGGTTGAAATACCGTGAAATACAGCTGGATCTTTAGTAAAGCCAGCTAGATATTATATAAATACTCTTAAGACTGCACATTACATTTCAAAATTTATCAATTTGATTTTTCTATATGGATTGCCCAGCTTGTAAATTATTATTACCTTTTACTTATTAGTGTCTATATTATTGGTATCCTGTCTCTTTTATCAGGAAAATCAGGTCATTGTATAACATGATTGAGTAACAAAAGGAGAGAGAGAGAGAGAAAGAGAGAGAGGGGGGGACGACCTAAATTTGTATTTATATATGCAAATCCCCCTGTGCAGTTCAGTAAGCAATTGGCTCTTCCCACTAATCCACCAATTTGTATCTGGCTACTATTGGTGGACTCAAGTTCTAATAACACATTCACATAAAAAACTCTATGAATTAGTTGAAGCTAAATGCAAAAGGCTTGCATGAAATCATTTAGACTTCATTCTTGCATATGGGACTTCGGTAATCTGGTGACCTCAATCATGGGAATCTAGGTGTTGTTATCCAGAACATTTGGAGGACATCAGGTTGGGAAAGACCAGTATGTGACCTAATATGAATTAATATGAAGGTTAATAAATGAATTTGGGAGTATGCTGGATTGAAAAAGAAGGGATTTACTTCTAAGTAGACACACAGGGTTGCAGTGCCAGTAATAGATGTAGAGAAGGGAAATTAAACCTAAGTACAGCTAGTTGACTGGGGACGAACATGGCAATCCACTCCAGTGTTCTGCCAAGAAAACAAAATGGATATTCATAACCAGGACGATGTCAACATAGCACTGGAAGATGAACATTTTAGATTGGAAAGTATCTCACAAGCTACTAAGAAAGGGTAGAAGGCAAGTATAAGTTCAGTGCTTATGATGTGATTGGATGAAAGCTGAAAGGATGTCCAGAGCTGATATGGCCAGAGGAAGAAGGAAATGTTGATGCTAAAAAGAATTGTATACCGTTGGTATGTGGAATATCAGAATCATGAAACAAGGCAGAGTTAAATGTTGTCAGAGCAGAAATGCTAAGATTAAATATTGATATTCTGGGAATCAGCAATCTGAAATGGACTAGTATGGGTTGCTTCACATCTCAGGAGCACCAGATCTTCTACTGAGGACATAAAAATCATACAAGAAATGGAGTAACCATTATTGTTTTAAAAAGGGAGTCAGTCAGTGCTTGGATACAATCTAGAAAATTATAGAATATTACAATTCAGGTTCATGACAAGCCAAGCAATATTATGACGATCCAAGTCCAAATACAGATGCAAAGGAAGTAGAACAGTTCTGTGGCAACTTGCAATACCTTGTCAACACAACATCAATTACTAATTAAGGAAATTTTATGCTAAAGTAGCATTGCATCTGGAATAATGCAAAAATTTGAACTTGTATATAAAAAGAAGAGGAAACAATCTAAATGAGTTCTGCCAGTAAAAATTAATGTTTATAAATTGACCTTCTTTCAACAGTCTAATGACCACTCAACCCATGGACATCACTGGATGGACAATGCAAAATTCAAATCGACTATGTACTTAATATAGCAAGTAAGGATGGAGAAACTGTTCAATCAGTAAAAACAACACTTGGTACCAAGTACGGCTCAGATTATGAAGACCTTGCAAAATGATAACTTAAAAGTATTAAATAAAGTGATTGTACCAACAAGATATGACCTCAGCAATTTCCATAAGATTATGTCATGAAGATAATGAATAGGTTTAATCAGGAAGCACAAAGTATTTACTTACAAAAATTACAGAAATCAAGTGAAACTTACAGTATATGCAAAAAAATGGACACGGTAAAAGGCAAAGATCTACCAGAGAAAGAAAATATAAAGAAGAAATGGTGCAAGTCTATAGAAGAACTATACAAAAATGATCCCAAAATGGATTATATGTAGTTTGATCATTAAACTAGAGGCAGATATTCTGAAAAATGAAGTTAAATGAGCCATATAAAATATTGCTAGCAACAAAGTTGCAGGAGCTGATGAAATGCTAGTAGAACTGTTTTAAAACCTTATAAGTTGATGCAGTTCAAGTGCCACTTGCGGTTTATAAAGAGGTACAATGGCCAAGGAACTGGAAAATATCAATTTACATTCCAATACCAAAAAGGGCAGTGCTAATGAATGTTCAGACTACCTAACAATTGCATTTATCTCATGTGCTAGTAAGTTAATGCTCAAGATTTTGCATTCAGACGTTAACAATACTGTAATGTATATGCCAGATGTGCAAGCTGGATTCAGAAGAGAAAGAGGCACCCAAGATCACATTGCTAACGTCTGATGGATAATAGAAAAGGCAAGTGAGTTCCAAAAAGATCTCTGTTTTTGTTTCATTGACCGTACTAAATCTTTTGACTTTGTAGACTACAGCAACTTATGGATCATCCTTAAAAACATGGGGATACCAGGCTGCCTCATCTGCCTATTTAAGAATTTGTATGATGACCAGGAAGCAACAGTTAGAATCGTATACTGTATATAGCAATTAAGTGGTTCAGAATTGGGGAAAGGGATGTGCCAAGGTTGTATACTGTTCCCTTATTTATCTAACTTATACTGTATGCAGAATATTTCAGGAGAAATACTGGATTAGAAAGAAATAGACATTGGAATTAAACTTGATGGGAGATATTTTTATGATATCACTTTGAGGCTAGAAGTGAAGAAGAAGGAATATCTTATTCAAAGTGAAAGAACAGAGTGCAGTAGCTCAACCCAATGCAAATATATAGAGCAGTGTTTTTCAACCTTGGCAATTTTAAGACATGTGGACTTCAACTCCCAGAATTCCCCAGCCAGAATGAAGCATGAAGTCTACACATCTCAAAGTTGCTAAGGTTGAGAAACACTGAGATAGAGAAACAGTTGAAGTATTAACATACTTTATATTCCTAGGAACACAAATTTATAGGGATGGTGACATGAAAATAAGGAGACATCTCCTGCTTAGGAGACAGGCTATGACAGACCTAGACAAAATATTAAGATGTATAAACACCACACTGGCAACAAATGTACATATTGTCAAACCATCTTTTTTCAGTTGTTAATGTGGCTGTGAAAAATGTACTGTGAGAAAAGCTGAACAAAAAAACCCTGATCCCTCTGTATTGCAGTTCTGGAGAAAATGGTTGAGAATACCCTGGACCACAAGAAGAAGAATGATTCAATGCTAGATGAAGTAAAACCAAACTGTTTACTGGAAGCACTAATAATGAAACTCAAGCTTAAATATTTTGGAGTATAATGTGAAGGCAAAGTCATTGGAGAAGAACCTGATACCTGGAAATATGGAAGGCAAAAAAGAGGTTGGCAGAAGATAAAGGTAGCTAGATAACATCATGACACAAGGATGAATTTACAAGAACTCAAAGCAGCAGACTAAGAGACAAACGTGGTGAAATGATGTCCATCAAGTCATTAATGTTCAACAATTAATTGAACAAGTAACAACCACAATAGCTAGACCTAAATCAGCACTCTAAGTAGGCCTTTTTCCTTTTGAAAACTAGCCAGAATCTGAGCTGTACAAGTGTTAAAAGACTTATGACTTGCATTAACTTTAATGAATAGTAGTAAGTAAGTACCGGGAGCGCGATGGCTCAGCGGATAAGACGCCAGGCTTGTTGATCGAAAGATCGCAAGTTCGGAGGTTCGAGACCCTAGCCCCGTGTGACGGAGTGAGCTCCCGCACTCGCCCCAGCTCTTGCCAACCTAGCAATTCGAAAGCATGCAAATGCAAGTAGATGAATAGGTACCACTTTGGTGGGTAGGTAACAGCGTTCCGTGCACATCATGCCAGTCACATGACCACGGAAGCATCTTCGGACAACGCTGGCTCTTCGGCTAACAAACGGAGATGAGCACCGGCCCCTAGAGTCGGATACGACTGTGCGGGGAAACCTTTACCTTTATTTAGTAAGTAAATAAGTTAATGCTGATATTATTTTTGTTGAACTTTGGTTTTGGTGTTACTAGCTGTCTCAAGTGCTATGGATGAGGCAGAATAGAAATCTTTGAAATTTCATTATATCAGGAAAGAACAGTTGAGAAGGCTGGCATTATGCTGAGCCTTCTTTTCTTAACAGATCTGGAAAAAAATAGCATTTAATTTCTCAGTTTATTTATTTATTTATCATATTTATATCCCACCCATCTCCCTCACAAGGAGGGACCCTGGGCGGTTACCAGTTCAGTAGACTGGTATTCAGAGATTGGCCAATGGTGTGAGAAGTCAAACAGGAGTTTGCAAATTGTTGAGCTGTGAAGTTACTGTATAAATCAAATAAATAAATAAATAAATATTATTTTTTTAAAATTCAGTTTAAGCTAGAATTTAGCATTTTGGAAGTGGACCAGTGGACCTGTGTGGGAATTAAGCACAATCCAGGAGATTCTTCACACTTTTCCAAAGGTGGTTTATAAATGCTAACTTTGTACACCAATCAACATTAAATTACTGGTGTGAATTGTGAATTGTATGAATTGGCTTAGTTTATTAATTTGGATGAAGTTTTATTAATTTGGATAAATGTTTCTATATTGTTTCTATTAATATTATTATTATTATTATTATTATTATTATTATTATTATTATTATTATTGGAGGCAAACATACCTAATGTTCCTGCCTCCTATTTTTCCCACAACAACAATCCTGTATATCAATATTCTGAAACCTGCATGATATAGAACAAGGGTAGGAAGCCTGCCAGCCACATGCAGCCTTAATTCTGGTGCTCCAGAGCATCCGCAGCCAAACAATTGATTTTCAGTGCTACAGTATTTAAAGGTGTTTCCCCCCACCAAACAGTTGCCATCTTCTCCTTCCATCTGGGTTTTTGCATGTCTCTTTTGAACTGGAATTAACATGGGGCTAAGAGTCCTGTATATTTTATGGGGATGCCAGTGGCAGAGTACCTTCAATCAGCAAATGTGATCATGCACAACAACAAATCTGAACTGTGACTTAGCAGGAGTGAGAGGATGAGCTGGTGCTCCCTATCCATTACTCCCACTTGTTCTCCAATGAGCAGGTATAAGTAATAAACCTGGATAGCTCTGCCCGTGTTTTTTTAACTATCATGGTGGGATGCAAACTAGAAAGTTCTTCTAACAAGCCAGAATAAAGAGCCATGTTTGTTAACTGCAACCACTTCTAGAAGAAACTCATCAGGCATGACTATATACCAACTGACGAATTCGGTCTTCCATTGTGTTTAAGCACACCCAGTGTCTAGATTGTGAGATAATTACCTAAGAAAGATAATGGCTGCATGGGCTTGTTATAGCCATGATTATTTACCTTGGACTTCTTTTCCATCTGTTTATTGTCTTAGCCATGCTTTTCCTTATATTTGTTGCATTATCCAAGCTGTTTCCTTCCTTTGTCATCTTACTGGATGTTCTTATAGATATTAAGAAATCATTGTTTCCTTTTCTGCAGTCACAAAGCTATAATCAAGCTTCTTTTCTTGTGACTTATAGTACTGTAGAATTTAGTGACTCAACCGTTTGGCTAAAAATAGCATCTTGTTTGCATATGAATATGCATAAGGAAAAAGAATTTTAAATATCCCATCTCAGGATTATACATGGCATCTTGAAGACCAAAGTCTTTTATTTATCATCACGTTTTCTGGAAGAGGAACTTGGAAAGCAAGATTGAGATGATGTGTGAACAGTGAATCATGATGAGATAGTTGGGGAAACTCTGTCTTTAATGGTGGACGGCTCCATTCAGTTACTGGTGAGACAGCACTTAGTTGTGTTAAAGAAAAGAGAAGTCCAATTAACTCTTGAATTTAGTGCTATCACCAAGCTTCCTATAAGGAGTATCTTTAAACTCATTTTTGTTTAGAGTAAGTAGTCTATGAACCAAAAATAAATGATAATAGTTTATTTACTATTAAAGGGATGGACAATCCACAGTATCTCACCCTCGCTCAGAGAGGGTGGAGCTGAACAATTTGGATCCATGGGAGAGGGGAGATTTGGATGGTTGAGTGGCAAATTGGTAGCATTGAGCCTTGTAGAGTCTGATTTGTCCCGTAACCCCCTTAAGAATGGCCCCCAAAAGGGGACCAAGAATTTCAGCTCCTCCCACTTCGTTGATGCTTTAGTGTCACCAGCCACACTTTCTGCAGGGCACAAGCCCCCATGCTAAAAAACTGCCAACCCATCATCTTGATTGCCCAAGGGCAGTAGCGCAGGAATCACAGTGTTCTGTAACTAACCTAGTTTGATTCCAGAAGAGGGACCTTGGGGAACTAAGCATGTTTTTGATCTGTATAAAGCTGCTGTTTCAATCTAGCATTGTCTCAATGTTGCAGCACAAGTCAGAGGTCAGGAGGGGGTATCTAGTTCAGACTCAGTCTAAGGAACAAGTTGCAAGATTTCAGAAAAACAAAGAAATCCAGATTACAAGTCTGAATCAGAGGCTGGTCAGTAAATATTGTTCCAAGACTGGCTCTGGAGGACTTATAAAGCCAGAGGTCATGGGACACAATGCAGATCTGCACAGGGCAGGTATGTCATTGATACTGAGGGCTCTATCATGTGTGCTCTCTGTGGCTTGGTGGCAATTTGTTGGTTATCACCTTTAAAGCCCTACATGGCATGGGACCAGGTTACCTGAAGGACCGTCTCATCCCCGTTCAATCAACCCGTCCCACCCAGTCCTGTAGAGAGGGCACGCTACAAACCCCATCTGTAAGAGAGTTCCATCTGACGGGGTCTAGGAGGCATGCCTTCTCTGCGGTAGCCCCCGCCCTTTGGAATATTCTACCTCCTGAAATAAGATCGGCCCTCTCTCTCCTGGACTTTAGAAAAAACCTAAAGACCTGGTTATGTCACCATGCTTGGGGAGGGGAGGGGAACAGCCAGTCTTGGGGTTGGCTGGCCCCTTAGATCTGCCCTGACCAGCCTTATCGACCGATAGGATGAGATCTACCATTCCTGGATCATTTAGATTCTTCTTCTGAGTCAGGAGATTTAAATTAAAAGAAATAATATTGAAACAGCAATTTGATGAAGAAAAAGGCCAAGAAGAAGGAAGGTCTAACAAAGAAAGTATTTTCTATCTTCTAGAAGGTGCTCCTGCCATCTTCATCTCAGTGGCAGGTGGAGCCACAGCCAAATGTAGGTGGGCTTTGCAACACTGTAGGACAGGGCTTTCCAAAGTTTTCCCGCGGCGACACACCAACTGCTGTTGGTGTGTCGCCGTGGGAAAACCCAGAAGTGCCGCCGTTGCGGCAGCGCGCAAAAACCCAGAAGTGCTGCTGCCGCTTTCGGGTTTTTGCGCGCCGCCGTTGGTGTGTCGCCGCGGGAAAACCCGGAAGCACTGATGATGATCAGCGCTTCCGGGTTGTGTGGCGACACACCAGACTGCGTGTGGCGACACACTTCTGTGTCGCGACACACAGTTTGGAAAGCTCTGCTGTAGGACAATAATGTTCTCCCACTGTTCCTGCTACCAAATCTATAGCAATCACAGGAAGTAGGCCAAGGTGTTGCCTGTGGCCATTGGGGCACAAATCCCTTACTGTGCATCTGACCATTCAGTGTGTGTGTGTGTGTAACCTCATCCAATTCAGGATGCACCTCCATCTTGCTAGAATTCTGCATCAGGCTGTTTGCTGATCTCAAGTTGCCTGAGACTCCTGCGCAGAATTTCCACCACCTCCTTGGATTAGGTGATAAGACAGAAGGCAGAGCTGCATGTGGTATGCATACAGGAGATGACTGCAGCTGAATTCTGCCAGCAACTTTAATATTTGCCCTCAGCAGTCTTAAATTTTCTAAATTGACTGTTACCTTCCTGAGAACTAGAAACTTCATACTGTATTGTTTTCTCGGATAAGGATTGGGGTTCCCTGTTTACAAATGTAAAAGAATTAATTTGGTGAAAAGGTCCCCGGGGCCCTTCACTGTAACTGTTCTACATAAGTAGCCCTTCCTAAAAAATTTACTTGTGACCTTTGGTTTGCAGAATGACAGTGAGTCGGGCTGCAATTTTTGCCCATTAGCAGTTTTGCTGATTCCACAAGATGCTCAGTGGGTTGTATCTGTGCCAACAAAGCAACGACAGCCCATTCTACTGCTCTATACAGTGCTGCAAAATGCCCAAGCCATCTCTATTGCTGATATTTACAAGGGCAGTATGGACATTCGCTTGCCTCAGACTCGCTTCCTGTTCCCTAAACAGACACCCACACCAACATCCAGAAAGCTTAATACATCTGCTCCAAGCTGTCTGCTACAGCTGCCACATTTAATCTTGCTAATTTTTCTTCCCTTCTTTCGTATCCTTATATTTTTTTAATGTCCTTATATTTTTTAATGAATGAGGGTTTCAGACCCAACAGCATTTAGTATCATTATATCTTGATGCATTGTTACCAGCATTCAACGTACAAAAGTTTAACATTTTTTTTATTATTAAAAATAGATTTTATTTACATTCAACATAAAAAAAACTTACATAACACATAATATTTAATCACATTATAACAAGTTGTATATACACATTTTTCAAACATTTCTATTCATTTCTTAATATCTACCCCTTATTTTTAAACCTCTTCCTACTTTCCTTTTTCTTCTTACATCCTTCTCTCTTCTTCCCAATCCTTCTCTGGTCTTATACCCAGTTCCTACTTTCCACCTTTCCTTCTAAAGTCCATTCCTCATCTTTTTTATCTTTTTCTAGTACATTAACTATTTTTCTACCCTTCCTTATAATTGTTTTACTATTCTATTACGTACCTATCTCTCTACATTTTTACAACTTTAACATACATTACCTACATATATATACATCTTTAAAATTACTCCCGGCTTTCTTAACAAAGAATATAAATGTAACTATCTAGTATACATTTTCTCTCTTACTTCTTCTATCTTATTATTTGTTTTTCCCCCCCCCCTTACTATACTTAATATTCTATTTATATTTTTTGGCTCACTATTTTATATCATATTCTTTTTGAATATATTCTGTAAAGGGGTCCCATACTTAAAAAAGTTTAACATTTTAAATGTTATTTGTAATCACTTTTTTTTTCATATTGAGTCCAAATCTGAACAATTAATAAAGAATAAGGGCCATAGCTTATTAGGACAGAGGTCATGGTTTTCATGCAGAAGCCTCCAGGTCCAACACCTGGTTTTGTCTGGTAGAACACAACATGAAGGACTTTGGGGGCTTGAGGACATTAGCCAATCGGAGCAGACAGGGCTAAGCCAGGCAGACAAATAAGGTGAGCTATTGTAAGACAGGTTCTGTGTTCCTCAGTAGGAAAGTTTGCCATAAATAATGCCTCCTGAGACTTAAGATACTGAATAATCTGTCACGATGGAATGTCAGGAGAAAGTAGAGGCATGTTCCTGCTCCCAGTGTCTATTAGGCCAATTACTTGTCTCCCATTTACCTTTGCAGACAGAGTCATCTCTTGTCCTACAGGGTTTTTAAGAGCACTGCTGCCCCACACTGCCACAGCAGCAGGTCTGACATCATCTCTCGCAACAGGACTTCATCCAAGCAAAACCTGAGCAGGGTCTCTGGGATGCAGTAGTCCTCGTAGGGCACGCAGTAGTCTACCTCATGGCCCACGGTGAGGTGCAATCTTTGTTTTACAGAAAAGATCTCTCAGTCCTGGGAAAGTAGAAACGGTGAGAAAGAAACTCAAACCAGCTCTGTCTTAATTTTGTTAGGTATAAGTTGGAATAGAGAGGGGCTTTGACAGACATTCAAGATTCTGTTATAATATCCTAACTGTAATAAAGTAAATTACAAGACTCTTAGCACGTCCTTTTCCTAAGTTTGTCTGCTTCAAAGGGCTGACATCTGTCTGTGTTCATGCAACGTATTTAACCTGCTTGTTGAATTAACCCATTTTTAAAAATTTGTCCAAAATATTGAACCATAGGTTAAGCAAACAAAATGGATTTGCACAAATGCTAAACCACCAAAACACACAGTTAAAACTAACTAGGCTTAGCCTGCTGTACCAATACAACTGCTTAGTTTTCAGTTGACTGCATCCAGCACGTTGTGCAATCTGGGCCATAGAAAAGTCATCTTGAAACATTTTCTCATGCTGTGGTAGGATGAACAAGAAACAAAACAGGCCTATATCGTTTGGAGGAGGCCTATTTATCAGTGCTCAGAATGGTTCAGCTATCAGATCTAGGCTGCAAAATTTTGGATGACTACGAGATGCTAGCAGAGAGATACAGGAATTTTAACCAGATTGGATAATCCTGTATTAGGGACTGAGAGCAGGTTTAGCATCCAGACAGATGTCTCACCTCTCTATTTTTGCTCATGAAAGAGAACGCTTGCTTTTCCATTTTGGAAAGAAAATCAATATGCTGCATTTCTCTTGTGGAACTCCTGGTTTTCATGTATCTGGTGAGTTGTCCGTCCCTAATTTGGTGCCCTAAAGATAATTTGTGCACCAAATTAGGGAAGGACATCTTGTTCAAGTCATTCCTCGTCATCTGGGGTATGCTGACTGGGAATGTTAGGGACCATAGTGAAGTGGTGAAGTTGTGCCACCCCACTCCGCAGGGAGGCAGGACCTATTCAATTGGTCCGCCCCCGGCGACTTATGGACCCAATGAGGTTTCAGAGGGAGCTGGGGGTGTTTATTTATTTATTTATTACATTTATATCCCGCCCATCTCCCCCACAAGGAGGGACCCTGGGCGGTTCACAACAATTTAAAAGAATTAAAACAATAAATATCAATAATAACAATATAAAATTGCATATATATATATATATATATATATATATACATACATACATACATACATACATACACATATACACACACACACACACATATATATATATACACATACACATACATATACATATACATATATATATATACATATACATACATATACATACACATACACATACACACACATACACATACACATACACATACACATACACATACACATACACATACACATACATATACATATATACATACATACATACATACATACATACATACACCTACAACATCATATAATTTGATCCAAAGGTGGTAGATCTTATTCCACTGATCAACAAGGCTGGTCGAAACAGATCTAAGGGGCCAGCCAACCCCAAGACTGGCTATTCCCCTCCCCTCCCCATGCCTGATGACATAGCCAGGTCTTCAGGTTTTTTCTAAAGTCCAGGAGAGAGGGGGCCGATCTTACTTCCCCGAGGAGAATATTCCAAAGGGCTGGGGCTACTGCAGAGAAGGCACGCCTCCTAGACCCCGTCAGGTGGAACTCTCTTGCAGACGGGGTTCGTAGCGTGCCCTCTCTGCAGGACCGGGTGGGACGGGTCGATTTAACGGGGATGAGCCGGTCCTTCAGGTAACCTGGACCCATGCCATGTAGGGCTTTAAAGGTAATAACCAACACCTTGAATTGAATCCGGAAGCAAACTGGGACCCAATGCAGCTCACAGAGCAAAGGTGTTATATGTGCCGATCTTGAGGCACCTAAGATGGCTCGCGCGGCCGCATTTTGAACCAGCTGAAGCTTCCGGACGCTCCTCAAGGGTAGCCCCATGTAGAGCGCATTACAGTAGTCTATCTATCTAGTGTTATCCGAGGATCTGTTGCACGGTCCAGTGGAGGCCCTGGCCGCAGCCTGGAATAGGGAAGCGGCCGGGGCCTTGGACAGGATCGCGCCTATGCGACCTCTCTTGCCACATTCAACCCGTTTACTTATTTGTGCATTTGCTTCTCTGCCCTGGCTGACTGCAGTGCATGTTTTTATATAATTTGGGTCATTGTTACAAAAGCATTGAAGAAAGAATCGTATCTGCAGAGGATGTATAAGATTGTTAAGATAATATTTAATACTGTATTTGTTGTAGTGGTTAAGGCACCAGGCTAGAAACTAGGAGACTGTGAATTCTAGATCTGCTTTAGGCATGAGGCCAGCTGGTTGGCCTTGGGCCAGTCACTCTGTCTCAGCCCTAGGTAGGAAGCAATGTCAAACCACTTGTTTAAAACCTTGCAGGAAAACTGCAGGGACTTCTCGAAGCAGTCACTAGGAGTCAACACTGACTTGAAGGCACAGAAGAAAAATAATAAGTATATTAATCAGGACAGCTTAATGTAGAATAAACTTAGTTGGAACAAAGTAGTGTATTTCACTCAACATTTCTCCCCCTCCACTTTTTTTCAACAATTCCATATTCAACAATATGGAAATGGTTTGCCACTGCCTTCTTAAAGGACATTTCTCTAGTGTAGCCTCCAGCTTCAGGAATCCCTCGTGGTCTCCCATCAAAATCCTAACCACACTTGTCCTTGCTTACCTTCAAAGCTCAAGCAAGCCCTTGTTTACAATCTGTAGAACCAGCCTTGTAACATAGCATCACTTTTTGAATTTTTAGTGTGTTCTGGGATGTTGTTATGTTAAAAGGCCAGTTCTACAGATTAAAAGCAAGGATCAATGTACAGAACACATGTTTCAGAGAAGAAAACCATCTTGCTACAGTAACTATTAATTAATATTTTGGTTCCTCTGTTGCATGTATACAGGAAAGGATAGGCTTAGAATTCGCCATCTTCTGAGAAGCAGCAGAAGCTTCCGGGCAGTTCCACAGGTCCAGTTGTAAACCTGACACTATGTTACAAATGGGCTCAAACTGGAGGAAGGAGACCACCATAAAGTACTGTAGCTAAGGCAACAAAAAGCAGTGAAAGGAACGTCCCCTTAACCCACTTTCCTTACAGGGGAAGAAGATAGCTGTCTCCAGAGATGGAAATTCCAGAACAGGAGCCTCCTGTTCTGGCTTTGCTCCTGTAGAAGCTATGTTATTACTAGATGGATATAGAACTTGGTTTAGCCCACATTTGGCCTACTCCAAAAGTTAGAATGGTCTCTTCTTACGTTCTCTCCTCAGACCCTTGTACCATGTGAACAGCATGGGGTGAACCTAATGCTAGCACAGTGGAAGGACTAGGGATAGAGACTAGGACGCCATTCTCTCCATCCATGTGTTTTGGTGTACTGTGAATTAGCAGGTCTAAGTGGGGCTCTTGCCATCTGATTATGTCTGTTTATCAAGTTTTTGCTAGAGACATAATTATGACCACCAGCTGAAATGTTACCAGGCCTGTGAATTTTTCCTATGAAAGTGAAAAGCCGTCTGTTCTGCTTCTTTTTTTTTCAGTTTCCTTGCAAATTGCATTTCCACATAAAATCCCAGAGCAGTACACAGTACCATGGAAAAGCCAGAGAATCAGAATGTGCACAAACAAGACCATTTCTAAGAGAATAAAAAAGAACAGCAGCAGCGTAATACAGCCTAGAATTGTAAAAACATGCATTTCTAATATCTATATAACTTTTCTGATATGCAGTTTATGAAAGGATTCAATATAGGAAAGAAACTAAGTTGTTCCCTTTTTATATCTCCATGAAACCAGCAGCAGAAGGCCATTTGTTCTTCTCTAAGGAGGAAGAGATTGCTGAAAGTAATCATCCAGAATAAATCTCAAGAACTGCACTGTGCCACCAAAACTAATGCTGTTGCCCTGGAAAGCCCATGGGAAATTATCTCAAGTTCTGTTTCAGTAAGCTCATTATGTTTAAAAATGTAGCCAAACTCCCAGACTGTGCTCTTCAGTTTTAAGGCACTGGAGACAGGAAAGCTGTTCTTGGAGGGTTTACCAAAACATTGTACATTTCATAGGTAGTATCCATGGACTTCTCTTGCCACATATACCTTGGGAATGTCCACTGCTTTTTGTATTTTGCAGGGAACCAGGCATTAGGAATGGGCTGGAAATCATTCATTTTAGATTATAAACCAGGCATACAGAATATAGGTAATATGTAAGAGTTGAGGATCAGAAGAGGAAGATTGGCTGATAGGAAGCTGATAGATCTTGCAACAATGGAAGCTTAAGTTTACATCCAAACTAGGTAGGCAGGAATTAGAATTTAAAGAATGGGTGTCCAAAGAGGAAGCATCTTACAAAAGCCTGAAGGAGTTTTGAACAATATGAGGGGGAAATTTGGAAATGGTTGCACTAGGGATTTCTTTGATTTACCCCAAAAAGACTGCAGAGCTGGGGAATCTGTAGCCAACCAGATGTTGCTGGGATCCATTACGTCTGGCATTTAAACTTGAAGCGTTCTTCTTTTAACCTGACATTTAATTGGTTGTTGGGTTTGGCCATTTTAAAACTTTCCTGAACTTGTTTGGATAAAATATTTATTTTTATAATGGTTTCATGGGTCATACTTGATCTTACACTCACTGAGAATTAATATAAGTGGAAAACCTCACTTGATGGTTACCCCACTGAGTTCTGTGTGGGTTACCCTTAGACAGGGCCACCTCTGACCTTTGTGCAAAATGTCTTTTGTCACCCCAAGCAAAAGAAGATGGAGGCTTGGTACAGTTCATATTTGTTAGGCTGAGCTTCTCGGAACTGCAACAATAGGCACACCAGAAGATGTTAGCGGTGCTAATAGTTTCAGAATGCACAATATGTACAGTTTCTCTGAATTGATACACAGCACTCATTTCAGAAAACTGAGGTCTGATGTCAGTGAGCACACACGGTTGGTGTTTGAAATGGAGAACTGATTTTTAAAACTTAATTTGGCACACACACACCCCGTGTCATGGCACCTTTGTGCAGTGCACAACTTGCACACCTGCTTGGGGGCACCCTACCCCTAAATAAATGAATGTAGAATTGTGACCTGAGTCTTTCATCAATACTAAGTATGGACACTTCACAGGTCAGTATCTTAACTAAAAAATTTGCTTCTATGTTCACTTTAATCTCTTGTACACCCACTGGTGTGCCATCATCATCATCCATGCATTGAAGAGAAAGAACTTCATAGTTACTGGATAGATTGGAAGGCAATTGTGAGTTACTAATTTATAGTTTCCCCTCTAAAATAAATAGGAATTCATGTTTATTACCTATGATCATTAATAATCCATCTGACATATTTATTGGGTAAAGAAGCATCCAAATCCCTGAAACTGTCATATTTTCCATACTTTCATTAGTTATTACTTGTAAAGTAAACATCAGGTTTATCATTCTGCTCCATGCCAACCTGAACAAAAGGCTTTGCCTTCAGTTAAAGCTCTCCTTACCATTTTAAGGGATTGATATGAAAAGAAAGCATTGATTTTTATGTTTGTGTCTTGACCATCTTTCTCAATTTATTGGCAGAGTATCTTTCAGTAATGGATCTGACCAATAAGACAGGTTGGGGAATAAGTTATAGCCCCCTTAATTCAAAACGTTTGAAATCCAGAGCATGCTTCCATTTCCCAGAGTAGCTGGTTACACACGCACTGAATAGCCTGAACCAAAAATATGTATCATGTAAGTAGTATAAAATGGATGATATTCTGGAGGTGACAGACTCAACCATGGGGGAGCTGGGGATGGTGACGGCCGACAGGAAGCTCTGGCGTGGGCTGGTCCATGAAGTCACAAAGAGTCGGAAGCGACTGAACAAATAAACAACAAAAACAGTAGTATAAAGGGTCATGGTGGATCAGCGGGTAAGATGCCAGGCTTGTTGATTGGAAGATCGCAAGTTCGGAGGTTCGAATCCCTAGCCCCGCGTGACAGAGTGAGCTCCCGCACTCGCCCCAGCTCTTGCCAACCTAGCAATTCGAAAGCATGCAAATGCAAGTAGATGAATAGGTACCACTTCGGTGGGATGGTAACAGCGTTACCTACCACATGACCGTGGAAGCGTCTTCGGACAACGCTGGCTCTTCGGCTAACAAACGGAGATGAGCACCGGCCCCTAGAGTCGGACACGACTGCACAAATGTGTGCGGGGGGGGGGGGGGGGACCTTTACCTTTTTAAAGTAGTATAAAGAGCTAACTTCATACAGCAGATGGCAGCACTGACTGAAGTTACGCAGAGTCAAGTTTGGTTAGTATTTGGATAGCACATAGACTAGTCTGGAAGTAAAAAGACGTCTTGGAAGATGGCAATATCAGACCACTTTCATACTGTTGCTAAGATAACTGCATGGACATGAAATCACCATGAGATGAGCTCAGCTCAAAAGAAATTGTACCTTTACATACAATGGAAAGGACACAATAAGGCAAAGTTATTGCTGTTATTCATAGTTTTATTATGTTTCATTTTGCAATTATTTAGTGTTATAATAATGATAATGATAATAAGTTAAATTTATATGCCGCCCGACTCTAATGCCATCTAACTGAAACTGCCCACGTGGGGCAGTGATTTAAATATTGGATTAAAGAAGGAGAGAATCAGGTTCAAGTCCATACCCAGGTATAGAAGTTTTAAGGAAATTGTTATCTCTCAGCCAAACCTTCTTCACAGACATGTTATTGTGGAGAAAAATCAGAAGAGGGAATACTCTATAGCAGTGTTCCTCAACCTTAGCCACTTGAAGATGTGTGGACTTCAACTCCCAGAATTCCCTAGCCAGCGTTGCTGGCTGGGGAATTCTGGGAGTTGAAGTCCACACATCTTCAAGTGGCTAAGGTTGAGGAACACTGCTCTATAGGATGCCTTGTGTTTCTGGAAGACAAGTGAGATATAAATCTAATCAATAACAGAATTACTCTTATGTATGTTTATTCTGAAGGAACCCCATTGATCTCAATGGGATTTGTCGTAATGTAACCCCAAAATGCAAACTTATACATGTTTCTGCAGATGTTAGCATCCAGCAAGGAGCAGCAGCTCGCAGACCTTGGGAGTTCTCAAAAAAGCTGAACAATCGGATCTGTTAAGTACATGGATGGAAGATCAGCAGGAAAGCCATGGGCTATTGACTGAAGAGGTTGAGAAACTGTTTCAGAAGAATCCAGTGGCTAAGCTCACTAATTCTTTATTAGTCCATCTACCCATCCTGATTTTTATTAGTTATTTATGATGTAAAAAGTGGTGAAGCTTTTGAAAAAATTCTCAACTAGGTTGCAATTATTTATCACAAATGTCAAGCAATTGGTTATTCTGGCAGTTTTTAAAAAAATGTTCCATGGACTCCATTCATTTTTTAAATAACATTTTAGGAAATGAAACAAAAAACAAAAAAAGCTTTACTTTTTGGGGCTGGATAGTTCCTTTCTAAACTTTCTTTCTCTTCCCCTCCCCATCCCAAATTGCAGTGAACAGTCATCTGCCTGTGAAAACCGTCAGCATAACTGTAAACCAAAGTGCTGCAAAAGGAAGATAAATAGGAATCTCTGTTAACAGAGATGTGGAAAGGGATGCATTGTTTCCATATACCTCCCAACCGTCCTCTCATGGGGAGAGCTGTCGAAATGGATTATTTGACAATTCAGAGGTCTAGATTTGCTCTAAATCTTGTATTCACTCTGGATTCACAGCAAAAAAAAAAATGCTACCTAAATGCTAAATCTTATCACTGGGAACACTGCAGTTCAAGGTGAACACAAGGATGATAGCATACTAAAACTTTATAGAGTTTTAAAACAGAAAAATAATAGCACCAATGCAGCAATGTTCCTATTAGTAGTAGCTGCAGCAGTGGCAGATAAATCAGTTATGAAAAGAACCCAACCTTTTTCCACAAAAAAACTGGAAAACCTTTTAGATTCTACTGTTTGCCAATAAAGAAAGGGCCACACGCTTTTCTCAGAAAACAAAGTTGTGGAGCCACCACACACACACACACACACACACACACACACACACACACAAAACCTGTGAAAAATAGATTAAACCTAGATTAAAAATCGAAAAACCATCCTGCTGCAACAAATAGGATACTTACAAACTGTATACACATGCAAGAGGTTGTGTGTTGTTTTTTTTAAATCCTTCTGATGGGAGAAATTGAATTGCTGATTGTTGTACTGGATAAAGCTGAGTTGCATATCACAGCCTTTCTTCCTAAGACTTGGTCTTGGTATACTTAGCATCACTCCACGTTTCTAGCCAGCATTCACCAAAAATCTTTAGAAGCAAGATTTGGAAGGCAGATCATGGTAGTTCCACCACTGGCTACTTGCTGCTTAATTTAGTAATACCAGCTCATGCTTTGTTGCACCTAAATAACAAGGAATGGAAACTATGAACTGTAGAAGTTCTTGCAGCTGAAGCCTGTGAGGTTCTGGATAGTACAATATATTGCACATTGTTTACAGATAAGTCCTGTGACAAATGAATGTAGTTTGAACTTAAAGGCCAGTAGTGGGCAGAAAAGCATGACTTGGGAAACTAATCTGTAACATGAATGATGGAAAAACCAGGTGCAATATCATCACAGCCTTTTTGTGGGTCACCTAAAACAGGGCCCCCATGAATGTATTACTCCGTGTGTGACACGCCTTACAAGCTTTCATGAATGTCTTGTATTAGTCATTGATGCCTAAAAATCAGAGGAAGCAATGTGGACCAACTCTCTTCATCTGTGGTGATCTTTGATGAATTGGGTTATAATCCTGAGTGATAATCTCTGCTATCAGAACAATCCTTCATGCCCCTATTTTTCATTTTTATCAGGTTGTAGATATTCCTCAAGAGGTGTCAAATAGCAGATAAGAGCCTGATGGATTCTTAACGTTTTCTCCCGATCATATTTTGTGTTAAAATATGGCATGCAGTAATTTAAGCAAAAGAATGAACAGATTAAAACATATAAAAACAAGATGTGCAAGCTATAGACCAATATCTTCGATTAATGTGGATGCTAAAATATCAACTGCAACACTAGCTAGGAGGCTACAGAGAGTAACACCATCTATTATTCATCCATCTCAATCTGGATTTATAAAAAATAGGCACGCATCTCAACTCTGAGTTGGAGACCCAGCAGAAGTATTGTTTCTGTGTCCACATACACACATGCCTTCCAGAAGATACCGTTGCTACACTACTTTGAAGAGGAGCCCTATGCAAAGCACCCCCTTGAATGCTCTGTGCATGCATTATATTTAGACTGAGCCCTAATGTCATTCTGGTAGAAAGGTAAGATATAAATCGAACTAATAATATTGGTAAAGCTGTCAGTTTCTTTTTTTTAAATTAGGATTTTAAAATACATAGTTAAAAGTTAGAAACGGAAAAAGAAATAGAAATACAAAATAAAGAAAAAGAAAAGAAAAAGTGTAGTAAAGTAAAAGAAAGAAAAAGATATGAAAAATAGGTAACTTCCAATCTATCTCTGGTCATGTAGATAAAAGAATCTGCCTTAAATGTTGGTTTTTCATACAATAGATAGAAATAATTCTTTGTCTAATATACTCTATTATATTTAATCTACTCTTCAAAACCCCATGTAAGCTTCGCCCCTGCTGCATTTCGCAAATAGTCCATCAATGGTTTCCACTCTTTGAGATATTGATAACTTGAGCTTTCTTTCAATAAACAAGTCAATTTATCATTTTCTGCCATGTCCATCAATTTTAACATCCACTCTTGTACTGTTGGTAAAGTCTGAGTTTTCCAAAATTGTGCATAAAGGAGTCTTGCTGCTGTTATCATATATTGTATAATTCTAACAAAATGTTTCTCTATTTGTAAATCCAATATCCTCACACAATAATAATTCTGGTTTAAACAGAATCTGTATTTGTAGTATACTCTGCATCAACGTATGTATTTGGGTCCAAAATTTCTTTGCAATCTTACGTGTCTACCACATGTGGTAAAACGACCCCTCTTGTTTATTACATTTCAGTTTCTTCTCTCTGCTCTAGCATGCATCCAGGCAGTACCACAGTTTATTGATGTAGCTACCAGATGTAAACAACTTTACATTTCGTAAACAGCAACAGACGTTAAACGTGTTTTCTGTTTAAAAACAAAAACACAAAGCATAAAATCCAAAGATAAAGAAGCAATTTATTTTTAACCAAGGATGCTGTTGAATACTTGGAACTTAAAATGGATGAAGTGAGAACAGGCAATAATTTCTTAAGTCTATGACACGATCTTTTCGAAATATTACTTTTGTTGTTCCTTAGCCAGTTAGTCCAAATGGCAACCTAGATTAACTCAGCTAGATTCAATCATTGCAGTTGTTTGGTGCAGATGGAATCTGATGGGTGCTCATAGAATTTAACATGCATGATGCATATGTATGTGTGTATGGTTAAAAAAATCGATTTCTGCTTCATTCTGGATAGATTAATAGAGGAAATGCATAGATAGTTATTGTCCCTTGGGAGACATTTACTAAAGTTTGGTAAGGTAATAAGTCATCAGTTCTTTATTTTTAAGAAAGAAAGTCTATGCTTAAATTCATATATATTAAAAAAATAACTGCAAAGCTTTGATGCATAAGATATCAGTGATAATGTGTTTGCTGTGCAGTTCAGAATTCCATCTGTAGCTTCAAATGTGAACCTTTGCCTTATTAACAAGGAGACTGTCAGTTGCTTTCCCCCACGGAGACTGCAATTATTCTATATTCTAACAGCTCTCATTCAACATTTAAGCCTTCCCACATTAAAGGTACTAATAGCTAGCCAATGTGTGACCCAAATTCTTATCTAGGATAGAGATACTCTACAGTAATATGTAGGTAATCTAACAATGAATATGGTCTCCTGGAGTTACCACAAGCACTTTGCAGTCAGCATTGACGGAGCTGCTTGTTCCTGTGCAGAGTTTTAGCATCGTATCACTGCAAGATCAAATGGCAGCTTGGATGCCTGTGTCAAGGATAGGCCATGTGGAGGGCTGTGGTCACGATATGCCTGGAAAAAGATCCCTCCACTGATTTTGATGTTCTTTCAACCCAATGGAATGTGGGAAAGAGGTTATGTAAAGGACAAGGATAACTCCCTGAAAACCGAACAGGATGGGACCAAATATAGCAGGGAGAAGCCAGAAATGGGGTTTGAAAGTGGCCTGGATCCAACTGGGTCTGCAGAGAGAAAAAAATCAAGAAAAAAAATCTTGAATGCACCCTAAACAAAAGGCATTTGAGCAGTGGCTTGAGATTTTGCCATTCTAAGCCCCTCCTTCTGTGGTTACATGACCACAGTAGAGCATACGCAACCCACCCTATGCTGCCCAGGGCAAATATATACAGTATATTAAAAAAAAATCCCCTTCTCACCCCTACAGTATGGGTGGTATGTGTCTTCCTCAACCTCAGCTCCTCTACCAGAGGCCTGGGAGTTTGAGGGTTCTGCGCAGTACCTTAGCTGTTCCTAGCACTGCACTCTTTTGGACAGAGAGCTCTGATGTTGCTCCTGGGATCTGTTGGAGGCACTCTCCCAGCTTAGGAGTCACAGCCCCGAGTGCTCCTACCACCACTGGGACCACTTTGGCCTTCACTTTCTACATCCTCTCTAGTTCCTCCTTCAGGTGCTGGTACTTCTCCAGCTTCTCATACTCCTTCCTGATGTTGCTGTCACTTGGCACCGCTACATCTATCACCACCGCTGTCTTCTGGTCCTTGTCTACTACCACAATGTCTGGTTGATTGGCCAGTACCTGCCTGTCTGTCTGGATCTGGAAGTCCCACAGGATCTTAGCCCTGTCATTCTCCACAACCTTCTGTGGAATCTCTCATCTGGACTTCGGTGGGTCTAGCCCATACGCTGTGCAGATGTTCCTGTACACAATGCCAGCTACTTGGTTGGTGCCGTTCAGTGTATGCTGTTCCTGCCTGCATCTTACTCCCTGCCACTATGTGTTGGACTATCTCTGAGGCCTCTCTGCACAGTCTGCACCTTGAGTCCTGTCTAATATGGTAGACCCCTGCTTCTATGGATCGGGTGCTTAGTGCCTGTTTTTGTGCTGCTATGATCAGTGCCACAGTGCTGTCTTTTAGTCCAGCCCTTTCCAGCCACTGGTAGGATTTCCCAGTGTCAGCCACCTCAGCTATCTGTCGATGGTACATCCCATGCACTGTCTTGTCTCGCCACGGCACTTCCTCTGCTTGATCTTTCTTCCATGTCTGCTGCTGCTTCCGGCATTCTCTCAGCAGCTCATCTTTAGGTGCCATCTTACTGATGTACTCCTGGATGCTCTGGGTCTCATCCAGGACAGTGGTTTTGGCACTCACCAGACCCCGCCCACCCTCTTTCCAACTGGTGTACAGTCTCTGGGTGTTGGACTTGGGGTGAAAACCTCCGTACATTGTGAGGAGCTTCCGGGCCTTCACATCAGCAGCCTCCATGTCCTCCTTTGGCCAGCTCACTATACCGGCAGGGTATCTGATGACTGGCAGGGCATACATGTTAATGGCATGGATCTTGTTCTTCCCATTGATCTGGCTCTTCAGGACCTGTCTTATTCTTTGGTGGTACTTGGATGTTGCTGTCTTCCTTGCCTCCTCATCATGGTTCCCATGTGACTGTGGGATACCAAGGTACTTGTAGCTGGTCTGTATGTCTGCTATGTGGCCTGCTGGTAGTTCCACCCCATCAGTCTTAACTACCTTCCCTCTCTTTACTACAATCCGGCCACACTTCTCTAGTCCGAATGACATCCCAATGTCCTCACTGTAGATCCGTGTCAGGTGGATCAGTGAGTCGATGTCTCGTTCACTCCTAGCATACAGCTTGATGTCATCCATGTAGAGGAGGTGGCTGATGGTAGTTCCACTGTTGAACTTGTATCCATATCCAGTTCTTGTGATTATCTGGCTGAGGGGGTTGAAGCCCATGCAGAACAGAAGTGGGGACAGTGCATCACCTTGGTATATGCCGCACTTGATGGCCACTTGTGCAAGCTGTCTTGAGTTGACTTCCAGTGTTGTTTTCCACAGTCCCATTGAGTTCTTGAGATATATTGATTATATATATACACATACACATATACATGTACACACACACACACATACACATACACACATACATACATACACAAAAATATACTGTATAAGTGCAACATGAGGGAAGAGCAGAAACATACAGAGAAGCAACAGCTATGCACCCACTCTGGTTAGACCTTCACACACAAATACACAAGGACACAAATGTGCATCCACTCTTACTAGATCCTTACAGATGCACACATGCAGACACACATAGGCACAGACCCTGGGAAGAAAGAATCCACATGCACATGCATACCTACCTCACCCGCACAGTACTTTGTTACACATATCAGAATACAGACATCTATGGCCCTACTGGTGAACGGGTTAGAAAGAATTTCAGAAACCATGCTCTACTTGCTTTTCCTGCCTTGTTTTAATTTTAAAAATGGAGGGGATGAAACAAAAGCCCAGTCTTATTTATAAGATTATTGCTGTGGCCTACATTGCCCATAGGTATTCATAGAAAATAAAAAGCTAAAGGCCAATGTTTTCTTTTGAAATATGCTCACTTGCCCAGAAAGATGCTAAAGTGGTAGAAATCATTTGCAGAACTAGAGGGAGAAATAGTAGGAAGCAATCTGATCAGTTTACCTTATGGTCAATAGATGTTTTGGACTGACCACTCCCACTGTATCAATCATTTTAGAAACAGGTATACCACCTGCTGTGGCAGATGTGAGAGCAATGGCAATATGCCCTGAAATTTTCAGATATACCTACTGGTCCCTAAATATTGTCTGCCTCTGGTTTTTGTGAATGAATGATCAGACAACAAATATCAGAGGTAGCAGTTCCATGTTGCTATAGACAAGAGGCTTTCTAATGGATTCAGCTCACCCATTTATCTGTGAGGGAGTGTAATGGTATGTGGGAATGACCTTGGGAGATAAAGCCAGGGGAACGGTTGGATGAGGGGTAGGCTGACCATACGTCCCGTTTTGAATGGGACAGTCCCATTATTTTAACATTTTCCAACCATCCCGTCGTTCTGGACAAAATGTCCATTTTGTCCCATTTTCAAACAAAGTTAGAGTGCATGTGTGCGTGCGCTGGCGCGCGTGCCTGCACACCTGCCTGCCTGTGCGCCTGCCTGCGCGCCTGCCTGCGTGCCTGCCTGCGCGTGCACGTGCCTGCCTGCATGTGCATGTGCCTGCGTGCCAGCATGCCGGTGCGTGCGCACCTGTGTGCCAGTGTGCCGGTGCGCGTGCGCACGTTAGGGTCCCGTTTTTGTCTCTAGGAAATATGGTCAGCCTAATTAGGGGCAGCATAGCCTGCAAAAGGATTGTGAGTGTGGCAAACGTCTCAGAAGGGACCCTTCCTAGTTTCTCACCCGTCGCCTTTACAGCCCAAGAAACTGTTTGTTTTTTGTCTTTGTTTTAACATTGTTTTGATTGTTCTGACTTATGAGTGCTGGATTTTTACTTTTGTATCATGGGTGTTTTAATTGTATTATTTATACTGTGTAAGCCACCAAGAGTCCTTTTGATTGTGGTGGTACAGAAATATGTTTTAAAAATGAAATGAAATTAAGATGCCTTTCTGAAATTTGGGTGGTTCTTACTTCTTGAATTTGCCAGCTATGTGGGGCTTCATACTATATAACTATATTACAATTATATAAAATACTTTAAAGAAAACAAATTTATTATATAGCAGGGGGAGACAATATATGGTGAAAGAAAGAAACAACCCTCTACCAAACTACTTAATGGAGTTAAAAAGGAGCAAAAAGAGATAAAATTCCTAGAGAACAACAACAAAACGAATAGCAACTTAAACAACTAAACAAAACTGAAAGCATACAGTCAACACACAACTAATGCTAGATTTTAAAGAAAAAAAATCAGATGATTGAAATTTAAATTTAAATAACTATCTTAAATTTCATCATTATGATTCAATTTATGAACAATGAATTAAAGTTAGACCATATGGAATCATATGGTCCAATCTTACCTTTACCTCAGGACAAAGCTAATTTAAAGGCTGAGTTGACAGATGTTATTAAGCCAGTTTTTAGAAACTGGAACAGAAGCACTCTTCTGAGTGGCTTCCATGGCATGTCTCCCATAGTTGTCCATTCCTAACCACAATGATGCCAAAATGACAGAACGTGAGTTGTAATGTCATGATGTAAGCATTGCCCTTTCAAACTTGTGTAGCAATGTTGCATGCAAGTACTAAGGAATTTGGAATTTGCATTAGACATTTTATTATCCTCCCTTCCCCCCCCACCCACCTTGCCCTCCATTCAGACATTTAACATTTTTATCCAAGGTCTTTGAGACAGACATCAGGATGATGGAAAGAGAAGAAGCAGCATGATTAGCTGTCTTTACAATATACAGAAGATATTTGTGTGTGTATACATATACATACATACATACATACATACATACATACATACATACATACGAGCATGGGCAGACCAAGTCTCCAGAGCTGCATGTGATCTCAAATCCCCCTTGTGGGGGGAAAATGGAGATCCCTCCTTGACAAAAATTCAGAATCAGATGAATCAAAATGTGTGCTATTTGGCCTTATGTGTGACCCACTTAGAGTCTCTCTGTGATTGAGGCAGCATACAAGTTGGCAAATAAAATAAAATAAAAGGTCACTTACCTCCACACTAAGCCTTAATTACCTTCCCTCCCATTTTTAAAAAATCCCCCTCAAAATAGAAGCTTTATTGTTTCCATCCATAAAGACTTTGAGGGGAAAATATTTTCAGAGGGCATTACCTTCCCTCCATCAGTCATGTTGAACTGTGTGTTCCCTTCATCCCGAGGATAGGAGATTCTAAGGACCTGGATGAGGGACAAGGTTTCAAGACAAGAGGCAAGGATTCCCTAAAACACCCTAAGGGCCAGATTCCATGCCTGTACTAGCACCTGGAGTGCATGTAGAAACAGAAATAGAAAATAGAAAAAGGTTCCCACGGTGCCATGAGAAACTTGTATCACTCTGGAACTTAGGTTTTCCAAGGGCAAACACTAATGTTGTGAAACCAGGTTTAGGTCTTCTCACATCTTGATGTCACAAGCAAAAGTGGCTTCTTTGTCACCACACTGACATGTACCAACCCTTAAAATAATGGATATGGGGCATATTTCAGGTCTGTCCTTTATTTTTTTCCAAGAAAATATGGTCACCGTCAGCACGGAACACAGAGAAAGGCAAAGAGTGAAGCTGACCGAATAGGATGCTGACCCAGAGAGCAGACGGGGCTTGTTGCCTCTAGCAAGAAGCCTCCGCTTCCTTTTCAAGGCCGCTGCAGCTGGCTTCTGCGTAGTCCAGCTGGCTCTTATTATAGCCAAGGCTGCCATCTCTCTTGGGAGACCTCCTCTTTAATCTTGAGCCCTGCCACTCCAGCCTTTGTTTTTCTAGGCAGGGAAGTGCCACTGTGGGAGGCTCAAGGATGACTCAGGGCTGTTTTAACTGATGAGGTTTCAGGGCCCTGGGCCACGGCATCCTCCCTCTCTTTCAAGGAGTTCTATATGTGACTTCACCTTCAAACATCCTCCCCTGGAGAAGATATCCAGTATGACCCTGGCCTGTATTCACAGTCATCTGAGTGCATATGGGAAGACCAGATCAAACAGACAGAAGCTGTAATGCATAGCTGGCTGCTGCCCCAAACTCTTTTTTCTCTCCTGCACGATCTAGAAACATAAAAACAAAAGATGGCATAATCATGTGACTTGCTCCACCAGCACTCAAACTTATTGGCTGCAGCTGCTTATATGTATATTTTTAAATGCCTTTTTCATCCCATTGTATTCTCTTCTGCTCTTTTTCTTGCATCTGTTGATAAATCGGTAAAAAAAATTTCCTGGGCAGATTTACGGTCACATTACTCACATGCTGCGGTCCTCTTCCCATTCCCATTACCAGTCCTTTAAAGGGTTATATTGTCTAGATCAGGGCTTTCCAAAGTTTTCCCGCGGCGACACACCAACCACCGTTGGTGTGTCGCTGCGGGGAAACCCGGAAGTGCCGCCATTGCAGCAGCGCGCAAAAACCTGGAAGCGCTGCTGCTGCTTTCGGGTTTTTGCGCGCCACCATTGGTGTGTCGCCGCGGGAAAACCCGGAAGCACTGATGATGATCAGCGCTTCCGGGTTGTGTGGCGACACACCAGACTGTGTGTGGCGACACACTTTTGTGTCACAACACACAGTTTGGAAAGCTCTGGTCTAGATAGTATCACATGGGAGCAGTGTTGAGTTTGCTGGGATGCGTTATGTCTAGGAATAAGGAAATTTTTTAGACAGACAACCTTAAGAACAGGCATTAATTTACATTTGTTTATATAGAAAAAGAACTCAATCAAAAACACTTTCTTTAATTTCATTACATCTTGAGTTGTCTCCAATTATATTTTTATTTATTTATTTATTAAATTTCTATCACCGCCCATCTTCCCCCAAAGGGGGAACTCTGGGCGGTTTACAATAAAACCACAATTAAAATACTAAACAAACCACAAATACAATAAATATAAAATACAAATACAAATAACAACAAATGTAAATGGAATAAAATCTAGATGGGTTGAGTTCTCTATCAGATTGTGAGCGTGAGGGCCATTCTCGGTCCATTCTTGGGCGCTAGCCATCCCCAGGAATGACTATTCCCCCTCCCGTTCCAGGCATGATGGCAGAACCAGGTTTTCAATTTTTTTCGAAAGTCCAGGAGCGAGGGGTCTGTCTCACCTCTGGGGAAAGAATGTTCCAGAGGGCAGGAGCTACTGCAGAGAAGGCCCGCTTCCGAGACCCCGCCAGATGGAATTATTTTAAGGCCGAGTGACTCCAAAATTTGAGTCTTCAATCTTGTCAAATTTAAGGTTGTCCTGGGTGACCTGTTTTTAAATGTTACTGCATGTGCCTGCCTCTTTCAGCTCTTTCTCTCTTCCACTTCCTTCATTTCTTAAAAAGGAAAACAGCCAAGAAAGAGAAGAGTGAGGGTGCCATTGGTTAGGACAACAGCTTGTAGAACAGGCTGTAAATGCTCTTCTGTTTTAATGGAAGCGTGGGGTAGATGGTTCGGTGCACAACCAAGTCCTGCCATCTAGGAAGTTCATGCTTTAATTTTGTCTGGTTCATCTTTGAGGTACATATGCGATCCATCCCCAGTGTATTCTAGGAGTAGCAGAGCCAAACTCTTCAATGCCTAAGAGGGTCTGAAGTCTCTTTTCGGGGAAAGATGTGTATATGTGTTCTGCATTGCACTTGTTTCAAATCCCATTCCCTTTCATATTAACTTGTTCATTAATGCAGTGCTTCTATTATCACTGTGTTGGAAATTCACCCACAGATGTTATGCAGTACCTAATTGAGATCATGCATCCTGCTCCCTTCAGCAGACTTTTGAGCAATGCAAATATTCACCATAATGGTTTTGTATACATTTGTATGGCACTAAATTTACTTGCAGCTTAATGTTGATGATAAACCCCAAAGCTCACTTGTCAGTTCATGTTTAAGATTTCACACCTCATTAACTGGCAGGCCAATTTATTTCACTGTTTCTCTGTTGTTATGTGTTTAAAATTAGAGACAGATTGGAATAATGTTGATTACTGTCATGTATAATGAACCATAACATGTAGGAGAAAGCTTAATGAAGTTTGGTTTTGAACACCATGGGCTGGCATAGCGGTTTATTATTCTGCCAGATCTCTTTCTCTACTGTGCTGCAGTGAAGCCTTTGGGACCATTCATTGACAGGAAGATCTATCGCTTCATAAAAACATGACAAGACCCTTGCTAGTTCTGGAAACATTGCCAGGCTGCCCACACAGGCAGATAAAATGGTTCTTTGCTTTGCATCGACGCTCTCTCCTTAGAGAGTGTTTTTCAACAGTAGCATCACGGCTGTGGATCGACGATTAGTTTTATATTACGATGCATATCAGGGAGAATTACCAGAATGAGATGAAGAACCGATACTGTCAAAACAATACAGTCCTCCACTGATATTTGGTGGGATCTGCTCAAGGTAACACCGAGTTTCCTTATTATTCACTTATAGGTGCTTCAGAAGCTAGGCAAAGCTGATGAAACAAAAGATGAACAGTTTGAAGAGTATGTTCAGAACTTCAAACGGCAAGAGGTAAGAAGATTTTGTTGGTTTGACTATCACATAAGATATTAATTCAGTAGACCTTAGCCCACAGGCTTATAAGTAAGTTATTTGGGTATGCTTGTATGTAATTTATTCTATGTTTATGTACTTAATGCATTTTCAAGACAAACTTGTGACTATGGCTGAGAAGTGTGCACAAAACAGAAAATACATTTGGTTTCAAATCTGGATTAAACCCTCACATTTCAGAAGTTCTGCCAAACCTTTCAGCTCAACCATGGTTCATCAGCAACAATCCCAGAACATTTTGGTTGTTCTGGGTTTTGGATAAACAAAATCCCCAGGGATCCCAAAGGATTTTACAGAATAAGTAGGGCAAGGCTGGTACATGTCACACACCCTCTCTTCTTCCCCCCCCCCTTAGCTGTTCCTGGCATGGCATATCCAACCAACAACCCCACCCCCCTCCATTCTTCACAGCATCTTCCCTTCCCCCAGCAGCCATCACTGGTATTCCAGCATATTCCATCCATTAACTACCAAGTTAATCCTTTAGACTGATTTATATCAAATAAATGCAGATAAACTGGTGTAGAAATCCACATTTTCTCTAGACTAAATCCCAGCTTATTCATCCTCACATATTCAGGAGCTTCATAGCCTTCTTGAGTTACTTAAGTAGAAAATAGAGCTGTGTGTCATCCATATAATGGTGACATAATTAATCCAAATCTCCAGATAATTATGTCATTCTTTTTTCAAACAAGAGTATAAACAGCAGCAAGAAGCCTTGAGGAAGCAAAACACTCCAGTTCCCACTGTTAACCCCCCCCCCCCCCCCCCCCGATCAAAATTGTGCCATCCACATTTGGCCCTTTTGTCACTCAATGTTGACAGTGCACTTTTGATGTTTTAGGTGGCATTTGAGTATGTTAAAGTGAGGGGGTGGAGCTGTTTGAGTTCCAAAGGCTGCCTGTTCCCATTCCCATATTTAAAATTTAAAAAAACACTGTAAAAATCTTGTGACTCTCCAAAATATTGCAAGAGTTATAGATCCCAATCCTTAAGAAGTTTCCTAATGCTGTGTTAAATAAACCAGGATCAATCTGAATGTGGTTGGCCAATGATCATGGCAAACATGAACCTGTTCTTTGACTGGTTCATACTCCTGGTTGTCAGCCAGTTAGTGAACAAATGATAGCCATTTCTCCCTGATCCCTACTACTTGCCTACTTCCTACCATCTGCCTATTTGGGGCCATCCGCATTCAAACCAGGTGCTTTACCATGAATCTGTATTAATGAGCCAATGCAAAATACAACATTAGTTTGTTCTGTTGGGAAGTTATAATGGAGATAATCTGGATAAGACACATTTCATATATTTAGCACAAGCAGCCTTCTAAGGTTGTTTTTCAAATTGTTGTTATGGTTGGTCACCCAGATAGCCAGATGTTTAGACTGGATGTGGCATTTTGTCCACCCACCACCACCACCACCACCACCACCACCATCATGTATTTTCAAATGGACGGCCAAAGTGTTTGTTCTCAGTATTGGTCTAACTGCATGACTTCTTGAGTTGCAATTGTGCAGTAAGGATCTTTACTGTTACTAAAAAGATTTTTCCTGTCTTATTATGTTTGACATTCATTTTTTTCAGTGAACAGCAAAACAGTTGCCATGGCTCTTAAGGAAAGAACAAGTTGTAGCCATAAACATTCATCTGTAATGATAATGACTGGAATATATTACATATTAGAATTTGGTAGCAAACAAAAGCAGCCCCTTTTTTTCTTCAAGAAGTTATTAAGTACATTAATCAAACTGTCATACTTGTATTTAATCCAACAGATGACAGAACTGCCAAATACCTTAATTTGATGGCTTCCTTTTTTCCTTTAAAAAAGCTCTTGGAGCCTATCTGTGTTTCACAGCCTGTACTAATTGTATTTTATTTAAATTGTTTCTCTTCAGTCAACCAAACATATTTGATTTGTGAGTATCTGTAAAGCAAATTGTTTAAGGAAAATGTCTGGCTAGGCTCTTCTGCAGTTCCCAGAATCCCTTGCATGATTCAGGCCAGCTGAACCATTTCAATGGAAATATATGCTCAGTCAACACTTGAAAAAGATTAATTGTGGGCCTTTTTAACAGCTTTGTCTTTTGTCCGCCTTTCAAGGCATTATTGTAAATATTATGTCAAGAGATGCAAACTTTAGTAGTCTGAAGGCTTCACTCAAATCAAACTTAAATGTAACATTAATGATTAGCGAGAAATCCTGGGGAAGACTCTTGACTTAATGTTTGGGTCTTCTGGGCATGTCAGGATAGCCTTCAAGTGGCTGTTTTACAGCTTCAAGGAGCAGAGACAGATACATCAAATGACCTACACTCGGTCCAAGTAAACAGCAGAAAATTGTTTTTGTACTATAGAAACTAGCTACACAATTGCTTTACTTGGTAAATATCTGGTGATTTTTTTTTAGCTGCTTGCTAGAGAATATTTTCATTGTTTTAGTTTTTTAATAGATTAAATTTGTCTAAATTGATAGACTATATTAATACAACTATATACTGCATACAGTATATATAATAATCACATATGGGAATTTAGTTCTTTTCTTCATGGATCTGAGTTGCATACAGGATTTATTTCTATTTTGTATTTCAGGCAGAAGGTTCCAGACTTCAGAAAGAACTCCGAGGATATTTAGCTGCAATCAAAGGTAATTGCAATGAAAATGACACATTTTAGACCTTTGCTTCAAAATTTAATTAGCTGTTTGTGAAGCTTGTGAAGTTGCTTTTTCCAGGCGTCACCAATGACCTGTCAAGCCACTGAGACAAATAGAAGAATGAGACTGCTAGTCCACATGAGATACAAGAATCAGCTCAGTGAGAAAGGTCATTATTGTTACTAAACTGTAGCAGTGTCCTCAAATACCCACATATAAATACTTCCTAATGGGAAGATCCCTGACTTTCTAATTTTGCACTTAGCAGCATCAGTTAAATCACACATTTAACTGCTTGTTGGATAAAATATAACCAGCTACTGCATTGGCATTATTCAGAAATATATAAAAAAATATTCATTCCCTTGAACTTTCCCCAAGTGTCGGTTAAGATGAAGAGCATAATTTTCATCGGTCCAGTGGATAGATATATTTAATTTACAAAAGAGCTTGTGGAGATTCTTCTTTGCCAAGTGGACAGGGCAGGAAACAACAAAGTTCAGATAGACTTCTGCCTGAAAACTAGAAGCATTCAGTCACCTGGCTGTTGTGGGTCTTCCGGGCTGTGTGGCCGTGTTCTGGAAGTTGTGGTTCCTAACGTTTCGCCAGCATCTGTGGCCAGCATCTTCAGAGGGCAGGAGCACAGATAGAAGCAAAATCTCTGTGCCCAGGTAGAGTGGCAATGTTCTATTTATAGAGCTAAATTATAGGAGATTAGGTGGGGTTTTTTGTTGTGTTGAAATGTTAACGGGTGGCTGATGAGCGTGATTAGCATGTTGATTGTGAGAAGTATTCCCATGTCCTGGTGGTTGGACTGAGTTCGTTGACCTTTTGCAGGCTGTGTTTTTCAGGACTGGTAGCCAGGTTTTGCTAATTTTTAAACTTTCTTCTTTTTTATTGTAACTGTGCTGGTGTTTGTGAATTTCAATGGCTTCTCTGTATAATCTGGTGTAGTGGCTTTTGGTGTTGTCCAGTATTTCTGTGTTTTCAAATAGGATTTTGTGTCCCGTTTGCTTGAGAGCATGTTCAGCTACTGAAGATTTTTCCGGTTGCTGTAGTCTGCAGTGTCTTTCGTGTTCTTTTATCCTGGTGTGAATGCTTCGTTTTGTGGTTCCGATGTATACTTGTCCACAGCTGCATGGTATGCGGTATACTCCTGCAGCGGTGCGGGGGTCCCTTTTGTCTTTTGCTGATTTTAGCATTTGTTGTATTTTTCTGGTGGGTCTGAAGACTGTTTGAAAGTTGTGTTTTTCCATCAGTTTTCCCATGCGGTCAGTGACTCCTTTGATGTAGGGCAGGAATACTTTGTTTGTGGTGGGCTGTTTTTCTTCAGTTGGATGTTGTTTTCTTGGTTTGATGGCTCTTTTTATTTCATTCTTGGAATAGCCATTTGCCTGTAGGACCCAATTCAGATGGTTAAGTTCATTGTTGAGAAATTGGGTTTCACAGTTTCGATTAGCACGATCCACCAAGGTTTTGATCATGCCTCTCTTTTGTCGTGGGTGGTGATTGGAATTTTTGTGTAGATATCGGTCCGTATGGGTGGGTTTTCTGTATACTTTGTGTCCTAGTTTGAGGTCCGGATTGCGTATGACCAGCGTATCTAAAAAATGGAAGTTTGCCATCAGTTTCTTTTTCCATAGTGAATTGTATATTGGGGTGGATGCCGTTTAGGTGGTCCAGAAATTTCTCCAGTTCTTCTTCAGTATGACTCCAAATTGCAAAGGTGTCATCCACGAACCGGAACCAGACTGTTGGTGTAATGGGTGCCGATTCCAAAGCCTGTTTTTCAAAGTGTTCCATGTAAAAGTTTGCTATGACTGGGCTCAGGGGGCTTCCCATGGCAACGCCATCCATCTGTTTGTAGAACTCATTCTCCCATTGAAAGTAACTAGTTTTTAGGCAGTGTTGAAATAAAGCTATAATGTCTTCTGGGAAGATTTGCTTGATGAGTGCCAGGGTGTCCCTTACTGGCACCTTGGTAAACAGGGAGACCACGTCAAAGCTGACCAGTTTGTCCGTGTGGTTGAGTTTTAGGGTGCTGATTTTGTTGATGAAGTGTCCTGAGTCTTTGATGTGGGATGGAGTCTGTCCGATGTGGGTCTGTAAAAGGGTTGCCAAATGTTTGGATAATTCATATGTCGGGGAGCCAATGGCACTTACAATGGGTCTGAGTGGGATCGAGTCTTTGTGGATTTTGGGGAGTCCGTATAGTCTAGGTGAGAGAGCTTCTGTCTTGCAAATACGTTGTAGTACGTTGGGATGCAGGGAGGAGCTCTTTATCAGTGTGTTGGTTTGCTTCATGATTTTGCTAGTTGGATCCCGTCTTATTGTTCTGTATGTGGTGGGGTCTAGTAATTCTCTGATTTTGTCTTTGTATTCATCTATGTTCATAATTACCGTGGCATTGCCTTTGTCCGCTGGAAGGATGATGATGTCTGGGTCCGAATTGAGGGTCTCTATGGCGTTTCTCTCCTTCTTAGTAATGTTGCTGGTGGGGGGCTTTGCTTTCCTTAGGATTCTTGCCACTTCACCCCTTATTTCTTCTGCTTCTTCCTCTGGATGTTGGTGAATGGCTGATTCCACATTGGCAATGATATCTTCCACTGGAATTCTGGTGGGTGTAATTGCAAAGTTTCCTCCTTTGCTTAGGATGGAGGTTTCTTCAGGAGAGAGCAGGCGTTCTGTCAAATTGATGACAATGCGTGAAGTATCCAGTGCCGGTTTTGGTTGACCAGTCCTGAAAAACACAGCCTGCAAAAGGTCAACGAACTCAGTCCAACCACCAGGACATGGGAATACTTCTCACAATCAACATGCTAATCACGCTCATCAGCCACCCGTTAACATTTCAACACAACAAAAAACCCCACCTAATCTCCTATAATTTAGCTCTATAAATAGAACATTGCCACTCTACCTGGGCACAGAGATTTTGCTTCTATCTGTGCTCCTGCCCTCTGAAGATGCTGGCCACAGATGCTGGCGAAACGTTAGGAACCACAACTTCCAGAACACGGCCACACAGACCGGAAGACCCACAACAGCCATTGAACTCCGGCCGTGAAAGCCTTCGACAATACATTCAGTCACCTATTTGTTACAAATATGACATCTGACCATAACATCCCATAAAGATGGAACTCTACTGAATGTGCAGTTATTTGCAAGGGATAGGCCACTTGTACCCTCCAGAAATTGACCTACAGTTCCCACAATCCCTTATCGTTTTCCATGGGCCATGCTGGGTGGGCCTGGTGGGATTTAACAGTATGAAAGCTCTGGAGGATAGCAGGTTGCCTACCTTTGTGCTTCCTCTTGGATCTTTTTTCCTCTTTTTCAAGTTTACAGATGATGTAATTGCATTCAAGGCCACATTTTCTGGGAGCTGTGTAAGGCCATGATTTGGTAACATCACAATCAAACACAAGGTAGCTTTCTCACTATCCCAATTCTATTTCAGGTTAAAACAAGCTAAATCATATCAGAAAAGTACAGAGTTGGTTTAGCATGGCCAGCATTGACACAAACCGGTCTATATGACCCATCTGCAAGAACTGAACTATTTGAGATAGCTGTGGTGGCTCTAAGATGAGCTCCCCTTTTATATTCTTCCTAAGCTAATATTTACTTAATAGTTTATATCAAATGCAAATAACCTGAGCTAACATTCTCTTCTATTCCAAATTATAAAATATACATCCGTACCTGTTCTGTTCGGACTTTGACCACCAGAACTTTTTAATAAAATTGTTTTATTAATTTGTTTTAATTAATTGTTTTATAAAATTGTTTTATTAATGAAAACTATTTACAAATTGTAGTCCAATAATACAATTGGAGAATACTGGATCAATTGGTGCACTTGAATATAGGCAGCTATGCGATAGCACAGCTAAGTTCAGCAGCAAGTGCCAAAAGTTCTGGATAAGTTGGTTAGGAGACTTGAGGTAGACTTGGCTTCTGATTGAAGCTGACAAGGCTAGACTGGTTCTTCTGGACTGGAACAGCAGGTAAGCTGGACTGGTTCCCCTGGAACTCTGGACTGGACTACAGGATACACTGGACTGGTTCCTCTGGGATTCTGGACTGGAACTGCAAGATACACTGGACTGGATCCTCTGGAACTCTGGACTGGAACTGCAGGATAAGCTGGGCTGGTTCTTCTGGGACTCTGGACTGGATCCTCTGGAACTCTGGACTGGAACTGCAGGATATACTGGACTGGTTCCTCTGGGATAGTGGACTGAAACTGCAATGCAGACTGGGCTGGCTCCTCTGTAATCCTGGACTGGAATCACAAGACAGGCCGAGCTGGTTCCTCTGAAGTACTGGATTGGGATTGCAATGCAGACAGGACTGGTTCTTCCGGGGCACTGGACTGGAGCTTCAAGGCAGACTGGACTAGAACCTCTGGGACACTGGACTGGAACTGCAATGCAGACTGGACTGGTTCCTCTGGGATACTGGACTGGAACCTCAAGGCAAACTGGGCTGGAACCTCTGGGACACTGGACTGGAGCCTCAAGGCAGACTGGAATATTTAAGCTTAGTTGTAGCTCTGGCTCTGTTTTGCTGTAACCTTTTTCTTATATATTTAATGCTTCTTTTATTATTTTATTATTTCATTTTATTGTTTAATGTTATTATATTCTATTGTATTTTATTGCATTCTTATGTTATGACCTGTGGTTACAACAATAAACTTTACTATTACTAACTGCAATGCAGACTGGACTGGTTCCTCTGGGATACTGGACTGGAACCTCAAGGCAGACTGGACTGGAACCGCTACAAACGGAATGGAAGCTGCAAGGCAAACTAAATCACCCCCACTAGGTAACACTGCCTGTATGCCAGGCAGGACTGGGTACAGTGGGCTTGGCAGCTCTCCAAGGACAGAATGGGGCGACCCAAAATCGACACGACGAACCGCAGAAGGCTGAGCAAGGTACTTAGCTGTATTGGCCAGGCAATGCCCCGGCAAGACTAGCGAATGCTGCGAAGCTGAAGACGCCAGCTGACAATTGCCCGAAGGGACTGAAGCCTTTCTGCTAGGATTCTCCGAGAAGCTGCTTGCTAACGTTCCAAACCCTCTTGATGATGAAGCAAGCTGAGCTTATTTTGTGGCTGGGGTAGATTCAGAAATTAGAAGAGGCTCTGGCTCTGATTCCGCAGGAAGAGGCTTCTCCGACGATTCCGGCTGAGCTCTCTCTGAAGTTGCTGTATAGTGAGTAGAACAGTTGTCCCCAGCGACTGGGTGCTTGCTCTTGCTCTCTTTTATCCTGCTCTTGGCCCGCCTTCTCTCTTCAGGAGCCAATTGGAGCTCCCGCTGCTGGGCGCGCTTTTCTGCCCGCCTTTGTCTTGCGCTGATTGGTGCTGAACAAGGAAGTGAGTCTGGAGCACCAATCAGCTGCTCAGGATTTTCCCGCACTGTCAGGTCATCTCCAGGTTCGTTGCTCCACACCTGATTCTTTGGCGTCCGTGAGTCTGGCATCCGCCCATCACAAGATCAATCACGGGTGTTGCACTTTTGAACCTGCACCTGTTCATCACGAGATCGGGATCGTTGCAGCCTAGGGTAAGTTTCATTTCTTCCTTGGGTTTCGTTTTCTTCTTCCTCAGTCTCAGTGTCACACTGGACTCTGACAGTACCCTTACTTCACAGAGAGCTATCCCCTCTTTGAAGAAAACATAGAGAATATTTACCGATTTTTTGATACCTTGGTTACATTTATAGATGCATGAAGCCATCCCAGATAAATGGGTGGAGTACCAGTCCCTCCACCAAAAGTTGTTGCATAATTTGTTTTTTTATCACATTTCTGTACTTCCACAAGCTGAGATACTCTGAACTGTAATATTAAACAAATCAGAAGGGGTTAATTGATAAATACACAGGGAATAATCACATAATAATAATAATAATAATAATAATAATAATAATAATAATAATCACATAATAATCTTTTTACCCACTTGTATCCAAAACATCATGCATGGTTGACCATCGGCCTCCCAAAGGTTACACTTTCTGCTCTATAAGAAGGTCTAACCAGCACAAGTCTGGTGTAAAGTTACAGAATCACAAGGAGGAGGGACTTGAGATCAGCCATGAACAGCCAGCAGATTGAGTAGGCAAATAGGTGACATACTTACCATCACAGATTTCCTGGGACTAGTTTTTTTCAAAAACTCTGATTCCACAGCAAAACTCTGCCTATAAATATCATAGGCCCCAAAGAGCTGAAATGGAGAAACTTATGTTGAAAAGGTTCTTGCTGTTCCTCAGTGTGGGATAGGGTTGGTTTGCTTTTCTTTACTTTTTTTTTTGCCTCCCATTAGGGTTTTTTTCTGGCATGCTGTCTTAATGCCCATTTTCTTAACAAAGGATTTATCTTCCTTCCCTTTTTAGAAACATGATCTTCTTTCAGCTAATTACAGGTAAAGCAACCTAATATGGGTTGCATTTAATCTGCAGTTTACATTCCTTCCAGGAACCATGGAGTTTATTACTCACTTCACAATGGCTGGAAGCCCAGCAGAATTTAATAAGTGAGCCTAGCTTTTATATATATATATATAAACATGAGGCAAAAGTTACAAAAGTGTTTGTCCTGATTATACTTTGTTTACATATTATAATCAGTGGTCAGAAATAGGAGAAGTGGAATGGAAGGACATTTTTATCTTTATTTGTCTTTTCCCCCCAGAAATTACCTCAGTACTATATCTGATTCTGTCTGTATTAAAAGGTAAAGGTTCCCCCTGCACATTTGTGCAGTCGTGTCCGACTCTAGGGGCCGGTGCTCATCTCCGTTTGTTAGCCGAAGAGCCAGCGCTGTCCGAAGACGCTTCCGCGGTCATGTGGCCGGCATGACACACGCGGAACGCTGTTACCATCCCACCGAAGTGGTACCTATTCATCTACTTGCATTTGCATGCTTTCGAATTGCTAGGTTGGCAAGAGCTGGGGCTAGTGCGGGAGCTCACTCCGTCACGCGGGGCTAGGGATTCGAACCTCCGAACTTGCGATCTTCCGACCGACAAGCCTGGCGTCTTACCCGCTGAGCCACCACGCCCCATGTGTTAAATCTGTCTGTATTGGTTAATTATTATTCAAGAGAGGGCAATCCTAATATCCTTTTACACTGGAAAAATCCTCATTTGAACCCAGTTGGATTCACATCTGAATAGGCAGGTATAAAATCGCACTGTGCCAATAGCAGCTTATTCAAATATTCTAAAAAAAGAAAAAGGTACCTCCATAAATGGTTTGTACTGGCCAGGGAAAAAAGGGGTGGTGATGGAAGCAAAGCTTGCACTGTGAAAGGCACATTGAAATCCTTCTTTGTGATTCTGAAATGCTGGCAGGTACAATATGTGATTACAAATGCCCGCTCTATGATATTATGGTGGTCATGTCTGCCTTGAGTTGGGCTTAACTCTTGTGCTGGTAGCAACAATATGGAAGTGGTTGGCCACTGCCGTTGTTCTTGTTGTTATTTAATGTTTGGTCTAGCCTACAGCCCTGGCATTTCTTGGTGATCTCTCATCAGGTCCAACCCTGGTTAACTTTTTTGAGATGAGCCAAAGTCAGCCAGATGTTACCTTTATAGACTTGAGAAAGCAAACTATAAAAAAAATTGGTGGGGTATGGAGTGAAAGAAAAGAATGGAATTGGTTTTAGAAAGGCAGGGAGAGAGGTTTAGAAGAGAGAGGCTGCTGAAGGAGAAGCTCAAGGAGTGAAGAGTAGCAGATGAGCAGAAAATCAAGAGGAGCATTAGAGTGGCAAAAATGTTTGAAAAAATGATCCTTCAAATGAGGATCCTTCTCATCCTTCTGAAACAACAGATTAAAGGAACTATGAAAATGACCCTATTTTTCATACTGTATGACAATTGTTCTATAATAAACTGTGGCTTAGAATTTGATTATTTCTGCTTGGTCTGCATCACTGAAAATCTAGCTCCACTCTATTTCTATTCCGTAAGAGCCATTTTTCATCAAGTGCCCTATGAAAGAAAACAGGTAGGTCTGAGCTGGCTGTTTTCAACTGATATTTTATGCTACTGTAAATGACAGCAAACAGCAGAGTTGTTGCTTTGACCTACTTCCCTTTGTCCATCCATTCCGTGTAACTACTGTAGATCAGAAGTCTCTCTGCCTGACGGGGTCCAGACAAATTTGGGGTCAGCAGAAAATATGCCAAAGGAAAAAGAAAAAAAAATACTATGGAAATAAATGTTCTGCCAAGCATAACTCCATTTACATTGGCAATATAGCTAAGACAGAACAGATAATAAGAAGTGATTACAGTTTTATATAAAAAATACAAATCAAACTCATTCATTTTTTAGTATTCACATTTGTTATTGATATATTGATCACTACTGATTTTTGTATCCATTCTATTATTTTTGAACTAATGTTTAAAATAATGAATTTTAATAAAAGCCTGTTCCTTGGCCTTATTTACATGTTTATCGACTTCAGAGATGACACTGATGAAGGCAGATCAAATGGTAATCTAACTATGAGATAATAGATGTCAACAAAAGACTCTTTGTGCTCAAAAATTCTAGGCATGCAAGATGCTTCAAAAAAGCTTACCGAGTCTCTTCATGAAGTGTATGAACCTGACTGGTATGGCCGGGAAGATGTAAAAATTGTTGGTGAGGTAAGAATTTATTTTATTTGTTGAAGAAATTGTGGATTTGGACTTAATTGTGCTTAGAATAGACACACTGACATTCATGAGATAGGTAGACAATGACTAACTTAAATCTCATTAATTTCAGTGAGTCTGCTCAGACCAAACATTCATTTATGTAACATTCATGTAACAAGGAATGCAAGGTATCTAAGAAAAATATAAAACCAAATGATAAAGCACCAGACAACAAATTATTGGTTAATACAATCATATTTGCTTTCTACTAGTCCCAACCTTGAATCCTCTGAAAGAAGAGTTTTAACCAGTGTCTAAAACTGAGCATTTACTTACTTACTTACTTACTTACTTACTTACTTACTTACTTACTTACATGCCATGGGCATGGAGAGGCCACTCAGGCGCAATCTGGTCCAAAGCTTGCAAGGCCTGCTGGACGGCAAAAACTTGGTGGAGAGCCAGACCTTGTCTCCCACTGCAATCGGATGCCCTTCTTGCCTATGTGCATCTGCATTCCTTTTATAGGCTGCTTTCGCCATGTCAAGCTGCTCCTTTAACAGCTGATGGGCCGCCTGCCTTTCTGCCAGGAAATCAGTGGCTGCAGGGACAGCTGTTTGTTGGGAGGAGAGAGGCAATACTCTTGGGTTAAAGCCATAGAGTGCCTGGAAAGGGGACATCTTGGTCGAGGAATGCCCTGAATTGTTGTAAGCAAATTCTGCCATGGGGAGCAGGTCTGGCCAATTGTCCTGGCGATAGTTAATGTAACATCTGAGATATTGCTGCAATAATTGGTTAGTTTTCTCAGCTTCTCCATTAGAAGCCGGATGGCTTGCAGAGGATAAGTGTATTTTGACCCCCAATGTCTGAAAAAGCGCCCCCCAGAACCTGGAAGTAAATTGCGAACCCCGGTCTGAGATCAAGTGGTTAACCATGCCTCTATACCGGAAGACATTGTCCAAAAAGAGCTGTGCTGTAGCTTGTGCCGTTGGGAGGCCTTTGCAGGGAATAAAATGTGCCATCTTTGTAAAACAGTCCATCACCACCAGAATGGAAGTGAAGGCTTGTGCCTGTGGCAAGTCAGTGATAAAATCCATGGAGATAGTGTCCCAAGGCTGGGGGGGGGCATGGGAAGGGGTTGCAAAAGGCCTGCCGGTTTTCCTGCAACGGTTTTAGCGTGTCTACATGTGTGGCAAGAGGCCACGTAAGTCTTAATGTGTGCCGCCATCTTGGGCCACCAGTAATCTCTGAGCGTTCTGTGCAGCGTTTTGAAACCCCCCCGTGCCCTGCTGTTGGGCTATCATGACATATCTGTAGGACCTCTTCCCTCAGGGTAATGGGAACATAAAGCCACCCGCTATGCCAAAGGGTCCCCGCCTCTACTGTGAATGGGGACGGTGTTCCATGCTGGGCCCCCTGGAGGTCATCCAGCCTAGCCCTTGCATAGGGGTCTTGTTGCTGCTGAGCCTTGATTCGTGCAAGGAGATCGTCCGCTTGCCTGATGGCTGCTAAGATCTCTGCTTGGTCCCTTTCGGGAGGTCTCTCAAAATTTTGAGGCTGCAAAATTGTGGCTTGAGTGGCCTGGCCGGGGTCTGCAATGTCCTGTGGCTGCCTGGACAAGGCGTCAGCCAGTTTATTCTGCTTGCCGGGTAAGTACGAGATTACAAAATCGAAACGTGAAAAAAATTGACTCCATCTGACCTGGCGGGGGGTGATTGATCCGGACTTTTGCAAAAGTTCCAAGTTTTTGTGGTCTGTGGAAACCTTGACTGGAAATGTAGCCTCTTCTAACCAATGTCTCCACTCTTGAAAGGCTGACTTTATAGCAAGTAATTCTTTATTGAAGACATCGTAATTCCTCTCTGCTGGTGAAAGCGTGCGAGTGAAATAGGCACAAGGAAACAAGTCCTCCCCTTTTGGGTCCGCCGCTTGGAGCAGAATGGCGGCGATCGCCAAGTTAGAAGCATCTGTATGGACAAAGAATTGTCTTTGTGGATCCAGATGCCTCAGGAGAGGAGGGGAGGCAAACAGCTGCTTAAACTCTTGGAAGGCAGCCTGTTGTTGCTCACCCCAGCAAAAGCGTGTGCCTTTCTGAGGAGCTGAGTAAGGGGTCATGCCCCTTACTCAGCTCCTGCTAAAAGCTGAGTAAGGGGTCATGCCCTCTCTGCATAGCCGTTAATGAATTTGTGAAATAAATTTGCATACCCGAGGAATTGTTGTACCTCCTTGACATTGCGGGGAGGTTTCCAAGATAGAATTGCTTGGACCTTTGCAGGATCCATGGCTATGCCTTCTGTGGAAATCCTGTAGCCCAGATAGTCCAATTGAGTTAAATCAAAGGCACACTTGTCTAGCTTGGCGAAAAGTTTGTTCTCCCTCAGCCTCTGCAGAACATTGCGTACATGAGTTATGTGAGACGTGGGGTCATCAGAAAATATCAGAATGTCATCAAGGTAAATGACTACATACTTATCTAACAAATCTGAAAAAATGTGGTTCATAAATCTGGAAAATACAGCCCCACAATTACTTAGTCCGAAAGGCATGACCAAATATTCAAATTTACCATACCTTTTATCGAAGGCTGTGAGGTATTCATGCCCCTCCTTCATTCTGATTAAATTGTAGGCATTCCTGAGGTCTAACTTGGTAAAAATGCGTGCCTTTTGTTGGCAATTTAGCAAATCCGATATAAGGGGAAGTGGGTAGTGGTCCCTAACGGTAACTGCGTTGAGTGCGCTGTAGTCATGCACCGTGCGCATGGGAGCCCCTTTTCCACCAGCCTGAGCCGAAGGAGTGAAGGGGTCTGGCTTCTTTGGGACGAAGAAGGTGGGGGCAGATGCTGGCGATTTTGATGGTCGAATGAATCCTTTCTTGAGGTTGATATCCACATACTCCTTCAGGGTAGCTAGCTCCTTTGGTGACATAGCATAATGCTTTGCCACTGGAATCTTGGCTCCGGGCTTTAGGTCCACCGTGCAGTCGAAAGGTCTATGGGGTGGCATCGCTGTGGCCTCCTGTTCGCTAAAAATGTCTGCATAGTCCCCATACTTTGTCGGTAGGTGAGCCCCCCCTGCTTCCAAGGTTGCAACTGTCGCTGGGGAGCGGGTGGTTGCCTGTAATTTGTGGTGCAGACAGTCCTGAGCAGGGAAAGAAACCACCCCGGTCATCCAGTCCAAATCGGGGTTATGAAGTTTTAACCACGGAGTGCCCAGGATGATAGGAACTTGCAATGAGGCTGTGACATAAAGTTGAATCCACTCGGTGTGATCTGCGATAGAGAGTTGTATCGGCTGCGTGCAGTGTGTGACTGGACCTGCTTTGAGAGGTTGCCCGTCGATGGTTTCGACCTGTATGGGGCTTGGTAAGGCAATTGTTGGAACCTGAAACTTTTCCACTGCTTCCACATCTATAAAATTTGTCGTTGCACCGGAGTCGATCATCAATTCTACAGGTAATGGTTGCTTGGAATCTGTTGTCAGCGTGGCTGGAACAAGGTAAAAATTTTGGCTGAAATCTGCAGACTGAGTCCTTCTTAATTGTTGAATGGCCTCCCTGCGGGGCTCTGGCGAGGGGGGCCGGTGGAGTTTAACTGCTGGGAAGATGAAGCTGGAATTTGTGCCTGCTCTGTCTCCTGGGCTGTAAATCTTACCGGAGCTGCTTGGCGTCTGGCCGGGCAAGCCCTTGCTATGTGTCCTGGCCCCCCGCAATAGAAACAAAGTGCATTCTCCCTTCTTCTTTGCCGCTCGGCTTCATAAACCAACCTTCGTGAGGCCCCAATTTGCATAGGTTCCTCTGCGCCCAGAGAAACAGCCGTATTAGGGAAGGTTGCAAAACCTGGAAACGCCGGCCGGGTTCCTGCCCTGCCTCTCCCTGGCCGGAGCTGCCTTAACTCCTCCAGCCGAGCATCTATGACCACTGCCAACTGATATAAGTCTTCCAATGTAGCTGGCGTGCCCTGACGCACTAATTCCGTTTTAATCTCTTCATCAAGTCCTTGTTTAAATTGATCCTTCAATGCCACCTCATTCCAACCCAAGTCTCCTGCTAGCAGTTTGAAATCTGCGATGTATGCTCCTACCCTCCTGTTCCCTTGTCGGAGCCGTCGGATCTCTCGGCTAGCAGTGACTTCTCTGATTGGGTCATCAAAATGGGCTCTGAAACGGGCCATAAAATCCTGGTAGTTGTCTAGAATTGGGTCGTTGGCTTCCACCATAGGGATGGACCATTTGGCAGCTGAGCCTTTCAGCAAACTTAAAATGAAGGTGACTCTGGACCTTTCCGTCGGGAACTCAGCTGGTCGGCTGTTGAAAAACATGGTGCACTGGGCAACGAAGGTCCTGAGCTGCGCTGTCTCTCCCCCAAATTTCTCTGGCAAACACCCTGGGGACCGCAGAACAACTGGTGGGGGTGCTGCTGCTGGGGCCGGCTGCTGGACGACTGGAGCTGGTTGTTGCATTTGTTGTAGCATAGCTGCTTGCAAATTGTTAATCTGGTTGTCGACTTGCTGTTGGTGTTGTGTTAATGCTGCAGTGAGCTGTATTATTGCCTGCTGAAGTTCTTGTGTCTGAGAAGCCATTCTCCTGGTTTTGTCTTTCCTCCCTCTTCCGATGGGAGTTGTGGTTTAGCAGGATTGATGTTGTGTGTAGGTGCAGAAATAACACGCCGAGGCTTGGAATCTAGTCTCTAGTGTTTATTGCTTCCTACATACAGAATCCTGCTAAACTGATAGGGCTCGAAGAATCCCAGAGACATGAGTCCAATCTAGGGTGGAGCTTTCCGGAGGTGTTTGGGAAATACGGCCAGGCCCTCCGAGCTTCATGCTCGCTTCCCTCCCGTGAGTAGGCTCCCCCCACCGCTCTCCTGTGTCTCCCTGACACAGCCTCCCTGAACTGGCTTAATCAATTGAACTGGCTTCCTGCAGGACAGAAAGTTCCTAGAAGCTGATACTGAAAAAGCCCAATTTATTATTGTGCCTCAACCAATTTTGGGTAAGGAGACACAATTCAGAGCCATAAAATGACTCAAGCAACTGGGGATATTATTCCTGAAGACCATCTGATCCTTCGTCTTTTTGGTGGTTTTGGTTGAAAATAACAGCATGAGTTAGGCTTGTAGATCAATCTGGTGCCACTGAAGATGTCACATTATTTGAATTATGGTCCATACAACCCATTTTTTCCAGTAGCTGCATTTCTCTACTCCACAAGTGGCAGTTCTACATCAAACTCGTTCCAGTAATATGATATGCTTAGATCAGGGCTTTCCAAAGTTTTCCCGCGGCGACACACCAACCGCCGTTGGTGTGTCGCCGCGAGAAAACCCGGAAGTGCCGCCGTTGCGGCAGCACGCAAAAACCCGGAAGCGCTGCTGCCACTTTTGGTTTTTGCGTGCCGCCGTTGGTGTGTCGCCGCCGGAAAACCCGGAAGCGCTGATGATGATCAGCGCTTCCGGGTTGTGTGGTGACACACCAGACTGTGTGTGGCGACACACTTTTGTGTCGCGACACACAGTTTGGAAAGCTCTGGCTTAGATAGTAGTGTATAGATTCATCCACCCCCTTCTTTAGAAGAAGAAGGCATTTCATAGCTGTGGTCCCCTTCTTTCATTTGGGATTTGAAATATACTATCTTCTTAGATGTTGTTATACAGGATAAACAGGAAACATCATGTTGAAGATGCTTGGAGGTGATAAAATATGTGAGGAGGAATATAGCTAACACTAGGACAGCCCTAATAGGTTTTGCTTGGGACAGGTTATGTTTTACATTTGCATTGGCTAATAAGATGTAGTATAATTCCATCTATACTACTATAAAGTAGCATAGCAACCTTAGGAACCTATGATATAATCTTATATGAAATCATCCCATTACTGTTATTAGCTATCCACAATCTCAAGTAGTTTGTTTTCCAGCATGTCTGCCTAACACTGTCTGACTGGAGATGCTACAAACTGAAGTCGGGGCCTCTTGCATGCAAAACATATGTTGTATGTCTAAGCCATGTACTGTATGTTCACAACAATATCATTTGTTCTAATGGCATCTTTGTTCTTATTCATAACTCAGGATTGTCTAGGAATAAAATTGGTGGCTTTATGATCTTTTTTCTCTTCATTTTTTGTCAATCCACTTAAAGCCAAGCTAAGTAGATAGAACAAATGAAACCTGCAACAAAATGTTGCAGTGTGCTTCTGTGCAAGTGTTCCCACCAGCCAGTCACACAGTCATCACTGGGCTTCTTTTAGATCTTGCTCCTATATCTCCAAAACAGGTTTCCCCTTTCAAACCTGTTCTGTATTTCTTGAAATCTTGAAATTTCCATGAATCTTTTTTCTTGTACTGAGTAACAGTAATCCCATTTTGGCTACATAATGATCTGTATTCAGACAAGAAGCTCACTATTGGTATGTAAGTGGGGGTGAACAGAGGGAAAAAAAGACATTATTGTTTGGGTTTCTAATGCTTTGGCTTATTTATGGGCTTAGCAATTATAGGGCATTGTGCCAAAGTTTTCAAGGCAAAAGTGGATTTGGGGGGGGAAGATTTGAGGGGAGGTAAAAGAATTGGCATCATAGAAGTATTGTCATATTCTCCCTTCCAAAGGGAGTGGCTAAAAGGAAGGAGGTACGGATATTTTCAGGAAGCGGCAGACCTCCCAGTAGCTAAGCATGGTGAGGCTGGGGGAGCAAAGCCACGGGCAGGTCCTGGGACACGGGGGCAGAGGAGGAAGACTGGGGAGGGGTGTGCAAAGCTACCTGAAGGTTGTGCTGGATTCAAGGACCCAAATAAGCGTAGTGATATAAGGAGGGACACTGCATAATCAAAGTGAGGAGAGGAGAATTACTGTATTTTGACAGCTGATAGACAGAGAAGAAGGGGACTGAAATGAGACAATATCAGACAAAAGAGGAGAAAAATGCAGTAGCTGAGTAGAGAAGCAACTTGGGTGTAAACTATCGTTTTTGCCAAAAATACAGAAAGCAAAAAACCATACTTCTGTATTTATGAAGGCCACATGACTAGTTGAAAGACTGAATTTGGGAACTAAGGTGAAACAGATGAATATTTTTTTAAAAAAAAATGTTTTGAAAAAAGAAGAAGAATGACAGTAGGGTGTGAAATGCAACTAAGGATATTCCATAAGAAGAGCAGATTTTTCAGGTTTTAAGCATTCTGTAGACACTTGGTATTATATGGCTTGAGTCAAGTGACCTTGATGTTTGTCTCAGGAAATGTTCCTCATTAATTCAGGAAAAGACATTCAGCCCTGCTGATTTATAGGAAACTTCCAAGATTTTGATTTATCTAAAACTAATCTCTAAATTGATGACAAAGTGTATTCTGATCTAGTAGCCCTTGTCACTCTGAGCACTGCTGTGATTAAACATGGTGGTACTAAAAGCAGAATTTATTTCCTCAACAGCAGTTAATAGAGTGTAATAATTACTCATAATCCACATTCAATGTTTATGTATTTCAAATATGAACTTTATGGCATTCACCAGATGCTTTGCCTACAATATAAACAGCTTCTCAATTGCAGAAATATACTTCCAAGTACTTTTTGCATGGGGACAAGGAGGACGGGATCAGTACTGCCGTATTTCTTGTCTGCCTAGGACCTCTGGTTATTCTAGAGTACAGGGCATATCATAATCTTACCACAAGCTACTGTAGTGACCAAGAAGATAAACTAGGAATTATTCTGTTCACACCTTATTTAGTACAATTTATGACATTTTTATCCAGCCTTAATTCCAAGGAGCTCAAGATAGCATCATAGTTTATCCTTCAACCATTATTTCCACATTTTATCCTATTTTATTCTAGCTGTAGTAAGTGAAGCTAAAATGTGATTGGCTAGATTTTAGTTCAGTGTATTGTGTGAACTCAGGCAATTGGGTTAAATAGGGAAATTGTGGTTAAGGAAACCATGGTGCACAAACACAGCTCAAGCAGAGATTAGGCCCAAAGATGCAACACAAACTTCATGTCCGAGTAATAATTTGCACTTGTTTTCTTACTTTTAGTCTCATATTATAATGGAATCTTTCTTAACTTGGGGTTCTGAAGTGGGGAGCTATATGACTCATCGCCCCACACAGCTCAACTCCTGGTGGCTTACATGGTTACCTTCTTGCACTGGGAATATATGCCTGCACAGAGCCCATTGAAATCTTCTAGAGCAGGGCTGGAGTATTCTGGGAGTTGAAGTCCACACATCTTAAAATGGCTGAGGTTGAGGAACCCTGTTCTAGAGCATACCAATTTCTGGGCAGGAGCCTTGTAATGCAGCATGCATTACTAGGAACAGTATTAATCGCACTCTGCAACTGCCACAGTGATCGGATGTTCATTCTCTGAGCTTCATGTTGAATTCTTCCATTTATTTAGATTTTCTTCATTTTATTTCACTTATCTTCATACATGAATGCACAGCTTCTAGCCACAAAGGCCCTATTCTGCAGGTGCCAAATGGATGGACGGAATATTTGCTTTTTATGCCTTGGGGAAGGCCATGCATTAGACTCATGTAAACACTGCCAGGTGTTTACTAAATAGGTTTGATGCAATCACTCATCCCATTTGTGAGTCATTTTTTGGGAGCATATTTTTAAAACAGCAGAATCTGCAGCGATCACAGCTGATTCGCTTGCATCTGTTTCCAGTGGCCTTCCCTTGTCTCCAAAGTTGCCTGATGATCCTTGTATCTCATCTCCGCTAGTTCAAGATCTTCATCTGCTGGACATCTCCAGGCCTCTGCCACATTGCTATCAGCACCCGGCATATCGCTGAGTAAATGTCAAAGCTCTCTGAAAGGTCTGCCCCACTCTGTCCTGACTAGAGCAAAAGAGATAAGAGTGCTGCTATGGTCCTTCTGATATCTATCCATATCTCTGCAGGTATGCACCACTCTTCACAGTGGCTCACTATAGATTTGCTGATTTGAACCATCCACTCTCCTTCAGGTCCTCCCAGTCCTCAAGGCTTTATTTTGAAGGGAAAATCTGTGGTACGTCTCTGTTGAGACTTAAACTGTCCCTTCCTCTGTTTTATAAGAAATGGTATCAAGTTTAGTTTGGCACTTTACCATTGGGTCTAGCCAGGTTTATATCAGCTTTCTAATAGGTTCAGTTGTGAGGGTTTTCACAGGCATGAGGTATCATTCTACTACCAAGGATTGGTTAGAAGACCTGACACCTATTCCTTATTTCAATATACATTCCTTATCTAGTGCTAAAATGTCTTTTTCATTGGGCAGTTGCTGAGGACCATTTAATGCACCACAAGTTAAGATACATCCTAGAGGCAGCATGTTTTAATGTTCTGACAAATATAAAATGTCATTTTCTTTCAGCTTCACAATGTGTTTCTAATTTTGGAGTTCTTCAGGTGACAACCTCTTTAATTGGTCTTATTTTTACTGAAAAAAGAATTGATGCAACAATAATTAGTGAAACTTACTAGCTTTTAGGCATCCTCCAGTGTTCCTCTTGATGCTTGAACAAGTGACACTGGAGATAGACCCTGATCTCCATCAGAAAATAACGGGAGCGGATTTTTTCCAACTATAAATAATATACTCTAGGCAGCCATAACTGCTTGGTTTTGCACATGGCAAAGAATGGGTGTGGAAATTTATGAGCAATGTCCAAATATTTACCCCCTTTTTTTCACTGTCTTGACGTTAAGTTGAAGTAACATATGGTCAGTCCTAATGTGTGAAACATATTGCTGTTTTGAGGATGTTAGGGGCACTTATGTGGGAATAACTGTTATTAAAATTAAAATAACCAGAGTTTCTCTTTACATTTCCTACTTTGGGGTCCATAAAAATGCCTATTTGGGTCTGTGAGTGTTAATAGTTTTTTGTTTTTGATCTGTATTTTCAGTGTATTTCATCTTTCTCTACAGAAATGTGATGTGCTTTGGGAAGATTTTCACCAAAAGCTGGTAGATGGGTCACTGCTAACTCTGGATACATATTTGGGACAGTTTCCTGATATAAAGGTAGTATCATGCCTCTATGTGTCTTAGGCCAAATAGTTAGCAATAGAAACAGAAATATTCTATTTGGGAAGAAGACCATTTGAGACTTACACTTGCCAGCCACTATTCATGCATCATAATGCTCTGTAAAAGCTTTCTTCTAGCAGCTTAAATTCAATTACAAGAAGACAAACAAGGAGAGTTCTGTATCAACCCCCTTGGCTAGAAGAAGCTCCCTTTAGAAATTTACCTTCAACCTTAAAACGTTGATAAGATTGGGGTACTAGGTAGGATGGAGTCAAAGGACTTTTTTGCTTTGTTTTGTCTTCCCACAAGGTGTGACTAAGTTTTGAAATGCTTAAATAAGACTAGTAATGTGCCTGCTGTTTGCTCAATTCCTGTGACCCTTTTCCACTGAAAAGGGTGGAAAATTGCAACAGAGATTCTGCCCCACTCACACAGCAGTCTTACATTTCTGGACCCCGTGTACCAGTCCCAAGTGTGTCACATTTATCTCTTGAGTCAGATCAAAGTTGAAACCATCTGGGCTTCTTTATGGCATACTATAATCTGGTTTATATACAGTTTATCTCTTTGGGGACAGGGGGGTTGTGAATGGAAGATGCCTTATTTTAATATGTGGAAAGGTCCAAATAGCCATTTGCTGTGTGCTGGCTACACAATTTGTCTGGTTTATCGAATAATATTTTGCATAGTAGCTGTCTAGATTGACATCATGCTTTCCTGAAGAGTATTAATGGAACTAAAATAGATAATAGAAATGGGATTTGCTACATGTTTCTTGTGCTAGGATTACTTTGAATCTTTAGTTCGTTAACTAAATCCCTGTCAAAGCATTGTGTCAGCTATGGCAGTGCTGGGCAGTATGTTCTCCTAACATCTGGAATATTGCATATAGAATTTTATTTCACCGTCTTTTCTTTTAGCTATGTGGCTTCTAGATATACTCGCCAACCTGACTCAAGAGCACAGAGACTGGCCAATGAGTTTTGTGTTTAAAATCTTTGTTTGTTTTTTTAATCTGATAAGTAAAAGGTTGTCCGCCATATCAGCCCTTTGAGGTAGTCCAGACAAGCAGCACACCCAGGAGTACTAGCTCTATCTTTATTGCAAGGTTACATTAACAAAATCTTGCAAGTCTGAAAGTACATCTCTTCCCCCCTCCCCTTTACAGTCCAAGAAACTAGGGAGGGTCCCTTCTGAGATGTTTGCTATGCCCTCATTCCTTCTGTGGGCTCAGCTGCCTCTTATCTGACCATTGCCTGGTCTGTGGCTCTTCCTCCTGTCTCCCAAGGTCATTCCCACATACCATTACACCTACTGTAGCACTTCCATTGCTGAATTATCTTAAAACATTCCGCTGCTCTGTTTGAGTTTAATCTTTGGATTAAATGTTTAATCTTGAATATTCTGAATATTGTATTGTTTCTATTCTATTGTATATTTTATGTGTAATACTATTTTAATGCTTATAACAAATGAGTAAATGGCAATAACAATGCTACTTTTTAAGAGTAAAGTACCCTCTTGGTCAGCCTTTCTCAATCTTTTTACCCTGGAGGAACCCTTGAAATATTTTTCAGGCCTCAGGGAACCCCTGAGGCATGAAATATTCGTTTCATGCGTAGGCCTGTATACATGTACTAACAGTATTCTTAAACTGAAAATAAAGAATGAAACTTACCTCTTTAATGTGAAGTTGCCCGAATTTGAAATAACTTTTTTAATAAATCGTGAACTCCCAGGGAACCCCTAGTGACCTTTCGCGGAACCCTAGGGTTCCATGGAACCCTGGTTGAGAAACCCTGCTCTTGATTATTGTTGTTGATTGGTACACATTGCTGAAAATTAGGCCCAAATTAGGCTTTGGTGATGGTGTTATTTTTTTTTTATCTTTGGAGAACACTTCATATATTTTCAATAAAGCCTGAGGCAGCAAATTTTAAATTGCATATTAAATAAATCTGATATGAAATTTTAGAAATTCAATCTGGGGGAAACAAAGTTATGTGACATTTGAAACTGTGTTTTCTTTAGTCAAGAGTTTTTCAATTTGAAAAAAGCAATCTGTATGTCTGTTTAAAAATACTATTATTGTGGGCCTCCTATCATTTTATTCTCATAACAACAACTTTGAAAGGTAGATTAGGGAGTTAGAAAATGAGAGTTCAAGTGGCTGGATGACTAAAAGGGACTTGAATCTGGGTCTCCTTTGTTCCAGTCCAACATATACCACACTGGCTTAGTTTTTAAGTGATGAAAGAAAGTCAGAATATTTTTTTAAGGCAGAAAAGTTCTTTTCAGATACCTTGTATGCATTGTAATGTGATTTTTGACTTGGACATCACTGTTTACAGAATCGCATTGCAAAACGGAGCAGAAAGCTAGTAGACTATGACAGTGCAAGACATCATCTGGAAGCCTTGCAAAGTTCAAAAAGAAAAGATGAAGGGAGAATTTCCAAGGTGAGAGACAGAAAGAATTGTGACTACGTTATAATCCTTATAAGAGATGCAGGGTGTGAATGAAATTAATCTCTGCTAAGTGCTGCTAAGTTGTGTTTTACCATTTGCTTTGGCCACCTATATTGTGTGGGATGATTTTATTTATATGTTTGTTTGTTTGTTTGTTTATTGTTCAAATTTATATGACCGCCCATCTCCCCCAACGGGGGACTCTGGGAGGCTAGTGAGGTACGAACTGATGCTGGTGAGGTACGAACCAGCAGCTCCCATGCTAGAAAGAACCGTTGTGTTAGCATTGGGCAGGTGCTCGTCAAGGCCAAAAGACAAGTCCCGTATCTGTTGATCAGAAAGGAAGGAGGAAAAGTCTAGGATTAAACTTGGGAGTGCAGATGTATATATAGTTTAGCCACTGTACTGCTGATACAGTGTGTCTGGCTTCATTCTTGTTTGCAGTAAAGAGACTAATCTAACAGTGTTGTAACTGCAAGCCTTCACTTGAGTAAGCCAGATACTGAATAAGGGATTAGTGAGAGCCAATCATGCCTGTGATAAACTTGTTAAATATCACTAGTTGCAGTACATTGATGGCATACCACAGATCTAGATCATGCCTCTGGCCTTAGTGTTTCCAAGTGAAATAGCATTTTCTCTTCAACATTGCGTTGGAAGTGGGTATGTGGATGACACATCCCTATGTTATGGGTTCAGACAGATTCAGATGTAATTTTGTGGGAGGTCCTTCCCAGATGTGTTAGACTGTCTTTTCCTTTTAAAGGAGCTTTACTGATACATCCGTGCATTTCCTTGGCAACAGTATAGAAGTGGCTTGTCATTGTCTTCTGAGATATATGTATGTATGTATGTATGTATGTATGTATGTATGTATGTATGTATGTATGTATTGTCAACTTCTCAGCCCAGCCTACACTGCTGAAATCCCTTTGTGGTCTTCTACCTAAGTGCTAACTAGGCCAGACTCTGCTTAGTTTTGGGGATTTATGACAGTCACAATCCAACACTTCCAAAAGACATCAAGTTAGGGAAAGCTGATAAAGCCCATGGAGTGATCTCAAAATATCATCAGATATAGATTCAAATATAGCTGTGATGATTTCACAAAACCTATTCAGAATAAAGACAGAAAACCTTAGCATGGGTGCTAGTCAGATAGCTGCAGAGCAAATGTTTTTTGCAGTTTTCAGATACAATTACAGAAGGCTGGTTCTCCTTACAGGAAAGAGAACGTTTGCAAATTGTCACCTTATTTTTGCTCTGCTTTAACATTTCCTACTAAGTGATTAATTAATTAAAGTTGTGTGTTTACTGCTTGGGAGGGATAGAGATGTGCTTCAAGATTTCTGTATCAGAGCTCAAAATGATTGGTCTTGGATGCTCTTCACTTTGATAATGGAAGAGAAAGCATCACTTGCTGAACAGCCTTAGGAGGCAAAGTATCTTAAACTGACCCTGTTTTAAATAATTACAGTTATGGGGAGAATATCTTTATAAGGATGGTAGCATGTCGGAAGAAAAGGCTTAACGTTTCCCTTTGCAGCTATGATTTCTGCCTGCAAAAAAAAAAAATCAAATTTGGTAAGCTGTAAGCCTTATTTTAAAAAGTTCCCATAGGCATTAAAGGACATTTTCTCATTAAAGCTTTATTGCCATGCAGAGTTATTTTAAGGGATCAGAGCTGGAGAAAGAATAAGTTATTCACACACACACACACACACACACACACACACACACACTTTTGTTGTGATTCTGAATTGGGATATTTTACGACAGTAACTTTTTCTTTTTTTTAAGAGACTTGGCTGTATGGTATGCCTAATATGTAGGTTTGGCTCTAGAGCTAAGCAACTTTATTTAAGCGTAACCCAAGCCAGAGTCAGTAACATGCCACTCACATTCTGAGCCACCTTCAGATGGCTTCCAGCATAATAACAATTATCAGCAATTTAAGAAAAATTAAGAATGGCTGACGTCTTACATGATGAACAAGTCTTAAATTTGTTCAGGTTGAAAGCAAAAAGCTGGAATCTCATTAAATCTCAGGGGTGAGATTAACAAAATCTCAAAAAGTGTAATGCTGCCATCACATTGGGGGATTCTTTAATTTCTTTTCTTTTTTTCTTTTGTCCCTGGCACCTGAAAAAAACAGCTAACCCTTGGATTAAACTCTCAGACTGCCTTTTTGTCAAAAATTCCAGCTGTCCTTAAAAGGTGTAAAAGCCCAAAGAAATCCCACCAGAAATAATATGTTGCATTGTTCAAAACTGTTTGTTCCCCCCCCCCAAAAAAAAAAAAAAGCTTGCTAGGTATTTCACTTTGTTCTAGGCAGAAGAAGAGTTTCAGAAAGCACAGAAGGTATTTGAAGATTTTAACACTGATCTGCAAGAAGAACTACCATCTTTATGGTCAAGGTATATTGTTTGGAAATTTTATGTGCTTCATCTTTTTAGTTTCCAAAAGCTTTTAAAAAGTTAAGTTGTTGTTTCTCTGTGATCTTTCAATGGTATCTTTGTACCCGTAGAAAAATTCACTTGGCTGTTGTAGCAGTCATTTTCTTATTAAGACAATGAACCATGTAATATTTGATTCAAAAGTGGAGCTTGTTGAGAAACTAAATCTTGATTTTATTCTCATTAGGGCTGTTAGAGACATCTTAGATCTAAAGAAAGCTTAACTTAAGCCAGTATCATGCTAGAAATTTGGGAAGAGGGAAGTTGTTTGCCCATTCAAGTTATATGTGTAAGATCTTTTACATTTTCAGGATTCTTTGAATAAGAATAAAACATGGTATGTCCATATACAATAAGCTTTTTTTCATTCTTTTTCTTTCTTTTCTTTTTTTACAAACTTTTCATCTTTACCTGTCATTTCCACTTAGGCGAGTGGGCTTTTATGTGAACACATTTAAAAATATCTCCAGCCTTGAAGCCAAATTTCACAAAGAAATATCATTGGTGAGTAAAAATATGCATTGTAGAGGTAAGGTAGGGGAAAGCTATGAACTGGATTAAAAAATGGAGCTGACAAGAAATACCTATTTAATCTGTAGCTGCAGCAGTCTCTTTTTGTTAGAATATATAATATATAATCTATAAATATAAATTATATTAATTTTTAAAGAGATTTTTGTGATAAATTATAATTATTGAAGAAGAATAGATTAATGCTAAAATTATTATAGCAATATCCATCATCTGTTGAGTTGGTTTCTCAGCTTTGTTGCCGAGCCTGGGGCCCAGGTTGTGTGGTGAAGCCTGTATCTTGGCTATGCTGGTTGTGTTTTTTATTTCAGCTCCTATATTTGTTATTAATTGTTTTTATAATGTTTTTATCTTGTTTTTTTTTTAATTTTCTGTTAGCCGCCATATACTTGAGATGGGCAGCCATGTAGAATGAATGAATGAATGAATGAATGAATGAATGAATGAATGAGAGACAACTTACTGGGTGATATGATAATAATGAAACAAGTAAGCTTTCAGCAACTGGAGTTTAAGATACTTATGCTTCTCAAGCCAAGAAAACTATGAATACTATGAATGACTGTGAATTTACTCTATACAGTAGAGCAAGATGAGCATATCACCATGATTGCAAAAGTCAGCCTAGATTATTTCTCTTTTCACAATAGATATAACCTGCAGGATTGTGGATTTAATACAAGTTTCAATAATGCCACATAATCAGATCTTATATGAAATACTAACCCTGCTTTGGAACCATAGAGACCTTTTAGATGTTTCTTTCCATAGTAGAAGATGTGTAGTAGTTTGGGTTCTGTGCATGGCTCTAACATTTGAACCCATCTTATACATTTGTAGTACCTAAAAGTAAATCCAGCTGAATTCATTAGGGCTGACTTCTGCGTAGATGCCAACTGTGTATGCTAGGTTCATCTGTACCCAAACTATTTCCACTTACACATACACATTGCAATTGTTATGGTGATGGAGATAAGACACAAGAGAACCTGACAGTTCTGCTTACACTTTGATCTTGTTGATCATGTCAAATTGTGGAATATCCTTACGAAAATGGGAATCCCAGAACATCTGATTGTCCTCATGCAAAACCTATACACAGATCAGGAAGCCACAGTCTGTACAGAACGTGGTGAAACTGACTGGCTCCAGGTCAGCAAAAGAGTGAGAAATGGCTTTATACTCCCACCTTATTTATTCAACCTATATGGTGCATATATATATATTGGGGAAGGCTAGATTGGAAGAAGATGAGCATGGTTTTAAAATTGGAGGAAGAAACATGAATAACCTGAGCTATGCTGATAACACTTCTCTGACAGCTGAAAATGCAAAGCTCTAGTAATAAAAGTCAAGGAGCACAATGAAAAAAAATGGGACTACAGTTAAATATAAAAGAAGACCAAACTAATGACAACAACCAACCTTAGAACTGTCAATGAAGATATTGAAGTGGTAGATAGCTTTTGCTTTTTAGGATCAACCATCAGTAGTAAAGAAACAAACAGTCAGTAAATATGCCACAGACTAGCACTCAGTAGAGAAGCCATGAAGGCCTTAGAAAAGATATTCAGATGCTGTGATGTGTCTATACCTACAAAGATCAGAATAGTGCTAGCAATGGTATACCCTGTGACACTCTATGGGAGCAAAAGTTGGACTTTAAAGAAGCAGGATAGAATGAGTATTGCACTTTGATGTTGGAGAAGACTCCTGAGAATACCATGGATAGCTATGAAAACAAACAAATGAATAATTGAACAAATCAATCCAGAGTTCTCAGTCAAGGCACAAATGACCAGGCTCAGATTATTCTACTTTGGACACATTATACAAATACTTAGTTCTCTGGAGAAGGTTCTAATGCTGGGAAAGGTGGAAGGAAAGAGGACAACCAGCAGCAAGGTGGATGGACTCAGTTACAGTGGCAATGGGTACACCATTAGAAGGCCTCAAGGACAGGTTTGGGGACAGATCATCATAGAGACAATCTATCTATGTGTTTGCTAAGAGTTGACACAGATTTGATGGCACATAATAAATCAATCACTTTATAAACTAGTTTCTGACTAATGCAGTTAGTGAAATGAGGTGCTTTAGTTAGTGAAATGTTTTTTAACATTGGGGGCGTGGTGGCTCAGTGGGTAAGACGCCAGGCTTGTTGATCGGAAGATTGCAAGTTCGGAGGTTCGAATCCCTAGCCCTGCGTGCGGAGTGAGCTCCCGCACTAGCTCCAGCTCTTGCCAACCTAGCAATTCGAAAGCATGCAAATGTAAGTAGATTAATAGGTACCACTTTGGTGGGTAGGTAACAGTGTTCCACGCGTGTCATACGGCCACATGACCGTGGAAGCGTCTTCGGACAACGCTGGCTCTTTGGCTAACAAACGGAGATGAGCACCGGCCCCTAGAGTCGGACTGCACAAATGTGCGGGGGGTACCTTTACCTTTTTATACAGACACAGTGATAGACCTGGATACATACTCTCTTTTCCATAATTTTTTAAATATTGTATCCAATAAGATAAAGACATATATAATGGGGGGGGGGGGAAATAATGCTTTTTAATAATTGTTAATGTTTTTCCATTACTTAGGGCTACTATATCTAGGCTGCAAAACGTGGGGTGGCAGTACAGAAAACTTGAATTCTTTCCTGCCATCTAGTGGTCATCCAGATTTTTCAGATCAGATTATGGTAGTTTTATCAGTACATCTGTTTTCTATCTTAGTGGATTCAGGATTAATTGCATTCAGTATTGAACTGGACTCATTCTCAGCTACAGAGTGACCCCAGATATATCGCAAACTATTAATACAGAGCTTTCCAAACTGTGTGTCGGGACACATTAGTGTGTCGGCTGCAGTGTCTGGGTGTGTCGTGGCTGCTGCTGCCTCTGAGCCCTGCCAGGATTCCGCGCAGGTCCTAGTGCCTACCTTGTGCCTTGCTGCCTCCAAACCTGCTGTGATTCCACGCAGGTCCTAGTGCCTGCCTTGTGCCCTGCTGTAAGAGTGTGTCGCGAAATGATGCACGTCTAAAAAGTGTCTAAAAAGTGTGTCACCAGAATGAAATGTTTGGAAAGCTCTGTATTAATAGCTGCAAAGCAGGGACCATAGTTGATTTCTGCTACCAATTTAATTTTTTTTGTCTTTAGATTTTGACCCTGGAGATGAAGGCATGTTTATATCTGATGCAGTGAGGAAGTTCTTTCCAAATAAACTCCAGTGCTATAACATTATTGTGTTAGCCTTAATTTTTTCTTCAAATTAAATGTGTGTCTTTACATGAGGTTGAAATTGGCACATGCCCCAAAGTGCTTTCTGGGCTCCGTTCCCCAAAAGCATATCTCTTTGATGGGGCTTCCCAATGGTGAAAAAACTCAGGCAACAAGCTGTCTCTGGGCTATGGCAATTCAGGGTGGGTGGGAGAAAGGGAATTGGGGTGCTATGAGGCTGTTTCTTCTATGCTGCACCAGCAGGACTGAACCCACAAAGATCTCTCCTCATCAGTCACCCCAGGTATTCCTACCTCCTCCTCTCATTAGAATACATCCATGTATTCTACATGCTATCATCTCACTTCAGATGCATGAAATCTCCTAGGCTTTTTAAATGTTTATATGGGCCGCAAACATTTTGATGGCCACTAGAAGACAGCAGTAATCAAGTGGTCTACTTTGCTGCCATCTGCTGATCATCTGGAGTTGCTGCTCAAATTTGGGTTGGCCCATTTTTTCCCCTCTTGTTACTTTACAAGGAAGGAGGAGGAGGAGGAGTAGAGGACTTGCAGCAGTTTCCTAAAAAGGTGCCCAGACCTCCAAGAGCTCCACTTCTAGTGCATATTCAAGCTGCTAATGCAACAACAGATTTAGTACTAGAAGAGGAAGTGGTAGTACTAGCACACTCTCATTCCCTCCTTTCATCTGTGCTGCTGCTGTTCTGAGAGAGCTCCAAGTCCATGCTTGGGCTACTGTGTCTAGGCTGCAAATATCTGAACAACCATTAGATGTGGCAGCAAAGAGAAGTAGAAATTTGTAACCCTTTAATTAGGCTGACCATACGTCCCGTTTTGAACGGGACAGTCCCATTTTTTTAACAATTCTGGACCGTCCCGTTGTTTTAATAAAAAAGTCAATTTTGTCCCGTTTTTTAAAGGGAACCCGGAAGAGGAATCGCCTCCGCCTATCAGCGCACGTGAGAAGCGGGCCGAGCAGCGCGATAGGCGGAGGCGATTCCTCTTCTGGGTTCCCTCCAATCAGCTGCTCCGCCCCTGCCTATCGTGCTGCTCAGCCCGCCTCTCCCGCACCCTGATAGGTGGAGGCGATTCTTCTTCTGGGTTCCCTCCAATCAGCTGCTCTGGCTCTTTCGCGCCGCTCCAGCTACTTCCGGCTCTCGGTTCCTCATCCCATTTTTGTCTCAAGGAAATATGGTCAGCCTACCTTTAATGCGATCTAGTGGTTGTCTTGATTTTGCCATTCAGATATGATAGCCTTACTCCAAACAATCAAATTTGTTGAAGATGTGGGGCAGGCAATAGACAGCAAGGGGGAGCCCAGTGGACCCCCTGTGCTTGTGGGCCCCAAGACAGCTGCCTCCCCAGCCTTCCCTATATATTGTAGATAACAAAATGGTAACTGATTTTGTTAGATTTTAGAGTTGATTAAAGCAACCCTGTCTAACTGTAACTTGAGATTCATAACCCTAGGGTCCTAAAGCTGAAAAGGATCTTGTCTTTATTCTGATTTACATAAATGACACCAAGGATAAATTGCATTTTTATAAACCATTCTCCTCCTCCATATTTTCACTGAATCATCCCAGCAAAAAACAAGCCCTCGTTTAGTACATGATAAGTATTAAGTGTGAAACTTTGCATTGTGATTTGTGTGGCTGTGATAATGTCCCACTTTTGAAAGAGTGTTTAATCTTAGTTCCATTGTGTGAAAAATGAACAGTTTTAAGTTTTTTCCCCTCCTAAAATAGCTTTGTTAAAATGACAGCTTTGTTGTGGTGGTTGTTCTCCTCAGCTCTGCCACAAACTTTATGAGGTGATGACTAAACTGGGAGAGCAGCATGCTGACAAGGCCTTCACAATCCTTGGGGCACCCAGGTAAGAATCTTTTATCAAACTGCAGCTAAACATACCAATAATATGGCATGTTACTTTGGACTTAGTAAAATAAATCAGCTGGTAGTAAATAACTTGTTTATTGAATTTGTCCACTCACCTTGTTTTGCATCAGTCCACATCTGTGCATTAAAAGAAGACTTTAGTTCAGGGCTTTCCAAAGTGCCGCCGCTGGCAACACACCAGCGGCGGCGGGGGGGGGCGTGCGGCTGCGCACGCGTACACAGAGACGGCGGCAGCCTCCGCTAAAATGCGGAAACACTGATACCGCGCCGCTGCTGCCGCTGCCGTGCACGCACATGCTGCCGCTTCCGGGTGGTGTGGCGACACACTTTTGTGTCGTGACACACAGTTTGGAAAGCTCTGCTTTAGTTGTTGGAAATTAAATATAATTTTGCAGAAGTAAATTATAATATGTTAGGTAAGAAACAGGTTGGGTATTTATTAGAAATGATTACGGAACCCATTATTTGTAAATTACAGTGCAAACTGACTTGGTTGATACTTTTCCAATTCATGTGCAGTTCAGTATGCAATTATCTTCTGGATTTCTCACTTCCCCAAATTTTGGCAACTCAAATGAATCAAAATAAATATAAAGCTATATATGTGTACTGTATTTGGAGAGAAATTATTAATACTGCATTATTACGTGAGAAAATAATGCTAATATGCATATTCAAATGCAATTTTTCATATTCCTTTTTGTAACAAATGTACTGTAAATGAATGCAAAATGGATGGAATGCATTAATCTGGGAAATGAGCAGTTAACATGGCCCAGAGGCAGAGGGAGCATTTCCATTATTGCTTTCCTTCAAGCAGGTTATATCTTCTCCTGATTGTGGTCTCTGATTTCCAAATCACCCCCCCCCCCCCAAATACTGGCTCCTATCAACAGCAACTTCAGCAAACTTCCTTTGAGGTGTTCTTCTGTCCAAGTTATTTTGGCAATGGAGACTCTAATCCAGCACTATAATCTGGATTTCTCAGAGAAATGCTGCCTTTAGAAGGACTGTCCTCTCTTTGGTCATCTTATAGCAACCAGATGCTCCTCAGGTATAAAACTCATCCATGATGAAAAAGAACTGGTTACTTACCTGTAACTGCAGTCCTTGAGATGGTCATTTGTTAATTCACACAACCTAGCCTCCTAACTGAGATGGTATCAGGTAATTTCATGGTTCCTTCAGTTTTCTCAGTTAGTCTTAAAGACTGAAGGAGCATTGTAAGATCTGTGGCTAGTCATATGATATTGGGGGGGGGGTGTTATCTAAGCTCTGATCAACAACAGCTTTCGATTGGAAAGCCAGAAATCATCTGAAAAATGGCACTTTGGTAATGCTGCCAAGAAAACTGGATGAATGTGTCCATGAAATCACTAGGAACCAAAGTTGGATCAGAAGAAATTTGACATTACTGGTTTATATTGGATACGGTTCAAAAAGAATGTAGTGTGTCTACCTACTAAAAGCAAAATGTAATGATTGCAGGTCCTAGCTGGAGCAAGCTTTTATTTCCTCACTGAAAGTTTGCTGGTACTGAGTCAAATTGAGGCAGTTTATCCTTTCACATGTTATTCTCTTTCTTGGTATGCTGTGAGCATTTCTAAAGTTAGACCAGTTTCTTACACATCATAACTATTTTATGTTTCATTTAAAAGGAAAACATATTAGTAAATAGTTAATCCTCCTCCTTCTCCCTCCAAAATTGCTAATGGGGGGCGGATGAAAAGACCTCAAGGGGGAAAAAAAGGAAATTAATTAAAAAAAGAAAAAAGCAGGAAAATGGAAAAAAAAACGTTTTCTTAATTACAGTATTTGGTTTTCTGTTTCTTTACAGTATATCTCTAAGTATGATATTATTAAATAACATATGACACACAAGGAGCGATAGAATATTCGAAAAGGTTAAGTGGGATCAAAGTGGGAAATATTTTGCAAATTTCCCCCAAGGAAAGTGTTTTCAGTAATTTTATTTGGAGCTAGCAGACATACTAGAACTGTACCTATCTCCCCAGTAGCCATTCAAGATGCCTTCATTCTGGATTTGTTTTCTGTCATGTCTGATTTGCTGAATGATAATGTATTGATACTATTTAACTGGCTGCATCATGTTTCCTCAACCTAGTGCACTCTAGATATGTTGGACTGCATCTACTTTAATGCCTACCAGCATGACCATCAGGATTGTTCAGGCTGGTTTGCGATTATGGGAGGTGAAGTCTATTTAATCTGAAGAGTACCAGGCTAGGTAAAGAGTAGGCTATATAAATCTTGATTGGCTGGGATTGGGGAGCCAGACAAATATTTCTTAACCAGAAAAAAATATTAAAGAGTAGATCTAAGTAGATCATTCAAAGGCTTGAAGGTGGATGACTGAGTTCAAAAATGTGTTGCACTCTCTAAAAGCATGTCTCTTTTGCACCAGAAATGTTTGCACAAGAAATATTTATAAATCCTATGAAGCCTCTTTTAGGTGAACCGTCCTTGAAAAAAATATAGAGAAATAGAATAAGAAAAAATAACTTAACATTTCCTTCTCTCTTTTATTAAAACTTGCTCTTCTATATTTCTTCTCTTTCCATAGAAAGAGGTGGTGAGTGAACACCAAGGCTTTTCCTGTTTTAAAAATGATGTTGCTCTGCTTTAGTATAGAAAACATGATTGAAGTTTCAACAATCATGTATAACTTCACAAAGTGCTTCACAAAGTGCTTCACAAAGTTGTTGAAGACAACATTTCTTCTTGTTGAGTGTGATGCTTTTAGAGTACAATAGCTGCATGCATCTTCAAACTATAATGCTAGCATTTTTATGAATTATAAATCTTAGGAGTTTTTTTAGACAGCAAAACGATACTTAGATGTTTGGTTCCCCAACATTATTTAACAGCAACAGTGAAACTATAGTAATTAAGTATCTAGCTCAATGGTTTTAATTTCCAAGGATATTCCTTATTATTAGCTTAAAAGCTAAGGGCTATAATATGTGTTTCATAATGAAATGTATATTATAAATAGGGCATGAAATATATATGATAATTCATTGGCGATCACTCGTAGCCGAGTAAGATTGTCTTCCAAAGGTAAAATTTTAACGGTGAATCCGTAAGTGGCTATAAAGGCCAATTCTGGATCCACACAACCTCCCACAATGAGGGCATAGGTTTCCGGGTGGGAGACGGTCATGATGAGGGTTTGCCTGATGTGCCTTCCTTTTAGCTCTTTTCTCCTTTTCGCCCTGTACTCGTGCTTCTTCAAGGTCCATAGCGCCATTAATAAAGGCTGACCTCCAATTGAAACGGTCATGAGTTAGGGCTTCCCAGTTCTCAATGCTGATATTACATTTTTTTAAATTAGCTTTGAGAGTATCTTTGAATCTCTTTTGCTGTCCACCAATATTCCGTTTTCCATTCTTAAGTTGGGAGTAAAGTAATATAGAGATATACAGCAGTGATACTTTCTAATAAGATCTGGTGAGTATTGATATTCAGAAGTGAAAGCGAAAGCTAGCAATGCCATATAAGAAAGCTCAAAAATGTGTTGAATGTTGGCTCTTAACATGTCAGCGCATTCAAAATAAGAAAGTAGGTATATCTCTGGGGATGTTCATAAAATTAATCTAAGACCATTACAAAGGCTCACATAAACCTCATTTTGCATAGTGGTAGAAAAGTTGTCTAGTACAAAGTTGATGTAGAAAATAAGAATTTTCAGAATTCGGGAAAGCAGGGAGCGTATAAAATAAAAATCTAAGCAATGACATGATTGGCTTCCAGGATTTATTGCATTTTCTATATAACATACATGAGCTAAATGTTTTTATTCTCTTTTCTAAGTGGAAATCTGTAGGTTTAGAAATGTCCCCAGATGTTCCTTGAGAATGTTAAAATGAGTATACTTTATATACATTAGCATTTTGCATTTCCCTAGTGACTCCGGTCCACTCCGCATTGCAAAAACTCCATCACCACCTGAAGAGGCCTCCCCACCGTCTAGTCCTGAAGCTAGTGCAAATCATACATTGGCAACCCCGAGTTCTCCAGCACCTGCACGCCCTAAATCTCCTTCACAGGTAACATAATGCAGATAATGTTCTGGCACTCTTACATCACAATTTAAGGTTGCTATGGTGAAATCTTTTGAGTTAAAAGCTGCCAATTGCCTCTGGTATCAGTCCAAGCAGCAAACTTAGCATAGCTATTTTTATCCTCTGATATAAAAGGAACAAAATTTCTTTTCCTCCGGGGTAAATACGATTTGATTTCTCTTGTCATTGGTGGTCTACTAATCTGTAAGGATGTGTCAGCTCTGCATTGGCAGTTGGAGAGATTCTGGCTGGGCTGCTGATGACCAGCTAAAACACCCTGCACAGATGTGGAATATCCAAAGTACAGAAACATTAAATTGCTTTCCAAATTCTTCAGTACAGAAGACTGTTATTGTCCACAATAGAAGTTTCTGCAAGCTTTTGGTTCATTGACATGTGCTTCAGATAAGCATGTGGTCATTGCAGCTGTTCTATTACTCATAGACCATTGCATTTTTCTTAGCCTTTTTAGCCCAACAAAGAAATGTATCAAAAATCCAAGGGCTGTTCTGAGATGCCCCTCCAACAACAGATGGGTCTTCAGTTCAGTGGGCAATTCTGTAATCAAAAAGAGTGAGATCATATTGCCAACCTCCCTCTTAATCTTCCATATTGTTGTTGTTTCAAAGCTTCTGAAACCTTGAGAATAATTTTCAAGGGCCAAAAGAGATTCAAGGGACAAGAGGATAAAACCTGTAGTGAAGGAGAGGACTAGTTCAAACCTGTTCCTTCTAAATTTTATCTTTAAAAGACCTTATTAAAGATCATATACATTTCCCCCTGATTTTTTAGCTAGGTTACAGGGCATAATCACACAGCCACATTAATATGCTTTCCTCCCATCTTTGAGTTGGGAAGAAAGTATGCTAGTGTAAAAACCACAGCCCGCACAGCAAACCCACCTACCAAGAGTGCTTTGCTTTTAACTCATTTGATCTCTTATAAAAAAAAATTGAGCTGTTACAAGCTTTTGTGGGCCTTGGGATTTTGATCTAAGACCCAGCACATATGATACTGCTTGTTATTTTTTTTCTCTTTTTATTCAGCAAACAAAATAATTCAAACCTTTAATTTCAAATCTAGGCAACATTCCTTTGTAGCTTTCCCAGTGCTGGCACAGATAACCGCAGCAATAAATCAGTGCTCATCAGCTTGAGTTAAAAGCGATGCCCAGGCATTGTAATGTGAGTTCTTTTCCTACAGGCAAAAAAGCTTCCTGTTACTGGTAAAGTCTATCTTGTTGTGTGTAGGCTAGAGTGTTAGCTAAATTATGAGTATTGTTATTCCTATATTATATTCCTGTTTCCTACTTAGAGATAAGGAAGGGGAAATTATGTTGGCTGATGTTCTTTCTCTTGGATGTCAAGTCTCTTTCTTTGGCTGGTGGGATGTGGTCTTCTTCAGCTTTCCACAAAAGTTATCTGTGTTGGATAGAAATGTCCCAGGGCAGGTACCTCTTCCTTCAGTGGATCTATGGACCCTTCCCCACTCATGATCACTTTAAGAATCTTGATGCAGGCTCTCCTGGGATCAACAAAACTTTAATAGCCAATGGTATTAAATTCATCTTGATTGCCAGCCATTATTCTCCTCCCCTCTTCTTCCCAGAGTTCTTTTTCTTTTATGTCTTCCCATCACCTCTTCCTTGCCAGCCCAGCAGTGGCCTCCTTTTCCTATAGGAAAACACCACCTATGGGAACATTATGAGAGCCAGGGCTATCTCTCTTCTGCTCAGCTTCTACTTATCAGTTAAACAGAATACCTGGCTGTACATATAAAAGGTAAAGGTTCCCCCCGCACATTTGTGCAGTCGTGTCCGACTCTAGGGGCCGGTGCTCATCTCCGTTTGTTAGCCAAAGAGCCAGCGTTGTCCGAGGACGCTTCCACGGTCATGTGGCCGCATGACGCGCGCGGAACGCTGTCACCTACCCACCAAAGTGGTACCTATTAATCTACTTGCATTTGCATGCTTTCGAATTGCTAGGTTGGCAAGAGCTGGGGCGAGTGCAGGAGCTCACTCCGTCACGCGGGGCTAGGGTTTCAAACCTCCGAACTTGCGATCTTCTGATCGACAAGCCTGGCGTCTTACCTGCTGAGCCACCACGCCCCTTGGCTGTACATATACGTGATTGGATACTAAAGAACCATGGGGGTTCTGACAAGAGGCAAACATCAGTGCTTAAAAGAGAGCCTAAACTAGCCTTCAAAGATTTCATAATCCAAAAACTGATCTAGAAAGTGTGTACAAGTTGTCTTGCTAAGGATTTTGCCATTCCAGGATGGATAAAATACAATATCAGTGGCATGGTGTCCAAGGGGAAAGGCACTCTGCAGCTGTTCCTCTCCAATCCACACTGTTGGGTGAGGTTCTGCTTTCTGCTTACCAATGGCAACGTTAACTTCATGGAAGACTCACATTTGGTCCAAGGGGGTTCCAAGAGGGTTCTATTCTTCTGAGCAAACCACACCCACAAAAAACAGAAGAAAATACCTGCACTGACTAATGGCACCACCTTCTGCCAATGTAAAGATTTGCATCTTTAGAATGATTCATGGCAGCATGGGTGCCCTTAAGTTTTGGCACCCTAAGCCGTGCCTGCTTGGCTTTAGCCTAAAGCCAGCCCTGCCATGAAGGCGTAGTGCCCTGCAGCAAGACAGAAGGGGGTAGTCCTTCCGCAGACCAGTAGGAATTCGGCAGATTTCTGACTCGTCCATGTGCCATGAATTGTCCAGATGGGAGGTCCGCTGGTGGCATAAGATGGAAAACACTATCCCTGACCGTAGCCCAACTTCAGCCTGCTTCAGCAGTAGAGTGGCTGCAAGATGAAAGCCCCTTTGTGAGGATATGTTCCTTGGCAAACAGTTAGTGGGCCGTCTTTGTGCTGTGGCAAGCAGGCTATGTCCGTGAGTCCACCACTTTGTAAGGAGACTCGGAGAACATTGCCTTTCCCCTCCAGTTATGGGAGCTAAAATCCCCCTATCTTGTGAGCAGAATTGCACTCATAGGTTTCTAGAGCAATGTTTATCACCACTGCATTTCTACAGATGAGGCAGCAGCAAACACAGAGATAGCTCAGGATATTGAATTAATTTGAATAAATAATAACTTTAACTAGTATAGCAAGAAAAAATGAATAAATAAAATAGTGGTCAAATACAAAACCCTCAATATCTAACAATATGCTGTAGTTTTCTACAATATAGTACTTTTGATCCTAAATTTCTTTCTATGAGCATATATCAAGCCCCTAAGCATCAGCACATGACTGAGGAAGCAAGATGCACACGGAGTCTCATTAAACAAGTTTAATGCCAGGAAAAGGGGGGTTAAGATACAGAATCTTGGAAACTGAATAAATAAAATTCCAGCCATCATTTATTAGTGGCTACATTAAGATGAGGTCTCTGTGAGTTGTTTGAGCTTCTTACTCCCAGATTCCTTAACTAAAGCCCCCCCCTAAGAAATAAGGCTGAAATTACCATCATCTGCTCCTTGTTTGCCATGTTTTGAAAACCTCCTTTTTCTGTCTCAGACTCTGAGAGTTCTCTTTCACTCCCTTTAATCTCTGCAGCCACCTGCCCTTGCCCAGATTTGTTCCTGAGAAAGAATAGAGCAATGTTTTTCAAACTTGGGAACTTTAAGATGTGTAGACATTAACTCCCAGAATCCCCCAGCCAGCAGCATAAACCTTTCTTCCAATTTTGAGGGGCGTGGTGAAAATGGAGCTGTTCAGCAGAGCTTCCAGTCACTGAGAGATAACTATGTGAATACAGTTTTGTTATTCTAAAGCAGTGTTTCTCAACCTTGGCAACTTCAAGCTGTGTGGACTTCAACTCCCATAATGGCTGGCTGGGGAATTCTGGGAGTTGAAGTCCACACAGCATGAAGTTGCCAAGGTTGAGACACCCTGTTCTAAAGTATTTGTTGTGTAATTTAATGCTGTCTTTTATGCTGTCTACCACATGGACTCCATTAGGTGTAAGGCAGAATAACAAAAACTAAATAAATAAAACATAAAGAGACTGTGCATCAATCCTTCAGGTAGATAATTGATTTATTGCAAGAGAGCCCTACATTTTTGTACTTCTCAGATTGGGAAATAAAAGGAAGGTAAAAATTGTACCATATATTAAAGTACCAACTTATGACTGTTGGAAGAAAAAATAGTAAAATATATTTTACTTGACTGGTTGTGACATTCTTTGAACTAAGGAACACTATTACTTGAAGAAAGCTTGAAGACAGTAATGCCTTACAGCAAAATGGTACAAAAACTGCCAGTCCTAGTTCTGAAACACTGAAAAAATCGTAATTGTTTTAGTGTACTTTTGATATATCATGTTATCTTTCCAACATGCTTGTTTTTCCTTCAGCTGAGGAAAGGCCCTCCTGTCCCACCGCTGCCTAAACTCACACCAACAAAAGACTTGCAACAAGAAAATATCATCAGTTTATTTGATGATAACTTTGTTCCAGAAATAAACGTGACAACTCCTTCACAGGTGAGTTAAGACTGAATGTATCAGTCTTCCCCAGCCTGATGTATTCAGATGGATAATGCTACAACTTGATCATCCCAAGCCAAAAAGGCCTTGGCCGGGAAGGCTGGAAACCCTTTTTGGGTGGAGATGATAGGAATGATTCACATACAAGCTGGGAAAGCCTAGAATAAGTTGTTCTAGTCCAGAGCTTTCCAAACTGTGTGTCGCGACACAAAAGTGTGTCGCCACACACTTTTCCCGCGGCAACACACCAATTGCAGCGCGCAAAACCCGAAAGCGGCAGCAGCGCTTCCAGGTTTTTGTGCGCTGCCGCAAGGACGGCACTTCCGGGTTTTCCCACGGCGACACACCAACGCCGGTTGGTGTGTCGCCGCGGGAAAAACTTTGGAAAGCCCTGTTCTAGTCACTGACAAAATATTTTCAATTTGAGACTATTTTATATACTTAGAATGGTTTAGTGGTGAAAGCTCTAGTTAATCCTCACAAAATCTTGGTGAGGTTTGGTAGTGAATCCCACAAACACTCTGTGTTTGGATATGGACGACTGAAATTTGTCCAGGACGAGCCCTCTGTTAAGCAAACGTCCATGGTTCCTACAGGCTTAGTCCTAACTGACTGTATTTACTAATAGAAAAATACACCCAGGATGAAATGCTAACCGAATCTGAAGCTTGAGGCTAGTGAAATACTTAATGAAATGGCTTGCATAAAACAACCGAAAGCTAATTCAGAAAAAGTCTGCTGCGTTATCCATTTCCCATTATATCCATGACTGCCTATTCACATATTCTGAATGGACTAGCTCCACTGGATTCCAACCTCTTTCCTTATTATTTGCACTGATGTATATTCCATGAGGAAAATGATTTGTACATTCAAATTAAACATGATGTTTAAAAGAGGTTATAATTCCAACAGAATGAAGTTCCTGATGCTAAACAAGAAGAGCCTTTGTTAGATTTCGACTTTGATCCTTTCAAGCCTGATGCTGCTGCATCTACTGTGGTAACCCATTCACCAATGTCTCAGGTATTTTTTCAAATATATATGTGATTATTACACTATGTGTCCCATAATCAGGGTTGTTTTATACCACAATCCTGTGGGAACATAAAAATGTGGCTTTAATTTGATAAAAGCAAGTTGCTAACCCTTATTATAAGGGTTATAAAGAGTTATAATAATTAAAAAGAGGTTTTTGAAGTGGTTGGCTAATATGATTTTCAGTGGTTGGATATGGGCTTAGGTGAGTATGTCTTGCAGAAGCAGAACAAATTATGCAACATAGGTTTAAAATTAATAATGCAAAATGAGCAAAATTCTGGCCAGTATGCAAAATGTATGCTGATTGTACTTGACAGTACATTTAAATTAAATGTCTGTTCCAGGGACCTGGAGCCACTGATAGTAGCCACTTAAAAATTCACTACATTGCATCACAGATCATGTAATTTTGGCCTAGGGTGCCAAAATCATGATTGTCTACCTACATCTGTAAGTCTGATATTTCAAAAGATAATTGCAAATTCTGCTGCTTGTACTCTATGATGTGTGTGTGCGCGCGCACCTTCAAGTCAGTTTTTGACTCCTGACAACTGCCTGGACAAGTCTTTGCAGTTGTCTTGGCAAGATTTCAGGAGTGGTTTGCCATTGCCTGCTTCCTAGGTCTGAGAGAGAGTGACTGGCCCAAGGTCACCCAACTGGCTTTGTGCCTAAGGCAGAACTAGAACTCACAGTCCCCTGGTTTCTAGCCTGGTGCCTTAACCACTACACCAGACTTGCTTTCTATTCTATAATGCCATCTTTGCTTATGCAAATTTCTGTAGTAGAAAAGTTTGTAGAGAACTGAAACAAGATGTACTGTTTGTACACGTGAGGAGCAATAGATTAAGGGTTAAAAATGATATGCATTTTTTAAACAGTCATCTCTGCATATAAAAGGTGATATTGAATGGTGATTTCCCCTCTGGCCACTAACTATTATATATACTGTATTATATATACTGTATATATTTATTATATATTATATATATATATTATATGTATATATATATGTATTATATATATATATTATATGTATATATTATATATATTATATGTATATATTATATATGTATGTATGTATATATATACAGTGTATGTATATGTATATGTATATGTATATGTGTGTGTATGTATGTATGTATGTATGTGTGTATATATATATATATATATATATATATATATATATATATATATATAGTTTATTGATTTGAGATGTTATATTCTAAACTTTGGTATCAAACAAAGCAGAAGATAGCTTACAGCAAATTAAAAAGTACAAAATAATTTTCCAAATTAACTACTGTAACACCACAAATCATTAAAAAGCAAACATAGACCTAACAGATAATCCCATTAAAAAGGATTCAATGCAATAAGACCTCTTCCATTTTGAAACCACCCGTTTTTCTATTTCTATGAAGATGTAAACAGTCTCCCCTGAAGGCCTTGAGGAGCAAGCAGGCCATGCAGAATGAAGTGACAAGGCTGACCTTGAGGTGTGCAGCGCTCAGGTCATTTAGAGAAGGCATTCAAACATGATATATGGGACATAGAGGAGAAACCTTATAGTGCAATTTGAACTGGCACTATAAATAAGCTGAGGCTTGTTGTAGTAAGTGGTCTGATACTGTCAAAGCTGCCCTTTTATTTGGGGTCAATAAAGGAGTATCTAAGAAGTTTAAAGGCATCTTGGCAGAGTTAAAGCAGGCCACAAAAAGAAGCAGTCATTAACATCATTCATTTGCGTGGACGAATTGATTTTTAGTACATGAAATGTACTAAATGTTGAAGAAAGACCATGACCATTAAAATCTGAGATGCTGGTATTTGGAAAACTTTTTCAGTTTGATACTCTTGTCATATTATCCAGGCAAAGAATGTTTTACCCTGACATGATCCCCAACAGGAACAGCCGTTAAATCTACTTCTTAAAAAGGTTGTTTTTATGATAGAAGTCCGTGATTACATACACTTATACTATACTCTGTAGCTATTTATTGAAATACACCCAGAAATGAAATTGTGACAGGACTGGGAGACTAAAATGGAAGAATACGTGGTAGTGAAAAAATTACTATACATTCACAGCAGAGGTCTAATAAATTCAAGCAGGAATAGTTTCCTTATATACAACATATCATACAGCAAGACAAGCTAAGACACTTAGAAAATGTTTTTTGAAGCAAAAGAGAAATTGTTTCTTTTAAAAAAAAACCCAAATGGTCCAAATAGAAATGAGCAATAATCACAGATGACCAAAGTATAGTATAAAAATATTTAAATAATAATTAGAGCTAGGGGAAAAAAGGGGGGGGAGAAAGGAAGGGGGGCCGACTAGAATGCTTTTTCTTATGTTTTTTTCTTTAACTTTTTTGTTTGTTTTGAGTTTTTTTAAAAAAATTTAAAATCTATTTTTAACCATCATATTTTCATTTCAACTTTCATTATAGTATAAAGTTCATTTTTATGTATGTATATGTGTTATTTTCCTTTTGCTTTGGTTTTGCTGTTGTTTGCTTTACTTAATTAAAAATGATTAAAAATAAGGGAATGTGATTGTTCAGGCAGGGACATTAAGGCCCTCAATAATGCTCTTGAGAGCTACTCATTCACAACAGTTGGGGGTTTAGTGGCAAAGTTCCTGGAGGATTACGCCTTAAGAGAAAAAGCTGGAATTCTTTTTTCCCCAGTTAGTGGGATTCCTTTTTCCCTAGTGATTTCAGTGGACGAAACAGAGATGTTTGAAATATGGTGTGTGGTGGGGGAGATGATCAAATGGATGCACCCAGACCCATTGCTCTAACCCAGTGCTTCTCAACGTTGGCAACTTGAAGATGTGTGGACTTCAACTCCCAGAATTCCCCAGCCAGCCAGTCCACACATCTTCAAGTTGTCAATGTTGAGAAACACTGCTCTAAGCTATAACTGACTGCTTAGCCAACTTCGCGAACTTTTGTTGAGCACCTGTATAATGACATTACTATCTAATTATGCTTTACAGCACATAAAAAAGATGTTTGAGGTTTTGAACACTGTCCTTCTTTCCCCTCTTCTCAGACGCTACCCTGGGATCTGTGGACGGTACGGCTAGCTTTTATTTCTTTCTATCTTGTTCTTGTTTTGTATTTCAATGGTATCATCGATGTGCAGAATGTGCCACTCACAAAAAACTTGTCTAAATTTTGATAGGAGAGTGAGGGAAAGGAATAGGTAATATTTAAATGTTTAATTAAATGCAGCTTTATGTAATTATGCTGATACGGAAAGAAATACTCAAAACTGTTGCTTGTTTTCATCTCTTTATTTTGAATTGCAGAGAACAGTTTAAAGAATCCTACCCTGATGGAAAGGTTACCTAGCGTCTTTGGTTATGTTAATGTTCATCCAAAAATTCCTGCTACAAATACTATGTCTGTACCATAAATTTGTAAATGAACATTAAACAATCATAATGCAAAGGCACATATGTCATTGGAATAGGTCATGTCATTGGAATAACTGCATCTGCATTTCAGACTGACAGTGAAACAAAAGCTTGAAGCATTTTGATCGTTCTCGTTATGCCACCCCCACCCCAAAATTCAGAGGCATCTTAAATTCATTTTCCTGGATGAGTAGAGCACGGCTAGTGCTCATTATCCCCCACACCCCCACATGGCCTGTGCACTGACTTGGCTTCCCCATCGTCTCAATTCTCAACACCTTCCTTCCTTCCCTCCCCTTCGCTGCTGGACCGTTTCCTTCTCTTCTCTGCCCCCTCTCAGCCACTGCTGATGTCCCAGTGTGCCTTGTCCTTTTTCTCGCTCTTACCTCCCTGCGAACTACAGTAGTTTTGCCTGGAAATAGTTTTCTTCCATATCCAAGCAAAGCAGTCCTTACTTGCCAATAAACACGACCGGAATTACATCATTTGCTAATTTTCCTTATTTCAGGAAGTACAGTGCTTCATGTCTATATTACTGCTTGTTATAGAGCTGCTATTTTTTTCATAACTTTGAATGTGTTGAATATAAGGTTTCTGGCAGCATTATCCTATCTATTTCTCTTCAGGTATACGTTCCGTTAAGGAATCTTGATATAGAATGGTTGCCTTTCTTGTGGCTTTGGAAGAAGACTAGGAAAAAATTGCTGTTTTATATCTGGTTATTTTTGGCAGCCAGCACAAAGAATTAAATGACTGCAGATTTGAACATGCTAAATTGTAATTGGGTTATTTAAATCTGTTAGTGAGATCACTCTGAACAGCTTCTGAAGCTGTGGTTTAAAACTGAAGATGGATGACAATTCTTTCAGAAAATGAAGTTGATTGCTACTGATGTCACATCCCATTTTCACTTCTTAAAAATAAATTTTGCAAGGCTTTGCATTTTTTCAAAGCCCTTGCAGAATCTATTCCACCAGATGCAACCATGTACTGTACATGTGCCAGTACAAACATCGTGGAGATTAAATCTCTCTCTTAAACCATTTTCAACTTCTCTTCATTATATTGGGTTGCTTTCAGGTTAATCATACTTACAGTAGATCAATCATGATCAACTTAATTGCCAGTGATTTTCAGTGGGACCTAGTGTGGCTAAATATGGAAGCACAAACCACAATTGAGGTTTTCAAGATAGAAATTCTGGATTATTTATAGAACATAATTTTCATTACAAGTTTCCGCTTGCTTTTTTTGATCCATATCAAGGCATTCACTGGAATGAGTATCAGAACTAAGTTAACCTGCCAAATTCAGAATCTGGGCTGATATTTTTATTTCGCCTTCTTCCACATATACCAACAAATTAGAGCCATTCCATCGTATTGTCACAGAGGTCATGTGGCTGAAAGATAAAGATCAGTCAGGTTATGCAGTGATTTTTGGGAATGACTACGAACTTTAACCATAGTCTATCTGGAAACTGGAGAACTGGTGTTATGATCCCAGTTCCAATCATTTCTGTACCATATAGATTATCAAAATAACAATGAAAATTCTAAATCCTTTCTAAATTGCTAAGTGGAGTGAAGCGATCTGTAGGAATAGAAGAGTTTCAGCATCATGCAATCAGCTAGTTCCTAATCCTTCAGTAATGTGATAAACTCTTGCCAAGAACCTCTTGTTTCTTTTCAGTAACATGATGAAATATTCTCCCCATTTTCTCTGAGCTTGATGTTTTTTTTTTTTAATATTTTCTTTCCTCACAGACCAACAATGAGCTGGCACAGCCGGTAAGTAGGTTTCCTCTATTTCACTTGCCAAAACGGTTGTTTAGACAGTTGCTTTCTTCAAACATAGATTACCCTTACAAATGTTATAAATTGTATTAATTCCTTAATTTAGTCACATTTTGAGTTCTGTATTTTTTTGTCCTCCCCAAGACCATCTTTATCTTGCTCATCTTGTTTTTTTCTTTACTTTCCTGCCGGCCTGCCTAAAGCCCGACTCTCCAAAAAGTCTTTCCCTGTGTAACCTGGAGGAAAACCCAGACAGTGGGTCAGCAGAAGATGTTAACAAGTCCCAAACTGATCTAGGTTCACTCGACTTGGGCCTAGAGCCAGATTCACTCAAGGGGGTGAGAGCCAGTGAGAGCCAGGAACGAACTGCTGGTGTTCCTGTGCCGTTCCTTCAGGCAGAGGAAACCTCAGCAGAGTCATCTGATGCACTGGCTACTCCTACTTTGCCTGATGTAGGCAAGCATGAGGATGGTGCATCATGGACAACTTACGCAAATGAACATGAAACCACTTTCCTAAAACCATACCTGGACATTAGCCATAGTGCAGACGATGGCACTGATCTGATGGAGAGTAACCAGCTTTTAGTGAGTGAAACTTTGGCCGAGAGGTCTGCAGTGAAAACTGACGGCTTTTTGTGTGGAGAGCCATTTAGTGTGGAAAAGACAAAAGAGGAGAATCGGGGCTTAGAAGACTCTTTCTGGACAAATACGGAGCCATGTGAAAAGGTAGAAACCAGAGGTGCTAACCTCAAGTTCAGTGAAGCCTTCAGTGAGATTGAATGTCTTAAGGCCTTAGCACAGCTGGATAATGAAACTGTAAAAAGCACTGAGGTAGAAATTAGACAAGATTTAGAATGTACAAATGGGCAACGAGAAACAACAACTGATAGATGCCCCCAGAAATTTGATGTAGAATTTAATAGGGTTGCTATGGTTAAGGAGACAGATGGGAGCAATTTTGAGAATATGAGCAGCTCTACAGCTCGAGAACATAGTAGGCTTGAAACGGAGAACGCTTTGTGTTCCTGGGGTCAAGATCCTGAAGAAACGTGTGTGGATGAAGTACCCTTTGCTAGTAATGTGGCCCTAAAATGCACACAGGAAAGTGATATGGCAAGTATTACAGGAACTGCTGACCTCCAAGTCAGAGAGAAATGTTCTACAGAGGTTGGAAATCTTGGGTGTGATGCTGAGGCAGAAGAGCTTGGCAAAGAATTTGAAGACTGTGGCTTCAACATCTCTCAAGAGAATAAAGATAATGAAAGTCAAGCTACCTTTATATCCTTTGACAGGGATATGGCTCTACAACCTGGGTCTGAGAACACAACTAATGCATATTTCAGTAGTTCTGAGCTAGATAATGCGGAAGGTGAATTGGTAGATAGGGAAGTGTTTTGTGTGCCTGAAGAACTTAACATTAGTTTCCCCAAAGTGTTGGAGACAGAACCCTGGGATGACAGCTGGGATCCTACATTTAGTTCTGATTCCTGGGGGGTTTCTAGTCAGTCAGATAGCTATGATAACTGTCCCCTTCCTCCCACACAAGACTCTGTAGATGGAAACTTGGAGAATCTATGGCCAGGTTTTATGCAAGATTTAGGAGGATTAAGCAATAGCTGGGGAACTACGTGTGTAATGTCCAGTCAGCAGAATCAGGAAGCATCTTTACAGCAAGGATCATCTGGGGAACAGACAAACATTAGCACCTGTGGATCAAACAAGATAAGTAGGCCATTGGTTCTGTTCCAAATGGGAAACTCTGGAAAGACTAGCACCGAGAGCTTCACTAGCCCCAAAGAAAATGAGACCAACACCTCAGACTTATCTGAAGATGAAATTGCTAACCGGAGATACGGATTGTTGTACCAAGAAATTGAGGCTGAAAAAGAAGAGGTACCTACCCTACTGTAGCATAGTCTAGAGAAGAGAGTTCCCTGGGTCATACTTACCTATTATATAACCTTGTATTTTATAAACAGTCCTTCCTTATCCCTCCTTGCTAATTTGTGTAGTCATGCATTCATGGCACAGTTCAACCATGTAATTATGCTAGGTTGACCACAAAGAGGTTGACTGTTGAGTATGCCATCTTATTTTGTACCACATCTTGTTTTGGAATTTTGCTTTCTGATAAGGTTTATGTTCCTGTAGTCTCTCTGAATTCTGAATGTGTATCATTGTTCTTTCTTTTTATTTTTTTTAGCCAATGAAAACGTTACCCATTAGCTTCACGCTTCTTGTCAGAGTTGTCATTCTTGCCTTTCACTTTAAAAAACGTATATGTTTGGGCCATGTACAAACAGCACTTTGATATTAAAATCTTCATTCTGATTTCTAATTTGGCCTAGGCATCCAGCACTGCTTTTAATGGATTCACACAGGTAAGGAGTTGTTGTTGTTTTATTATTTATTTAAAAGATTTGCATACCCATCCACCTTAAAACACAACTCTGGGGACTCACAACAACAATAAAACCCCAGAACCATAAAAAAACACCATAAAACCAAAACCAAAACCCAGCTCCTCAGTCATCCCCTTGGGATGCCCCAACAACCAATCCAAGACAACCTCACTCTACCCCAGCACCTGAGTAAAAAGTCAGGTCTTGATGGCCTTCCAGAGGTCTAAAAGGGTGGGGCCTGCCAGATCACTGGGGGGAGGGTGTGCCATAAAATAAGGGCAACCAGAGAAAAGGCACCCTTTCGAAGTCTTACTAGATGGCAAATTTCAGTGAAGAGAACTGGAGCGTGCCTCCTTATCCCATCTGATAGGATGCACAGATACTCTCAGGGAGAAGCAGTCCCACAAAAAACCTGGTCCTGTGTCATGTAGGCCTTTAGATGTGATAACCAGCACCTTTAATTGCACCTGGAAGGAAACTAGGAGCCAGTGCCACTTGTGCAACACAGGTGTAATGTGGGTGAACCCAGCATTGTGCGCACCACTGTGTTCTGGACCAGTTGTAGCTCCCGAGTGGTCTTCAAGGGCAGCCCCATGCAAAGCGTATTGCAGTAATACAAACAGGAAGTGACTAAGGTGTGCATGACAGTGAGTAAGGCATCCCAGTCCAGGAAAGGGTGCAATTTACACTCAAGACGAATCTGTGCACAGCCCCCGCGCTAGCCACAGCTGCCATCTGCTCATTGAGCAGGAGCCGTGACTCCAGAAGGACCCCCAAATTGCACACCAGCTCAGTCCAGGGGAGTGCAACCCTATCTAGAGTCAAACATGACATATCACCAAACCCTGGGGGACCAAAAACCCAAAGCCACTCCGTCTTGCCAGGGTTGAGTTGAAGTCAGTCCCTCCCCATCCAGCCCTATACAGCCTCCAGGCACTTGATCAGCACTGCAACAGAGTCACCTACCCGGCCAGGGGTGGAGATGTATATCTGGGTGTCATCAGTGTACTGATGATACCACACCCTGAGCCATCAAATGACCTCACCAAGCAGTTTCGTGTAGATGTTAAAGAGGAGAGACGAGAGATCCGAGCCCTGAGGCACCCCGCACTGCAGGGGCCTTGGGCTTGACCTCTCCCCCACCACTAACACTGACTGGAACCAGCCATGGAGAAAGGAGGAGAACCACTACAAAACAGTGTCTGCCACTTCCAACTCCCAAAGCCAGTCCAGAAGGATACCATGGTTGATGGTATTGAAAACTTCTGAGAGATCCAGGAGAGTCAGGATGGTCGCATCCCCCCACCCATCCTGAGCCCTCCAAAGGTCATCAGCAAGCATGATCCATGCCGTGTCAGTACTGTACCCTGGCCTGAGCCTAGACTGAAAAGGCTATAGGTAATCTACTTCATCCAGGGTCCTCTGAAGCTGAGCGCCAGCCACCCTCTCAACAACCTTCCCCAAAAAGGTGGAGACTAAACAAAACTTATCTTACACAATTGGGTCCAAGGATGGCCTCTTGAGAAGGGGGCACACCGCTGCCTCCTTCAAGGCAGGTCATACTACCCCCTCCCATAAAGAGGCATTAACCACTGCTTGGACCCAACCACATGCCACCTCCCAGAAGGACTTAACCAACCAGGAGGGTCCAGCACACAAGTAGCTGAACTCACCCACAGCCATGAGGACCCTGTCCACTTCCTCAGGATCAACCATCTCAACTCTTCCTAGATAACAGGGTTCAGACGTATCTCAGTCACTTCCAAAGGATCTGCTGTCAGAGTCCGAGAAACTTGGACAGATGCCAAGAATATTCCTCACAGTGGCCCTGTAAGAGCAACCCCAGCTCCTCCTTGCCCAGGAAGGACCTGGTCACACAAAACAGGGCAGCTGGATGTCTATCTGCAGATGCAATAAGGGCATTTTATTTGAGACAGATCATTAAAGCTCCCAAAGGCCAGTGTTTGGGTATGATACAGTAAAGCAGATTTTCTGATCTGCTGCCACTCAGAAGTATTGAATTACATTTCGTCAGTCCCAGCAAGTGGGATCTAGAGATGACAGAGTTGTAGGCCAACTTCACCAGAAAGGTTGAAAAGGATAAACAATTTACTCCTATCAAATCCACAATGTAATGGCAAATTCAGTAGAATACATGCACATCTAAGTGTTAGTAGATTTGTTAGGTTTAGAGGTGTGCAGATTTTGGATCCAAAGTAGGCTCCCTCACTGGACCTGTTAGCAGCTCCTTAAGGCCATGCCTTTTCCTGGACTCAGTCTCAGAAACATCTTGTCCGGGTTAAAGAGGCAGTAGCAGTGTACCTTCTTGCCACTGCCTCAACTTAAATATCTATTTCCCTGAGTCTACCATGCCAGTCCAGGAAAAGGCACCGCTTCTTTAAGGAAATGCCAGTAGGACCAGTGCAAATGCCCACACCAGATCCAAATATTGCATACCTCTGATGTGGTTGAATGTATGCTTTGCTTTAAACTTGCTTCCATAAAAAAACATTGGAAAGACATATACAGTACTGTATTTAATGTGTTCCACTATTTTTAACATCATTGTTCTTTGCTATGGGAATATGAATTAGTTGGCAATCGCAGTCAAGCTGAAAGGTGTTGTGAAGCTTGGTGTCTTGTCAAACAAAGGTTTGGCCCTCTGAATAATTGAGTCTTGTGGGCTTGTGTATTTCAAGCTGTATATCACACCTTTAAATCAAATGCCTCCAAATTGGATTACATCAATTCCAAACCTTTGCTAAGATGCTGCTGTTGTAAACTATAGTGTATGGTCTATCAAGTTACATAAACCAGGCAGCTGTTACAGTAGCTGCCAAGAAATCATCCATAAAATTGATAACAAATGCAACTTGATTAAACATGCTCAGCCTAGGATAGTATGATGACTCCACTGAAGTCAATAACAAATGACATGTGAAATCCTACATTATATTTAATAGATCCCTTATAAATGAAAATGCAACTCACAGTACCACCCAAAAAATGTTAGTGGAAAGCTGCTGTAATAATAAATGACATTGAATCAAATCCACTCTGTTTAATAAGCAAACATAATAGAAATGTTTTAATGTCTGCAAACAAGCTTTTGTAGTTTAAAGAGTGCCACATTTCATTACAAAAGTCCATTTGTTTCCAGAGGGAATGTTTTTGCAAATCCCAGCCCACAGACTCCATACTAGAAGCTTGCTTAACTCACTAAGAACTGTGAAAAAAAATGATACCAATCATCAAATGTTGGGAAAATATTAAATTAAATAAATAGACAAAATAAAAGAGTTGCATGTTTTTTGGAAGCCATTGGTTAGAAACACAGTGTTGGTTAAACAAACTAATATGAGATAATAATTTTGCCATATTGTACATAATTAATCTTTAGAAGGTTTTTAAATGTTGATGCTTAAATAATCCTTTGGATGTATCCTTTCTATATGTACATTCCCAGGACACCTCCCTGTTTTCATTGCAGCCAAGTCAGGATGTTACAGATAGCATGGTAAGTTGTTGCTTTTTGTATGATATTGTGTCAACCTCTCTTTCTAATCACTTTTGGAAATTGCCTATTAACTGTCTTAAAGCTATTAGAGACCTTCGGAAGGACAACTTTGAAAAGTCTTCATCGGATGAGTTTATCTTCAACTCTGAACAAAGAAAAATTCACTGTAATCTTAAGAACTTAAAGAATTTGAAATAAACAGCAAAAAGCTAAATAAGATTTTGATCTAAGAAAGTTATAAACGGATTAAGGGTCTAGATAAATTTGGAATATTGACTTTTACTGTAAGATTTTGGAAATAACTATAAAAAATGAACAGCTTCTTGTGGGAAACAGACTTATTTTGGCTATCCTGGGTCATAACAAAGATGTGATGATTTTAGAAACTCAAGGAGAGTAAAGATTCTAAGCAGAAGAAAAACATATATAAGCCTGTTGATGTCAGTTAATGCTGGGACTTACAAAATGACACAAAACGTTATAACATCATAAATATTAAAGTAGATATTTGAAGAATGGAGCCAGAAATTAGTAACGACAATATCAACACTGTCAGTAATTATGTCTGTTTCTATGGATAGACTATGTCTAAAATATGTTAATGAAGGAGTGACAGATGTGGAACAAATTTTATCTGACAAGACAGAGAAAGTACTGAAAGTGGAACTACAGATGACAGGCCAAGAGAATGATTTGGAAAAGGATGCTTTACTGGATATACAAAAGAAACTGGCTGAACTTTTAAAAATTAAAAGGGAAATACAAATGATAAACCAAGAGAATGACCTGGAAAATGTTTTCTTACTGGATCTACAAAAGAGGCTTGTTAAAGCCTTGAAAAGATCTGTACGATGGGATAAAGAAGAATTGAAGAGAAATCAAATCCTACAACATTTGACTGAATTAAAGATTGTTAGAAGTAAAAGGCAAGAATATAAAGTTGGTTTATTTGATCAAGGTTAAAGTAAGAGATTTTTTTGCACAGTTCTGGCAACCCTTTATGGACTTTTTGCTGACACCAGGATTGAAAAGTTGCTATTTTATGGATTTGCTTATAGATAAGGAATGGGATATGGGATGAATAGATAAGAGATATTTGTAACCTTATATGGGGTGAAAAGTTATTAAATTTGTTTATAATTGTGATGAAGGTTAGAAGTCATTTTATATATTTTTCTCTTTCTTTATTATATTCTTTCTTTTCTTTTTCTTCTTTCTTTCTTTTTTCCCCTGCACTTTTTATCCTTTTTTCCCCATTATCTTCTCTTTCTCTAAGTTTAGTTTGTATTAGTTTTTTACTACTGAATTAAAATTCTTAATAAAAATTATATTCTATATATATATATGTATATATACATATGTACATTTCCAAGACACCTCCCTGTTTTCATTGCAGCCAAGTCAGGATGTTACAGATAGCATGGTAAGTTGTTGCTTTTTGTATCATATTCTGCCATTTGCCCCGTCCTTCACTACTGCTGGCATATGACAGGTGTCCAGTGAAGAGAACTAGGAGACTCTCCAGCTGTTGTCACACAACATGTCTAACCACTGTATTCACACAATGTGCTATACTTGGTTAGTTTTAACCTTGGTTAGATTAAATGGAGGTGGAGAGCCTACCAGATGGTTGTATTGTCCATGAGTTGTAGGTTGCACTTTCCCACACTTCTATGTTTTTCGTTGTTTTAATTTACAGTATTTATACGGGTTTGTCTTTGTTTTAACTTGAGAGCCACCCCAAGTCCTGTAAGTGAGATGGGCGGCTATATAAATTGAATTAATGAATGAAATAATGATGTCTTGGGAGATACAAATACTTCATACATTTCTCCAAATGGTGAAGACTCTTGGTCAAAGTGATCCTCAAAAAGGATCGAGAATATTTAGCATGTCCAGGTGAAGAGATACTCATTTCTTGTTCATTCCCTTCCTCTGAATTCTGTATTGCTGCAGCTTCCCATTCCTGTCATCAACACTCTAGGTATAGCACAACATTCAATACCAATGGATAGGAAGTTGAAGAATATTGGCATAACATTTTATTCTTTGGGCGTTTTGGATCCGTGTATTGCCCATCACCACATTTGTCCAATTAAATACCAGCATTGGGGGGGGGGGACTCTTCCCCTCTGGAAGATAAAAGAGAAATCATTAAGATTTTCCAAGCTAAAGCTGCAAGTGTTGCAAAGCAAGAAATCAATTTTGTAAACTCCACTATCTTTCACAGATTAGTGTGGGTCCACTATACAACTTTAACTCAGGAGATTTGAGCTCAGTGGTGTAAGACTCGGATCCAAAAGTTGCATTCTCCAGCAAAGCAAATGGGCTTGAAGCAATCCTAAGTTCTGTTGATTAGCCTTAACAGTGGTACCATCCCCTGACTTTAATTCCATGGCAGCAGTGATGGCATACTTTAAAAAAAATGGGGCATTTCTCTTTACCCATATTGAACATTGTTTGTTGATCATTTGAGACACCATCTATAGAAAGATTTGGGCCTTTTTGTCAATTTAGAAAAGTCTTAGCTGTCCCCTACTTAGATACTCTAATTCATTGGAATGCATTTGGATGCATGCAGGGAGTTCCTGCCAGAAGATCTGCTTACATCCATCATGCTCCTCATCCCATTGATCCTCCATTTGTTCACTGATTTGGGGAGCATGTGGTATCCACCACAGGAGTAATTCCTTCTGCCAGATTTTCGATGTGTCCACCACAGGCTTGGTTCTTCCTTTTGGTCCCAAACCATTCCCGTGTTCACCATCTTAAGCATCCCCTTTCCTAGAAGATAATGCATTTCATTCTACTAATGGACAGCAGGATCCAATTTGTTGAGAGGGACTCTATTCGTGCACCCACACATTCAGTTACACTGACAACTAATGCACTGAACATGAGATAGAGATTCCCATTGTGGTTCCCTTTCAATTCAAGGCAACTCAGGACCAGGAATGTCCATCCCCCATTAGCAAATTGGAACTTTTGGCAGCAATCAAGATAGTGAAAGCCTTTGGCCTCTTCCTCCAGAATTGGGTGATTCATGTCAGAGTACACCAATATTCTCTGGTATTTGAATAAGCAATGCATTACCAAATCTCTCCTTCTTGGTCAAACTTATCATATGATTGTGGAACTGGTATGTATCTCGAAACATCCATCTGGCAATTGTATGTCTGGCTATTCTGGTTAACATCCCAGCAGATGTTCTGAGTCACATAGGCTCATTGCCCCATGAGTGGGAGTTACATTCAGCAGTAGTTTCCAGACATTGAGCGGATCAGCTGAGGCTGAATCTCTGCAGCTTGGGCCATCAACGGTTTTATTCTACTGCAGCAGGGGCAGTAGATTTCTTCCAATTTCTGTGCTTCCCCATCATTCTATAGTTGTTTTCATCGTTTCTACTGCTCATCATGGTTTTGGCAATCACCAGTGTGGATGGCATTCTAATTCTCCCTGGTAACCCTGCCAGCTAACCCTTGGTTTGTGTCCCTCTTTCTTTGAGCCCAAGAACTTCACCATCTATCTCGGCCAGATCATCTCATGATATATTGGGAGAAATCCAGCATCTTAATCCCCAAACACGCTGACCATTTGGAGAATCTCCCGGAGGGTGAATTGTCAGAAATTTTGCAGCCAAAAAGTTCTATACTGAAGATGAATAATTGTAAATGGTGTAGAATTTTTGTTTTTGCTTCAGCAAGAAATGTAGGTTTTCATCAATATGCTATCTGCATATATAAGGTTTTCAATTTTCCTTACAGGTACAAATCCTTTCCTGTTTGGTTTTTTTGATTTACTTTGGAAGTGATTTCTCTTTTTCATGTTTTCACTGAAGGAGCTTCACATTTTTCTCATCTGCTGATTAAATGTTTTTTTTAAAGTTTGTTGAATGTTTTTCTACCCTTGTCTTGGGTCATTCCCCTTTGGGGTCTCTGCATTGACTATAGTAATCCAAAAGCTTTTGAGCCATCCTTGCAGTCAAGGAACATTGTCTCTTTAGTTGTAATCACATCAAAGTGCAACTCCAGTGAGCTTTATGCTCCAGTGAACTTTATTTAAATTTCTATGATGTTTCAATCTAAGAAGACTCTAATATTATTTGGTGTTTCACAGAGAAAAGGTTGCTTTATGCCAAAACAACTTTCTTTCAAAGCCAGTTTCGCCTGAACTAGGATGTCATCCCACCAGCTTTCTTTCTGAACCCAACCTCTTCATCGAAATGGATACTGCATTTCCTTGCTGTTTTATTTGGGCTCTATTGCACCATTCCACAAGGACCCTTACTTCTTTATATGCTTTCAGGATCCTCGCAAAGAATAACCAGTATTATCCCAGCAGTTCTTAGAGTTCAGAGTAGCCATTAAGTTCTGCTACAAATTGGCACAGAAGCCCCACCCACTTTTATTCTAGGACATCTGACAAGGCAGTTGTGCTAATGGCAAAGAACCTGTCCAGTTGCTACCTTCAATGTTCACTACTTGCTAGGTCTGTACAGCACTTCAGATTCAAAGGAAAGGCAGAAAAGTGCTTCAGAGCAAATGTAGTCTCTCTGCAACTCCTGCAAATCAAGTGTCCCTTTTTCAGGAGTTGACAACTACTTTATACACTCCCACATGCTCCAAGCATTTTTTTTTTTTGGCCTTCAAATCCAAAATACTGCATTGTTCTATTACATTCCACAAATGTGACTCCTGCAGCTCTTGGCAAAGCAGGATGGCCTACTGTTTTCTAGCCACCATTCCCACTTTCAGGTTGATAGCCAATTGGTTGCCCATATGTGTGAATCACAGGGAAGAACTGCCTATTGACCTGTAACTGGTTCTTGGAATTGCCATCATTGATCTACCCAATATTTTAATACATTCCACATCGGGTAGAATGCATGTGACAACTTAGTACATACATGACAATACCACACTGCTTGTTGAAGTGAGGAGGATGGTCCTCTCTTTTAAATATGCATCTCAGGGAGGTCAGGACTCCACACCAAATTGTAGCTTTGAAATAGTCTTGGTAGTTTTCTGTTTCTGGGAACCAAGCCCTCGTTTTCAATCACAGTATGGTTGTCAGCCCTTTGAGGTAGGAAATAGATACAAGAAATGGTAGAACTCTATTGATATAGGCTGGCAAAATCTGTACCAAACAGAATCAAGGTGGGGCAATATTGAGTTTCTTTCTCGCGCTTTCCTGTTTTCCCGGGCTAAGCTCATGTTTAACTAACTGTTGTGTATTTTCTTCAGGACCACCTCTGTACTCTACAATGATTTGATTGTTTGAACAGAATATATTAGATGAGCGCTGCAACTGTGTTTTATTATACCAGATTTAGGGTTTAGCAGGTTGTATGAACCAGGCATTGAGTTTTATTTGTCTGCTTTTCCTGGTTAATTAAAGGCTGAGGCAGAAGCTCCATCTTTAGAACTCCAGGAAGAAGAGGAAGGCATTGATGTGGTTGGCTCTGCTACCAAGCCAGAAGCACAGGCTTTGGAGGCTGATGAGTCAACAGCTGAAACTGTGGTGAGTGATTGGTACTCTATGCACCCTCATGCTAATCCATGTAGTTGTTTTCATTTATATACACATCACACTTCATCTACTGTACTTGGTCCACTGCCATCTTGAAATGGCTTTAAAATTGATTATCACCAATTGTTATAGATGTAACCCGTAGGCAAAATCTTCATTTGGGCCTTTACTCTATGATGAGAGGGTTGAACCTGGCCCAGCAAGACCAGTGTTCAAATCCCATACTATAAGCATCAGGGGCGCCCGGTAGGGTAAAGAAGTCAAGATGGTGGGCAAAACCACATGATCAAAACCCATCCCTTTTTACATACTGTGTGTGTGTAAAGTTTTGTTTTTAATTTTGTTTTATACTTCACAATTGCTGGGATTTATACTGCACTGAAAGACAGATGGAAGCCTTAGTATTCTTTGCAAGAGAATATACCAATAGCAACTCTGGGAATTAAAAGGAATATTTTTTCTTGCATGATCATAAATATCACAATTATGTTACAATATAAAATCCATATTATGTTATAATTCAACATCAGGTGCTTATGATAACTGCATTCAATATCTCCTTTTCATGTCATACTAGAAAGCAGCACGACTGATTTCAGAAAGATAAGCAGGGTTGGATGTGGTTAGTACTTGAATGGGAAAGCACCAGGAAATACCAGGGTTGTAGGATAAATTGGTGTGTGTATGTGTGTAGATAAATGGATAAATAAATCACCATAAGATTAGCAAATCACATCTGTATTGTTGCTAAGAAGAAATATATGCTATAGCTTTCCAGCAACTGGCATTAAGAGGCATCCTGCTTCGTGTACTGAAGGCAGCATACACATCTGGACTGATAGCCATAGGTAGACGTTTCCCTCATGATTTTGTCTAAAACTCTTCACTTTCTTTTAAAATGTCTTTTATTAATTACAGAATTGGACATATCAAAAAGGATCTATGTGAATAACTTTGGGGTTTCACCTTTCCCATTAGTTGCAGATGGACTCAGTAGTTGAAGGTCCTACTGAAACTGTGTGTGTTGATGCCACTTCTATAAATGAAGGTGGTGAAGTTGCTGTTACTGAGGAAACAGCAGTTGCTGAAAGCAGCATAGATCACACTGAAGAGAAAGCAGAAGACATCCAGGTACAACTAAAGCACAAGTCTTTTTTTCTTTTTCCCTTTCAGCACGATTTTGGAAATTCATGGTCTTAACTCTGCCAAGTTTTGTCCTACTTGAATGGTCATGGCTTGACCCAAGAATTCTGGGAACTGTTGAGTGAGGTGTTGAGAATTCTCTTTGACATTCCTCTGTAATTGCTCCAGTAGTTTTTAGGATAATTGGGCAATTCGTGATTGTTAAACTGGTTAAAGTGTGAATTCATGCAGCATGATGGTATAATCATTTGTTCCAAAATTGAAGGTTTTTAAAAAATTAAATTTATTTATAATTCAAATTTATCACCGCCCATCTCCCCCAACGGGGGACTCTAATTAGCTAATACTGTGATTTTTAAAATGAGGCTTATAGCCTGTGTTATTTCAAATTGTGTTGCTTAGATTTTAGAATGATTTTCAAGCCCAACATGATGCCCTTTTAGCAAGGTAACAAATTCATAAGGGCTGATTTTTTTAAAAAAAAATCAACAGTATAAGGTACCATATCTATAAAGTAAAGTATTTCAGATTAATTTACAATAACAAACTGCTGTCTGTAACTATTGTGGTATAAATGCATGTCTCAGAAATATTATTTTAAAAATCCTGTATTAAGAACCAGAATTTTAATATTACTTTTCTATCTTCAATATTTCCATTCACATTCTAACAAAATCTTCAAAGCAGCAAACATAATGTACTATTTAAAACTTATCAGTTAACAAATCAAATCAAATCTTTATTATGGTCAAAGACCAGCATAGACTAGTTAATAAAATACTTGCTCATCCTCATATTTGGTAGTGCATTTCCCCTGGAAGTAATTCATCTATTATGTTCTACCATTTCAGTCCATGAAATACCCAACAGCCAAACTGTGGAGAACCAAGCCTTATCCCAAGCTGAGTTGCCACCGCTTTTATGAGTTCTCTACTCTCAAGGATTACCTCATTTAATGTATAAGAAATGGAGCTCCCTCTTCCTTGAAGTTACTATGTAACCTTGCACATAAAGAAATGCTGAAAATTAAGGCCACATGTTAGCCACAGTTAAAGTGTTTGTGTTTGGATGGCAAATCCTAAAATAATATTTATTAAACAGATATGTGGGGTTTCAGTCACATGCTAGTAAGTTCCTGTGAGCGCCTATTAGATCTTATTACGTTTATTATACTTTATTATAATACATTATATTATAATGGTATGTGGGGATGACCTTGGGAGACAGGAAGAAGAGCTGCAGCCTAGACAATGGTCTGATAAATGAAGTTTGAGTCTGGAGGAGGAGGGATGCTGAAAGCGTCTCAGAAGGGACCCTCCCTAGTTTTCAGGAGAATAAAAATGAGGGACAGGAGGGGTACTTTTGGACTTGCAAGATTCTGTTAATGTAACATTACAATAAAGATAGAGCTAGTACTCCTGGTTGTGCTTCTTGACCTTGCAAGGCTAACTTCAATCTTGCAAGTCTGAAAGTACCTGTCGGCCTTGCGGGGTAAACCAGATAGGAATCACAACCAAAAGAGCTAATTGTACTTTATTGTAAAGCTACATTGACAGAATCTAGCAAGTATGAAAGTACAATCCCCCCCGTCTCCTTTACAGACTGAGAAACTAGGGAGGGTCTCTTCTGAGCCTCTTGCCCCACTCACTAGCTAGCTGCGGACTATGCTGTCTCTTATCTGACCATTCCCTTGGCAGCGTCTCTTTGCCCAGCCTCTCAAGGTCTTTCCCATATACCACTACAGTACCTCTCCCATCCCTTTTACTCTCCCCAAAACTAGGAAAGGTCCCTTCCGAGACACTTTTGCCACCCCTCCTCCTTCACACTCAAATTTCATTTATCAGACCTCTGTCTAGGATCCGGCTCTTCCTCCTGTCTCCCAAGGTCATTCCCACATACCATTACTGTATTTCTGATTGTATAGGGAAAGCACATTGAATTCATCGTTTTTACATTCATTCTAGCTGTTTTGAGTCAGTTAATTGCTCTAAACGACTGGAATATTTTTTAAGTATCAGTAACTGATATTTTTACTCAAAATATTGCTTCCTTCCTCCCTTCACCTTCCTTTTTTCTATTTCTAAGGACAACCTTAGTAACATCCCTTCAGTAGTTATAGAGCCTGCATCAAACAATGAAGATGGAGACGATCATGAGATACAAGTTAATGAATCTAAAGATTCTGTGGAAGAAGTTGATAGTCAGAGAACTGAAGTACCCACTGGTGAAACTTCAGATGTTATAAGTGAGCCAACAAACATAACAGAAGTGCAGCCTGCATCTTCCGAGGAACAGCCTGCAGCAGCAGACGACATGCCACCTGGCTTCCTCTTTAAGGTTTGAGCATTTATTCATTTGTTTTTTTTGTTTGTGTATGTGTGCTATAGCACTGAATGTAGATGAAGTGCAGGGATGTCATTTATCTCTATAGTCCTTCTATAGAAATAGCATAATACAGCTTTAAGTATACCAATATTGTTATTGATCAAATGTGCAATTGTAACTAGTCTTTCCCGTCTTCAAATTTTGCAGTTTTTAGTAGCATGCTAAAAACCAGTTATGATTAGCCTATTATTATAGTATAGCCTTTACTCGGTTCATTAAGTAGCCACAACACCTTGATGTAGGTCTTGTTTTTCAGAGCTTCCTCTTGCATGAAGATTTGTAGATCTGCAAAGATGTTGCAAAGAAACATATTCAAAGGACCAGTATGGAGACTTATCAACAGCCATTCTTAGTTGCTTTTAATATTTGTCCATACTATGGAATGTACATTGTTATAATAGGAAAAAAGGGAAACAAAAGAATTTGTTTATTTTACTTAGCCATTACTTAGGTATATTGTGCCTTTTAACATTACAGGAAATAAATGTCCATAGACATCTATTTCTGTTTTTAGGTTGAAGCTCTGCATGATTTTGAGGCAGCCAACAGTGATGAACTGACCTTGCAACGGGGAGATATTGTACTGGTAATCCCATCATCAGGAGAAGGAGATCAGGTAACAGCAGAGGGGCTTTTCTTGAACTAACAGTTTTTAAGTAAATTTGCTTTTTACTTAAAACTGAAATGCTTTCAGCAACACTTTCATTCATAAGAGTAAGAATTTTAGAAGGGCTATGTGGTAAAGAACAAAGCAGCTTAAAATTACCGAAGACCATACTGCGAGAGCTGATTATTTCGGCTCATAACACAGATGGAGATGTGCATTGCTAAAAGTTGCTCTTTTTAAAAAGGGTTTCTAGAGATAATTTTTACATGCATGAACAGTACACACGAGCAGCTCTTATGGAAATATAATTACAAAACTAAAGTTTTCTTTCCTTGCAGGAAGCGGGTTGGCTAACAGGCATTAAGGAATGTGATTGGCTTCAGTACAAAGATGCATCCACATATAAGGGACTCTTCCCTGAAAACTTCACCTGCCGTTTCGAGTAATTCCCAGCTCCAGAGGCAAGACCATCTTGTAGGAAGCTCAGTCCCTACATTTTGAACCTCTCCAACATACAGAAGTCTATAGTTGAGCCATCACGGTTTACAGACTGATTCCAGACAAAACTTGGCTAAAGCTTATTAAATGAGCATGATTGCAAGAAATTAAAGCTAGCATATTCTGAAGCAGTATGTGGAAAAAAGTACTTATTTGTTCACATATACATGGCAACAGGTTTGTTTGTACTTTGTCAGAGCTATGGTGATCCTGTAACTTGATCTTTCCCCCATGCAAATATGAGTAGCCTCCTCAATACCAAAACCTTAACTTTTCTGCACTAATTGTATTGTATTGAGTTGCTGCACTGCAGAAGACTTCATTAGTAATCCTGTAGTACTAAAGTCAAACTATTCTAATTTCAATGTGTTTGGGGGGAAAAATTGCCACAAAGTTTTTCCATGTTATTTCCTTACATACATATACACAGAGAGAGATGCCTATGTGTTGTATGCATATATAGCACATAAAAACCCTAGGAAACCAACCTGCAGCAAAAGTTATTGGTGACATAAACAGCAAACATTTGAACTGAAATTGGACAAAACCTGGAGAACATGTAGAATTGTTCAGCTTAGGAGACTAACAGGAGCCTTTTACAGAGGGAGTGTAATGTGCATTAGGGTCACCGTATCATTCTTCGCCCTTGGTTTGAGGCGCACTTGTCAAAAGGTTGGCTACCACTGATTTTATGCATTAGCAAATACCTTACCTACTTATAGTCATTCGTTCATGTAGAATTGTTCATTCAGACATTTGCTCTTATTGTCAGGTATTACAGTAAAGAATTCTGTTACAAGAAGAAACTAGCTGCTCCATTACCAAAATATTAAGTAGTGGAATCTGCATTTTAATGCAAAATTATCATTCCAAAGGACTACACAAAAGTTACCAAACCTACTGTCAAAGCCGCTGAAACACAATAGAAGGCATGGCTCAGTCACCTCTACATTATCAACTACTAAAGCTTAAGGATGAAATTATTCTGATTAAGGAGGCTATAGTAGTAGTTTTTGTATTTTTAAAGCGGCTGGATGAATAAATACATTTCTGATTTAAGGGAAGATGAATTAAGGCAATATATTTTCACAATATGTATTTATGCAACATACTTTCAACAATCCCCCCAAATACCATGTATCGTGTATCAAAAAGTCATCTGTAACTATTGTTTTTCAGTGTTGCGTCATTTAAAATAAATCTATGATCAACTCCACAAGCTCAGTTTTTATGTATGCTCTACTACGTATATCAACAGACATCTTTTAAATTCTGCTATGACACATCCTGTTGGCAATAAACTAAATTATTGCTGTCCACCATACCGGGTTCACTATACCAAGGCACTAACTCTGTGGTTCAATAAGCAGGAATGAAATGCTATCCCAGTTGGGCATGTGGTGCTCAGTGGCTAACCTTGCAACCTTGTCATTGCTATAGCTTGTCTGTTTATCAAGCCTCACCGAAATTAATTTCTACTCAATATTTATTTCATTACATTAATGAACTGGGCTTGTAGAGACCAAAATATATACATATCTACTCAAAAGACCAATAGAAATGGAATTATTACTAGGTGACTGAGAGTTGGGTTGCAATGTTAACATATAAGGCTCTATTTTCTGCCTGTGACAATAGGAGTTCCTATTGGAGAACTAATGCAAGCAATGTATTTGACTTTGAGGTATTAGCACCTTTTTTCTTAAAAAGTTATTTCAGGTAATATGGATTTTACTGTCCATTCTAACTATCAGAAACTTAAAACGAATGTATTTAGGGAAATGTTCACCCAAAGCTTGAAGTAACATTGCAAAGTCATGCAAAGCCAGTTGGTCATAACCTATAAAGCATTTTATAGCTTGGCACCTCAAAGGACTTTCTACTCCAAGCAGAAATGACCCATCCAATATATTCAGCCGGTTGGTGGATGTTTAGAGTCCTACCCCTAAATGAGATCAGAACAAGAGAAGCAAGGACATACTTCTCAGCAGATGCTCCTGTGCTTTTATTTATTTATTTATTTATTTTCTATCCCGCCTTTATTATTTTTATAAATAACTCAAGGCGGCAAACATACCTAATAGTCCTTCCTCCTCCGATTTCCCCCACAACCACCTTGTAAGGTGAGTTGGGCTGAGTGTGAGGTCACCCAGCCGGCTTTCATGACTAAGGCGGGACTAGAACTCACAATCTCCTGGTTTCTAGCCCGGTGCCTTAACCACTAGACCAAGCTTTGAAACACCCTTCCTTCCTGAGATTCTACCGGCACCTCTGGTACAATTTTCTCAAGGGCCTTGAAAACTAAATCCTTTGCAAAGCTGTTAACTGTTGAGGAGGAGGAAGAGGTTGATGAGTTTAGGCGGGGCGGGACTATTTTGTGTTTGTATTTTATAAACTGCCAGGAGTCTTCGGAAGTCAGTGGTGTACAAACACTCTTAATAAATAAATTGTAAATTACATATTAAATATGTAATCTTACATACTCAGCTGAAGCCTCTCTGTATGCAGACAACGTGCATGCATTAAGATCAGATATGAGCAACCATGTTTTTTTTTAAGTAGCATATAAAACACTTATATGAATTAAGGACACTATTATAAAGTGTACAGTATATAAAACATGTTCAAAAGTCACACTTATAAATTCTTACAATCTAGCAGAACTAACCCTGATTTTCAGTTTCTATTAAATAGTATGGTATCAAAACCTTACATAGTGTCAGTTGGAGTCAGGCAGCATCAAAATTGGATAAAAATAAAATAAAAATAAAAGTATTGATTTAAAGTTAAAGGACATAAGGCCTTCTTCACAGAATTGAGAATTTACACAGAAACCTACGATATCACATTTTATTAATGGGCTCCTTTAATATACAAAGAGTGTGTACTTCATTTAAAAAAGATACATTGTTAAAAATAAAATTTAAAATTAATTACACAAATTATAGCAAATCTAAATTCTTATTAGCTGATCACTCTAAAGTGGTAGGACCTACTGGTTAGATTCCCAAGCACATCTCAGTAGATTAGATGTATTTCAAACATAATTTAATACATTATGGACAAGTACTTCTTCATATTAGACATGATTCAGTCATATATGTGTGTGTGTGTGTATATGTATATATATTATATATATATATATATATATATATATATATATATATATAATATAATATAAACACATACATGTGCATATATATATATATATATATATATATATATATATATATATATTGTATCTGCATATTGGTATAGATGTATGCAGATGCAATACAGTTTTGATGAGGTATTACAGAGCAGGAGGATAAATTCCCTTGATAAATAAATAATTGATTAATGATGCCACTAGGAGTTTCAACAGTAAGTGAAGTGCTAGCATCATCATAATAGTTCCATGAGTGGCAATCTTCAAGCTATTACGCGGTCAAGTTTTCATTCTGAAAAAGAAAACAATATACTTAATGCAATATTACAATTAACACATCCCTACATATAGGATTCAGTGTTAAGGGGAAAGGATTTTAATTTAAGTCTCCCCAATTCTCTCTGTGCCTAAGATTGTTTCTTTGTGTAAAGCAATCAACCACATGAACGCCAACTAAAGCTGAAATATAGTCCATGGTATAATGTGCACTAAATAAATACTACAGCCAAGTAATACATTCACCACTGTTTTTTGTGAAAAGTACTTATTATACACATAGTCAGGAGACTTCATATACAACTAATTCAATACAAGAGAAAATTATTTTCTTACTAAACTAGATTGCTAGGAAAACACAGAGAAACAAAAGGCTGGAGAGAAAAAGCTCATTCTGTACCAGTATTTTGGCCCTTTCCCAGCAGCATTTCAAAGATTGGTGAAATGTTCAACAATTTATATTTAATGCTCAAATACCTTGGAAAGTTGGTTGGTATAAAAGTAAAACATCTGACAGCAGAGCATAAAGTCTATGTCATAGTTGCTTATTTCTGTCCCAAGCCTCAAATTTGAAATACTCAATTTCATAAAAGAACTTACCTGTAATTGCTGTATTTGTTATACAACTGGTTTTTCACTGTCCTGCTTTTCTTCAGATTCTTCATCAGATCCTATGAAAACAAATTAAAAGATTGAAAACAATGCAGCCATTAAACTTCACTAAGTACCTTATTCTAGTTGCATAAGAATAGGAAACCTGTGTGTGTGTGTGTGTGTGTGTGTGTGTGTGTGTGTGTGTGTGTGTGTGTGTCTTCGAGTCAGTATTGACTCCTGGCAACTGCCTGGACTAGTCCCTGCAGTTTTCTTAGCAAGATTTCAGAAGTGGCTTTCCGTTGCTTTCTTCCAAGGGCTGAGAGTGAGTGACTGGCCCAAAGTCACCCAGCTGGCTTTGTGCCTAAGGCTGAAGTAGAACTCAGAGTCTCCCAGTTTCTAGCCTGGTGCTTTAACCACTACACCAAACTGGCTCTCTGAACCTAAAATTATCTACTTTTAATTAATGTAATGCAGAAACAGATTGCAACTGTTTCTACAATTTTCCTGCTCTTCATTAAAATTAATCTAACTTGCCAAATACATAGATACATTTTTCAATCATAATGCCATAGCACCACAACAAAAAGATACCAAACATGCAGAAGTGAGAATCTATCCTTTGGCACGTGGATAATTTATTCATTCTAACAGTGAAACCTACCTAAATGCATGAATACAGCCTGGAAGAATCTTACTAGTAGCAAGAAAAATGTGTGATTCAGTATCAGGGAAATACTGTAGATCCTGGCTCCATTTTCTGGTTTAAAACTAAAACTTCATTCATATGCAATATACAATCAAATAACATAGCAATTTTTACTTTTGGGCACTAAATATTTTGCACACCACTTCAACTCAAAAATCAGCACACCATCCCTGGGTATCTGATACAATTCCACCTACAGTGTTCTTTTCCCATGACATAGGCATCTATTAGCAACTGCCCTATGGGAAGGATATTAATGATTAGTTATTGGTAGATATTGTTAAATGTATTTCTTTTTTTCTAAGCTTTCTTAGAAAGATCTGCATCCTGAAATTTGAGCTACAATATATAAATAGTAAACACTCGTCAACATTTAGACTTAAAAACCTGGTTCTGCCGGCTTGCCTGGGAGGGTAATGCCAACAGTTCCTCTTGGGGATGGCTGGTCCCATGAAGCTCCCCAGTATTACCATCTTTTTAACATCTTTTATGCTTGGATTTTATATCATTTATTAATATTGTAAATTTTTATTTATGTTTTTACTGTTTTATTGTGAACCACCTAGAGTCCCCCGACAGGGGAGATGGGCGGTAATATAAATTCAAATAAATAAACAAACATTTGCCTTCAAGACCACTTTTTCTTGTTTATTCGTTCAGTCACTTCCAACTCTTCATGACTTCATGGACCAGCCCATGCCAGAACTTCTTGTAAGCCGTCACCATCCCCAGCTCTCCCACGGTCAAGTCTGTCACCTCCAGAATATCATCCATCCATCTTGCCCTTGGTCGGCCCCTCTTCCTTTTGCCTTCCACCTTCCCTAGCATCAGCATCTTCTCAAGGGTATCCTGTCTTCTCATTATGTAGCCAAAGTACTTCAGTTTTGCCTTTAATATCATTCCCTCAAGTGAGCAGTCTGGCTTTATTTCCTGGAGTATGGACAGGTTTGATCTTCTTGCAGTCCAAGGCACTCTCAGAATTTTCCTCCAACACCACAGTTCAAAAGCATCTCTCTTCTTTCGCTCAGCCTTCTTTATGGTCCAGCTCTCGCAGCCATAGGTTACTACAGGGAATAAAAGGGAAAGGTTCCCCCCGCACATTTGTGCAGTCATGTCCGACTCTAGGGGCCGGTGCTCATCTCCGTTTGTTAGCCGAAGAGCCAGCGTTGTCCGAAGACGCTTCCACGGTCATGTGGTTGCATGACGCGCGTGGAACGCTGTTACCTACCCACCGAAGTGGTACCTATTAATCTACTTGCATTTGCATGCTTTCGAATTGCTAGGTTGGCAAGAGCTGGAGCTAGTGCGGGAGCTCACTCCGCACGTAGGGCTAGGGATTCGAACCTCCGAACTTGCGATCTTCTGATCGACAAGCCTGGCGTCTTACCCGCTGAGCCACCACGCCCCTACTACTACGGGGAATACAACTGCTTTAACTATGAGGACCTTTGTTGTCAGTGTGATATCTCTGCTCTTAACTATTATATCAAGATTTGTCATTGCTCTCCTCCCAAGAAGTAAAAGTCTTCTGATTTCCTGGCTGCAGTCAGCGTCTGCAGTAATCTTTGTGCCTAGAAATACAAAGTCTGTCACTGCCTCCACGTTTTCTCCCTCTATTTGCCAGCTATCAATCAAGCTGGTTGCCATAATCTTGGTGGGTTTTTTTTTGAGATTTAACTGCAACCCAGCTTTTGCACTTTCTTCTTTCACCTTCGTCATAAGGCTCCTCAGCTCCTCCTCGCTTTCAGCCATCAAAGTGGTATCATCTGCATATCTGAGATTGTTAATGTTTCTTCCAGCAATTTTAACTCCAGCCTTGGATTCATCAAGCCCAGCACGTCGCACGATGTGCTCTGCGTATAAGTTGAATAGGTAGGGTGAGAGTATACAGCCCTGCCGTACTCCTTTCCCAATCTTAAACCAGTCCGTTGTTCCGTGGTCTGTTCCTACCGTTGCCACTTGGTTGTTATACAGATTCCTCAGGAGGCAGACAAGATGACTTGGTATCCCCATACCACCAAGAACTTGCCACAATTTGTTATGATCCACAGTCAAAGGCTTTAGAATAGTCAATAAAACAAAAATAGATGTTTTTCTGAAACTCCCTGGCTTTCTCCATTATCCAGCGGATATTGGCAATTTGGTCTCTAGTTCCTCTGCCTTTTCTAAACCCAGCTTGTACATCTGGCAATTCTCGCTCCATGAATTGCTGGAGTCTACCTTGCAAGATCTTGAGCATTACCTTACTGGCATGTGAAATAAGTGCCACTGTTCGATAGTTTGAACATTCTTTAGTGCTTCCCTGTTTTGGTATGGGGATATAAGTTGATTTTTTTCCAATCTGATGGCCATTCTTGTGTTTTCCAAATTTGCTGGCATATGGCATGCATCACCTTGACAGCATCATCTTGCAAGATTTTAAACAGGTCAACTGGGATACCGTCGTCTCCTGCTGCCTTGTTATTAGCAATGCTTCTTAAGGCCCATTCAACCTCACTCTTCAGGATGTCTGGCTCTAACTCACTGACCACACCGTCAAAGCTATCCCCGATAGTATTATCCTTCCTATACAGATCTTCCGTATATTCTTGCCACCTTTTCTTGATCTCTTATGCTTCTGTTAGGTCCTTGCCATCTTTGTTTTTGATCATACCCATTTTTGCCTGGAATTTACCTCTGATGTTTCTAATTTTCTGGAAGAGGTCTCTTGTCCTTCCTCTTCTATTATCTTCTTCCACTTCCGCGCATTGCTTGTTTAAAAATAATTCCTTATCTCTTCTGGCTAACCTCTGGAATTTTGCATTTAATTGGGCATGTCTCCCCCTATCACTGTTGCCTTTTGCTTTCCTTCTTTCTTGGGCTACTTCCAGTCTCTCAGCAGACAGCCATCTTGCCTTCTTGGATTTCTTTTTCTTTGGGACGTTTTTTGTTGCTGCCTCCTGAACAATGTTGCGAACTTCCGTCCATAGTTCTTCCGTGACCCTATCTACTAAATCTAGTCCCTTAAATCTATTCTTCACCTCCATTGCATATTCATTAGGAATGTTAGTGAGCTCATATCTAACTGATCTGTGGGTCTTCCCTATTCTCTTTAGTCTGATTCTAAATTGTGCAATAAGAAGTTTGTGATTGTGACCACTAGATGGCAGTAAAAGGGAAGTAATTCCACTTCTAGTGACTATTTCCCCAAAATTCTTTATAATAAAACCAGCCCAAAACTCATTGTCGTTTTACTGTGTGGTATTCACCAACTAGTACAAAACCCTTTAATACTTCTGTGCCAGTAGCACATTTAGCATACATACGCTCCAGCAAAAAAGCAAACATCAACGTAGTTTAGTTATTGCTCTGTAAACTTTAAACATTAAAAAACCTCAGAAACAAAATACTGTGTGTTTTTTTGAGATTAAACACATGAACACAGCCTTTTGTTTACAAAGTATCTATTCACAGAGTCAATACTATAGTGTATTCTTTTATATAATCAATATAATATAGAATAAAATACTGCTACTACAGTATTGTTATATCCTAAATTATTTTGTGCAGAGTTTTTATTTTTTGTTTTAACCACTGTAAACTTCCAAGAGAAAAACAGTACATTATCATCTACACAGAATTACTTCTCAAGTTCAGGAGAATAAGAAATATTTTTAATTGCATGAGAACTAGAGACTACTGGCTCAGCAAAAATGTTTTGAGTAGATGAAGATCAGATGACATTTTCATCTATCCAGCCTTTTGTTGCCACCAACAAAAGAGCTATATAAGTCACACAACCACCATCCTGATGAATCATACATTCCTACTTGGAGGGCTTCAGCACAAGTCATTGCACATATTTCACCTATTTTGTGTTTTGCTGTTTACTATTTCTATTGTTCATTGATATCACCAGTGGACAACTTTCCTGTTTAGATTATCAGAATCCAAGCACCACTGAGGATGTAACACTAATGCAGTGGTGTCACCAGAGATGTTCCAGAGGGGATTAGGGGGAAGGGCTAAACTGCAAAAGGGAGGCATGCAAAGCAGTCCGACACCCACCTACTGTAGATACGCTGAGGTGCTCTGCCTCAACTGGCTACCTTGCCTCAAGAAGCAGAAAAGGAGCCATTTCATCTCATTAAAACACTTCAAAGGTGTACTACAAAAAAGCTTCACTGAGCCAAACACTCCACTGAAGCTCAGCACATCTGTCCAAATCAGGTGTATTAAGCTTTGAATAGGTACAGCACATTTATTTTGCACATTTTAAACATAAAACCATGGAAAGTTGTACTCCTGAAAATCAGTTTTGCTACCAAATTTTGACAGTTCCATCTAGGGGCTATGGGCATGCCGCCCACAAATAACTCAACTCTGCTTTATACTGTTATAAATTAAACAATTCATTATTGCTACTGTTCTCCAGCAAACAGAATTCAAAATTGTATATGGATGATACCTGGACTATCACAAGATAAACCACTGAAGAACACACAGAACTTGATTAAACCTAACATCATCTATATTTGAACAAAAAGTAACCTGTGTGAGATATTCAGTGCACACTGCAGTTAGACAAAAAGTCATGCCAGAATGATCTGTTCATTTGCAAACATGACTAATGAACAGGTAGACATTCTGTTCTAGACAGCCCTATTGTATTAAAGGTGAGCACAGAATGGTTGGAAGGACATGAGCGATGAAACTCAGAGATCAATAGCCAAACTGCTCATTCTGATGCAAGAAAAGTTATTGGGGAAGGCTGGTATCCAAAGATAATGTTCCTGAGATGTTAAGAAAACATGTCCCAATATCTCCCTTCCAAAAAGGGAGTAAAATTGTAATAATGCCAAATTTGGCTAATTGAAAACTGCTGGTCTGAGTCTAATTACACTGTTCTGTTTAGTACTATAGAGAAAAGAGAAGCTAATTAATTCAGCTCTTTATTCAGCTTTTCAATCGGTCTTCTCTCCAATAACATAGTTCCCATTAGCTTTCATTCTGAATGGCCATCTACTTATTACAGCTGCATCAAGGAATATTATTTATCCCTTCTATATCATGTTATAGTCTGCTATTTTAATTATTTTTCAGTAGGAACAATCAAGGCATGTTATACACCTGATTTGTCTTCTAAGACAAATGTGTAATCTGCAACAGAAAAATGGTTAAATAAGTAAAATAACTATTGTAAGTTGTGTTGGGCTAGTGTGATTGATACATATGAGGCATGAAAGAGCGCCAAGGAAAAGAAAATGAATTTCATCCACATAACAGTGAATTAATGAAAGATATGTGTACATTCTGAATGTCAGGACCCAAAGAGAAATTGGGCACAATAAACTGAGTTGGATTGGGGAAAGTCATGCTATATGCCAGAGGATCAATTACAGTTCTGCTCAGATATCAATGGTGGCCTGCTACCTTGGCTCTGTAGTGTAATTTACCCAAGGGCAGGATTGAACTTGTGGCCCCTCCCTCCAATGGCAAATTACGTTCACCCAAGCACCACGGAAGGAGGGACACTATGTGGAGGGAAGGTATGAATGACTGAATGATGACTCATGTAATTAAATAATTCTGTTCCATTTGTTATTCTGGCTTAACTATCCGTGCTTACCCCTTCCTGTACTAACACTAATCTAGAACAGGAGGACAACAGGCACATGCTTAAGAACCATAATTAGGTGACTGATACCTTCCTGCTTACCCAGCTGAGAAAGCAATGTGATCAGCTGTGGATATTTCTGGGTAATTGTGCTGGAATTGAGGAGTGTACAAATAGGAAAAAGAAAACTGAGAAGAATGGGAACAAAACTCAGTTCAAATGGTTCATCAAAGGGTAGGCAACAAATCAGTTGGCATATCATTTGATGCCTATCAGATATCATGCACTACCTGAATTTTATTAAAAATCATTTTAATCATTAAATAAATAATGGCAAGTTGTAAAGCCAAAGGGCAAAGAATATTTCAAAGAATATCTGGAATACATATTTGTCTAGTGCTACAACCATTCACCTGGCCTGGAAAAAAAGAAAATTTATTGTGGAGGTACAGAACACCCTGAAGGCGTTAGAAGGGGTGCCTTCTGGTAAACGGCATTTTGTGAGTGGTCACATCCCTAAGACAGTCATTTTGTATACAGGCAACTTGGTGACAAGTATTTTATGAATATGCATTCTCAAAATTCCAAATGTACCCACCAGTCCACTTGATCTAATCTTAATTACCTGCTTCAGATTCAGGAGGGGAATAAAACTGCCCATCAGAAAGGAGCCCAGGTTGAATAAGGGCAGCTCGTTCAGAGGCATCCTGTACTAGCAATAGTCCTAAAGGCAAATAATCAGAATAGTGTTCCTTTATTACTGTATCTTCCAAAACAAATATTATAGTCAGTCATCATTTTAATATGATAACTTGATTTAATTCACTTTAACATTACATTCAAATTACAATTACATCTCATGAATACTAAAGCAGCATTTACATGTAATGCTGTGTACTTTGAAGTTTCTTCTGCTTGCATATGTTCCTGGGGGGAAAAAGGGGGAAAAAAGGCTTACTGGTTTCTTCTTCTGCTTCTTGTGGTAAAACTTTGAAATCCAAGAACCATGTTTCTATCCAGGCAAGAAGGAAAGATATGATAGGCAATACATAGCCAAAAGCACCCTGAGATAATAGCTTGAGGAGGAACAAGGAGGAGGAAAAAAATAGAAAAAACAAGTTATGTAAAAAGCAATTTCAATAAAACAGTTATGTGATTTAAATAATATAAACAGACATACACTATTGTAATCCATACCTTTGAAATAATTACTTTTATTAATAAGAAGGCACTGGTTACAGCAGTTGTAAACTGAAAGAAATATGAATATAAAGATTTTTCTCACCAAAATACACAACCATAAACATGCAATCATTCAAGAATAGTGATTCTCATAAAGCTTGGGCAACACCAATCTTTAAATTTTTTAAAATTATGGACTCATGTAAACAGCCAAAGTATTATCTAAACAATGTCCCATACTTCCCTGCTTTCAAACATGTATCAACAAGATACCCAGAAAATTTTCCTCCCCATTTTAAAAAGCCTCTTCACTACAGTGGTTTTTTGAGTCTACATTAAAGATGCACCTCACAAAAGATTTGTAAAACAATCCAAATCCAATTAGAATCAATACAGAATGTAATATTTGAGCATTGCTCTACCCATCAACCTTTCTGTGAATTATTTTTAAATAAAACAAAAAAGCTCTGGAATTGTTGGATGTTGACCTCCTCAAATATGTACATTTTTTGTAGGCAACTTTTTTTTGGTAGACAATTTTTTATTTGAGGTATGTTTTAAGATAAACAGTAGAAGACTTTAAATTATACATTTAACTGCTCTGCAAAGCAGTTTGATTGTGGCTATTCATGCCATTTGTTTGAAAAAAACTGAAGGATTTTTTAATCTCTAACTATCCAACAGGAAATCTAGCTTTATCTATTGTGAACCTAAGGATATTACCACTTCATATCCATTACATAACAATACATGAACTCAATTTTCTTCATCCCAAAATTCAATTATCAATCTGCAACTTACTGCTATTGCCCACCAGTGTCGCAGTCTGCACAGCGCATATGCAAGTATCAAAATCTTGAACCGAAAAACTGCTAGGAGCTATGGGATGAAATAGAGAAAGAGAAGAACAGAAAGAAAAGGCATTACAGTATTTTCTTTGAAAAGCAAGAAAAAATGAAGTAGTAATTCAGGCAACTAAGATTATATAAAAGTGTCCTCTTTACTCTTTGATGGCCCCCCTCAGCTTTTTTCCAAGGCACACTCTTGCCAGCTTTCTACGTTAGCTGCTTCCTTGCTGCAACTTAAGGCAACTACTTCCTCTAAAAAAGTTTTGCATGTCAACTTGTAATTACTTCCATGTCTTCACAATCTAGCCTGTCTGAAAAGTTTTCTGCATGATCTCTTGATATAGGCATATTCAATTTTGTATTCTATATAGTCAATGATTAAATTTGAATAATGTTGACAGCATAACTTCTTCAAACCATGAAGAAAGGTGTAATAAAAATTCTGATAATGTCCCTAAAACTATTTTATTCACTTAGGTAAACTATTGTAATTATACAACTCATGAATATTTTGCATATTTTTAATCATTAATGACTGACATATTTTGGAGCAGCTTTCATCAGCTCTTCAGCATTGTACTACAGCTTCTATCATCCCCAGTGTACATCAACATTTGCTGCCCCAATTTACTTCTCCATGCCCTAGGCCCCTGGATTGTTTTCTTCTTTCACTAGCCTGTTGTCCATATTTCCCTTCCTGTTGTCCATTAACTTGGCATTGTTAATGTTAAGTACAATGCTTATCCTTCCGTCAGCCACCAGGTTTCCTAGCTCTATGTCCTCAAATTGTGCACCATAAGCTTAGGTTTTTGTTTTTTTTTTACTAAAACTTCTGATCCATCAATCAGACGCTGGCACAAAAGAGATGCTTAACAGGACAGTTTCTATGTTGTGTTGTGAATATGAAAACCAAACAGAATTCAAGTTTTCTTCTATATTCAAATCCGCTCTTGATTACTTCAAGTCCTCTTGATTCAACCTTGAATTCTTCTTCCATTTCAGCAACATAATTTAAGGAAGGAGCCATTCTGATGTTATTAACTTATCACAAGCCTGTAGGGTCAAGAAAATCCTGCAAGTAGGCAATGCCAATCCACTTTCGCACTGTTGCCAAGAAAACTACATGGACATACCCATGAAGTCCCCAGAAGTCAAGTTTGACTCAAAGGAGAATTTACTTTTACTTAACAAGCAGTCAGAAAATCGTGTTAAAATACTATAAATCTCCTAGAACTGAAAACCCATGGGAGGTGGAAGGAGATTCAGATCCCATCTCTCCCACACTTATTCTCCCTCATTTTTATTTTTAATTTTCCAGTACTGGAAATCTGGGGAAACAACCAAAAAAATGCTTCATATGATGTTTTTAAGTGTTTGGAACGAGTGGAAAGCTTTGTTAGATACCAGGTTTTGCTCACTCAAAATAAAATCTTAATGGTAAATTGTCAACAAAATGCAGTTAAAGAGTCCTCTATATACAGCGGACATACAAATTTTGAGTATGAGTTTCTGTGCCTATACTTCTGAAAATCAGTTTTTTAAAATTTAATTATCTATTATTTTAATATTTCTTGTTATATTTAATTTAATGTGGGTCAAGCAACAAAAGAAAATACAAGAAACAAATACTTACAAAGATATCAAAATATGAATAATGGTAGTCATAATGCAGAACTTCTTTTTCTAGTGTTTTCTCAATGCCACCATTTACCTAAAGAAATAATTATACTAGTCAGTAACATTGTATCTGTCGAGACATATTAGTAATGTGTTCTGTTTTACAGTAGTAAAATTAAGTTGAAATTTGATTTAAAATAGTTATTACATAATTCTAAAAATAGAGTGCAAAGTAATTAATACTTAATACCACACAGAATTTCTGGAGGTCTTCCGAGATTTCTTTTGAGTGAGGCCTGAAGATCCCTGGATGTTGTTCTGGGTTTGAGTTCTTGGATGTTTTTATGCTGTGCTCCTGAAGTGATTCTGACAGGACAGTGCCCTTAGGAAGATTCACTATTGTCTTAAGTCTTCTCCATTTCAAGATTATGTTTCTAACTGTGGATCAATGGTACTCCATTTAAGAAATGGTGCTGTAACTTTTCTAGAATGAAAGACATCAATGACTTTTTATGGAGGTCTTCAGAGATTTCTTTCCAGTGGGGCATGTGCATCTCTCGAACTTGTATAGTGAAAGCTTCATTATGAGGTGAGCCAAAGTTTGTAAGATTTATATAGGGTGAAGTTAGTTCCAATCAGCCCTAATAATTTAATGAACTACTCTCACAATTGGCCCTGGTTAACTGAATTGATTGAACTAGGAGAGTGATTACTTTTTCTGGCATGTTGCATGACTTTATGAAATAAATAAGTATAATATTTGATAAGTACCAAATATTATCTGTTCCCTCACAATTTTTTATGTATCAATAGAACTTCCATGAAGCTCTGATAATATGCAATAGAAAATATATGCAAATATTCAAATATCAGAACCGTAAACAACATAGTAAAAACCCAAGTGAGACTTCTCCAATCAAACTACTTCTAAGCCATCTCTATAAATTCAAGTATCTACTAGTAAGCCTATAAAAGTAGTCTTCAGAAATTTTGAAGCACCTCAGATGGAAAAAATAGATGGGGGGGCAGAAAGTAACATCATTTTGGGGAAAATATAAATATATGCAACATTTTTAACACCCCCGAGATAGTTCGCTACTTTATAAAATACAGTATGTATAACTTGTTGATTTTTAAAGTACAGTATAAGGCCTCTGGCTTGGTTATCTGGGAAGAGTCTGAGGAAGAGGTTAGGGTACTCAGAGGTATGAGAGTGGCCACCTGTGCATTAGATTTGTGTACCTCCTGGTTGGTTAAGGCCTCTTGGGAAATGATACATGGTTGGATCCAGGTGATGGGAGGTCACATCCTGGAGAGAAAGGGTAGTCTTCCTCAAGAAACTATCACTGGATCCAACAGTACTGGATAAAAACTTTCCCTTTTATGTAAGATTATTGAGAAGATGGTCAGGGTAGAGCTTCAGATGGCCCTGGAAGATGTAGATTATCTAGACCCTTGTCAGTCAAGTTTCAGACTGGGGTACAGTACTGAGACAGCATTAATTGTAATTGCTGATGATCTCTGGCAGGACCATCATGGAGGTGGTACCTCCATACTGGCTCTCCTTGCTTTCTCAGTGACCTTCAATACCATCAATCATGGTATCCTTGTGAATCAGCTTCAGAAGTTGGGGGCAGCTTCATGAGACACAGACTAGCAGTGATCCTTCTTCTCCCTACAGGGCTGGTTCTAGCTGGCATTGGGGGGGTGAGGGCTGACCATAGAACCGTGGGTTTTGTGGGTTCCTTGGGGCTCTCTACTCTTTTCATTCCTATTTAACATGTACATAAATCCACTGGGTAAGGTCAGCATGGGTAAGTTACTGGGTAAGTTCCATCATAATGCCGACAATATCCAGCTACACATCTCTACCTTGGGCCAACCAAGTGATGCCTTTAAGGTTCTTTCCAAGTGTCTGGAGGCCATGGGAGTCTGGATGGGAAAGAACAGACTAACCCTGGCAAGATGAAGTGGCTGTAGATTTTAGCAACCCCTGGATATAAGGACCTACCATATTTAGTTCTGGATAGAGTAGTACTCCCCCATGGTATGCTCATACACCACTACTTTGTGAGCTGCACTGGCTCCCAATAGGTTTCCAGGCACAAATCAAGGTACTGGTTACCATAAAGTGCTTTATAGCATAGGGCTCAATTATCTATGATTATTTCTGCCTGTCCCATAGGATCCAACAGGGTGGGCATGCTCTAGGTCCACTCTATAAAACAATAGCACTTATGGCACCTAGGAGGTATGCCTTCTCTGCTGTGGTGCCTGCCTTATAGACCAGTATACCCGAGAGTTGAATGACCTTTCATAAGGCCTTGAAAACCTGGCTCTTCCCCCAGCCATTGGGCCAGTGTTAGATGAGCCTGTTTTGTGATGGTTTATAGAAATGATTGTGGATGGCCTTGGATGTATTTTCGTTTTATTTTGTTGGTTTTTTAAAATTGGTTTTAACCCAATGTTAGCTGTCCAGAGTCACAAACGGTGGAGTTGTTGTTGTGAGTTGGGCGACCATATAAATTGAGTACTGTATATAATAACCACCAAACTCTAGGTCAAAAATCAACATGTAAAAGCAAGATACCAGCACAAAAGGACAGCCCCTCTTTCTCTTGTGAAAATTCCTCTCTGAAGGAAGAGAAGCACTCATGCCTTTGCATTTGGGAGTTTTCTTATATAGCTCCTCCTCACTGTACAACAATTTAGTGATTTCATACTAAATCTGCTTTTAGAAATCATTTCTGGCAGTAACAGCTGAGTAGCAATATGTAACATTTTATTAACTGTCTAACGCAGGGCTTTCCAAAGTTTTTCCCGCGGCGACACACCAACCGGTGTTGGTGTGTCACCGAGGGAAAACCCGGAAGTGTGGCAGCGCACAAAAACCCGGAAGCGCTGCTGCGCTTTCGGGTTTTGCGCGCTGCAGTTGGTGTGTCGCCGCGGGAAAACCCGGAAGCGCTGATGATGATCAGCGCTTCCGGGTTGTGTGGCGACACACCAGACTCTGTGTGGCGACACACTTTTGTGTCGCGACACACAGTTTGGAAAACTCTGGTCTAATGTATAATTTCAAATTAAAATATTAGGAAATCATCCATAATCCTTTCTTCCAATGTCTTCATGAAAAAAAGACTTGAAAACCCAATCCTTAATTTTTTTCCGTATTTTCACATCTCTGGGCAAGCCACACCTTCAGCCACTTCTACAATATAGTAATGACACAACAGTTCTATGAACCTGTTAATTATTACAATGCAAAGTATACTTAAGAAGCACTTCAAACATTCTAAAACACCACAAGCATGTTAAGCATTACTAAAGAAGAACTATGCTTCCTGCACTTTACTTACACAATAAAAATTTGCTGAACTTTTATGAACTAGAACCAAGCTGGATGAGATGCTGGATCCAGGATCAGAATTCCTGTCTCTATACGTGTTTGTAAAAACAAACTATAGAGTTGGAGATAAGGTGGGAAGGATAATATTTTCCCTATTATTTCCTCCATTAGGGAAAATGTGCATATATATAAGATAACAAATTATCCAATTGTTTTGTTTTAAAAAAACAAATAGATGCATTCAAAATTTATCTTTAGTACAGAGGTGTAATTTAAATAACTACCTGCATGATCTTCATAGCTACTCAAAGCACATGAGTAATTCAATGGGTTGTATTCCCAAATAAATATTTATAGTGTATACATATAGAAAATGTGAGCGAAAGCGGCGTCCCTCCAAAGCAGTGCTTTCCAAACTCCCGCCGTTGGCGACACACCAACGGCGGCGGCGGCGGCACGGGAGGACGCGCAGCGGCATACATGGCGGTGGCGGCAGCCTCGTGTTTTGCGGTAAAACCCGGAAGCGCTGATGGCGTGCCGCTGCCGCCACCGCACGCACCACCTCAGGGGCGGCAGCGACGCACCATCGCCACTTCCGGGTTGTGTCGTGACACAGACTTTGGAAAGCACTACTCCAAAGGGTCAGTAATGATTCGGTGCTTGCACAGAGAGGACATATTTATAGTAAGCAAGCCTTAATTAACATAAAGAAGTTCCTTCTTTGCACATCTTATTAAATGCCAAAATTAATCACGTGTCACAAAGTATGAATATACTACTATGACGATTGATACTTTTATAAGTACCATATAAAAAGTCTTCCTCACAAGTTATTCTAATTCATCCTCCAAATGACAAAATCAGTATCTTTCACCAAAATCAGTATCTTTTTCTTGCATATAATTTTAAGAAATTAACAGAGCAGATTTTCCAATAATTCATGTCATTATTTTTGCATGAATGACTCAACTTATTTTAATCACCTTGCTTATTATGATTTTTGTGAATTTATAGTCAACTAATCCTTAAAAGTCAATTAAGCAAATAAATCTGAACAACAGGAAAGGAAAAGTCTTCTCAGTTGAAGCTGTGTAACACTGAAATGTGAAGATGAGAGTGATCTACAATAGAATTTTCATTATTTTAGCTCCCTTTATGTTTACAGTGTGTGTGTGTGTGTTTGTGTGTGTGTGTGTCATATATAAGTACAAGCCCCAAGAATTCCTTTCATCTAATCTGTATACCAGGAGTCCCCAACCTGTGGGCCGCGGGGCTCCCTCCTGCAAACCCTGCCCCCCTGGTGCATGTGATTGGCTCCCGCCTGCAAACCCCGCCCCCCCGATCAGTGGAAACATTTTCTTCCACGACCGGTCCCTGGTGCCAGAAAGGTTGGGGACCGCTGCTTATACAACAAAATTATTCCCAGAATCCCCAATCAAACCTCAAATTAATTTTTCCAGAATTCCCAACCTCCAAATTAGCTTTTCATGGAACAACAGTAGAGGTGACAAGTAACCATTGATTCAGTTGTTTGCATCCAAACTAGTTCTCCAGATCAATCAGCATTATACTATACCAGCAAAAACAAAACTTACAAGCAAAGCCTCTTTCCAAGCAGACTTTCAACAGTACCTACATTTGTTTTGCAATTATATTATTATTTTTTATTTATTTTCAACCCGCCTTTATTATTTTATAAATAACTCAAGGCAGCAAACATAACTAATACTCCTTCCTCCTCCTATTTTCCCCACAACCACCACCCTGTGAGGTGAATTGGGCTGAGAGAGAATGACCGGCCCAAGGTCACCCAGCCAGCTTTCATGCCTAAGGCGGGACTAGAACTCTCTGTCTCCTGGTTTCTAGCCTGGTGCCTTAACCACTAGACCAAACTGGCTATTATTGCTTTTTTCTACTGCGTAGTTCCTCCTTAAGAGGCACAATTATTTTATGAGATTTAAGGTGACAGCTCCACTTTCAGAGTCAGAAGTCTTCCATTCTAAAACTGCAGCTGATTTGTAAAATAATAATATAAATCACTTATTTCTTTCAATTATCTTAATAGCTGAATATAAACTTTTCTTTGTATAGATATCTGATCTAGACTGAGATTCAAGTATCTACAAAAAATCAAATTGCTATCTCAGTGCTATCTTTTCTTAATATTTTTACATGATGCAAACACAGCTAAACTAACTGGTTCATTCTGTTACATAGGTAGTATCTATAAACTGTTCCAAATAGCTCAGTGCTGTTTGTCTTCTTGGAAGAGTGCCCCAAATTATGTTTACTCCAAGTTCAGTAGGCACAGGATTGTAGTCGAATTTAATGAAAGAAACAGTGTTCACTATTCCTGGTCCTACAAACTCTTAAAGCAAAATATGCTCTTAAAGGAACTCACATTTAATTCTATTATCCACAGCAAGGTTATAAACAGCAAGTCAAATGTGACAAATAAACAGAAAGTCCTTCGAACATCAGAGATGCCTTTTTTCTCCCTGGTTTCATAGGACTCAATTCTTGCCATCAGCTGTGCCGGGTTGATGGAATGAACATCCCTTAAAGAAGGATGAGAGCCCAGACGGCTGCCCTGGGCATTTTCTCGATTGCCTGACATCCAACTCATCCTGTCTTTGGCTACAGCAGCTTTGTTTCAGCTTCAACATTACTACTCGATTAATCCATTTTGAAGATTTCTCTACAAAAGAAATTCCACAATTAATCATGTTAGTCTATTCTTTACTAATAAAACTTAATCATGCAATATAACAATCCCCAAACCAATGTCTTCTAGCTGTTTGGACTACGCCCCTCAATTTTTTCAGGCACCATGGCAAAAAAATGTTGACGGCACTTGGTTGAGAATAATCTGATGTGATATATCTACATAACCAAGTTCTTATCTGTATAGAAATGAAATGAAGGAATAAAAAAATAAAGTAGCAGCTTGTATTATCAGAGATGGCAAAGGTAGAGGGGATTACTTCAATAAATGGAATCATATTTTATCTCTGTATCTAGAAAGCAGAGAGAAGAAATCAATCCTAGATAATATTAAGAGCATAGCCTAGAAAGTTCTAGAGTAATATTGTCTTGAAAAGGCATTCTGGATCCAAATCAATACAATTTTTGAGTCTCCAGGGCAGAACTACACGTTTATTAAAAAAAAAATAGCAAACATTAGGATTTTATGTGGATATTGATCTACAAGGCAAGTTCACTTGAGAACAGTTGTTTTTTGCTTTCGTTTTGGTGTTTATAAACATCTTAAAAATTGCCTAGCTAATGGCAATACAATTCATTTTCCCACACTGTAGGCTAGAAAGACTGTGGCTAAGTGAGAATGGCAATGTAATAATATAAATAATGTAAATAATTATTACAGATTAAAAGTTAGACAAAAGGGACATCTAAGAAAACAGCAATCAAACAGACTGAGAAATCAGGATAGCCAAATTTCTTGTTCAAATATACCCTACTATGTAATCATGTCTTCTCTCCCAGTGCAAAACAGAGTGCAAACTATTACAAAGTAAAGGACTGGATTGTTGAAGTTGCTTCTCTCCATTTTCCACTACCTTTTATCTTACCAAAGCCATTTCTGTTCCCCAGTATGGCATCTTATGTGGTTTGAAATAACAGAGCAAGAAGGGAGAAGATGAGCAACACACATCTGTCCAATAGTTTTCTAATTCCTCTTCTATCCAACCACCCAGAATTTCTGAATAACAGTATTACCAGCTGTCAGAAAATTAATGCAGTAGAAAATCTGAATAACGTAACTGGCAAATGGGTAGAACTTTTACATTAAAAACAATGGAAATTATTTTTAAAAAGTCTTCCCAAATGGAATACGATAAAGGAAATGTGGTATACATTATTCATTCATTTTATATTAGCAAGTACCAATAGAACAATATACCAACAAGCCAAAGTAGCACATTCAGATTTAAGGATAAAGCAAATTTCTGCATGTTAAATTTCTTCCACTTATTACTAAAGCAATGCTTTTCAACTAGCTCTCTCAGAAGCATTTAAGCAAGAGATTACACAATGAAACATTTACAACAACCTAGGTTTTCTTACATTAACTATTCCCAAAAAAAAGTTAAAAGCAGAAAGTACTTAGCAGCTGAAAATTGTATTCAACTGCACATTTTTCCTTCTTTTCAAGGAATCACAGTCATCATATTTGACTGAAAGGAAGATGGTCACAAATTGATCTCCTCTAAAAGATTATTAGATCATCAGCTTCTATTACAATATTTGCAGCAAAACTAAACTGATAAATAAATGCACAATAAGATATTAGAAAGTTTTTGAAACTCAGGTTCAGAAGTACAAAATACCTCCAAAATGCAGGAAAAAAGCATAATAAAATCCCCCAATGTGTCCAACAGAATGCAGACTCTCCCTTTTTAATGGGCAGAAAGCTTGTCTATCAGATGAATCCAATATGTGAACTAAGAGCATAGCCAATACATCCATATACTCAATATTCTATTATTTATTTTCAAGTACGAGTCACACATGGTCTGTGACATATACTGAAAAGCAATTTGCATTCATGTAAATATGTTCTCTACATATTCTATACAGCCTGCATGAACCTTAGAGTTTCTTAAAATAAAACATTCCAAAAAGATGCAATGAAACTAATCTATGCAGCAGATTTGAGCCTTAGTTATGCCCTTAATTTCTAGACAGCATTCTAGAAATTGGTATTTTGTCAAAGCTTTCATCTGCTTTAAACTACCAATCAGCATTCATGTTCGTCCTTCTTACAACATATTCATATTAATCCTTGCTGTGTTATGCAGAATTCATTACTTCGGAGGGTATCCTAAGACATCTGGAAAAGAGCTAAGTATTGTAGAAATAACATACTATCCAGTGAATAATATGTATTTCTAACTAAACTCAACCTGAAGCCACAGCCAGTTTTGGCTTCCATCCATATTAAAAACGTAGTTGAAATAGATATCATTTTTCAATAGACACATAAAATCTAATGGCACAATATGATTCTGATCACACCATAACTGCTGATGTGCAGTAGTAAGTTAGCCTGCTTCGTTTATTTATTTTTCACATTTCTAAAGCCACCCAACTTCTTGACAACTTTGGGTAGCATACAGGATGTGCATCCACCTCAAAGATAATATAACAGTACTTAATATTTTGCAATCGTTACCAGCTGTGGAGTTGTCCATAAGTTCTCATTACACAGCAAACTGATAGCTACTTGCAATATCCCTTTATGTTGCAAGGAACTGCAAATGTACAATTCCTATGAATAAAAACTATCACTGTTGCAAGTGACATGCATGAATGCAGTGAATATGTCCTGAGTACAAAATCAGTAATTGTAACATATTATTTCAGTGACTTATTTTAGACAATTTTCATGTCATAGTTCTTCCACTATTAAAACAAACAAACAAAAAGTTATTTAACAATCCTTTTGACATCAAGACTGGATCAGAATTTAGGCATTCACAAATAGGCCAGTTGATTGAAACAGGCTTCTTTTTCCTCTTTTTCCCACAGCAACGCTTAAAACCTAAAAATGTTATACAGAAATCTGTGACTCTAATAAAAATAATAGGTTGTAATATGAGAGACTGAAAGGAAAGAACTCCTGGAAAATTGAGTGGGAACACCTTCTAAGAGTGAAAGTTGCCCTTGTAATATTCCTTTGCTCCATTTAGGAGGATCTCCCATTTCTCTTGTACCCTATCTTATCCTTTTTAGAAAGACCTTCTAATCCTTTGTATCAAAGACAGAAGAGCAGTTAAAGCTGCCAACTCAACTGCATAGACCAAAACCTGGATCCAATCTTCTGAATTAACCAACTAGAGATGAAGATAAAAATTCAGGTTGCAATATTATAGTTTCTTGAACTGCTTAAAGCAAACAAAAAAATGTCAAGCAGGCATGCATAGGACTTTAATGTCTCTGACTGAAGAGCTCTATGGAAGAAATGAACTAACTGTTTCATTCCTTCTGACACAAAATAAACAATAATTCATTTTATTAGGATATTTTCTTTTTCATTAACCAACAGACCTGGAGAAGAGTAGACCTCATAAGCATATTCAGTCACTAATAGTAATGTAAAACACAACACACACATTATTTTATATGCCACTACATCTTTCTGGGGCATATATACACTACTATTCAATTATTTTCGAAGAAAGCAGAAAATCAAGACAAACCTCTAACACAGAGACCAGAGGCAGATGGTTTGGAAAGCAAAATCTGGGCGATTATAAATGAAAGATGTAGCAGCCAAATAGAGATGTAACAACAGTACAGAGTTAAGGGTTAAACTGAAAACATATGATGTTGGCCAGGAGTAAAACAGGCCTATCTTCAACTGAGGGTCCCATTACATAGGTAAAACACCCAAACACCATTGATTCTTGCCACATTCTTGTTTCTTAAAATCAACAGAATAGACTAATAGATAACTACAACTGAATCTAAAACTAATCTCACCTGGCATTCTATATTTAATAGTGTCTAGAAAGTATACTTCTTCATGTCTTTAATCTGCTATTCACAATTGGAAAAGACAGAACATATATTTAAAAAAATCAAGAATGAATACTGGAAGCACTAGTAAGTCAAACACTACTAATCCACAATGGATGTGACAAATTGTGCTGTTATCATCCTAAGTAAAGAGCGCTCAACTCATTTCTTTTCTCAAACCAAAGACAGCAAACATGAGATATACAGGAAGGTTTAATATACTGAAATTCCAAACCTGTACTTTGGTTGCCAATATCAATTAATTTATTTTAAGTTGTTTTCCTATCTCTAATGTTCAAGTCCAAATCCAAACTGTGATATTGGCAAGTTAGTTCATTTTCGGTATTTAAAAATAAAATCAAAAACCTCTCTTCCCAAACAACAGAGAGTTTACATGAGCTATCCACATAAGCTTATTTATTTAGCCATAGATTCCACTGTGGCTGTGAGATGTACTAGAAAAGAATACAAAGGACTATAGATTGAGGTTGCATCCTATCAAAGTTACTTCTCTACTGACTTTAAGGCATAAGCTAGTATTACAGTAGTGTGGTTAATCTTGTTCACAGAAAAATGTTTACGCCTGAGCTGCTAAACTGTTTTTTTTTAAAAAAAGAATAATATTTTGCATATAATAACTACACAAGTATAAATTTAAGACTTAATAAAACACAAACCTATATTTGTCTATTCAGAAGGAAACTCCTTTTTCATGATTGACCCTAGCTAAGTAGGCAGGGGATTAAATATGCAGAAAGCAAGCTTATTAGAACTCCAAGATGCACCAGAGTCAGTTACAAAAGATATGCAATCAAATTCAAAGAACTCTGAGATCAGGAATTTGTTCCAATTTTTTTCTTAAAAATCACCCAGTTCTTAACAGTCCTTCCCCACAAAAAGCCACTTCTGATCTGTGGACCTCACTCAGCATTCTTTATTGCAGAAGTGTTATTTGGGAAACGAATTATTTTTTGTCAAAAGATGACAATTCTGGCTGATAAATTACCTAGAAATCTACAAATATGTCCCTTCTGATCACTGATCACTTCTGATTACAGCTTCAGAGCCTATACATCCATAGCATCAGACTCTGCTCTCCCCCAGACTGTCACTACATAACGGCCTATCCACAAATTTGATATACCCCAGTAGTAAATTTGGGTTAATTTTTAACACTAAATAATAAATAAAATTCAGTTTCAGAGTTGACTATGGGAAACCTCTGCTAGATCCCATTGTACTGTACAAATATCAAATGCTACTGCATAAGTTGGCAACCAAATTTCAAGGACTCTCAGGCATTCTCACTTGAAATATGAGATTTGGTGATCTCATGAACTGTAGCTTGAATCATGTCAACTGGATTCAAGCTACAGACAATTCCACCTGGATGACTGAGAACCTTCATAGACATAGTGATCTCATGAAGTTTCAGCCATTTTACTAATATCATCTACAGGGACAGCAGGCTTCTTGGTAATGAGTGATGCCTCATTGCTGCCTCTGTGGTACTGCAAAAATATTCTTTTATACCCACTGAAGTAGTAGCCCATCCTCATGAAGTCATTATTTACTTCTATCCATCTCTCAAACAAAAAACTGATAGGCAGAAAGCATATTAAAGTTTTGCAGGCCTAAATTATAGTGTCCCCATTAAACATATCTACATATATAAATATGAGAAAATAATTTGATTTGTTGGCCTGCTTGTTTCACAAAGAAAGTCAGAATTTATGTATACCATTAATTTTAGCATGAAGACTGCCTTGAAATTGTGTTACCTAATACATAAATATTTAGTTTCCTTAAGAACACCTTCCTTACAATTGTATTCTGACATCTTTGGGGCAACACCTGTACTGTTCGTTTTGTGATCCAAACTTCACAGCAATTTAATGTAAAATGTTTAGATCTAAGTCCTTAATCTTTCACAGTATTAGATGTTTAGATGTCCAGTTATAAAAGGAAAGCTTTAGTCTAGCAAATAAAAACAAAGGGGTACGAGTGAATTAAATATATTCCTGGTTTCAGCTTCCTATTACGCGTGTGCACATAATACACACGGAGAGACATTTGGAAACAAGTTTCCTTCCATCCGATGAAGATATTCTAAACCGTCAGAACTGCCCGCTGAAGAAACTCACAGAGTTCAGCGACTGGTTCAGGAAAAAACACGAGAGGCTTCCCATCTTCTCGAGAGCAGCCTTTCACACCCCCCCCAAAAAAAAAAAAAAAAAAAAGCTTTTAGCCCAGCAGCCACTGCCGGACGCAACGCGGGACGAGCCTCTTGTTCTGCCCCCTCCCCATTCCGCTAAGTAAGCCAGACCCTTCCGCTCTGGATAGCGGCCAACTCCGTGCGCACTGGAGAAAGTCAGGAAGCATCTGCATCGGACGCAAGCTAGGCCCACCGGGTGCCACCCTCTTACTGCCCGGCGGCGGCTTTCCACGGGGAGGGGCCGGAGAGGCAAAGGGGGCGAGAGGCAGCGAAGGAAGGCTCTGCGGCGCCTCCAGCAGCCTTTCAAGTTCTCTCCGGGCCGCCCAGGGAGAGAGGGCAGAGGAAGGCTGCCAGAATTGCCCCCCCCACTCCTACTACTGAATTACGCGATGCAGCGAGAGGAAGAGGAAAAAGGCCAGCAGGCTTGGAGTGTGGTGGGAGCCGGCCCACCACCAGCCTTCAGAAGGCCCCGGGAGAGCGACGGCTCTCAAACCCGAGGGGTGAAGCTCTTACCGGGACGCACCGCTCTGGCTTTTCTCGCGGGCGGGCCAAGCTCGCCGAGGTGACCCCGCCTCAAGCGGCTCCTCACCGTTCCCCAGCAGTAACTAAAGGGCACGGCCTGGGCTGGCAACGACAACACGCCGCCTCGAGGCCTAGACGGATCTTGAGGGAGGAGCTGGCCGGGTAGCGGAATGGCTAATAGCCAGAGCAACCACTACGGCGGCGCGAGGAAAGGGCGGGGCCCCTGGTGGGCGGGGCCCATCCGAAGGGAAACGCGACCGCCGCCCAGGGAGCTGAGCAGGGTTCCGCGGGTCTCCTGGACGACGCTGGGGGCGGAGGGTGTCGCCTTGATTGGTTCATCATCTTAGCCATCCAGCTAGAGAAGGTTTGCCCAGCTTTGCTCCCTCAAAGGCTAGTTTTCTGCGTACAGGAAGAGTAGGTTGATTGTGCGAGTTTTCAGTGATGGAGAATAATCCATCTTGTGTCCATTACTCTTTGGTAAGGGGCAGCAGTACAGTACAAACGATATTACTAAAAAATAAAATACATTTTAAAAAATCAAGCGGTGAGCCTGCTTTATTAAAGAAGGTCAGGAAAGCATGGAGAACGTCTCTACTTTTCTCCTTTCCCCCATGCTTTGTGCGTGTGTATGCACTGGCTTGTGCCCTGGGAAACTCAGGGCAGTCTGCATAGGCTCCATTGCAGGTCATGTGACCAGGGAGAGGATGCTTAGAATGGAGGAGTCCGCATCCTTGGGAGCCACTGCCCAGCTGCCTTGCTCATGAGGATACATGGGAGGATTTTTAATGGACATTTTCACCTCAGCTCCTTTTTCAGACCTGAACTTCCCCTTTCCAGCTTTTCCCCAAACCAACTATGGTCCTTTTGCTCCAGTTTTCTGAGACTGACAGAATCCCGCATCTCCATTGGGTAGGGGAAAAATGAAAGTGAGGACCCAGTATGCTGAATTAGATGAAAACTGGCACTTTTTCTTTTTTGTGAGAATAAATAATTGAGAACAGTTCACCAAAGTGTAACATTCTATTGTAGCTCCTATCATCTATCTATCTATCTATCTATCTATCTATCTATCTATCTATCTATCCATCCATCCATCCATCCATCCATCCATCTATCCATCTATCTTATTTATACCCCGCCTATCCCCTCCCTAATGGAGGACTCTAGGCGGCTTACAACATCATACATATTTAATTATACATCCATATAAGCTGCTCAAAAAAATAAAGGGAACACTGAAATAAGACATCCTAGATCTGAATGAATGAAATATTCGTATTAATTACTTTGTTCATTACATCGTTGAATGTGCTGACAACAAAATCACACAAAAAGCAATGGAAATCAAATGTAAGCAACCCCTGGAGGTCTGGATGTGGAGTTACACTCAAAAATTAAAGTGGAAAAGAACACTACAGGCTGATCCAACGTTGATGTAATGTCCTTAAAACAAGTCAAAATGAGGCTCAGTAGTGTGTGTGGCCTCCACGTGCCTGTATGACCTCCCTACAATGCCTGGGCATGCTCCTGATGAGGTGGCGGATGGTCTCCTGACGGATCTCCTCCCACACCTGGACTAAAGCATCCCCCAACTCCTGGACAGTCTGTGGTGCAACGTGGCGTTGGTGGATGGAGCGAGACATGATGTCCCAGATGTGCTCAATTGGATTCAGGTCTGGGGAATGGGCGGGCCAGTCCATAGCATCAATGCCTTTGTCTTGCAGGAACTGCTGGCACACTCCAGCCACATGAGGTCTAGCATTGTCTTGCATTAGGAGGAACCCAGGGCCAACCACACCAGCATATGGTCTCACAAGGGGTCTGAGGATCTCATCTTGGTACCTAATGGCAGTCAGGCTACCTCTGGCGAGCACATGGAGGGCTGTGCGGCCCCCTAAAGAAATGCCACCCCACACCATTACTGACCCACTGCCAAACCGGTCATGCTGGAGGATGTTGCAGGCAGCAGAACGTTCTCCACGGCGTCTCCAGACCCTGTCACGTCTGTCACATGTGCTCAGTGTGAACCTGCTTTCATCTGTGAAGAGCACAGGGCGCCAGTGGCAAAGTTGCCAATCTTGTGTTCTCTGGCAAATACCAAACGTCGTGCACGGTGTTGGGCTGTAAGCACAACCCCCACCTGTGGACGTCAGGCCCTCATACCACCCTCATGGAGTCTGTTTCTGACCGTTTGAGCAGCCACACGCACATTTGTGGCCCACTGGAGGTCATTTTGCAGGGCTCTGGCAGTGCTCCTCCTGTCCCTTCTTGCACAAAGGCGGAGGTAGCGGTCCTGCTGCTGGGTTGTTGCCCTCCTACGGCCTCCTCCATGTCTCCTGATGTACTGACCTGTCTCCTGGTAGCGCCTCCATGCTCTGGACACTACGCTGACAGACACAGCAAACCTTCTTGCCACAGCTCGCATTGATGTGCCATCCTGGATGAGCTGCACTACCTGAGCCACTTGTGTGGGTTGTAGACTCCGTCTCATGCTACCACTAGAGTGGAAGCACCGCCAGCATTCAAAAGTGACCAAACCATCAGCCAGAAAGCATAGGAACTGAGAAGTGGTCTGTGGTCACCACCTGCAGATCCACTCCTTTATTGGGGATGTCTTGCTAACTGCCTATGCTTTCCGCCTGTTGTCTATTCCATGTGCACAACAGCATGTGAAATTGATTGTCAATCAGTGTTGCTACCTAAGTGGACAGTTTGATTTCACAGAAGTGTGATTGACTTGGACTTACATTGTGTTGTTTCAGTGTTCCCTTTATTTTTTTGAGCAGTGTATATTACAGTGCACCGCGCAATTAGGGAGGGGGTGAGGGAACCGACTCTTCTTTTTCAGGCATCGGAAACTACAAGCCCCAGAAGGCTTCACTTTCAGAGTCGGCTGCTGACGTCCCGGAAGTTGTTAATTTGGGATCCGTCGTCCTCTGCCGCCGTTCAGCCGCCATCCACGGGCTCCTCCAGATCTTTCGTCTTCGGTTCCGAGGGCGACTCCCCGACTGGACGCCAGCATATTGCCCCACGTGAGTGGTACCCATTTATCTACTTGCCTTAGCTTTCGAATTGCTGAGTTGGCAGAAGCTGGGGCTAGTGACGAGAGCTCACCTAGCCACGCGGATTCGAACTGCCAACCTTATGGTCGGCAGACTAACAGCTCAGCGGTTTAACCCGCTGAGCTACCGCGCCCCATTTGTTCCTTTAATGCACTTATGAACACAGAAGATACTAGCTGGCCTGAGGTAACCCCAGTTATTTAAGGGAAGAGGAACAATGAAGAAGAAGGAAATCCCAAGAGACCGATAGGGACTGAATATGCTTAGCAATCATGGCATGCTAACAGCTTAATGGAGAAAAAATAATGGAAAATAATGTGAATGGAAGAAGAAACGTACAGGCCAGCTACATACCTGACTTGTAAACGTCCAAACAACCACCAGATGGTGGCAAAGGATATGACTAAGACATTGCAGTGGAACAATATCAAGAAAAGAGATTATCTAACTGTGGGTTGCAACTTCAAGGGGATCACAAGCAAATGGGACCATACCTTTTTTAAAAAAAAACTCTGGAAAGTGCTTTAATTTTTTTATTATTTATTTAATTACAAGATTGATAGAGCTGCCAATCTCACACAAGTGACTCTGAGTGGTATACAAGGATTAAAAGCACACAAAACCCCCACAACATATAACCCTAGGCGCCCAAGGATAAACAATAACCCCACTCCCGGAAAAAAGAAAAAAGCGCATCACCAACCCCAAACTCCTCAGGAAACAGCCAGGTCTTTGGTGCCTTAGGAAACGCTAACAGGGTTGAGCCATCCCTGGGGGATGCTGTTCCGTAAGGCAGGCTCTGCCACTGAGAAGAATCGGGGGTCCAACAAGATGACGTTGTATGATAGAAGGGATGTGGAGCATGCCCTCTCTAAACTTAAAACTTATTTCTGCTTCGCTTGGTCAGGCCCCCAGCAGCTCATGCAGGTAAAGCAAAGAGATGAGTCTAGATGAGTTTTGAGAGGTGGCTAAATCCGTGGGACTGAGCCATCTGTCCAAAATGTCTGTCAATCTCAGCACTTTTATTTATTATTGAGCTGTTTGTTTATTAGCATTTAGTTTCATTCATGAGAGGGATCACACAATTTCATTTTTCATTTCATGGGGTCACACTACAGCAAAGTTTAAGAACTCATGGACTAGAAAGTTTCAAATAATAATTTTAAACCACCATGCTCTGGTAAGAATTAAAGCAATCCAATGGAAAAACAGTTCTTTTGACATGGAGGACTTATTTGCTTATAGATGCAGCCTTAGACAGATTAATTCAGTTAGATAAAACTGAACACAGGCAGTTCTGCAGCTTTTGCCTTATAAAAAAAAGATTAATGTATTTTACATGTTCAGCTCCTGGCCCATTTACTATCTTAAATTGTTCTGATGAATTACCATTGTGGATTTTCCCTTAGTTGATGTGGGAGATAATTATATGTACACATAAAGCTTTTCCTGCTGATTTTCTTCCAGTTGTTTCCAAACTATTTTTAAAACTGAAGAGTAGTTTTTTTCTCTTCAGCACTAAGAATTGTTATATTAAAACAGAAAACAACAGTGCCTTTTTGTTTTCAGTACCTTGTCCATGTACCTATTCCTTTCCCCAGAATCTGAGTATAGATAATTTTCAATCCAGTCCACAGACTTGTTAAAATATTTGTTCATAAGTTCGTCCTACTTATTTTAACTAGTATTATTATCAAGGGTTTTTAGGTCTGCAAACTTAACATGAAATTAAAAGTGGAATAGGAGTTCCTGCATTTTAGAAAAGAAAAATAAACAGCTGTTTCAGCTCCTCCTGTTGGACAGAGGATATTATCCAACTAAAATTTTTATGAGGCCACACCACACAGACTATTTAAATTTTGAACCTTTACTAGTGGCATGAGCTGCTGATTTGCTTCTTATAGAACTGTCTTAAATTCCATTTCAGTTCTTAAATCCTTAGAACAGAGAATCTGACCTCCTTCAGGGCCCTATTCAATAATTATAGATTTGTTAAAGATGTGTCAAAGACTAAAAGGGCAAGTTACTATTTGGTATGAAAGGGAAGCCGCAAGCTCTGGAATATGTGAGAAATATGTGATAAAAAATTAATTTAAGCATTGGAAAATACAGTTGTAACAATGCAGTTGCTCCCAGATATTCTTTCTCATTTTATGAATCTACATTCATTTTGGCCCATTTTTGCATCAGTCTACAAGTTATTCCAGAAGTTCTCTGACTTCTGAGAGATATGTAGGATTTTCAGTTGACGTGCAAAAAGCTATGAGATGAGGGAAGAAGCTCTACTGAGATGGGGAGCAATATGGTCAACTGACATGAAAGCAGCCCCCCCCCCCTAAAAAGAACACCAATTGGCCCAAATAGATCCCAGAGGCATTCCTAGAAGCTAACTAGTTGGGTGGTTGCAGTCTACTACTTGGTTTGATGGCATGGAAAAAAAGACAAAGTAAGCTGAGGTGACAGAGAACATCCTGAGAGGTACAAAGGGGTGTTGGCAAGCATCCTCTCCAGTTTGTCTGGTAAGTAGTTCTCTCAGTCATGATCACCATGGCCATCTTTATAGAAGAACATTCACAAATCCCAAATTTGCCCAATGCAACGTTGAAGATCCCCAGATTATTAAAATGCATTAAGGATAGATCTATAATTATTCTGTGTAATAGCAAACTTGGGTGATGAGTAGAGATATGTTTCACTCACTTTCCCATTTTGTGAATATATCTTCATTTTGGCCTATTTTTTGCACACCTGGCAGCACCCCCACTGCGTTATGCAAAAATGCATATAAATTTTCATTCAAATGTATACTATTTATGCATACTTTAGGTGCTTTTATTTTTATTATTTTATTTATTTTATTTATCCCCGCCCATCTCCCCGACTATGGGACTCTGGGCGGTTTACAAAATAGCAAAGGTTAAAATCTATACAAGAAATTACAATAAAACAATAAATAGATAGAATAAGTAAAAATCCAAAAGACGGTTAAAATTCACTAACAGGATCAAGGCGCTACGGGGCCAGCCACCTCGAGGAGGCACTACCACCTCCGTCGTCCCAGAACACACTTTTCATAGTGTGTTCACTTTTTTCAAGTACTTTTCCCTAACATGGTGCACTGTTGGGCATAGTTTTCCATAACACTGTATAGCAGAGCTTTCCAAACTTTTCATGTTGGTGACACACTTTTTAGACATGCATCATTTCGCGACACACTCTTACAGCAGGGCATCATTTCGCGACACACTCTTACAGCAGGGCACAAGGCAGGCACTAGGACCTGCGCGGAATCACAGCAGGTTTGGAGGCAGCCAGGCACAAGGCAGGCACTAGGACCTGCGTGGAATCCTGGCAGGGCAGGTTTGGAGGCAGCAAGGCACAAGGCAGGCACTAGGACCTGCGCGGAATCACAGCAGGTTTGGAGGCAGCAAGGCACAAGGCAGGCACTAGGATCTGCGCTGAATCCTGGCAGGGCAGGTTTGGAGGCAGCCAGGCACAAGGCAGGCACTAGGACCTGCGTGGAATCCTGGCAGGGCAGGCTTGGAGGCAGCCAGGCACAAGGCAGGCACTAGGACCTGCGCGGAATCCTGGCAGGGCAGGTTTGGAGGCAGCAGGGCACAAGGCAGGCACTAGGACCTACGTGGAATCCTGGCAGGGCTCGGAGGCAGCAGCAGCCGCGACACACCCAGACACTGCAGCCGACACACTAACGTGTCCCGACACACAGTTTGGAAAGCTCTGCTGTATAGGCATTTTCCTTAATACATGTATTTTGTTATAGTTTCACAATTTACTACAGAAAAATGGAGATTCCATCTTGGGACTCTGGGCGGTTTACAAAATCTTGGAAGTGTATTCTACTTCATGTATGAGTATGGGAGGGACAACTTGGGTAAGTTCAGATAAAAGCACATTATAATTCCGTATTTCCTTTATTTATTTATTGTCTTGTATTTATTATACTTCTAACCCATCTTTCCTCTGGCAGCTCAAAGCAGTGTGCATAGGAAACTCCTCTCATTTTATGACAAAAATCTGTGAAGAGGTTGAACTGAGAAACTGTGATTGGCTGAGTCATCTAATAAGCTTAATGTCAAGTGAGGATCTGAAACTGGATCTTGGCATCTTAACCAACAGAAATACTGTAAAAATGGGGAACAGGCTGTTGGTTAAGCACCAGAGTGGAAATGAGAGGAACACATTACAGTATAAGTCAAATAAAACCCAAGAAATTCTTGGTGAATCTGTCCATGCTAAGTTCCACATTCAAAAACAGCACCCAGACTCAATGTCATTTACTGTATTTAAACACTTTAGGCAGAGGGATGAAATCAAATCTCCAGAAGATTTGCAGCTGCTTAATTGAATTAAAAGAATCTGAGAAAATATTAAAAAATGCTTCAGAAATATAATACTATAAGAGACATACTATGAGAGATTTCCAAGTGAAGATTTATTCTGCTGATCTATCTTGGAGTGAGGGCATCATATTTATTACCATGGCTATATACAGACTTGCCCATATCAAAGTTGTCTGCTTTTAAATTGGCACCACCCATTTAAACTACCACCACCATTTTCATTCCCCAAATCCTAAGCAGCATCTTGAAGTAATCCATGAGTGCCTTCATTTCTGCCAACTTGAAATGCTAAGAACAAGGAGTAAAAATTTGTTCTCTTGCTCCTTTAGGTCACCTGCCCTTGCACAGAAAATAATACTAAAAATGGACAACTAGAAAAGACCTATGGAAGATCAGTTTTGTACCGCAGTGAGATTATTATGTGCACAAAGATGGAAAGACACTGAAATACCCACAATTTATTTATTTATTTATTTTAATTTTTATCCCGCCTCTATTATTTTTATAAATAACTCAAGGCAGTGAACATGGAGGAATGGCTGGTGAAGATGACAGAATTTGCAGAGATGGAAAAATTAACTTGTTTGATTAGAGAAAGGACAATAACCATATTTTTTAGTGACTGGAAACACTTTATGGACTTTTTGCTGAAATTGAAAAAAATGAACTTGTAATTTATGGGTGTGATGATTAGACAGCATAGAATATAGAAAGAAGGGAGCCACGATGTAACCTTAGAGAGAGAGGACAACTGCTGTAAAGAAGGTTGAAAGCCATTCCTTTATATCTGCATGACAAAATTCTAAAAATAGCATGACAAACATTATGTTTATTGACAAGAGAGAATGCTTTAAAGTTATGGATAGTATCTGTTATACAAATATGCAAGTAGAGCATATGAGCAACATTAGATGCCCAAAGCAAGTAATGGTTACCTGGCATGTAGAGTTAAGGCCCACAACAGACTTCTGAATGGGCTATAAGTTAAAAAGAATCATGGCGAAGCCCTTTTCTCTATAATTAAAATAACTGAACTTGTCATCCTGATGAACCTAGCCAAATTATTGTTATTATTTATTTAATTTTTATCCCGCCTTTATTATTTTTATAAAGGTGGCAAACATACCTAATACTCCTTCCTCCTCCTATTTTCCCCACAACAACAACCCTGTGAGGTGGGTTGGGCTGAGAGAGAGGGACTGTTGCATTTGCCCCAGCAATGACCATTGATGCACATGTCCCTCTTCCCTGATTCTCACTAGCCACAGAAAAAGAGCTAAACATACCAGATTGCTGCTGACTCTGCTATGTTCAGAAATATGAGAATCTTTTGCTCATCTGTCTTGTTCCTTTGAAAAACTGCTATACAAATTGATATCACCACAAGGTAAGGAAGTGAAAAGTGGTCGGAGGTCAAAGACAGTCATATGTGATGCTAACCACATCACTCCTTTGTGGTGGTGTCACAGCACTAGGCTACAAAAAAGTAACTGTTTTGCTTGCAGTTAAATTTTTTTCCAAGGCATTTTGTTCCAGTTGCTACCGCTTAAAAACCAAAAGTACTGAAGAAATGGCACATGAGTCTGTCAGTGGCAAACCTCTACCAAGAGTTTTCACCTCAGAAATACACACTGTTATTTAAGAAAATGTCCCAGTTTTTCCACAGAATCACTATGCTTTCTGAGATTTCCTAAGATTGGCGTGTTCTCCTCTTCACATGGTTCTGCGAACCATGATGCTTCATTGCAGCTCTTTCATAAGACTGAGCGACCTGATTTCTTTACATTACTATAAAAGCTTTTACCCAAATCCAGGGAAGAGAAGACATAACTGAAAACTATAAACCCACCACCACTATCTCTCCAGTTGCTGTAGACGCAGGGGAAAAACTAGCAAAGCCCAGAGGGAATCATCATGTCTGAATTGCTATAGCAACAAGATCTGCTGCAAATTGGAAACTTTGGGGAGAGGCCAAAGTAGAAATGGGTGGATGCAAAGCATGCCTGCCAGGACTTAAAAGCCAGCAAGTTATGCGAAAGGATGGTGGCACACTCAGAACAGTGGGAAATGCCAAGAGAGAAGGTATGGGACGGAGCAAGTTATCCCTTTCAGAGGTGTGGAAGCAAGAACAGATTCTGCACTCCTCTATCTATCTATCTATCTATCTATCTATCTATCTATCTATCTATCTATCATCTATCTATCTATCTATCTATCTATCTATCTATCTATCTATCTATCTATCTATCAATCACCGCTCATCTCTACAACAGTAGACTCTGGGCGGGTTACAACAATATCATAAAAACAATTAAAACTTATACAACTAAAATCCACTAAAATAATAAATAGAAAAATCCAAAGATGGTAAGTTCTTAAAAGGAGGGTATTACTAAGCCAACCACCCCCAGGAGGAACTATTATTTCCTTCATTCCAAGCAAGGCGGCAGAACCAGGTCTTTAAAGACTTCCTGAAGGCCAGGAGCGAGGGCGCCCATCTCACCTCAGGGGGAAAGATATTCCACACGGCGGGTGCTATCGCAGCGAAGGCACGCCTCCTGGACCCCGCTAGATGGAATTCTTTTAGTGATGGGATCTGAAGCATGCCCCCCCTGCATGATCGGGTGGGGCGGGTGGATGTGATCGGGATAAGATGGTCCCTCAGATACCCTGATTATGGGTTCCATCAGGCAAGGGCCCTTGCTCAACTTTGTGTTGTGCACCAGTTGTGCCCCTTCCTGATCAGGAAGCCCTTCTCTCAGTCACTCATGCCCTGGTCATCTCCCGCATGGACTACTGCAACACGCTTTACATGGGGCTACTCCTGAAAAGTATCCAGAAACTTCAGCTGGTGAAGAATGTGGCGGCACAGGCAGTTATGGGCACCTCCAGGGCTGCACATGTAACACTTCTGCTGTGTGAGCTGCATTGGGTGCCAGTTTGCTTTTGAGTCCAATTCAAGATGTTGGTTATGACCTTTAAAGCCCTTCATGGCATGGGCCCAGGTTACCTGAGGAACCATCTCATCCCAATTACATCCCACCCAGTCCAGCAGGGAAGGCATGTTATGGACCCCATCAGCTAAAGAATTTTGATTGGCGGGGTCTAGGAGGAGAGGCTTTCCTGCCATTGTCCCCGCCCTGTGGAATATCTTGCCCTCTTTGGTGAGGCTGGCCCCCACTCTTCTGGCCCTCTGGAAGAGTGTTAAGACCTGGCTCTGCCAACTAGCTTGGGGATCCAATAGTGGTAGGCAGCCCTGGGGTTGGTTGGTGGCTTGAGGATGCTCTCTCCATCTTTTTCACTTTGTATATTTTTTGTAAGGATTTTATGGTCTTCTTTTTACTTGTAAGCTGCTCAGAGTCACTTATATAGTGAGATGGGCAGCGCATAAATTTGATAAATCGAATAATAAAATAAATTAAATACATAAATACATAAATAAAACAAGAACCATTCTACTTATTTTCTAAGAAGCTGTATCAGTTCCTACTAGAAGCCAAAAAACACCTTCATTGGCTATGATAAAAGTCATTAGCTGGGCATCCTGCAGCAAAGATGGTACCACTTCCCTATACAGTACTAGACTGCATGAACAGCTGAACTATACTTCAGCATTAGCAATGGAATTGCATTCACTACCATATTTGAGGCTGCAGACTACTTTAGAAGGCTCAGGATAAGCTATATAATACACGTTTTCTCTGTCCTCCAGGGATGGAACTAGTGTCTGTGTCACCCGGGGCAAACATGGTTTCCGTACCCCCCCATGGGTTATTTTGTCATTTTGCCCCCCCCAGCGCAGCGCCCGGAGCACATGCCCCGCTTGCCCCCCCTCCCTAGTTGCGGCCCTGCTGTCCTCCCATAGATGGCAAAAGAATTTGTGAGAACAGGGTAAGTGATCATTAGACAATTTTCTAATATTCAGCTCATCAAATTGTTAATGAAGGGAAGTATTTACCACTTAATAAAGCCCTCTTCCTTTTGCACAGACTAGAAAGGATGCATAAGCTCATCAAATGTTCATTGAAGACATAATGAGACTGATCCTCAAGTTGGGGAAGGAAGGAAGGAAGGAAGGAAGGAAGGAAGGAAGGAAGGAAGGAAGGAAGGAAGGAAGGAAGGAAGGAAGGAAGGAAACTGTGTCATTGATGAAGAGATCTTCAAGCTCCACCCTCAGGCTGAGAATAAACAACATTGAAGAAGTATCACAACCTTGTCCTAGTTGCAAAATACTGTTGCCCACTGGCTGAATGCTATGTTAGATGTCTCATTGAACTACTATAGCAAAATGTATAGCATTATAATAAGCATTATACTGCTTATTGTAGTATACAGTAATGTAAACAACAAATAAACCCCACAAACCTAATATTTCTTTCAAAATATGGAATTCTATTGAATTCACAATTATTTTAAAAACTGAAGGATAACTGAGGGACAAAATACAACAAAAAATTCCACTTAGATTTGGTAAGCTGGGATTTTCAACTGTGTCTGAAGTTTCTTACTTACAATCTACATAGATAAATCTCAAGTTTGCACAAAGCATGTAAAGTGTGAAAGAAAATCACCAATTTTAAGCATTCCGGAAATGCGCCGAGAAATGAGATTGTCCACAAATTCTCCAACATGTGACCACCAAGTTTTTAAGGATATTCATCTGCCCTTTGTGTTTTGCATTATGTCGGAAACCACTGGGGTATAAAGATGCAGGGAAGCAAAACTATATACACACATACCTATACCTATACCTATACCTATACCTATACCTATACCTATACCTATACCTATACCTATACCTATACCTATACCTATACCTATAAAAAGGTAAAGGTTCCCCCCGCACAGTTGTGCAGTCGTGTTCGACTCTAGGGGCCGGTGCTCATCTCCATTTGTTAGCCGAAGAGCCAGCGTTGTCCGAAGACGCTTCCACGGTCATGTGGCCGGCATGACGCACGCGGAACGCTGTTACCTACCCACCAAAGTAGTACCTATTAATCTACTTGCATTTGCATGCTTTTGCATTGCTAGGTTGGCAAGAGCTGGGGCTAGTGCGGGAGCGTACATACTAAATACTCCTTCCTCCTCCTATTTTCCCCACAACAACAACCCTGTGAGGTGAGTTGGGCTGAGAGAGTGTGACTGGCCCAAGGTCACATACATACATACATACTTACATACATACATACACACACACACACACATTAAAATATCAAAGAATAATGTAATCATATTAAGTCAAATCATATATTCAAGATATGTCTTGCACCATTTTATTATATTAATACTGACATGTGTAAACCACTGCACTTTTTTTTTTAAACCGTTCAGTCATGTCTGATTCTCGGAGACAGCCTGGACAAGTCCCTGCAGTTTTCTTAGCAAAGTTTTTTGGAAGTGGTTTGCCATTGCCTTCTTCCTAGGGCTGAGAGAGAGTGACTGGCCCAAGGTCACCCAGCTGGCTTCATGTTTAAGGCAGGACTAGCACTCACGGTCCCCTAGTTTCTAGCCTGGTTCCTTAATCATTACCCCAAACTGGCTTCTTAGTTGATTGTTAGCATCTGGTATTTCACAAGTTAACCCATTTCACTGACCTCCATTGACATGAAATTAAATAATGTCAAAATTCTGTGTGATGTTCAGAAGTGCAGCTTACTGCCTCAGGCTGCATTTAAAAGGTCTTTTCTTGCTTTCTGAACTTAGGAATCCTAGCAGCTATACGTTGTGCTTATTTCTGATATCTGCAGTTTAAGCAATTACCCTGCACAGGCAGTGCTGGAAGAAGGAGAAACAAAATACTAATCATCTACTAGTTTATTTGATTTTACATTATTTAAAGTAAAATCTTAGAATGAAACTGCCAATAAAAATTGCTCTTACTCAGTTTAAGGCAGTTTTATTTGACAAGAAAGGGCTTTGGGCTCCCATTCCATGTTATTGTTTCATTGTGTCCTTTTTGATGAGGAAGCAGTCAGTTTTAAGAAGAAACTCAAAATGGTACAGACTTGGGGTGATATTTTACCTGTATAATCAATCAATCAATCAATCAATCAATCAATCAATCAATCAATCACTTTATTGCGGTCATAGACCAGTACAATGGTGTTATTTTGTGAGATAAACATAGTCATGCTTAGAGTATTAACAAGATATAGTAAAATATATATTAAAATTCAATTAAATCAATTAAAATACATTTATTATCTATCTATCTCTATATATAAAATCTAAGGTGTGGCCTATTTTAACTATTTAAGAATATAAAATTTTAAGAGTATATTAAATATGAGATAAAAGACATAAAAGACTATTTTATGGCTATGTTGTAAATATAGATAAAATTATAAAAATTTACTGTTGTATACAAGACATTACGTAGATTGGCCTCTCTTGGTGTGTCGAATCTTCATTCCTGCAGCGCAGAACCTCGCTACCTGTGCCATAACTGCAGAAGTTTTGTCTATAAGCAGCGATTGCGTATCCTCAGAATCTGTACGTCCAGGGGGTTTAATAATGAGCGGTGTAATGAATTTAAGACGAATGTCTTTGTAAAAATCACAGTGTAAAAAGACATGGTCTATAGTTTCGACCTCCCCTGAGTCGCATGGGCAAAGACTTGCGGCCAATGGAATTTTTTTATATTTTCCCTCCAACCCTGCAGAAGGGAGAGCATGGCAGCGAGCTAATGAAAAGGCTTTCTGAAGGAAGGGAATTTCAAGTTGCTCAAGATAGCTGGCAGCAGAAACAATATATTTTTATGCGCAGGAGACAGAAAAAGTGGCGCCTTCCCTATGTCTGCTTGTCTTTCTATATCCATTATCCTTTGTTTTAACTCTAGCTTTGCTCGGCTATAATCCATCTCAAGAAGAGTGGCTGGTGAATATCCTAGCTTTAGAAGGTTTGCATTGATGGCCTTGATCCATGAAGATTGAAAATTGTCTTGAAAAATAAGAGGTACAAGGCCCTTAGGGTATAGTTTGAACTTTAGCCAAAGGATTAGAGAGGCTAAACACACTCTGGAAACAACCCTAACCATGCCAGTTTCAAGTCGTAGATGTGCGTTTGACACACATCTAGGCATCTGAAGTAACGCTCTGATAAATTTGGCTTGTACTTTTTCCAGTGATGTAAAGCATGAAGGGGAGGGGCCGACTAAAGTCCCGTAAAGGAGTTGGGCTAATGACTTGGCCCGAAAGAGTTTAAGTGCTGCTGGAACATGCGATCCCCCCTTATATCGGAAGAATTTTAGAATAGCATTGGCCGATTGTTGTCCATTGGCTGCAGCATACTTGCAGTGAGCTTTCCGTGTACCTGTAGTATGAATAACTATACTGAGGTACTTAAAACTGGTCACTTACTCTATTTTGTGTTCACGGATATTCCATGAGTTACATTTCGATCTTTTTGCGAATGCCATTATCTTGGTTTTCTCATAGTTTATTTCCAGCTTCTCGCTATCACAATAATGAGCCAAGGATTTCAGAGCTCTTTTGAGTCCTATGGGGGTTCTAGATAGGACTACAGCATCGTCTGCGTATAGTAGCGTAGCAATTCTGCGATCTCCTAATTTGGGAGGGTGGAATTCTGGCTTGTTTAAGCAGTTCACCAAATTATTGATATAAAAGTTAAAAAGTAGGGGGGCAAAATACATCCCTGTTTCACTCCCTTTTGGACTTTTATCGGCTTCGAGAGAGCCCCTTGCCTATTGCACCTAATCTTGAGGGTTGTATTTGTGTGTAGGGCATGAATTAGATGGAGAAGCCTACGATCAATTGATGTTGCTTCCAGCTTCTCCCAGAGTCTGTTTCTAGACACCGAATCAAAGGCTGCCTTCAGATCTATGAAGGCAGCATACAGTGCTGTTATTTTATTCGATGAATATTTTTCAATTAGATGCTGTAAAATCACATATTGTTCAATAGTGCCTCGACCTTCTCTAAACCCTGCCTGTTCATCAGCTATCAGGTTTCCCTGATCCAGCCAGACCTTTAATTTTTCATATAGGTGTTTGGCATAGAGCTTACTAATTATATTTAATAGGCTTATTGGCCTATAATTTGCGGGGTCATCTCTCTTACCCTTCTTGAAAATTGGAACTATGATAGCCACGCCCCAGTCCTCAGGTATCTGTCCAGTGGAATCAATGAAAGTAAAGAGTGATGCTGAGATTGGAGTCCACCACTCCACATTGTTCTTTAATAATTCTGGGGGTATAAGGTCAGCACCCGGGGCCTACCTCTTTCTAAGTTGTCCTATTTTGTTGTTTATTCGTTCAGTCGCTTCCGACTCTTCGTGACTTCATGGACCAGCCCACGCCAGAGCTTCCTGTCGGCCATCACCATCCCCAGCTCCCCCATGGTTGAGTCTGTCACCTCCAGAATATCATCCATCCATCTTGCCCTTGGTCGGCCCCTCTTCCTTTTGCCTTCCACTTTCCCTAGCATCAGCATCTTCTCCAGGGTATCCTGTCTTCTCATTATGTGGCCAAAGTACTTCAGTTTTGCCTTTAATATCATTCCCTCAAGTGAGCAGTCTGGCTTTATTTCCTGGAGTATGGACTGGCTTGATCTTCTTGCGGTCCAATGCACTCTCAGAATTTTCCTCCAACACCACAGTTCAAAAGCATCTATCTTCCTTCGCTCAGCCTTCCTTATGGTCCAGCTCTCGCAGCCATAGGTTACTACGGGGAATACCATTGCTTTGACTATGCGGATCTTTGTTGTCAGTGTGATGTCTCTGCTCTTAACTATTTTATCGAGATTTGTCATTGCTCTCCTCCCAAGAAGTAGATGTCTTCTGATTTCCTGGCTGCAGTCAGCATCTGCAGTAATCTTTGCGCCTAGATATACAAAGTCTGTCACTGCCTCCACGTTTTCTTCCTCTATTTGCCACTTATCAATCAAGCTGGTTGCCATAATCTTGGTGTTTTTTTTTTTGAGGTTTAACTGCAACCCAGCTTTTGCACTTTCTTCTTTCATTTTCGTCATAAGGCTCCTCAACTCCTCCTTGCTTTCAGCCATCAAAGTGATATCAACTGCATATCTAAGATTGTTAATGTTTCTTCCAGAGATTTTAACTCCAGCCTTGGATTCATCAAGCCCAGATGTGTTCTGCGTACACGTTGAATAGGTAGGGTGAGAGTATACAGCCCTGCCGTACTCCTTTCCCAATCTTAAACCAGTCCGTTGTTCCGTGCTCTGTTCTTACCGTTGCTACTTGGTCGTTATACAGATTCCTCAGGAGGCAGACAAGATGACTTGGTATCCCCATACCACCAAGAACTTGCCACAATTTGTTATGATCCACACAGTCAAAGGCTGAAGAAGGAGAAGTAACACCACAGGACCAGAGTCAGCAGTTTATCTTCATCTAAAGGAAAAAGGACACTCATTTGAGAACATTAATGTTCACATTTTAGACAGAGAAGATAGGTGGTTTGAGAGAGGGGTCAAGGAATCCATTTATGCCAACTTGGAAAATCCTTCCTTGAATAGAGGTGGGGGCCTCAGGCACAATCTTTCCCCTATTTTCCTTCCTGCTTTGTCTTCTGTGCCTAGGAAGATTAAGACCATTTCGCAAGCTCAACAGCAGCATGGTAATCTTAACGATCCTCCTTTAGATGATAAAGGGACTTAGAAATAACATCTCAAAATAACCATGACCTAGCCCCAGGTGCAAGGTCACACAGCCACCTAGAAACATATTTAAGGATTCCCTTACTAACTTTGCTCAGACTGAAGAAGCTCCTTGGATAAGGAGTGAAACGTTTCCACTGAGAAAATAGAAATCCAGTTGACATGATTCAAGCTACAGATTATGCACAGTGAGTTGTCTTGGCAAAATTCTATCAGCCTATGTCCTGCTTCATTTTGTTCTCCCAGACCATGCTTGCCTGTAATTCCAGGTGTCGTCTAACTACCCACCTTAGCATTCCAGTCTCCTGTAATGAAAATAACATCTCTTTTTGGTGTATTATCCAGTAGGTGCTGCAGATCCTCATAGAACTGATCTACTTCTGCTTCTTCAGCATCTGTGGTTGGGGCGTATGTTTGGATCACTGTGATGTTAAATGGCTTCCCCTGAATTCGAATTGAGATCATTCTATCGTTTTTTGGATTGTATCCAAGCACTGCTTTAGCCACTTTATTATTAATTATGAAGGCTACTCCATTTCTTCTGTGGTCCTCTTGTCCACAGTAGTAGATCTGGTGGTCATCTGATGTGAAGTGGCCCATTCCAGTCCATTTCAGTTCACTGACACCTAAAATGTCTATATTTAATCTTGACATCTCACCAATAACCACATCCAATTTGCCCTGGCTCATAGATCTTACATTCCAGGTTCCTATGGTGTGTTGATCTTTAGAACATCGGTTGTCCTATAAGCAACTTAATTTCGTGCGCTGATACGGGGGGCTAGTCTGGTAGGTCTTCCTTCATTTTCCATGCTGTTTGGTTAGATGACTCCTCATACATCATCTGGAAGTGTAATTCCCAAACTTCAGGGGGTATATGAGAGTCTGTTAAGATAGGAGTTCTATACATCTTATTGGATATTATCTGCCAGAAAAGAGATGAATTCTTTAGCTTTGCTGCTTCAGTTAAACCTATATAATCACAAGTCCCATGTCATTTGAGTATGTTTTACAGTATATTTATTTGGTGGTAGTGGTGCACTGCAACAGTGGATGTGTGATCTAGTATGGACTCAAAGAATTGTAGAGAATAGATAGATAGGATTCTTATGCTTTTTTTAAATCATATTGTACTACTACTTCTCCACTGAAAGGGACCCACCTAGTGTATTTAAAAACTGAGGTGGAAGGAACTAGAAACTCTTTTACTGCCCAGATTTCAACTCAGAGTCTTAGAGCATAGCTTTCCAAACTGACACTTTAGTGTGTCGCGACACACAGTTTAGTGTGTCGTGACACAACCCGGAAGCGGCGGCGGGGGCATGCATGGTGGCATGAGGGCGCGTGCAGCGGCGGTGTGCATGGCGGCGGTGGCAGCGGCATGCCATCAGTGCTTCCGCGTTTTAGCGGAAAACACGAGGCCACTGCTGCCCCCGTACATGCCACCGCTGCCACGCGCCGCCCCCCCATGCCCCCGCCGCTGCGTGCACCCCCGCACCACCACCGTGCACGCCCCTGCCGTTGGTGTGTCGCCAACGGTGGCAGTTTGGAAAGCACTGTCTTAGAGTATCAAAGTCAGCTCTGGCTGATCATCAGCTCTTTTGTAAATTCTACCCACATTGTGCACTCAGGTTCTTTTGAGTAGTAGACACAATATACAAGAAAGAAAGATGTCCATGTTTTTTGCTACATTTAGTCAGCATGTACAACTGATGGGAAAGAAAAATTCCCCCGTCTCCAAATATTGAGTTCTCTCTGACCTACAAAAGCCACCATATGCTATTCTTTCTCATTCTGTCTGCCATATAATTGTGGTACAACTTGAAACATGTTTAAGAAAATGTGGTATTTTAAGATCATGGAAGTATTTTCCTTGTGGACAGAACTGAAAGAATAGCTAGGAAGGTTTCTGTGTTCTTCGGCATAACATCCTGAAGGCCTGGTTTTAGGTTGCAAAGAAGAATGCCAGTGAAAACTAGGAAGCAAGTGGAAGGTCAGTTTGGTCACAATTCACTGCCTCTGATTAAAAAACCCAAAGAGAAGCGTTATTGAAACTCCTACAGTTGAACAGCATCGGCTTGCAAAGTTACAAAATACAAAATGTAATAGTGGTGGGAGTAAAATGAGACACAGATGATGGGGTGAAGAAAGTGATAAAAGAGGGGTTGGGCACAGTGATGATGTCAGAGAGGAAGGGGAACATGGATACCTGGATGGTGGAGGTGATAGAAGTAAGAAAGAAGTAGAAGTAGTTATGGTACAGCAGGAAAGAGAGGTGGGGCAAAAGAGGGACAGAGAAAAATTTGCTTGTGAACCAAAATCTGGACATACTATACTATTATTGTTATGGAGGAGTTTCTTAAAAGAGGAGAAATCTTTCTATAGAAAATTGTCACCTATACAGTTGTATTTAAAATAAGGGTGAGCATGCTCTTGCCCCGCCCCCACCCCATCTCAACCAATCAATTAGTAGATTTCTGTGGAGTGCTACATGTACAACTGTACAAATATGTACAAAATAGCATGCACTCCCTAAAAATCTACCAATAGCTAATTAGCAGGCTGCTGGGGAGCATAGGAACACAATTGCTGGTTTGCTGCTACTCATGACAGCACAAACCCATTGATCCAATGAGTGTTACGAAGAGGAAGAGCAACTGCTTATACTTTTCTCCCTTTGACCTTGCTCATGCTCTTATGTGTGGGTGTGCGCATGGATCCTGAAGAAGAGTTACATGAGATAGGAGTGAGGCTATTGCACATGTGTGGATGTGGCCTTATATGTCTGAATAAGTATCACCTGCAAGTCACCACTGGGCAACAAAGTTGCCAGAGGAACCTAAAAGGCTGTCCATTCTTGACTTAAATTTCCTGTTGTATTACAATGTCCCTTTTTTATGGGGACATTGTAATAGCATAGAGACTCTCCACATATGCCACCCTGTACATGGAAAGATATTTCCACCATTAAGTTGGAGTTTGAGGAACTTGCTGTCTGTCTGCCATTTTCAGTGGCTGTCCATGAGATCAGAATGAGTGCTCCAACTGTTATGAGCAGGAATAACAGGACAAAGCTGCTCAACCCCCCCCCCCCCCCCCATAGTATAATAGGCATAGACCTGGAGCATAAAAATAAAATAAAATATGTGACAAGACCCGCCCCCCAAAAGGATAGCTTCAGAAAATCAAATCTGATTTTATCAAAATTGCTTTTAAGAAAACCAGTACCTGCTCATTTTATTTGACATTGTCTTTTATGAGAAACCCTGCGGAATAATTTTCAGTGCCTAGTTAAGAGCAAAAAAGAAAATTCCTGCCACTACTCTAAAAAAATGGTTTGTGGGCTAAAGGCAAGGGTTGCTCCAGACATCCAAATGGTGACTTGGATCTTCTGGACAACACATCAGTCTGTTTAGAGGATTTCATTAATCCTGCCAATCCGACTTGGCAGCATTTCATTGTGCTGAAAAAGGCAAAAATTAAAATAACTTGATATTGTACAGCTTAAAATAGTTGAATGTTCAATCATAATAAAATGATTGCAGAGGTTATCATCAGCTTTTAAAATGTATTATTGAACTAAATTTGTAACCTGCCTTTTCTACAGGATATAAGGAGCTACAGGAGCTCAAAGTGGCATATGTATTTTTTCCCCGTTCAATCATGTCTGATTCTCGGAGACTGCCTGGTTTTCTTGGCAAGATTTCAGAAGTGGCTTTCCATTGCCTTCTTCGTAGGGCTGAGAGAGAGTGACTGGCCCAAGGTCACCCAGCTGGCTTTGTACCTAAGGCAGGACTAGAACTCACGTGATCACGATTTGGGCACTTGGCAACTGGTTCGCATTTATGACCGTCACAGCATCCCGTGGTCACATGATTGCCATTTTCAACCTTCCCAGCCAGCTTCTGGCAAGCAAAATCAATGGGAAACCATGTGATTCGCTTAACAACCATGTGGTTCGCTCAATGCCCGTGGCGATTTGCTTAACGACCGCCGCAAAAAAGGTTGTAAAATTGGGTCAGATTTGCTTTTTTGTTGTTCTATTTTTACTGGAGATTTTAATTCTTTTTAATTGAGAAATATTTGACACATTTAAAAAAAATACCAAACAAAGCCATTACAATCAAAGATAATATTTGTTGCTCAGGGTTGAACTGTGGAGTCCTTGGTGTTCTCTGAGCTTTGTTGTTTTCTTGCAGACATTTCATTGCCAGGCAGTGCCATTGTCTCACAATGAAACGTCGGCAAGAAAACAACAAAGGTCCACCAAGAACTCCAAAGCCATTACAGATTCATTTTTCTGAAAGCATGCTTTTAAAAAATGATATTATGCCAATTTAAAAAAGCACCTTCTATTGTTGTTTTATGATTTAAAAGAATTTGGATCAGAATATATTTTCTGCTAGCTGGAAACAAGAATTTGGATCACAAGAGACTGCGGTGCCAGCAAGTCTGGTTTTGCAAGGCATTCTATTTGTTTTCTTAAGTATCGGCCAGGTTCAGAGGTCAGTCCTTTGTCTGTTTTCAGACTGATAGGTGTAGTTACCATGGTGATTAATTGTCCTGTCTTATATTTAAAAAGGTATATATTAGCATACCTTTGTTTTGTAAACCGTCTTCTTTTGCTCTCTGCTATTCTGTCCTTTTGCCTCTGTGAATTATGCTGAGGCTATCTCTCTCTGTATTTTTAAAGAGAGAAATTTTGTAGTTATGTTTTATATTAATATATATAACGTTTGCTGAAAAAGTTTTGTGTTTTTATTTTATCTCTCAATTGCAAAGCGTTTCTGGAACAATCAAAACACTAACAGCTTATGGGCCCAGAAGAAAAAGGAGAGATCATTTGAATTTGAAAGGCAAGTGAGAAAAGATCAGTGAAGTTTTTTTTCTCTTTGCAACTGCCTGCAGTTTTTTCAAGCTGCTGTCTGTTTGAAGAAGAAGCTGCGAGATTTTTTTTTTAAACAGGGGAGCCATGGCTGCTGCAATGTTCCAATATTCAGGTATGCCACTAGAAAGTCTTTCAGATTCAAATTACTTGTGTTGGACTTTGAAGATGGAGATGTTTCTTCAGAGGGAAGATCTGTGGACACCCATAGGTGAGCCAACTCCTGTAAACCCCACTGCTGGCTGGCTTTTTCAAGATGAGAGAGCCAGAGCTTCGATTATTTTAGGAGTGGAGGACAATCAGTTAGTCAATGTGCATGGCTTACAAATTGCCAAAGAGTTATGGGATGCTTTATGTAATTTATATGTAAAGGCTACCACAGGGAGTAAAGTAACCTTGACCAGAAAGCTGTATAAATCGTATTTATCTGAACATGGTAATTTACCTGATCATTTGCATGCAATTCAACAATTATTTGTGGAGCTTCAAGAGCAAGGAATGGAATTTACTCCTTTGACAAAAGCCTACATCATTTTGTCCTCATTGAATGAATCGTGGGACACCCTTTGGAAGCAATGCCTGAAGCTGATCTTACTCCTTCATTTGTTTCTGCACGGCTGCTTGCTGAGTGGGAGAAGAGACAAGAAAAGTCTACACTCATCTCTTCTGGAAAGCTGCAGCATGAGAAAGTGAGAGAATGGAAGGACCTTGAGGCTGAAGCAACAGCATTGGCAACCCGGTGTTGCTTTCATTGTGGATCAGCAGGATATTTGCACAAAGACTGTGAGTTGTTCCACAAAGATCAGAAAACTGGAAAGAAGAAGGTAGCAACATGCAAGAAGGCTCTTCAGACTACAACTCATATTGCACAGGTTCTTGATAACTGTAATGATGATGTATGGGTCCTCGATTCCGGGGCAAATTGTCATTTATCTCATTGTAAAAATTCATTTGTTTCACTGTCTAAAGCTAACAAACAAAGTGTTTCTATTGCTGATGGTTCTTCAATACAAGTCATAGGTCAAGGTGACATGTATTTATCCTGTTTAGGGGAGACTGTTAGAAATGTGTTATTTGTCCCGCAATTACAAACTAACATTTTGTCTGTAGCACGTTTAGCAGCTGATGGATATGTCATAACATTTAAGAAAGAAGGCTGTGAGATACGGAAGAATGGTGAGTTGTGTGCAACTTGTGTTGAAAAGGATTCACTTTACATTGTACAGAATGTTGCTAAGAGTCAAACTGCAAAGGCTGTGTTTAGAAATACCCCAACACATGATCAGTGTGTTCATTTACTACACAGAAGGTTTGCTCATGCAAATTTTAGATACATAACACAAATGCCAAACATATGTGCTGATTTAAAAATGAAATCTTGTGATAAATAACCGCCCAGAGTCCCTCCTTGAGGGGGAGATGGGCGGTCATAGAAATTTAATAAATAAATAAATAAATAAATAAATAAATAAATATCTAGATTGTTCAATTTGTAAGGAATGTAAGACTTATAAGGCTCCTGTGAAAAATTATGCAGATAGAATCACCACTAGACCTCTTGGAAAAGTTCATAGTGATGTCATTGGTCCATTTTGTCCAAGTTTTGGAGGAGCAAGGTATATTTTGATCATAATTGATGATTTGTCAAGGTACACATACATCTATCTGTTGAAACACAAAGATGAGGTATTTGAAAAAATTAAACGTTTTGTAACATGGGCCAATGGTAAGTTTCCAAAGGCTGTGTCTGCTTTACAATGTGACGGAGGTGGAGAGTATCTGTCTACAACATTTAAAAGATTTTTGTCAGAAAAAGGGATAGAACAAATTTTGTCTAACCCTTATACTCCTCAGCAGAATGGAATTACTGAAAGAAAAGGTAGAACTCTTCAAGAAGCCATGATGTGTTTGCTTAAAGATGCAAGATTACCTTTTAAGTTTTGGGGTGAAGCAGTATCCACTGCTTGTTATGTACAAAACAGATTGTTTAATAGTGCAATTGAGGATACACCATTTCATCTGTTCTATGGGATGAAGCCTAAAGTCAATCATCTTAGAGTTTTTGGAACCACAGCTTGGGTTCACATACCAAAGCAACTGAGATGCAAGGGGGCTTCCAGAACAAAGAAAGCTATTTTTGTTGGGTATGAACAAAGTCAGAGAAGCTACAGGTTCATACTAGGTAATAAATTAATAATTAGCAAAAGTGTTTCATTTCCAGAGCAAAACTGGGAAAAAATAAATTCCAGTTCTTCAGTTGATTTAACATCAAGGGAACAGCAAGGTTTTGCTGATGGTGGTCTGCAATAATTACCTAGTGAAGTCAATAAACAAGAGGAGCAGCAAGCTGAACTATCTAATGATATAGAGGCTTCTGAGTAAAATAAAGGTAAAAGGTAAAGGTTTCCCCACATAGTCGTGTCCGACTCTAGGGGCCAGTGCTCATCTCCATTTGTTAGCCGAAGAGCCAGCGTTGTCCGAAGATGCTTCCACGGTCATGTGGCCGGCATGACGTGCGCAGAACGCTGTTACCATCCCACCAAAGTGGTACCTATTTATCTAATTGCATTTGCATGCTTTCGAATTTCTAGGTTGGCAAGAGCTGGGGCGAGTGCGGGAGCTCACTCCATCACGTGGGGCTAGGGTCTTGAACCTCCAAACTTGCAACCTTCTGATCGACAAGCCTGGTGTCTTAACCACTGAGCCATCGTGCCCCCTTTCCTTTCCTTTCCTTTCCTTTCCTTTCCTTTCCTTTCCTTTATATATAAATATATAAAATAAATGAAAATAAAATAAAAATAAAAATTAATAAAATTAATAAAAATTATTTTATTTTATTTATTTTTATTTTTATTTTCTGAGGAAAATAGTGGGAGTCAAAATGTTAGTCCTGTCCTACCTCGCAGGTCTCAAAGGTGTAACAAAGGGGTTCCTCCTAAACGTTATGAGGTGGATACAGTAAAAGCATTCCACATTTACTCAGAACCTGAATCTTTACAGCAAATAAATGAGATGCCTCCTGAAATTGCTAACTGCTGGCATGAGGCAATGCAGCAGGAATTAGCTTGTTTAAAAGAAAATAAAACTTGGAAATTGGTTAATCTTCCTCCTGGTGAATGCTGTCTAGGTTGTAGATGGGTTTTTAAATTAAAAAAAGATTCAAGTGGAAAAATTCAAAAGTATAAAGCATGATTGGTTGCAAAAGGATTTTCTCAAAGGAAAGATGTAGATTATGATAAAACGTTTCCTCCTGTAACAAAGGGTGAATCAATCAGGTTGTTGTTGAAGGTTGCTGCTATGAAAAAGATGTCTGTTTTTCATTATAATGTTCAAACTACATTTCTGTATGGTGAATTAGATCAGAAATTGTACATGCAACAACCTCCTGGTTATGAACAAGGTGAAAATCTAGTCTGTGAATTACACAAGTCAATATATGGGTTAAGGCAAGCTGCTCATTGCTGGAACATAAAGCTTGATGAAACATTGCACAGTTTTGGTTTTGTAAAAGGGATAGCAGATCAATGTGTTTATGTAAAGAAATACAAGCAAGGTTTTATGTATTAGTGTTTATATGTTGATGATTTATTATTACTCACATCATCAGATAAGCAAAGACTTGATTTTGAGGCTTGTATGCAAAGCAATTTCACATTGAAAAATCTTGGAGAAGTTACAAATTATTTAGGCTTACAAATACAGAGAGAAGATGATGGAAGTTTTCTGATAAGCCAAAGTGGTAAGATTAAGAAACTGCTGGAGGATTTTAAAATGCAGGAATGTAAGTCTGTCTCAACCCCCATGGTTCCAAAATTTCTAAAGGAGGAGGGGGAAGCTGAGTCATCTGATACAGATGGTTTTAGATCTGCCATTGGAAGCTTGCTGTACATTGCAAATCATTCAAGACCAGATATAGCAAATGCTGTGTCAATTTTGAGCAGACATGTAGAAAATCCAACATCTGCTGCAAAAGCTGGATTAAAAAGGCTTTTTAGATACTTGCAAGGTACTAAGGATTACTGTTTAAAACTATCTGCTGGTGGAATAGAAAAATTAGAAACTTTTTTTTCTGATTCGGGTGGAGATCTTACTGATTGTAAGTCCACTTCTGGAGCTATAATTCAATTTGCTGATTCTACAATTGCTTGGTATTCTAGAAAACAAACCATAGTTGCCATTTCCACAGCTGAAGCTGAATTCTACAGTTTAGTGCAGTTATGTAATAAAATTGTCTGGTTCAAACAGCTTTTAAAAGATATAGGTGTCATTTTACACCAACCTATAACTGTTTATGAAGACAACCAGGCATGTATTCATATGATTTTGTCTGAGGGGTGTAGAAATAGAACAAAGGCAGACATTCGTTTTCATCATGTTAAGGATTTTATAGCAAGAGGTGAGATCATATTAAAATATTGTGACTCGAAGGATATGAAAGCTGATATTTTAACCAAACCACTTACTGCTGTAAGTCACAAAGAATTTACTGAAAAAAATGGGTTTGATTCCAAATTCTTTTTAACATAAAAAGGGGAGTATTGTTGTTTTATGATTTAAAAGAATTTGGATCAGAAGATATTTTCTGCTAGCTGGAAACAAGAGTTTGGATCACAAGAGACTGTGGTGCCAGCAAGTCTGGTTTTGCAAGTCATTCTACTTGTTTTCTTAAGTATTGGCCAGGTTCAGAGGTCAGTCCTTTGTCTGTTTTCGGACTGATAGGTGTAGTTATCATGGTGATTAATTGTCCTGACCTATATGTAAAAAAGTATATATTAGCATACCTTTGTTTTGTAAACAGTCTTCTTTTGTTCTCTGCTATTTTGTTCTTTTGCCTCTGTGAATTTTGCTGAGGCTATCTTTCTCTGTATTTTTAAGGAGATAAATTTTGTAGTTATGTTTTATATTAATATATATAATGTTTGCTGAAAAAGTCTTTGTGTTTTTATTTGTTCTCTCAATTGCAAAGCATTTCTGGAACAAGCAAAACACTAACACGTTCCAAAATAAAAATGTACTATACAAATGCTTTTGAAGATATACAGAGAACTCTGAAAGGCAAATAGGCATACAAACTAGAGATGGGAATTTGATTTTTTACTAAAGGATTCTGCAGTTAATGCAGATGCTGAGAGATGAGTAAAAGAGACATTTTCACCACAACCTATTTCAGTATTTCCAACCACCAGGAAATGGACATGCATAAAATTCACTGGAAACAGATTTACAAGCAGAAAGAACTGTAGAACTTCAGAGCTGAGATACTGTTTCTTGTAAATAACAAGACTGAGAAATTGAAGTACGGTTGCAGGAGGAGGGGTGACAAATAAAATGAATTGCTTTGCATAGGATGAAATCAACTGAACTCTAATACGACAAATCAGTCCATTGATTGAATTATCTTTTGAAGCCATCTTCAGGACACTACCGTATCACCACAGTATCTGCACAGTAAACGACAACTGTGCTATTGTCTTTCTTTTACAAATATTTTATGGAACAAACAAGAAAAAACAAGAAGGGGGAATTTTAGGGGCAAATAGTATGAAGTAAAAATATTAAGCATTGTTTCTTTCCTTTCTTCCTCTTAACTTCCAATTGAATGTGTAACTTCAATGCTTATACTTTCTAAAGCAACAACTATTGTTTCCAAGTTGCATGGTTGAGTATCACAGCTAGTTTAGGCCTAGGCTGGATCATATTATCTGTGTTGCAGTTATCAGATAGCCTGAAGTTAGATGATTCACACTGATTCACTCTTGGTTTATATTGCTAAATATTTCAGTGGGAAGCAAAATGTTGTTTACATTTTTAAAAAAGGTATATAGCTTTAAAAAAAGAGAGATGCTGCTGCAGTTTCTGGACAATGTGGTTTCTTTAATTGAAGGCTGTAAAAAAGAGAGTCATTTCAGACATTGTTTGATTAGTCACTAAAGGGCGGGTCACCCTTTTCTATTATTTGATGTCTGGTAATATGAGGCAACTTAAAAGAGATTCAACCTATGTTCCATGACTTGTTGCAACCAGGGAACTAGAAAATTATTAACTCTGCCCACGATCTCTTTCCTTTGCAATGGAAAGGAAGAAAATGGAGAACAATGCCTTTCCCAGCATCCTTGAATAGAATTCCCAAGTGTTGTGAGACTGTCTGCACACATTCTGGTTAGCACTGCTGTTACCAGAAGCAGAGTTACCAGAAACACTTGCAAAGGTTTGGGAAGTTCTTCTGTCCCACTGATTTCGGGAGGGTGAATGCATTAACCCTTTGCCACAGAGTGATTGCAGGAAGAATGAGAAAGGTTCTATCCTGGTGTGAAGCATTGTTGCCACTGTCTGAAACACTCTTATACTAACTGCTCAGATGGGGTGGGATTGGGTAGAGAGACCTTCAGGTTCTGATTCCTAATTTGTAGCACCCATTCCATTTTGTTCTTTACTAATTTCCTACCTACTTTCTCTTCTACTGCAGGGTTTTTGTATGGTAATCTAGCCACTCAATCTACAATAGAATAAAGCAATAAATAATATTGCAGGTTCAGTCCAATCCCCAACAAGGAGCTAGGATCTAGTACTGCTGGGCAACACTTTAGGGTTATAAAACACTCATAATCTGATCTGCCATATTCAGCATGAGCTGGGTGAGCAGAATGGACATAAGCTTCTTTCCAAATGCCACTGCATCCATACTTTAGTATAGAAAATGACCTGCATTTGCTTTGAAATCTGGATTTCAAAATGTTTCACCCTAAATAGGGACTGTGTTCAAAGAGCAGACATTATTCTCCTTGCTGATACTTTTTCTGGTTTGGAGAGGGACAGGGTGTATATACTGGTACAGCTGTGTTCTCATTTACTTCTGTGGACAATTCACATTTCTATCCCCTGTTAAAATAGGTTAATAGGTTAAAGAACTTACAAGAAAACTTGGGCATCTCACAGAGGAGAGCGAATACTCTATCAACTCCCCACTACAGTGCCTCCAGAAAATCAAAGACCTAAAAATAGATGAAGATGAAATTATGTTGTCATTTGATGTCACTGCACTCTTTACATCCATAGACCAAGCACTAGCGATTGAATCCATGGCAGCAGTTCTACACAACACACCTGACCTAACTAGATACACCAAGATCAAAATACCCAGAATCATGGACTTCATCAACCTCTGCCTCACCACCTACTTTCAGTTTGATGGACAAATATGCCAACAAATCAAAGGAACACCTATGGGATCATCACTCTCAGGACTCATAGCAGAGATAGTAATGCAATGTCTAGAAAGGATAGCACTCCCACTCATACAACCCAAAATATGGATCCGGTATGTAAATGACACCTTCGTCATAATGAAAAAGGATCAACTGGAGGAAACACATGAAACCATCAACAACATCTTCAAAGGAATAAAATTCACAAGGGAAGAAGAAAACAACAACACACTGCCCTTCTTGGACATCCTCATCAGTAGAGGAAATGATGGCATTCTAGAAACACAAATCTATTGGATGTTATAGAATATTTACAATATCATAACGAATGTCAAACAGCTCTTATTTTTTTAGATGCAGAAAAAGCCTTCGATAATTTGAATTGGAGTTTTATGTTCAAAGTTTTGGAAATTATGGACTTTGGGGAACATTTGATTCAGGCAATTAAGACTATTTATAAAACACAACAAGCAAACATTATTGTGAATGAAGAATTAACTGTATTGTGTTATATACAGAAAGGAACAAGACAAGGATGTCCTTTGTCTCCTCTGCTTTTTATTCTGGTATTGGAAGTTTTTAATAGAGACATTAGAAGAGATGAACAAATAAAGGGCTTAAAGATCAAACAAGAAGTTTTTAAGTTGAGGGCTTTTGCTGATGATTTAGTTTTGATTTTACAGGACCCATTGGATACTGCGGAACATCTGATGAGGAAATTGAAAGGGTTTGGGTCATTGGCGGGTTTGAAAGTAAATAAACAAAAAACAAAAATGTTAATTAAAAATATGACCATGTCTGACCAAGAACTACTGATGGGTAAGACGGGTTTTAAGACTGAAAAAAAGGTTAGATATTTGGGGGTGATCCTGTCAACTAAGAATGGTATGTTGTTTAAAAATAATTATGTAAAAATTTGGAATTATGTGAAAAATGACTTGTTAAGATGGGGAAAATTACAATTGTCTCTTATGGGAAGAATATCTGTGATTAAGATGAATGTTTTGCCTAGGATGTTGTTCCTATTTCAGACTTTACCAATTTTGATGACAGATTTACCATTTAAAGAATGGCAGAAAGATATTTCGAAATTTGTTTGGCAAGGCAAGAAACCAAGAATTAAGTATAAATTGTTACAAGATGCTAAAGAACGAGGAGGTTTGGGCTTGCCTAATTTAAAACTATATTTTGATGCTTGTTGTTTGCTTTGGGTGAAGGAATGGATTACTTTGGAGAAAAAGAAACTATTACAGCTTGAAGGACATGAATTAAGATTTGGGTGGCACTCTCATTTGTGGTATGATAAAGTTAAAGTTAATAAGGATTTTAAAAATCATTTTGTTAGGAGTGCCATACTGAGGATCTGGAACAAATATAAGGTAAGATTGTCTCCTAATGTACCATTGTGGTTGTCACTTCAAGAAGCATTTGTTAGAAGAGAAAATGTGGGAGGAATAAGTTGGTTAAAATATAAAGATTTGTTGAATTTTGAAGAAAGTGAACCAAAGTTTAAAACAAGGGAAATGTTAGAGTTGGAAGGTTTTACATGTCACTGGTTTACCTATATGCAATTGTCAGAACGCTTTAAAATGGATAAAAAGAACATTAAATTTGTTTATGAAATAACTAAGTTTGAAATGGAACTTTGTATGAATGATGAACATGTTATTACTAAAATGTATAAAATGTTGTTACAGATGAATTTGGAAGATGAACAGGTAAAAGAATGTATGATCAAATGGGCTAAGAATTTTGGATATAATATTATGCTTGAACAATGGGAAAATATGTGGAATAAAGGTTTGAAATTTACCTTAAATTATAACTTAAAAGAGAACTTTTATAAGATGATGTATCGTTGGTATCTAACCCCTGATAAATTATCAAAAATGCATAATAGTGTAACTAATGTTTGTTGGAAGTGTTTACAGGGAGAAGGGACTTTTTATCATCTCTGGTGGACCTGTGAGAAAGCTAAAAAATGTTGGGATCAAATATGTATTATTATTCAAAAGATTTTAAAAATGAATATACAAAAAAAGCCGGAACTGTTCCTTTTGGGTTTGATGGAGAAGGAGCAGGAGAAACAACATGTAGTTTTGCTTTTATATATGATCACAGCTGCAAGACTTTTATATGCACAGAGATGGAAAGATCCACAGATACCTACGGTTGAAGATTGGATTGTTAAATTAACGGATCTGGCCCAGATGGGCACATCTAGAAACATATTACCTGAACCCTCTGATATCTGAGCAGGGCTTGGTTCTTTCAGCTGACATTCAGCTGTTTTTCCCACTTTAAAGGCTGCAAGATATATTTGTTTTTGTTTTTTTATAAGAATTTTATTAAGTTTGAAAGAAAGATAAAAACTACAAAAAGGCAAAAAACTACAAAAAGAAAAAAAACTAAAAAAGTGTGAAACACAAGAAAAAAGAATTTTAAAGATTACAAAAAGAGGTGACTTCTGACTTTCAACAAGAATATACAGCAATTTCCATAATCAATCCCTGCTGCAAGATTTATTTGGAGGAGTTGGGGATCCCTGCTCAAATAAAAAACATACTTTGGGATGATCCCAATGTAAAAAATATAGGGTTTTTTTTGTAGTAGTAGTAGTAGGGCATAAAATAGTATTATTATGCTGAACCAGCTTATTGTTATCGACTCCCTCGAAATACTTGATTATATTACTTGAATTGGAATTGCCTATAACTATTGAATGACAATATATTCAAGCAAAACACTTTTTGATTTCTCAGTTTGGATATAACATGATCCCAGCTTCTGAAACTCCTAATTACTTGTGGTACTGAAAGTGTTTTTGGAAGAGTCTAAAGCTGCACTTTCTTTCTGTAGACAGCTAAAGAATATTACTAAAAGTTCCTAAAATAGATACCATTAATCTGCAAGATTTTTGTTATACACAGCAGTATATTCTGTCTTAACAAATTACTGGTTGTGTATTAACAAATTTTAAATATGTCTTTTGTGATCTTAAAATGAGGCAAATTCATCAAAATAATCTTCATGTTTATTGAACATCTCAACTGATGATTAAGAAGGGTTGAATGCCAACTTTTTATGCAAGAGATTTAATGTATTCGAGGGGACTAAAACAGGTATGATTTGGGCTTGCTCTATAGTAGTCCTGTTTGGGACTAATATTATTAATACGATTACTATTGCTACTAATTATGATCAATTAACACTATTTATATGATTTTGGGAAGAGAAGGTAAGATTTAAAGATGTTCATTAATCACCATTTCTTTGGTAGTGTGCATTTGTTATGGTGGTAATTCCGCCTGTATCTTTATTTTTGTAAGCTGCCTTGAATATGGTACATTCAGATGTACATAAATAATATATTTATCATTATTTAATAAAATGGTAGAAAGTCTGTGATGGCTTTCTCATTCAATGCTTCTAGGAAATAACCTGACATTATGGAGTGGGAAGGTACTATTTCCAATCTGTGTCTTAGATGTATTTATCTGCTTGCATTAGCATTTACTTACATTAGAGTATTTTTCAGTAGCATACAACAACTGGCTATATTCCATGACCCCTGTACTGTATTTTTAAAAAAATCATTTTTCCTGTACTGATAGTAAATGGTTTAATTATGGTAGATATTGAAAGCTGCCCTTGATCTAATTTTAAAGAGCTTAAAAGAAAAAGGGAAATGATCTGTTGCCTTAACAGGAACAAATGTTGCCATTAATGGTAGCAACGATAGGAGGAAGGTTTTGCCCAGAATAAATTAAATAGGAGAGGTGATTCACCATGTCTGCAACCAACAAAGAAAAAAAAGGAAAGCTAAATTTTCTCTGCCACTAACATATGTGAGTCAGCAAAGTTCCCTAGAATAGTAAGCACTGGCTATTTCGGTTTCATTATTAGTTTTTACCCAGCCCTGAAAGCTGACATTTAAAGATCACATTTCCATGAACAAAAGAGTCTCCATTGTTTACCATTGTGAAACAATGGGCCATTTACTTCCCTAGTCCATTAAAACTGGATTGCCAGTCAGAGTTGTGGTCTGTCAATGATCTACAGATTCTGCCAGTCTCTAGTGGCCACCTTCCAGGTGATTCTCTTGTGGTTCCAGCCCTATCATGCTGGGTTTCTGCACCAGACCACAGGATTCCACCCTCTTGTTACTCTGAAATACCAATTTTCACCAGACTGTACCTCTAAGATCCCAGCTGGTGCCAATTTGTCTGCTGGATGAGCTATATTTATCAAGTTCTACCCAGGAGACCAGGACTAAAATTTGAAAATTCTGAATGATTCCAATTAGAAGGAACACTTTCGTTCTTTATTGTTCCCAGTGCTTAAACACTTATCTGAGAGATAATAATTGGTCCAAAATCATCCCACGAGCTAGATTACTGAAGAACTGGGAGGAACAAGTCTGGGTCTCTGTAAGATTATGGATCTTATCAAGTCTGGGTCTCTGTAAGATTATGGATCCCCTTCATGGATCACTGCCTTGTCGTGGTGAAGGGGCTTGCGTAACTCAATGAAGTCAGGTCAAGACGGACAGGTCATGATGGAGAGTTCTGACAAAACGTGGTCCACTGGAGGAGGAAATGGCAACCCACTCCAGCATCCTTGCCAAGAAAACCCCATGGACAGTATCAAAAGGCTAAAAGATCATATCCCTTATGAATATACAGTGGAGGTGAGGAATAGATTTAAAGGATTAGATCTGGTAGACAGAGTGCCTGAAGAACCATGGATGGAGGTTCGTAACATTGTACAGGAGGCAGCAACTAAAACCATCCCAAAGAAAAAGAAAAGCAAGAAAGCAAAGTGGCTGTCTGGTGAGGCTTTACAAATAGCTGAGGAAAGAAGGAAAGCAAAAGGCAAGGGAGAAAGGGAAAGATATAACCAACTGAATGCAGATTTCCAGAGAATAGCAAGGAGAGATAAGAAGGCCTTCTTAAATGAACAATGCAAAGAAATCGAGGAAAACAATAGAATGGGGAAGACTAGAGATCTCTTCAAGAAAATCGGAGATATCAAGGGAATGTTCTGTGCAAAGATGGGCATGATAAAGGACAAAAAAGGCAGGGACCTAACAGAAGCAGAAGAGATTAAGAAGAGGTGGCAAGAATACACAGAAGAACTATACAAGAAAGATCTTAATGTCCATGATAAATACGATGGTGTGGTCACTGACCTTGAGCTGGACATCCTAGACAGTGAAGTCAAGTGGGCCTTAGGAAGCATTACTAACAACAAAGCTAGCGGAGAAGACGGTATCCCAGCTGAGCTATTTAAAATCCTAAAAGATGATGCTGTTAAAGTGCTGCACTCAATATGCCAACAAATTTGGAAAACTCAACAGTGGCAACAGGATTGGAAAAGGTCAGTTTACGTTCCAATTCCAAAGAAGGGCAATGCCAAAGAATGTTCAAACTACCGTACAATTGCGCTCATTTCACATGCTAGCAAGGTTATGCTCAAAACCCTGCAAGCTAGGCTTCAGCAGTATGTGAACCGAGAACTACCAGAAGTGCAAGCTGGGTTTCAAAGAGGCAGAGGAACTAGAGATCAGATTGCCAACATTCACTGGATCATGGAAAAAGCAAGAGAGTTCCAGAAAAACATATATTTCTGCTTCATTGACTACGCTAAAGCCTTTGATTGTGTGGATCACAACAAACTGTGGCAAATTCTTAAAGAGATGGGAGTACCAGACCACCTTACCTGTCTCCTGAGAAACCTGTATGCGGGTCAAGAAGCAACAGTTAGAACCAGACATGGAACAACCGACTGGTTCAAAATTGGGAAAGGAGTACGACAAGGCTGTATATTATCACCCTGCTTATTTAACTTATATGCAGAGTACATCATGAGAAAGGCCGGGCTGGATGAATCACAAGCCGGAGTTAAGATTGCCGGGAGAAATATCAACAACCTCAGATATGCAGACGATACCACCCTAATGGCAGAAAGTGAAGAGGAACTAAAGAGCCTCTTGATGAGGGTGAAAGAGGAGAGTGCAAAAGCTGGCTTGAAACTCAACATTAAAAAAACTCAGATCATGGCATCTGGTCCCATCACTTCCTGGCAAATAGAAGGGGAAGAAATGGAAGCAGTGACAGATTTTATTTTCTTGGGATCTGAGATCACCGCAGATGGTGACTGCAGCCATGAAATTAAAAGACGCTTGCTCCTTGGGAGGAAAGCTATGGCAAACATAGACAGCATATTAAAAAGCAGAGACATCACCTTGCCGACAAAGGTCCATATAATTAAAGCTATGGTTTTCCCAGTAATAATGTATGGCTGTGAGAGTTGGACCATAAGGAAGGCTGAGCGCTGAAGAATTGATGCTTTCGAGCTGTGGTGCTGGAGAAGACTCTTGAGAGTCCCTTGGACTGCAAGGAGGTCAAATCAGTCAATCCTAAAGGAAATCAACCCTGACTGCTCATTGGAAGGACAGATGCTGAAGCTGAAGCTCAAATACTTTGGCCACCTAATGTGAAGAGAAGACTCACTGGAAAAGACCCTGATGCTGGGAAAGACTGAAGGCAAAAGGAGAAGGGGACGGCAGAGGATGAGATGGTTAGATAGCATCACAGATGTAATGAACATGAATTTGAGTAAACTCCGGGAGGCAGTGGAGGACAGGAAGGCCTGGCGTGCTATGGTCCATGAGGTCACGGAGAGTTGGACATGACTAAACGACTGAACAACAACAAAAGATTATGGAGTCTATGCTATATCTACCACACTACAATGGCTCTCATTGGTTCCTTTTCCCAGTGGGCTAGGGCAGCTGCACCCAGTGTCTTCTCTCAAGGATTTGCTGAATCATAAAAAAATTGTTAAATAATAAAAATGCAAGCTGGACTCAACTATGGTAGGTATATAATCCCCCAATATTGGCCCTACTAAGACTGTCATTGATGATAGCTTTGAATAGCATCCATAAAAAGGTTGACTGTGATTTGAAAATAAGCCACTTTAGAATGTAATAAGGGCAAATCAGAGTTGATCCATTTGAAAGTGTCTGATCTTCTCCACTGTATGAACCCAATAAATGCCAGATACCTCCTAGAAAAATGCTTGGGAAAAGTATGTAGCTCAGTGGCTGAGCACACAATGCAGGCACAGTGTCTCAGATTTGGGGGTGGGTGCCTTCGAGTCAGTGTTGAGTCCTGGTGACTGCTTGGACTAGTCCCTGCAGTTTTCTTGGCAAGATTTTCAGAAGTGGTTTGCCATGGCCTTCTTCTTCCTAGGGCTGAGAGACAGTGACTGGCCCAAGGTCTCCCAGCTGGCTTTGTGCCTAAGGCGGAACTAGAACTCAGGGTCTCCCAGTTTCTAGCCTGGTGCCTCAACCACTACACCAAACTGGTTCTTGTCTCAGAATTAGTCCCTGACATCTCCAATGGGCCTCCTCAGATTATGGTATTACCTCCCTTCTTCAGAAGTGTTATACTCCTCTTCAAATGATGAAAGGCATTATTCAGGTTGCTTACTTTGAAGAGCGCTTCAAGACAAAACTTATGCAAACTACTCTCTGATGTCTTCCCACCACTTGTTGTAAAGTAACAATCCCTCTTGTTATTTTCCAGGGAGGAAAATATGTTAAAAAGACAGAGAAGAGCTTCAAAATGCAACTAAGAATACAGATTGCTAACCTGCACTGAGAGCCTTCCTACTCATTCCTATTGGAATGGGTGAAATTCTAGACTTCTGCCCTGGCCACTGATAAGGCAACTTCCTATATTCCTAAGCTTTGGTTGCAGTTCTTGCTGGGTTTTCTTTCCTCCTTTTGGCCACAAGATGTTGCTGTGAAGCTGGCTTCCAACGGGCAGATTATAAACCTGCCTACTGTCTTGCATTCCCCGCCCCAAAGGATACATGGTGAGGGTTAACACATCTGGTTAGCAAACATCTAGGCAACCACTAGTTGGCTGCAAAGAGATAAAGATGAAGAACACTCTTACCACTTTGCTGCCTTCCGGTCATCATCAGGATTTTTGCAGCCCAATGAAAATCTAGTTTCCCCTGGCTGTCCAAAATCTGTTTGATTGAAAATTCATTCTGAATTTTCAGATAAGTCTTGTTCTGCACACTACAAATGTTCTAGAAGAGGTCTAACAAATAACACTGTTGAGCTATCCTCAGTGCTCAACATATTGATTTTTAAAAATGTATTTAGGGGAATGAAAAGAAGAATAAGCATTTCCTTGTAATCAATCACTGTCTCTCAGACAATTTTAACTTCAATAAGCTGTATGCATGTGATCTTCTGGAGAATCACAATCTAGGACAAAATCCTCCAATACAAGCCATGATGAAAAATAGAATTTATGCTGATGAATGTTCTAGTGGACTATGCTACTGTGGAGTTATTTTATATGTAGTTTAATAATGTTTATTATTCATTCATTACAATCAGTATCACTACCCATCCATTAGTACAGAGCTGGGGATTTTATGGCCTTGTAGTTGTTCTTAGATCTTTAGCACCATCAAACCTGTGGTATTTTAGCCTGAAGTCCAGATCGATTCTGATCTCTCCACTGAAGCCATGTCTCTTTCACACACACACACACAAAACACCCTGCAATTATGTTTTAAGATCACTATTGTTGCCAGTTTTCAGCTGTTTTCAAACCTAAACATGGGTTGTTGGTTTTTTTTAAAAAAGAGTGTTACAGTGTTTGGGAGGAAAGAATTAGCCGTGGGCAGTTTTAGTCATTCCTCTTCTTATGAGAAAACTCTTGATACTTGGGAGAAGAAGAAAAAAGATTTATTTATTTATGGTCAGAGACCAAAAACAATATGCAATTGTACCAAATAAACAAAAGTAAGAAAAGAATAAGAAAATAAAAATAAAAATAAACACTGTAGTGTAATGTGACTCCCAAATTAACAGTTCTAAAATAATAGATCTGTATTCCTGTTAAAACAATTGCGGTTGAGCAGATGTTGAGCAGAATCTTCCTAGTTATTGCTATAGACAAATCTAGTAATAGAAAAAGTGAATTTCCCTGATCCAACTAGTCCTTATGGATATTTAGTAAAAGCATTATTAGATTAGAGCACCAGGGTTGGTACACAGGAAAGCACATCAAAAATGGGAAGGTGATTCAGTCAATCCTTCTGAGGAGGTACAAAGGTGGTCTTGTACTGTAATTATTACAGCTCCCCTCCAGAATCATTAAATCTAATGTGGATCCGACAAAAACAAGTAAGATACATGAATAAAATGAAAGGTCTTCCAGGTAGATCACCTTCCCAATGGGGGGAGGGGGGTCAATTTTAATCTTTCTATAAATTGGCATCCAAAGCATGCTGTTTTCTTGTGTCCTTGTTGATGGAAGAACTGGGCTGAAAAGGTACACTACCTTAAGTCTGATTGAATGTTTTTCCTCCAGGGCAGGGTTTCTCAACCAGGGTTCCGTGGAGGTCACTAGGGAATCCCTGGGAGATCACGATTTATTTAAAAAATTATTTCAAATTCAGGCAACTTCACATTAAAGAGGTAAGTTTCATTCCTTATTTTTAGTTTAAGAACAATGTTAATGCATATATACAGGCCTACACATGAAAGGAATATAATAATTTTGTAACTTCTGGCCTATGTTTGAGCCTGAATGTGCAGGGGTTCCCCAAGGCCTGAAAAATATTTTAAGGGTTCCTCCAGGGTCAAAAGGTTGAGAAAGGCTGCTCCAGGGAGAGCAAACCTGTCATAGACATATCGTCTCTGTATCATACACTTCCCATGATCTCCGTATCATACATTTCCCACTCCCACTAACTGGGAGTGATGGTAAAGGTTTAGTCTCCTTAGGGAAGAAGTAATGCAGTGGTTGGCAACTCAGTGCTCGTAAGTGCTAGGGCATCCACTGCTTTTTCCCCAACACCGCCATTTGCCTAAGATCATGCAATAATAGTCAGGGATGGAAAAGATTGGCAAAACAGAAACTATGATGACAGAGTGTTTGTTTTGTAGGCAAAAGGAACCTGGTTCTGTCCCTGGAATCTCAATTTTTAAAAGTATCATATAACAGGTGAGAGAGAAAACAGAATAGAAAATACTGGCCAAATAAGGAAACAGTTTGATTTGGTATAGGACAGCTTTCTGAATTTCTTGGAGCCAGGGAAGACAAGTGTAACAGGAAAAAGAAGTATGTACCACTCCGAAGAACTGTGGGTCAATTCAACTGGAACTGGGAAATACACAGGCCCATCAAAATGCCTTCTTAACTACACTCACACTTTGAGCTGTAAGACCTGGATTTGGGTCCATGATTCTTCTGTTACCGACCTTTATTTTAGTACGTGTAGATTTATATCATGCAAATTTGCCAAGGATTTAAAATAAAACATTTTATTTATTTATTTAATTTTTATCCCGCCTTTATTTTTTTTTTATAAATAACTCAAGCCGGCGAACATACCTAATACTCCTTCCTCCTCCTATTTTCCCCACAACAACCACCCTGTGAGGTGAGTTGGGCTGAGAGGGAGGGACTGGCCCAAGGTCACCCAGCCAGCTTTCATGCCTAAGGCGGGACTAGAACTCTCAGTCTCCTGGTTCCCTATTGGCTCCTTCCTAGGGCTGAGAGACAGGGACTGGCCCAAGGTCACCCAGCCGGCTTTCATGCCTAAGGCGAGACTAGAACTCTCAATCTCCTGGTTTCTAGCCCGGTGCCTTAACCACTAGACCAAACTGGCTCTCATGTTATGCTGTGGGCTTCATGTGCCAGGAGTCAAGATAGGAGTTCAGAAGCAAGTACGGAAGGAAGGTACTTCCTGGCCTGTGGAGGACATGACGGTAATATGATGGTATTGGAGAGGATGAGGCCAGAACCTTCAGCCCTTTCCAGCAATGCATGTGGATGCTGAGAACACAAAAAGGGAGCTGGGCTGCATACGAGTCACAGACTAGGGGCTGCCCACTCCAGCATACAGCATGCACTTTGTATAAAGGTTTAGTCCCCGGCACTTCCAGAGAAGGCTGAGGGAGACCCTTGCCTGAAACAGAGTCCTGCTGCCAGTCAGTATAGGCAAGGCAAGGAAGATGCATCAAGAGTCTGACTTAGAATAAGGTAGTTTCTTATGACATTGATTAAATCAGTTGCCTATGATAATCACTCTATGGCCTTGTTCTCATTCAGAGTGAATAAACATCCTGCTGGGGCTATTGATTACTGCCTTTTCAGCTCTTTCTGGGTCTACTTAACATGACAGAAGAAGAGGACACTCTTGTTTATTCCTTTACAATAAGCCACAATGCAAGCAAGCCAAAGTTTATGCCATGCCAAACAAGGGTGCACATCATTTTTTCGGGCCGAGAGTGGCACTGGTCCTTCAAGTGGCATGCTGAGGGGCACACACCAAAATAGTGGGGAAATCTGCTCAAGGCTTCCTCTTCAAGAGAGCATTTGCTTCACAGGCAATGCGTCAGCCTCGCCTTGCTTGCCTGCCATGTATTTGAGCCAACGCGTGTCAAGCAGTACAGAAGCCGACTCCTGTCAGCCTCCTTTGTAGCCAGCTGCTTTGCAAAACGAAAAGAACCCGTTTGCCTCCTTCACATTCCTCCGCTGACTGTGAAACACCAAGGACACTGATAAGACACCTGAACTCTCATTAAACTTAACAGATTGGGAGGGGGGAAGATCAAGAGTGGGAAAACGTTTGTTTTGAAGTTAACAGGGAATGAGGTCAGAAGGATGTGAATAATTTTGAATGCTTGGCGCCAATTTTGGTATTCAGAGCTTTGCATCCATTCCATGTAGTCGTATTTTAATAAATGAATTCTTTTAGCACTCTGATGAAGTGTCTGAATAATTTCTTAAGTTAAGATACTGGCACTGGGACCATCACACAATGTACCTTCTTTTACATGACTTTAAATTGGTCCTAGTTTTAATTTATGTTAGCTGTCCTAAGTGATATTTATGGATTAGAAAGGCAAGATGTCAATAAAATTTAAATAAATACCCCTGAAAATGTCAGAGACTTTTCTGTACCTGCACTGTTGGCTGCCAGCTAACAGAATATCAGGCTGGATGCCTATCATAGTCCAGCAACATATCAGCTCGGTTCCACTCTTTTGGAAGGAAAAAAATCTATATTTTACCATTATCTTAAGACAGCAACTGTAAATGTAGCCAACACCCTTGGCATGGGTCAAGACCAAGAATCCAATAATTAAGCAAAGAATCTGAGGGAAAGACAGGAGACACAATGAGATGGAATCCAGAGTTCACAGCAAGGTAAATGGGAGAGAGCCGAGTCTTGAAAAGTCATTCTGTGTTTTCTCCCAGGGAATGAGGCCAATAAATCAGCCATGCCAAGCCTCCACCCAATGCACAACTGAGGCTCATTACTCATTAGATTCTGCTCTTCTGCTAGTCTGCTTCTTGGCCAATTTGTCTGACCTGTAGAGTTCAGCTCTCTGCTGTTGAACCTTTATGACATGCCTCTGCTTTGGACTGGGTGGCTGAACTTCAGAGTCTGAGAGGCTGCCAGTGGCAAGAAATTCTGGGGGCTTGCTAGATCTGCCTCAGTCAGAGTGCAGCCATTGGCTCCAACACTGCTAGAATCACCTACCCCAAGACCATTGTCACTAGATGCCCCTGGTTCCTCCTCCTCCCCATCCTCATCTGATGACATATCCCGCAGGGCCATAACAGAGACTGCAATCTCAGTTCAGAAGAGTGGACCTGTAGCAGTCAGGATTCACACCCAGGCATGGTATGGAAACTGCACTGGTCACTCTGTGGACTTGGATGGGGAGTGCAACTCTCTTGGTCCTGCTGGATCTCTTGGAAGCCTTTGGTATCATTGATCATGGTATCCATCTGTGAGTAGAATGTGCTGTTTTACTACAATTCCACCTCTTGTAGGAATTGTAGGGGGTAGTTCCAGTTGGTGCAAGGGAGAGGCCAACCACTTGGGCACTTGATTATGTATCCCAGGTTTCAGCCCTGTCTCCCATAGTGTTTAATACCTAGGTGAAGGTGCTGCAACAGGTATTGACATGGTATGAGGTATCATTGGTACATGTCAGCTCTTTGAGATAGGCCAGGTGAAGAAACAGACACTGCAAAAATTCCAGGAATTGTACTTTATTGCCACAAGGTATAACCAAATCTTGACAGTCTGCTGAAGTTTCTCACTGTCCCATCTTATACTAAACAAAATGAAGGTGGGGATGTTTTGAGTTTCTTTCTCATGCTTCCTTCACTTTCTGAATTGTGTAATCTCTTGTCCAAGTCCCTCCTTAATGGTTTGCTCATACCTTTCCCAAAGTCAGCTCGAAATTCCTTTACAGTATGCTGATTATACCCAGTTGTTTATTTCCACCCTGGACAGAGAAGGAGGTACAGTGGGAGTCTCAACTTGATGTCTGGAGACTATTAGATTCTTAATGGAGAGAAACAGGCTCAGTATCAATCCTAGTAAGACGGAGTGGCTATTGATTTAGAATATCTATCTTTGGCTCTGGTTGGGGATTAATTTTTTATTTCAAATCATACTAATAAAAATTGAAAACAAGTTGTTAAATGATTGACAGAAACAAATAACTAACTACTGTATATGGTCAAATCAAAGACCAAGGATTGAACTTAAGGTTTACAAGATGGTAAAGAATGAGATGGACTGGCAGAACCAGGTCTTAAATTGTATTGTCAAGTCAGCTGTCTAACTTGGATTACAGTTCGAATTATATTGCTTTGTGGACTTCTATTGAGGGAACAGGACTCTCAGAAGTTGTGCATAAATATATTTGGTTGAATACAAACAAACGAACAATTGATAAGAGATTATTCATTTATAAACTGCATATTAAACTTATGGGATAGAGAAAAAAGATTAGCCCAAACATATTGCCCCTTGCTTCAATAGTAAATATTTATTTATATGAAGGTGAATGTCCAAAAAAAATGATTTGTGGTGAGATAACAATTCATATAGATTGCAACACTTAATTCTTAATAAACAAAGATGAAATTTCTCAAGAGTCTCTCTTCAGAATGGTCAAAATCACCTCATTGGTTTCAATATCTTCAAATAAGGAGTATAGTCCAAAAAGAATTACAAAAACAAGGCAGAATACTTGGAGATTTGACCAAATTTGGAAAACTTATACAGTAATTCTAAATTCAGAACATCACTGGGGCTTATTTACAAGTTGTTATTGAGATATGATTCAGAAACCAAACAAGTTAAAGACTGCATGATTAAATGGATGCAGAATTTTAACAGGACAATTGAAACGTAATAATGGGAATATCAATGGAAGACAAATATTAAATTTATTGTGAATATTAAATTTACACACAACTGGTACAAAATATTTTATCACTGCTGTATTACTGCAGTGGTGGTTGTTAAATAGATAATTTATACCCCCAAACTGATGGAAATGCAGTATCTTAGGGCTACAAAATCCAGACAGCTACTAGATGGTTCTATATCTCTTTGCTGCTATCTGCTAGTCATCTGGATTTTTGCAGCCCAGATATGGTAACCCTAGTGAAGACCTAACAAGAACCAAAGTATTGGCAGTGTTTCTGTCAATGTGCTGAGGGAAAGGACATGAAGGAAATAATAAGCACAAGATACTCCTTCTCTACTTTCTTTGGAGGCTATTAGTTAACTATCTTTTTTGCCAGTCTCTGTTCTCTGCCATCTAATATTTATTCTCCTTTTTAGGTTAGGATAAATAGCATCTTTTTAACAAGCCACTAGAAAATGTGTAAGATATGATAAAAAAAAAACAAGCTATTCCAATATCCCATTCAAGTAACTATATTTGAGTACCCATGTGAGAGGCTTATATATATACTCAGTGATCAATGCAGAAATCCAAATTAAAGTAGCATCACTATTTTATTTAGAGCATAGTGTGCATTTTGACGGTACCACTTAAGAAACATATCTATGCCTTTATACTTTTTAAGTTTAAATAATTTCTGACCTTCTGAGACCACATCATGGCTATCTCATTTCACTCTCAGAAATTTCTATTTCTTTTCACATTCCATGGCAAGTTCTTTTTGTATTCCTTCCTATTTGCTCCTTTTGGCTCCTGGCTCAATCCTTACCTTAAAATTCCCCTAAGTCTTGCTTACCTATATTGTTCTATCCCCTAAGGCCTCTATTTGGATCTCAGCTCTTCATTTTCTTTCAAATTTTTCCTCAAAGACAATATTGGTCTTCCGTTTAATCTTCATTCTTATCCTCTGGATAATGAAACGCTAAGTATACCTGACTGAAGTGAATACATATTTTCACTTTCCCTCAACTGATCACCTTTTGCATTAATAAGTTGCCAGCTCCCTAAGGCAGGGATCTGCCATGCTGTTGTTGTCCTTTAAAGTGCCCTGTACATGGTAATTGGGCTGTACAGGTTTCAAAAGTCATTCTGAAGAAGGGCTTTGAACCTCACCCAAAGCATGAGCACAGCACCTCTCCATTACTAATTAAAGCAGCCATGTCCTTCTTCAGGCTTTCTCACAAGCCTAAAAATGATGCCATTGTTTTCGGGACTTGAGTAATTAAAGCAACTCTTAAAGCAGGTTCCCACAGAAGCTTGAAAAACAGATGTGGCTGTTTTAATGAATAGCAGAGCTGCAGTGATTTAAGCAAGGCCCAAACACTACTTGTGAATGCATGCACAGCTCTGATATAAAGTATCTGCATCCTTATTAAACACATACTCACATACACTTTTCTGATTGCTCCAGTTTATGTCTTTGACCCTGGGAGTTGAAAGATAGAAACCTTCCCCTTCCAAACATTCCATCCGTGAATGACAAGGGAATATGAGCACCTGATGATCTTGTCTCCAAACTCTACAAGTTGAGTGGAAACTGTAGGCTTTTCTCTATGATTACAAACCCTGTACAGAGCTAGCTCCTAATCATTTGTAAAGACATTTATAGGTAGAGCCCCTTTACATTTTCATCGGGTCTTTCTGCAAGTACAAGTTATCCCCACATTTTCTTCATATTTTATAATAAAAATAAAAGCAGCATGTAAACAAAAATAAAGTCTCACAATAAAATTAGTTGTTCTAACAATAAAATAATAAATAAGAGTACCTAACAGTAGAAGGAACAGCTGGAATTATTGAAGAAACAGTAATGGAGTAATTAAAATTAGATTTTAAGTCATCACCTACACTGCATTATTCTTTGTTAAAAGAGGAAGATGACAATAGAGAGATGTTTTCATCTTCTGATAAGGGAATAAAAGTCTCTTTTTTGAGAGACCTTAGTGAACTATGTATAAAAGTGCTTCACTCTGACATTTCAAAGCTAACAAGCAGATTTTCCAAGTTCCAGTTGCTTAGTACTTCACAAATTTTCAGAAGGAATCAATACCTTATAGACTTTTACAACACAAATAAAATTAAAATAAATAAAATTAAAACATAAAAATTAAATTAAGGTGCCTGGTCTGGGTTTTCAAGTTGTGTACAGAGAATCCGTGATTCACAAGCCATCTAACATAGAAGAGCAATAGTCAGGAAACCCCTTCAAGGTTATACTGATACCAAAGCTATCATTGTTGTATTCCAATTAAAGAATAGGATGTAGAATGAGTAATGAAGAAATATTGTAGTGTGCTTATCTCCTATGCTCTGTCTAATCTTTCGGGGGGGCTAACCCAACACAACAACAACAATTTATTAAATTTATATGCCACCCAACTATAGTGACTCTGGGTGGGTTAGACCCAGATAGTATCATTCATTAGTCTATCTTTTTTCAACCTACACTTCCATTTTTCTTTATGCAGAACAAATCATGTAGGGCTTTCAGGAAGAATAGTTGTCTCTTGCCCATCTTTGTCTGGATTTTTGTAGGACTGATTGGACAGCCCTACATGTTTGATACCATCACATGTATTTTTCAGGGGGAGGAACTATAACCAAAGTACTAACAAAATACTTTTCATATATGTTCCTTATTTGTAATTTAATTTTGATTATATAAAGAGCAGGCTTTTGTATCATCCATTAAAATTTTTCTTCCTCTTGAATTTGTTCCAATTACCAAAACCAACTGTGATAACCCTGGTGACCGCTCTTATTTTTGCTGTCGTAACAATAATCTTAACTATATTTTCTTCTCTTCTGGACTATCAGAGTAATAATGACATATGTTTTGTATGTGGCCAAGTGTAGTTTTCTGACAAGCCATTATAAATGTTTTAATAGCGACTATGAAGACAAGAAAAGCATCAGATATATCTTTTCATATGGAAATAGAAGATTTAAATATAGTTTCTCATTCTCTGCATCACAGCAATTCAGCTAAAATTAAGTGACTCTTGACAGAAAATCTTGAACAAGAGGAACATTAATTCACAACAGCAGCCTTCACAAAATCATTATGTTACAGTGTGCCATCTTATGGTAATACCTTATCTGCTACATGTAATATAGTTTTCCATCCCTCCAAAATGAACACATCTATTTCATATTTTAATATGCTTCTGGAAATACATTATACCTCTTGGAAAACAGAAACAGCTTCTGCCAGAGGATGTTAGCAGCTAAAACAAATAAAAATAAATGATTATTTGCTTACAATTGTAGGATATGAGAACACATTTAGAATAACACGCCAAAGAAAATCCCCTTTTTCTAGTCTGTTAGAACCTGCATTCTGCAAAGTGCAGCAGTCATATTAGACATCAGCAGCTAGTTATTAATAATACATACTGAGCTTACATATGTAATGTTGAAGTCAGGATCTACCATCAGCATGCATAAGTCATTTTTTCTGGCTGAGCTGTCTGGCAGGTGCTGGGAGGGATGAAAACAGATGGGTCGCTTATTCCAAGCTTGAGATCAAAGAAACGGGTGGAGGTTGTCACACTGTAGTTCTTCGTGTAAGTTTCTTGAACTGGGTAACAATCCTTGACTGTGTAAACGCCCACCCAAGTTTCAACTGCAATGAATGAAGCACAAATTCTTACTGCTTTTAGAGAAACGCATGACTTTTTGAGTTTTCAAAGTTTAATAAGATAATAAGAAATAATTTCATTTTAATTTGCCTGACCACAAATGAAGAATTAATGCAACCATTCTTAAGCCCATTTACTCCAGGAATTAGGTTCACTGGTCTCAATGCAATTGCTTTGCAGTGAGAGATTTCAGCGTTAATGATATTCTAACACAAGAGTGGGAAATTGGTAAGAGCACCATTAGATAAAAAGAAGCCCCAAAGACTGGCCTCTTACAAACATTTGTTTAATGCTTTCCAATCAGTGTTGACTCCTGGTGACTGCCTGGACTAGTCCCTGCAGTTTTCTTGGCAAGGTTTTTCGGAAGTGGTTTGTCATTGCCTCCTTCCTAGGGCTGAGAGAGAGTGACTGGCCCAAGGTCACCCAGCTGGCTTTGTGCCCAAGGCTGATCTCCCAATTTCTAGCCTGGTGCCTTAACCACTACACCAAACTGGCTCTCCTTTCAAACATGGCTGCTATATACAGTATATCCAGATCTAAGTCCAAAATCTACAGGTTAATGCTGAAACATTGTGACATTTATGCCTGAATATATATATATATATATATATATATAGAGAGAGAGAGAGAGAGAGAGAGACTGGGCTACACAATCTTTTCATAATTGGATAAGTGCATTGAAAAATTCTGAGGACTGTGAATTTTTAAGAATAATTGCATTTTGGCCTGTGTATTGTAGAACGGGGAGCAGCATCTGGCAAGGTGTTTCCCACCCTATGAATTAAGCTAACTAAACCCAAAACACTTTGCAAGTCTGGAAGGGAAACAATGTTACAATATTTTGTAGGTGCCCTGCCAGCGGGATTATTTGTTTTTAAAACTGAAATCTACGAATATATCCAAATTTAAGTTGAGAAGGTATTTTTAAAATCCGTATTTGAATTTGTCAATGTTTATATGAAATGAGAACATAAAACATATTTAACGTATTTCTTGTATATTTGCTGACAATCCTATAACAATGATAGCATAACAATATGATGATAATGTTGATGTGGGAACAAATTATCTCATTTAGGATTAGGAAATAATGATACAATGCTTACGTTTCCTAGCTGGCTTCCTGTCAGACCATTCCTGGACAATAATTTGGTCACTTGGTCCTCCGATGTAGTACTGATCTTCATAGGTTGAGTTGTCAGGAATGTCATAAGGATCCCATGGCTCACTCAACGCAATCTTGGAACACAGCTTTGTCACTTGTTCAATCTGAAACATCACTGCATCTTTATAAAGATATATATATTCAAAAAATCTGAAAAAGTAGGGAAAAGTGGGGTAAGAGCAAAATTAAATTTAAAAAATTCTTGTTCATATAACGTTATACAAGATAGAGGGCATATCTAGTTACACCAGTAACATATTTAGTTACTGATTAAAAAGTAGTGGACAGAAGCATTGGATATGTGGATCTGTAAGGTGGGTTAGAGATTTCAGAGAGAAAAATATCAACTTTATCATCAAACTACAACCCTTAAGAGTTCCTGAGTGAATCCCTGACTATTCTACTGTTGTAAAAATGATGTACATTTTTACCTAGTTTATCTTTTAGTGCACTCTGTCTTGGGCACCAACGTCTGTAGGTTTAAAACCCATTTTTTGCTTAAATTATAGACTGTTGCCACTTCTCTTAGCCTCAATTTTTCCATCTGCAATTGGGTAAATTGGGTATTGTGGTCAGAAAATTACAAACTGTAGGCTATGACGCAAGCATACATTTTTCAATACTTGATTGGGAATGATAACATAATATTGTATATAGGCAGACATTCAAAAATCAAGATCTGGGCATGCACAGAACCAATCTGGTAATTATGCAGCAATAAACTGAAGAGAGTAGAACTTAAGCCTGAACCATTTGGGTGTAGATCATATTTCAAAACAGTCCATTACATTAAAAACAACAACTCCCTTCACACATTAGGGAGAAGGCTGTGCTAAAATTGTCTCACATGCAAAACACTGACTGTAGTTAAGCAGAATGGATAAGGGATAAAAAGAGAGAATTGGGAAGTGAATTGTTTAATTCTATATTCATTAGTTTTCCATGAGCTCATTTTTAATTTCACCTGTGAAATAGACCAGGTCCAAAAATGCAGCCTGCTAATGAGAAAATTGCTATGGGAATTTGCCAGTTCTAATCAATAGGTGCAAGGGGAATTAAGAATATTTCCTATTCATCACTTATCCTGGGTTGACCAAAAATGAGTTGGGTATACAGAATTGCCAAGATAATGTTTCATTATCTTGAAATGAAACATACCTTCTACAGTATAAGAAGATTAAAAAACATTACAATTTTTAAATTACAAAATGCTAGCCCCATCTGCAGACTAAAGTAGAACTGTCCAGAATACTATCATCTCAGTCTATCACATTTTGTGTATAGTTTGGCACAGAATCAAAGATTGCTTCTTTGAGATATCCAATTACATTTTGCAGCCTGGTCCTGCGCTAGATTGGAATAGCAGATGAAGAACTGAACTTAAAAAGATTCAACATGCAAAACTTGGAACTACTTTCATCTCTAGCTTTTTGGGTCATGTATTGGTGAAAACAGAATAGGAGAACATAGCCATTATTCTTTAAAAAAATAATATTTGGTGTATTTCTAGGAACTCTGTTTGAGAAGGGTAGTTATTTCAGGGATCTTTGGAGTTAAAATTATTTGAAAAACTGTCTTCGGCAAAATAGATCTATACAATCTGCAGTGGATGCTTACCTTATTTTGCCATATCCTGCGGATGCTCATTTAATGGTGCTGTGGAAAAGGGAGGGCTCTGCTGTGCACACACTGTGTGGAATGAGCTCCTGTTGAGATTAGGCACGCTCTCAGTACAAAGAGCTTTGGCCAACAATTAAAGTCTTATTTCTTTGTTTGGATATTAAGATTACTGGCCTATTCTTTCTTGGACACAGATTCGAAAAGAATTCCACCACAGATCCTGATGAACTTGAATGTTTTGCTAACAGCAAATCCATGATGGGACAAGTGCTAGCAGGAACTAGGTCCTACGAACAGCTGTCAGAAAAAAATCAGTGTGGAAAGAGCTGGAGATGGCACTGATTTCTTAAAATGTACAGGCTGAATAAAAAGCCTCCCCCAACTTTTAGGAACCTTAAAGCAGCACTGGGCTCTTTACAGAATAAATATGAAGTGACAGTACTCAGAGAAAGGTCAGAGAAGGAAATGTTCCTGGCATTCCCATTACAGAGCCCTCCCTCCGTTACTGAAAACTCATCTTGCCTTGAGAGAAGACCTCTGACATTCAGACTGTTTTTCTCTGTAACCTTCCCCTTATTCATTTATTACATACTTTTACTGAAATTTATTGTATTAAATATATGTGTGCATACCATAAACACAATGGGAGGTTTGATTTGAAAGAGTATATAATTACTTCTAATACACTGTTTATTTTCTTATTAATAATGCTTTGAAATATGCATAAACAAACACACCAACTACTGTAGAATTACTACTAAGATAGACAGACAGACAGACAGACAGACAGACATAGCCAAAACGTAAAGCTTTAAGTATATTGAGGAAACAGGTATGACCAAAACTCAGTAATGACATAACTTATTTTTCATCCAAGGACAGGAGCAAGAAAAAGGAGCAACACAAGACCTGTAAATAATATTGCTTTAAAAATACAACCTATTACAGACAAACTGCACAACAGCATGTTTTCTTCGAACCCAAAGGACTACCATACAATAATACAATCCCTGTTAGAAGTTTTCTGTTGGTTAAATGAAAGGTCATTGGGCATATGTAGACAACCTCAAGCATGCTTTTATATTTTGTAGTTGACATGAATATAAAAACAAGTATATTGAGATCTCTGGGACATGAAGATACTGCAAAGATGCCATTTCCCCAACTACATTCAAGCCAATGTAATAAGCCAGGTTGGCAGCAAATGAAGAGTGGGAAATTAAGTAATTTGTGGGGTGGAAAAAGTTGTAGTCGGGACATGAACAAGGAAAAGCAAGGGAGACATCCATTATCTATTTTTCTTAGTCCTGTAATTTTTGAAAAGTAAGAATGCCGCAACATGAAGGGTTTTTTCTAGCCATTCCATTCTACTCTATTCCTCACAGGTTTTTCTCTCTCCTCAAAAGTGATGTTTTTTTGGCTTTTACCCAATGATGCTTAATGACTCTCCTTAATAATTCCACTCATCTTTTAAAAATTGCTTTCACCTATGCTTCAGGCAGCTCTGAAGTAGTCTGTGATTTATGTCCATTACTATTATTTTTCTACTTCTGCATGGATAGTCTAGCACTCCTTTGGTGTTTATTTTTGCAGGGACCGTAGGAAAGCCTTCTTTTCAAAATCTTTCACTTGAGCACAGTGATTCTCTTCAGAGACCTCTTGCTAAGTTTAATTTCTCTCAGATGCCTGATGCCTCCAATCTTCCATATTTCTCAGCTGCCACAGCCTGTATTCCATTACCTTTTCTAGAAATATTGAAACTTCTCTATTTATTTCAGGGGTGATGGCCACAGTTGGCCTTTGAGTGGTGTGCCAAGAGCCCTACACTAGACAAGGATAGAGCTGGGACAAGGAAATGGGAAAGGGATCAGAACAAAAATGGCAGATGGCAGATCTGGTTTGGGTTGAGATGGCTTCTCCTTTCCAGGGTGCTGTCCTCTTCTAGTCTCTTCCTGACAGCGGATAGAGCATCCCCACCACTCATGCTCTATCCGCTGTCAGGAAGAGACTAGAAGAAGACAGCACCCTGGAAAGGAGAAGCCATCTCAACCCAAACCAGATCTGCCATCTTCTGGACCTGTGTCTTAACACCACTTATTTCACATACAGAGGTGACTTTTACAGACAAAAACACGGCTGTGCCATGGGTTCTCCTGTGTCACCCATTGTGGCCAATTTATACATGGAAGAAGTGGAGAAGAAAGCACTCAACACATTCCAGGGAACGGTGCCCACCCACTGGTTTAGGTATGTGGATGACACCTGGGTCAAAATCAAGGCCCAGGAAGTACAGGCCTTCACGGACCATATAAACACTATAGATGCCTACATTAGCTTCACCAGAGAAGACACCAAGGACAACAGACTGGCATTCCTAGACTGTGAAGTCCTCATTGGGACCGGTGGCAAGCTAGAAATAGGGATCTACAGGAAACTCACACACACAGATCAATATCTGATGTTTGACTCCCACCATCCACTGCAGCACAAACTAGGAGTCATCAGGACATTGTCACACAGAGCAGAAACTATCCCCACCTCCATGGATTCCAAAAAGAATGAAAATCAGCACCTGAGAACAGCCCTGAAGGCCTGTGGATATCTAAATTGGGCCTTCACCAAATCTAAATCTACCAGACCTAAAACAGCGACAGATAGGGCTGAGACTCAGAGTAAACGAAAGAACCTGGTCATTCCCTACATGGCTGGCGTGTCTGAAAAGATAAAACGGATATTTGGCAAACACCACATACCTGTATATTTCAAACCCACCAACACACTGAGACAGAGGCTTGTACACCCCAAAGATCAAACTCCAAAACACAAGAAAAGCAATGTAGTTTATGCAATCCAGTGCAGTGAGGAGTGCTCTGAACTCTACATTGGAGAAACCAAACAACTTTTGTACAGGAGGATGGCCCAACACAGGAGAAGTAACACCACAGGACCAGAGTCAGCAGTTTATCTTCATCTAAAGGAAAAAGGACACTCATTTGAGGACATTAATGTTCACATTTTAGACAGAGAAGATAGGTGGTTTGAGAGAGGGGTCAAGGAATCCATTTATGCCAACTTGGAAAATCCTTCCTTGAATAGAGGTGGGGGCCTCAGGCACAACCTCTCCCCCATCTTCCTCCCTGCTTTGTCTTCTGTGCCTAGGAAGATTAAGACCATTTCACAAGCTCAACAGCAGCATGGTGATCTTAACGATCCTCCTTTAGATGTTAAAAGGACTTAAAATAACATCTCAATATAACCATGACCTAGCCCCAGGTGTAAGGTCACACAGCTTCCTAGAAACATATTTAGGATTCCCTTACCAACTTTGCTCAGACTGAAGAAGCTCCTTGGATAAGGAGCGAAACGTTTCCACTGAGAAAATAGAAATCCAGTTGACATGATTCAAGCTACAGACTCTTTCCCTAACTTCTGTAATGGTAAGGATGCTAGCATTCCACAATTTGTTTTCAAAATCTTCACCACAAAGCAATTCTGTATTGTTTTATGTAATTATTTATTTAATTATATGTCAAATGATATATTGAAACTAGTGCCACATAGCTGGTATATCATGTCTTCCACCAAACTGTGTGGAAACTTAGACAAACACTTCAGTGCTTAGCTGCATTATTGCTCCAACAATTCTATATATTGCAAGATTACTTTTAAGTAGTACTTTGTGTATATATCCCCCAAAGTGGAGTTAATTTAATAAAACAACAAGCTATCTTGTAGCCAATTTCTACAGAGGTGCAGAATAAATCAGTTACCCTATTACTCTTGATTTTCACTTTTTTTACATTTCAATTGTTTCATTGTATTTCCTTTGATTATAACCTTTTCCAAGTCCAATATAAATGTACTAAAATATAGTATTAATTTTCTACCCAAGCAGTGAACTTGTGGCTGATCCAAATTGAAAAAGTCAAAAAAATCCACAGCAAGATCAGGGCTATACCTCTTTTTCATCCTTGGACAGTTGAGATAGATTAGACAGACAGACAGATCACATAATCTCTGGAAAGTAGTGAGGGATGATGGTCACATTGATACAAGGAGATATGGTGACTAAATCAATAAATGAAGCCACTCAGTAAAGGTTAATAGTTGAAATTCATTGCAAATGTTCTTAATGTGGATAGCTGCTGCTTTCTTTGGATGCCTACCCTAAGACAATATCCTGTGAATCTTGGCTGGACAAGTTCTTGTCCTGTCCAAATCAACTCAAGGTCAAATGATGCTATGGAACCAGAATAATCAAAATAGCCTTTTCAAACAGACAGGATTATAACTAGTGCCAGATGTAGTCATACTTCAGAGTTGAGTCACTGTACATTACCAAAGTTTATCCTACTAATGGACTACATCAATGTTACATGAGTGAACTTCTGCTCATAGAACATGACTACTCTTTCCCCTACTGTAATCTCTCTGCATGTGTCTCCCAAATCTGTTCCAAACAGTCTTAGCAATCTTTGGGGCAGTTCTTAGACATACATGGATGGGAGGATTGAAAGAGAAGAGAAAACATGCTCCATTGGCAGATGCCATTCCTTAGCTATTAGACCAGAGCTTTCCAAACTGTGTGTCGCGACACAAAAGTGTGTCGCCACACACAGCGTGGTGTGTCGCCACACCACCCGGAAGCGGCGGTGCGCGCGTGCGGCAGCCGCTGCCACGCCCCCCCACGCTGCCACCATGCACGCGCACGCCGCCGCACGCCCCCCCGCGCCACCACCGTGCACGTGCGCCCCCCCCGCGCCGCCGCCGCCGCTGGTGTGTCACCAGCGGCAGCACTTTGGAAAGCCCTGTATTAGACATTGCCGGAGAAGAAAACAATAAGCCTATATAGTAAATATGATTGAGTGTGAAACCATCCAAGGTAAATTAATGAAGGCAAACCCATGTTCACTTTTTATAACTTAGCCTTAAACAAACAGCTGAAGAAAGGTGATACCTTTTCATATATTGTTCATTTTGAAAGGTTTTATCACCTCTCCACAAAAACATGATTATATTTCTCCTACACTACGTGGCGCTTATTACTTCAGAAGAAATGATGCAAGTATGCCAATTTTCTTCTGTGTGTGGAGGAGGGGAAGACCTCTCTAATCATAGTTGACTCTTCCTGCTTACTACCAACACATCGCAATTCTCACATGCAAAGAAAAACACACAGCACACACATATACTACAAAACCCCCACATTTTTTGTACATACGTTTAATTATTTAATTATTTAATTCTGTGGACAGCAATCACGAGACAAAAATGCTATAGAAATATAACTAAGCTTGGACCTGAATGTCATTATCTGAAAGCAGAGATGACTTTTGAAAGTGTGCTTAATTACCTCACATCCAGCTGGGCTATTGCTAAAAATTCTAATTACAAAAATAAGAATTAATGTATTCATCAGATAGATACAGTTAAACGGTATATTAACCAAACCTTTTTTCTCCTCTGTATGTGAATTATTACTTTTCCAGGCTTTAAATGTTTGTTTATATGAGTAAAATACATATGAAAAATCTTTTGAACATTAAGGATTGTCTCAACTAATTCTTCCCCATTGTTTATAATCATGAATGCTCTCTGAGCTAATAATTCTCCATTGTAAACTGGCATTAATATTTCAGTTAATTAATCTCTAAATTGTGAGTTGCTAGTCCCCAAATTAGTTAAAATTAATGCATACATCTGCACAAACCCCTACAAACAATCCACAGTAGGTTCCTACAATCAATTTTTCATGTACCTAAATGTGTACCAAATGCATCAAGCACCATTTTTTCCCAAGCAGGATTGATCCCTCTAGTTTTGACAGATCAGTTTCAGTGCTCTTGGTATCTACTAGTACTCAAAAAAACTTGCCTCTCATTACCAGTTTTTGTCCTTAGAATATAAACAAGCCTTTCAAATTATTAAGACCAGATCACTTGGTATTGAACAACTGAATGAACTTAGTTTGAACAACTGAATGAACACATCATATCAAGAACCATTTAGAATACCGTAGGTCAGTGTTTCTCAACCAGGGTTCCATGGAACCCTAGGGCTCCGGAAGAGGTCACTAGGGGTTCCCTGGAAGATCACTATTTAAAAAATTATTTCAAATTCAGGAAACTTCACATTAAAGAGTTAAGTTTCATTCTTTATTTTTAGTTTAAGAATACTGCTAATGCATATATACAGGCCTACACATGAAACGAATGTAATAATTTTATAACTTCTGACCTATATTTGAGCCTGAATGTGCAGGGGTTCCCCAAGGCCTGAAAAAATATTTCAAAGGTTCCTCCAGGGTCAAAAGGTTGAAAAAGGCTACCCTAGATGGGAACTAAAGTGAATATTTAACCATGACATGATGTTTTACCTGCAACAGTTCTCAGTGGTAGATTAGCCAAAGTTCCTTTTTCCAGAAAAGTGTCCTCTTTCCCTACAATTCAAATTCAATAGAAATCACCCAGCATGTTTTGTTGTACTGCTCCAATTATAAAGGTAGCCCTCAATCTCTCATCTCTCCCTTGCTGGAACATATGCCAGGATGATCAGTTAAATTTTCCCTTGCTTTTATCTTTTCAGGTAATAAGCCTAACATTACATATACAATAATGTAGCTAAAATTTGTGTTGCAGCAGTAAAGTTGCTAACAAATTACAACAGAATTAGATCTGCTGTAACAAAGAATAAATATTATGCCCAGGGTGACTTACGTTATGTCATTAGAATTTTACATAGTTTTAAATCAGTTTTTATTATGCTATATTACTGTCACGCAATTTTGCTGTCCAACTCTTATTGTTTTGATCACTGACTGAATACATCTGTGGTGGTGGTGGTGATGATGATGATGATGATGATGTATATACTGTATCTGCTGTGTGCATACCACATAGTTATGAAAAGTTCCCTTCTGCTGGTTCTTCACCATGCATTTTTATTGGTAAATTCATCTCTGCATGCCAATAGGTTATATTGAGTAATATAAATCATTCCATTTCTCCTGATGCATTCATCTGCAAGCAGACAGGCTACATTACAAGTGCAAGACTTTCTCTTTTTAAAAAAGTGCATGACAACATCTACATTAGAGAAGACTCCTGTCAACCCAGCAGTTCGAAAGCTAATTGCAAGTAGATAAATGGGTACCACCTTACGTGGGAGAATTTGCTGGCGTCCTGTCAGGGGTCGCCTCCGGAGCGAAGACGACCTCGCGAATGGCGGCGGAGGACAACGAATCCCGAATAGCAACATCCAGGACGTCAGCAGCTGATTCGGAAGCAAGGTATCCTGGGACTTGTAGTCCAGTACCCACTGAAGAAGAGTCGGTTCCGTACCCCTTCCCTCAGCGCGCGGTAAACATTGTTTAATATTGAATGTATAAATATGAATTGCAATGTATGTAAGCCGCCTAGAGCCCTCCGTCTAGGGAGGGGATAGGCGGGGTATAAATAGGTAAAAATAAATAAATAAATAAATAAATAAATAAACCCTATTTTTAATGCTAGTTTTTGCTTTCTCAACCTCCTCAGCTCCAGGTTCAGGTAAGAGCCTCATGCACTTTGTGACCAGATGTAAAAGGAAGTCGGATGTGAATTTTGCAGAAGAAAGAATTCAACTTATCATGGTAGTTTTGTCTGCTGTAATATGCTCTTCTCCATATCTATGAAAGATGCAGGCATCCTGCCCTTGATACCTGCCCTCTTTGTATTTCTTTTATTTTCTGGAAGCTCGGAATGGAATGTTATGAAGCCAAAATAACACCACACGCGTATACAAGTGAGCTAATACTACAGCTGGAGGTGGGAGGAAGACAATTGCATAACTTTATGAAAAGCCTAAGAGGAAGGTGAAATACCTCAAGAATAGCTACAAGAAGCATGCTCAGTTGCCACACAATGCTAGGGGAAATGAAAAGTAATAGAAAATGAGGTGTGTAAAAAAAATGGAAGAGACTATTCTAAACACGGCTACCAAATACTAGGTGGGGCAATAAAATGAACTTTCCATACAGCAAGGGTTTGTTATTGTACAAGTATCACAAACTCATTCTTTGAGAAATTGTTCTTATGCATTCAAAAAAGCACCCTTAATGCACAAGGAGGAAATATCAGCAGGCTAAGGGAGAAAGAGCACCTATGATTTTTGCCCGTTTTGCAAAAATATATTTTTTAAAAAACCTAATTCCTCTCTGTAAGTGAAGATCCATAAATAATGGTGTCAATCATTATACTTTTATTGTGTAATTATCCTGACCCAAACATGGAATTAAATTAATCCTTTTTTTTTTTGCAACTACAAAACATTCCTTAGGGCACTACCGCGTGGGGCCTTTTGAATCGCACCGCTCGGATCCACCCATCGGGTGTTTATTCCGCTTTCTCGAAAACCGAAAGCCCAACTTGGGGTCGAGTCGCACCCCACGCGAACTCATAAACAGACGTTTCGGGTTTGAGCGTCTTCGGACCTACAGCAAGCGACACCCACCCCCGAAACGGCAAGCCGGAGTCTGTCACCGCCCTGTGAGGGACTCCCTCCGCCGTTAGTGGGTGATTCGAAGTGCGCGTGCGCAAATTTCGCAGATTTCCCCTGCCGGCTGCAACCAAGAGGCGCACAACATTGGGTGCAGGATTTATTCTCCGCCTTGTGAAAGGCGAGGCTGAAAGGAACAGTCCTCCCCTGAGTCCGGCCGGCATGGCCATCGTCGCAATGATTTCTCAGACTCCACCCGAGCGGGCGCAGGGAAGGGTAGCAGGGGGAAACTTACTTCTTGCAAGGGATGAGCCTCTTTTTTTCTTCCAGAATACGGAGGCGCTGGTTGGGACTGTCGTAGGACACCGTTGCGCGGGTATTCGTGCCGCTGCTGTGGTCGTACTCCACCGTGCGCCCCTCCCATTGCAGCGGAGCCTGGCAGGGGACGGCCGGCTGGGCCCTCGCCGCCCAGGTCAGGCTTAAAAAGATGCCGCTGATCAGCAACGCGGAAGAGCCACGGCTGAGGGCGACGGCCTTTGGGACCATGCCTTCGCCCACGTTCTCCGCCCCGCGCGGTTAATGCCGCCGATTCGGGCAGGATCCGCGTGTGGGCCGCTGCCTTCCCTCCGACGGCGGACCCCTGATCGCCGGTGGCAGCGGAGAAGTGTCAGTTCTGGAAGGCTGCGAAGGGAAACGCACGCCGCGATTGGACAGGAACTGCAGAGGGAGCCACCGTTCAGCCAAAAGAGCCTCGACCTTTATTTACCCAAGAAGCTCTCCGCTTCCTCTGAGCAGGGAGGGGAGCGAGAGGCTTTTGGGTTTGCCGGTTCGGTCAGAATGGCCGCAGATCGTCGGCACAGCGCTGGTGCAGGTCTTCATGGCAACGGCGCCGATGCCGCAGGCAGGAAACATCGTCAGTGCCAACAGCTGGGGTTTCATCCTCACGATTACGATCGTTTGATTATGATCATTTGCACGCTCAAATCCTATACCTCCCTGTGGTGTAGAGTTTGGTGTTCCTTTCGATGATCTTAGGGCTGCCATCTCCTCGTTGCAAAAACCTGGAGGGCCACTAAATGGCAGAAACTTTTTGCTGCCCCAAATAGGTAACCGCCCAGCTTTTTGCAGCCTACATACAATAGCTCTAATCTTAGTATTTAGTCAACTATGGCAGTCATACAATTCTAACTCTTCAAGCAATACAGTATGTAGAATTGGATCCAGACATTGACTTACTCCCTTAAGCTATTCACTGAGAATGAAGTTAAAGGTAAAGGTTCCCCCCCCCGCACATTTGTGCAGTCGTGTCCGACTCTAGGGGCCGGTGCTCATCTCCGTTTGTTAGCCGAAGAGCCAAGTTACTGCCCCCTTTATTTCAGTGACTCTACACGTGATTACATTTGAATCCAATCCATAATCTGGTCATCATGTTTCACAAACACAAATGCACATTGGAAGTGTGTATATATTCTGGTGATTGTCTATTTGCTATCAATGACCCTAATGGCAATAAAACCCTTTTCACGTTTTCTTGAAAAGAAGCACAAAAGATTTATCTCTGTACACTGATTATGCCCCGACTTGAATCACTGGAACTGGGATAACTTCTAAAGGAAGGCTCCTGGAGCTGCTAATCAAAGGTGATTGTGGAATTGTTCTCTCTTTTCCTCAGTAATCATCTTGTTTGTTTTCTGATGAGGAAGAGAACCAAAGTGGAGAGAAAGCAGTGAATGAGTCTGCACAATAAAAGTATCACCTCGAACGGTGTTTCTCAACCTTGGCAGCTTTAAGACATGTGGATTTCAACTCCCAGAATTCACAAGTCTTAAAGTTGCTAAGGTTGAGAAACACTGATCCAGAAAGACCTTTGTTCCCATTGAAAGAAGAGGGACAAGATATAATTAAAGTGTTTTCCAATTTAAGGCCAGCTCATTTGGTCCAATGCTATGTATTAATAATGGGGAACTCTAGTCTACTACCCCTTGTATAAGTGCTATTTCTACTATTTGAGTATTGTAATTGTGAAAAGATACTCTTGGGGAATACAGTGAATATTGTAATGCCTTGTCAAATCCATTTGTTTCATTTGATTTAACACAAATAATGGAAGATCTGGATACCATCCTAGTAAAGATGCCTGCATGTTTACATGTATTTCAGTATACATTCCTTTTATAAAGTATAGGAACTGTGCTTTAAAATACCTCTCTTTCAACCCCCCTTCTCTTTCTGTATATTCACAATAAGTATAATATAAACACCAGTAATCATCTAAATAGTTGTTCAAAGCACCGCTTTCCTCTAATGTAATTATAGGGGTTCGTGTTCCCTTTCACTAATGTCTGCATGTGAGTGGCTGGTGTACCCCAGCCTGACCTTAGAGAAGCCAGGTAAGAACACGGTGTCATTTTGAAATTTTAGTCCTGCTAGCTCAAAGAGACACAGGCATTTTTGCTGTAACCTTCCCTGCAAAGTTGCTCAGAGTGGAGGTAGAAAGTGCATAATGATGGTTTTCAGAAGACAATATGTGCCCATGAATTTAGACTAGGACATGGGCAGATAAATACCGATTTGGAGACTCACAGCATGGCAGTGAGCTACTGATTGAAGATGGTGGGAGTTACAATCCAGCATCTAGTTGGGGAAGAGTAGGATACATTCCTTGAGAAGAGTAAGTGGCTATGCTGGAGTCTGCTGCGGGAAGCCAACATTAAAAATGATTATTTGTGCAGTCGTGTCCGACTCTAGGGGCCGGTGCTCATTTCCGTTTGTTAGCCGAAGAGCCAGCGCTGTCCGAAAACGCTTCTGCGGTCATGCGGCCGGCATGATGCGTGCAGAACGCTGTTACCTACCCACCAAAGTGGTACCTATTAATCTACTTGCATTTGCATGCTTTCGAATTGCTAGGTTGGCAAGAGCTGGGGCGAGTGCAGGAGCTCACTCCATCACGCAGGACTAGGGATTCGAACCTCTAGTCTTGCGATCTTTCGATCAACAAGACTGGCGTCTTACCCACTGAGCCACCACACTCAGTTTATAAGACATATCTTTAATAAAAAAAATAACTTATGAAGCTTTGATTTGTTCTTTGACACCATCATGGGCGTTATCCATTAAGGGTCAATGAATAACTGAACCCCCATTCAGTTCAGTAGACCTTGTTACATTGTTGAAAGCTAGTTTCTTCCTTCCTCAGATAGTTACAAAACAACAAAACATGTATATGAGTGTTATTGTTTCTTTTCCAAAGAGCTGTATTAATATAGACTTCTTCATGTAATGCTGCCATTAACTTAAGAAATTCACCACCACTAGGTGTAATGATTGATGTTTACTGATTTCAATGGCTTGCAAAAGAACACAGCCCCACAGAGAACAGGTCTATCAACACTCAATCATAGTGGCTGAATGGATGCTCTCCTGTTGAGATACTTCTAATTGCCAGGTGTTGGGATCAAACAAAATGGGAGGGCACTATTTGTAAACTTCCCAAACGTATACTGCTGACCATGTATCGCCATCAGTCAATCAATCAATCAATCAATCAGTCAATCACCATTTTTGGTTTGGTACAGGACAGTTCTTACACTCTTAATGAATAAAAGAGTGTAAGAACTTAGCAGTTCTTAGCATGGCTTCTGTCCAATAAATACCTAGAAAAGACAGCCATACACACTACTGTATCAGCACCACAGTTGTGATAATGGAACCTATACTTGGGCTTTTCTTGGTACTTGGTCAACTTTGAGCTTGGAAGAAAAGCACAGTCAGGCCTTGTTAATATTTGGATGGGAGGTAAAAGGTAAAGGTTCCCCCCGCACATTTGTGCAGTCGTGTCCAACTCTAGGGGCCGGTGCTCATCTCCGTTTGTTAGCCGAAGAGCCAGCGTTGTCCAAAGACGCTTCCACGGTCATGTGGCCGGCATGACACGCGCGGAACGCTGTTATGGGAGACCACCAGGGAATTCCAGGGCTAGAAAGCAATGGCAAAACATTTCAATTCTTGTCCACCAAAGAAACCCCTGAATAGATATGTCCATGAAAAGTCACCAGGACACACAACTCGAAAGAGACTATTTTATCTTTAAATAAAGCACAAAGTCATCCAGAATAACAGGAAAAATGTAATGCCACAAATTAATTGTGCTATCTCTGACCAGTTATTGTGCGTCCCGTTTAAACTTTAAAGATTCTGAACTAAAGAGAGTACCGTGTTAGACTGGAAGGCAGAGAAAATAACATGGTTATTAGAACTATGCAAGTCCTAAGAATACTGCAACCAACTTTTGTTACACATAAATGGAATAACATAGCAAGGGAAGGTATGTACAGTAACTGGTAGTTTATGTTTTAAAGAAGGGTCCAGATTTTCTGGGCATCTTATTTACTGATCTTGATACAATCAAGAGGTCTAGAAATTTACTAACGTGATGGGGTGGGAAACGGCGGGGGGGGGGGGCGCTGCTTCTATGCTGGATTTTTAATCCCTGCTTGATGGTTTTGTTCTGATGGGTTTAACAAGAAGAGGGTTTAGTTTCCATTTCAAAAGTTGAAGAAATATTTCCTATAGTCGTCTTTTACTATTTCCTTCTTCTCTAGTCCCAGATGAGGAATTTACTCATTTGTGTGGGAAGCTGATCTTACTTCTAGGGACAAGGGAAGGCTTGTCAGAGTTATGCTCCTGGCTTCCCTCATCCGGGAGCCTCTTCTGCACCTGTAGCACTTGAAAAAAGTCCCCCCCACTCCACACAATCCCACCACTTTTTCTCAATGACCTTGGACAATGTATTGTCCGGATCAAATCCCCTCCTGGGGAAAAAAAACCAAAAGTAGCTTTCAGACCTAGCCAGTGTTGCGTCTTGTGCGGATCCAGAATTGGCCTTTACAGCCACTTACGGGTCCACTGTTAAAATTTTACCCTTGGAAGACAATCTTACTCGGCTACGAGTGATCGCCAATGAATGAATGAATGAAGTGTTCCGTCGCGTCTGGTCGCGTCGAGGATGGCGCTTCAGTGGGACTGAGGTACGATCGACGTGCTTGCCTCGGGAGAAGCTCCGAGCGCGCACACGATCCCCTCCCCACCAGCAATGACGGGGCTGGCGAAGAGAAGAAGCCAGTTCGCACGTCACTGGCACACCGGTTATAAATAGGGTCCCCAGCCCCCGCCACGGTCTATGGTTGCCTCTTGACTGAGCCCCAGGGCTCTGGAGCCTCGAGGAGCCGGCTTCGCACCCTGGAGGAGGGCAGGCGCTTCCCCGGGGGCTCTCCGTCCCAACGGCGTCTGCCCACTGCTGAGCAGGAAGGCGCGGGCAAGCGGCGAGGCGGCGTCCGGGAAAAGCCCCAGCGTCCGGCCCGTCGCTCCGTCGAGAGGATGGTCCTGCTGGTCCTCCTGGCCTGGCTCTCGCCCTGGCTTTGTCGGGCGGCGGCGGCGGCGGCTCTGCTGCCCGGCTCCCCCTGCGAGCCGGTGCGCATCCAGATGTGCCGCCACATGCCCTGGAACATGACGCGGATGCCCAACCACTTGCACCACAGCACCCAGGAGAACGCCGTCCTGGCCATCGAGCAGTACCAGGAGCTGGTGGACGTCGGCTGCAGCCCAGTGCTCAGCTTCTTCCTGTGCGCCATGTTCGCCCCCATTTGCACCGTGGAGTTTCTCCACGACCCCATCAAGCCCTGCAAGTCGCTATGCCAGCGAGCCCGCGGTGGCTGCGAGCCCCTCATGAAGAGGTACAACCACAGCTGGCCCGAGGGCTTGTCCTGCGAGGAGTTGCCCGTCTACGATCGGGGCGTGTGCATAGCCCCCGAGGCCATCGTCACGGATCTCCCCGCAGGTGAGGCGAAAGGGGGGCCTGCGCTCCAAGCGGGTCCGGGCCAAGCCGACGGCCGGCTTCCCTAGAGAAGCTCCGCGGGCTGGCTTGGGAGGCGGCGGCGAGGGGATGCCGCTGCTCGGGGGGCAGGAGGGGGGCAGTTTCCAGTGCGGACTGGGATTCGGCCAGCTTTCAATGGAGCTCGTTCCGAAGGAGCAGTCGGGCCCGCGGTCAGCCAGCCCTCGAGCAGTCCGGGGGAAATCCACCGCGTCCCGCTCTGCCGCTAATCGGGGGCTGAAGCCCCTTCAGGCAGCTTCAGGATCCAGCCCCCGATTTCGCCCCGGGTCCAGGCCTCTCTAGTCGGGGGGGAAGTTTCGCCGAAGCCGAGAGGGAACTTCCCTCCCCACCGCCGCCCGGCAGCCCTTCCCAGTTGATCTCCGAAGCCCAGGCTGGATTTCGGGCTGTCTTCGATCCGGGCCGCTGGAGGGGGAAAAGCGACTCGCTTCGGAGCTGGCCTGCTCCGAAAGAGGCGAGAGCCGGGCTGGCTAGCCAGCCTGCCGGCTGTCTTTCAGACCCGCGCACCTTTTTTTTGGGGGGGGGGGCGGGGGGCGGGGCAGAGGTAGGTATGTGTGTGTGTGTGTGTGTGTGTACAAGCAAGAGAATGAACTTTGGAGTCGGGCAGCCAGTCTGCCCGCGTCGCGCCGAAACTGCGGAAGGTGTCCGGGCCCCTGGCTGGAAGTCTCTTGGCAGATGAGGGGAAAGCCCGCCGGACAGGTGAGGCCGCTTTCCCCTTGCCCTCCCGTCCCTTCTTCGCCCCCCAACCTCTCACTGCCCCTTTGGGGTGCCTGTTTTCTCGTTAAGAGGAGGTGAAGTGGATTGACTTTTCCGAGGACGTGATGCTCCACGAGAAGCCGCTGCTTCCTGAGTGCAAGATGCCCAGTAAGTGTCCTTCCTTCCTACTTCGACGGGGCGCCCGTCAGGTCGGGAGTTGGAGGCGCTGGGGATTTACGCTCTTTCTTCTCTCGCTCTCTCTCGCTCTCTGCCTGTAACAAAACGTCCAGATCGCTGCAAGTGCAAGAAGGTGAAACCCACGCTGGCGATTTATCTGAACAAAAACTACAGCTACGGTAAGAAAGACCGCAACGGATGATGATGATGATGATGGTGATGATGATGATGATGATGATGATGATGATGATGATGACAGACCGGCAAAATCTTTATGGTCGTGATTTCCTCCCTCCCCCCCTTGCTTCCTGCGAAGAGTTTCGTTGTTTTTCAGCGCGGTGAAATCGGACCCATTAATTATCCATCCCGAGAGCCTGAGAGTAAAAAAAAAAAAAATGAGAAGAAAATTGTGCCGGCCTTGTTCTTTGATTTTGTTTTGGTTTTCCTTGAATTTGGGATTTTCGTTTTTGATCAGTGGGTTTTGGGAGGGAGGATGAGAGTTTAAGAAGTAGTTTATTTTTTAGATTGAAAAATATGAATAATGTGTTTGGAAATGAAAAAAAAACCTTTGTACCATCTCCTGAATTTCATACCTCAAAGGAAAAAAAAAAAAAAAAGGGGGGGGGCTCATGGAACTTTGCTGAAATCTGGGTGTTTTAAAAAGTTGGTATTTGGGACTGCCCTGGCTGCACACTTCTTTGGGAAGAACAGCCAGTTAAAAAAGTATTTTCTCCCTTCAAGCCGACACTGTCCCTCACAGCTTCCAGGTGTGTAACATATGCAATGCCTTGTTACCCATTATTTGAGAGGTAAGGTCAGCTGACCTGCTGTAGGTGTGACCAGAGGTGCATTCTGGGAAGGTATGAGGCACATCTCTTTTCTACTGATCACTAGCCAGCCTCCTTTGCAGCCATTTCTCTCCTACCTTATACCTTGGGTTCTTCACATGCATGTCACTCCCTCCACCCTTTGACACCAATAAGCTTTCAATAAGGTAAATAAGAGCAGTGATCTACCATTTTATTTGAGGAAGAAGAGCGGGTGTTGTCACCCTATTCTGTTTTTGTACTATTCTGTGAAATTAGAAATAAACCGCCCAGAGTTCCCCATTGGGGGAGATGGGCGGTTATATAAATTTAATAAAATAAAATAAAAAAATAAATTATCTTTAAATCAACGGTCCCTGCTTACCATGGTGTCAAGAAAACAAGGAAGGATGCTGAACTGGACTTGTGTTGCTTATTTCCCAGATTCCTTGTATTTGTCAATTTCAGTCACTCTCCTCTGCCTCTGAAGGAAGACACCTGGTTGCCAAGCTGCTAGTCAATTTTATGTCAATTGTTCCTCTCAGAGAGCCAAAAGTGTGGACCTGATGCATTTCCTGATGGAGGTCATTCCAGATAGCTGAAGTCACTTCTGAGAAAGCCCTTTTTGCACATGATCACTTTTCTGTCTCTTAGGCAGTGGCATCAACACTACTGCCTTCTTCATTTTTACTTCTGGGGGAGACAGCAATCAATTGGGACAGATATTCCAGGCTCAAAACGTTGAGGGTATTTTTAAAGCTGAACACCATCCTCTTGCATTTGGCCTAGAAACTGCCTTTGAAAATTCCCATTTTGTGCTAGTGAAATGATAACTTTGTATGGGTAATGATTTGGTTTATGGGGAAGGGTTAGGAAACAAATTAAAATACTTACCTTGTAAATATTAGTAGGTCTAAGGAAATGCTTGTGCCATTTATAACAACTTTCAATTAGAGCCTTTGCCCAAACATATCACATGTTATACCTTATTTATGGCTAGAAAAACAGGTCCCACGTATTAAGCTGATTCTGGAAATCTCATTTGTTTTTGAAAATGCTTATGTTTTGTTGTAGTAAGCACCATTTTAACACTATATATATTAAGATTAGTTTTGTTTAGTACAGATGAAGTGTACAGTATTTTAATCGCTTTTCTTGCCTGCCTGCCTGCCTGCCTGCCTGCCTGCCTGAATATAATAAAAAAAAAGAAAAAAAGAGTATATTGGCAGGCTCACAACACAATCATAAATATATATAATCAGTAACAAGTACCGGAGTTCAACAGATTTCCTCTGGTAAATGCATTGGGTAGAGAAACTTAGTGAAACCTGCTTCTGAGAAACATGCACAATGTTATTCTATACTTATCTTCCATTGTTTTGCCTCTTGCAGTTATTCATGCTAAAATAAAGAGTGTGGAGAGAGGAAGCTGCAATGAAATAACCACAATGGTTGATGTGAAAACTGTTTTGAAATCTTTGACTCCAGTTCCTCGTGCTCTAATTCCTCTGCATACTAATTCTTCTTGCCAGTGTCCACCTCTTCTGCCAAATCAAGTTGTACTCATTATGTGTTATGAGTGGCACACCAGGTAAGCCATGATAACACAACAAGGAAGCCATGGTAAGATTTCACAGCAACACTGTTTTCTTCTGGTGATACACAGCAAACTGTACTCATTACTTGCTTGAGATTTCCAGCAAAATGAATGCATATAGCTTTGGAGATAAGACATGTATGCATCAGAAAGCCCATGCATTGTAGAAGCTACAGAGCTGGACTTGGAGAGACCTAGATTCAGATCTATTTTCAGCTACAATGCTCAGCAGATCATTTCAGATCAGTTTATAAGGCTGCATTGGTAATATTGCCTTATAAGCCCTGAGCACCAGGGCCTTGTGACATCCATAGAGGTGATTGTGTTAGTGCTTTTATTTTTATTATTTTTTTTTTAAAAAAAGCAAGAATGATGGTACGAAAGAATAGAAAAGATGGATGTTGAAAAGTTAAGGAAAAGTTGAACTTCTGAGTTTTGATTCTGGAAGAAGTGGGAGGGAAAATGGTGGGGGGATTGGAATGCAATAAACACAATATTGGTTAATCTTGAGATATTTTAGAATATCAATACACAAGGGCGAATGCTTCCAAAATTAAGATCAGGAATGGAAAGGGATTAGAAAGAGTTCTACATTTCATGGAACAAACTTGCCAGTGATGTTTCCAAAGGTCTTTGAGGTTTTTATTTTATGTGTTTTGTCAAAAGATTTGAAAAAGACAGTAAAAACAAAACATTGAGTTTCCCATTGAACTCAGCCATATATAAACAGAGGTTGGGTTACAGTGGCTTTTAAAAATGTCAGAAGTAACGGTCACTTACTTGGAAAAGTGCTGAAGGAAATACCACATTCTTGTTTCTATCACAACTTCTCCTTTTGTGATTATATTGTGGGTCTTGGTCTTGGATTAAAGGATATGGAAGCCTTAAGTTGAACCAGGCCACTAGGGCAGACTTGGGTTGCCTGTTCCTTGCGTTATAAGACAGAATACTTTTTCTAAACTTTTTCAAGAATTGCACAAGCAAAACAGCATGTTACCCAGAACCATACATAGATTAAGCTTGCATTATCCAGTCATGAGTCAACTCAGTAGGATACTGTATACTCAAGCCCATTGGTTTTTTGTAATAGGTTTTCCCAAACTGGCATTCTCCAGTCATGTTCCCTGGTTGGGAATTCTGGGTGTATACTCTTAGCACATTTGGGAACAATGGGTTGGGGAAGATTAAGAACATTCCTTGCAGGATGCTGGCCTGTGTTTCACTTTGTTAAATAAACAAAGCTGCAGCAACTCTTTTAGAATTGTATAAAGCACAGCAACTTAGAACGAAAAGAAAGAACTTGCTTGAGGCAAAACAGTGATGATGGAATAAGTTACATAACCTTGAGCTTTTACTGCTTTGGGGAGTTTTGTACCAAACCTGATTCCAAAATGTCTGCTGAGTCAAAACTAACACGAATCTCCAAATAATACATTATTATAACCTCAGGCTGGAGTCCAATCCAGCTCTAATTTTTTGGATCCCAAAGGCACCTGATAAACTTATCAATTCACTCTAAATTATTTCTGGAATTGATTTCCAGTGGAAAGGTATCCTTCCATGAAGCAAACTAATGCATTTAAAATAATTCTATATAGAATTATTGCTCTATACAGAATATTAATATATTACTATTAAAAGTGTTAATACGATATCAAACTACATATATTGATACTTTTTCATGGATAGTTGCTTTCATGACCCTGGAAGCACTTTTTTAACTGTTTTGGAAGAAAGGCTACTATCTTTGAACAATGCAGTATATAAATATTCTTTTTATTTAATCATACTATATTTACTAATGAGAACATTGCTAAAGGGAAATTAAAAGAGTAAGTCCCAGTGACAGTATCCAAGGCCTTAAAAATTATAGACTTCTCTCTTCATTGCAAAGAAAGTACTCCAAGATTGGAAAGAGAGATCCACTGACAAGACTTTTATTGTTACAGTGGTGGAAACTCCTGCCATTTTCATTTGCCCACTGTTGATGCTCTGGCACTAAAGGCAAAACATAAGTGGACCATGGACATATCAGTGGAGGCCTTGGATCTCAAGTTTCCAATGCCCTCTCATTTTCCAATACAAGGACAGAATCTACACCAGTCCAAGATGTGGTATTGTTAGTGCCTTCTCATATTAATATTAGTGCTAAGGGATTAAGAAAAGAAAGGGACAGACCTTTAATTTTCCTAGGCCAGGGATGGGCAACATCAGGCCCGCGGGCCATATAAGGCCCGCGGGGCTCCCGCCTAAGGCCCGCAGGGCTCTCACCTGCAAACCCCGCCCCCAGTGCTTGTGATTGGCTCCCGCCTGCACACTCCGGCCCCCGGTCTGCGGAAATCCCAGAAACCCCGCCCCCCACCCCCCCGGTCCCCGGTTATAAATATCCAAATGGCCCTTGGCAGAAAAAAGGTTCCCCACCCCTGTCCTAGGCACTCCCTTCTGCCTGCTATACACTCCTTTTGCACTGAAATCAAAGGTCATACAAAGTAAATGAAGAGTCCTGATAAATCAGGTTAAAAATCCATTTAGCCTCACCTTCTGGGTTATGTGAGTGATAACTAAATATATTCAGGAAGCTCACAAGTTGGGCACAGGAACATTTTCTTACTTCTGTTCCATAACAACTGGTATTAAACTCATTAAGCAGTAACATAATATGGATATGTAAGGTAATATTAGAAGCCAGCCAATGATAACTGATCCCCCATGAATTTGCCCAGTTTTCTTTTAAAACTATCTAAACTGGTGGTCATTGCTACATGTGTTGGCAATAAATCCCATGACTGAGATGGGCTGAAGATTGTATACATTTCTTTTCTGATCTTCTTAGTTCTGCAATTGTTTTAGGTTGATGCTTCTTGATGGGTGCTCAGTTGAAAAATGGAAGGATCCATTAGGCAAAAGGTTTAAGGTAAGAGCAGATTGCTGGCATTTCCAAGCATGTAGAATGGATGGGATGCATAGTGGCAAAAGGTGTGCTAGCCTATAGCCCATGGTCAAAGTAAGCAAGAATAGAGAAATACAAATTCCCATTGAATAAAAAAAATCATCCACATTCATCCTTGAATTTACCAGAAAAATGGGTAGAATTTTGGCAAGATGTATAAACATTTTCAACATTGGATACTGTTATTGTTATGGCTAGTTAGCTAAGCACATATGTACAAGAAGCCATATTAAGAGCATATGTGCTTAAGTCCTGTTAGTATACAAACCAGCTGTTATTGTTATGGACAAAACACTAAGGTTTATCCTTCTCCACCACAGGATTTCAGGGAGAGGTATTTAACAACCACTTCCTTGGCAGGCTGACCCAACGCTTTTCCCAACTGTTCTGAGGATTTCTTTTTTCTTTTCTTTTCTTTTTGCATTTGATTATTTATCTTTCGGGAAATTCCCTCCAAAGCCTCTTTGGTTATGTATTAGCAGAAAAATAAAAGTAAAAAAGCCATTTTTATCCCCACAGAGCAATATGTTTTTGGAAAGAACTATTTAATAGTATTTTAGCCCTTAAGTCTTATTGTTTTTCCCCCAGACTAAGATTTTAATGAGTAGAAAAGACAAATGGAGTATTTAAAATGTGGGAAAGTGTATGCTAGGGGTAACCACTGATATAAAATATTATTTTAAAACAAAAACTGGAGAAGTGGGAGTATAATATTAATATGGACTACACCAGAATGGATATGTATGGCAGGGTTTTCATAATACCAGATTAGAGCAGTTGTATCTAGACCAAATTGTCCTCTGACTGGGAGCCTGCTGTGTCGGTAGAGGAAAAAAATGCATACAGATGCCTTGTGGGGACTGGACCTTGTAAATCAACCTTCAACAAATCTGCCACTATCTTGCCCTCAGCGAAGAAAAAAAGAGTTGCTCATTTCTGCCCAATAACATTGGCTGTACTCCCTGGTTTTCTGTCTGTCCAACCAGCTACTAAGCACTGGGGCTGGATCCCAGAAGTCTAGAAGATCATCTGTCCTTATTGAAGCATGATTTTAAAAAGCATCAATTGCCAAGGGCTGCTAAATCAGGCATTTCTGGAAGTACAGGGAAGTTTGTGGGGAAGTGGGGATGATTTTGTTTTATAGTTTGGGATTTGATTCATTTACTTTTTTTCTAACAAGTATCAAGGCTACTGCCAATGTTTCATTGATAGTGAATATCCATGAGTGGACTGAAGTTTTCTGCATGCTCACATTGTTTTATGTTATGTTTCTTAGCGATGGGAACAAAGACTCCAAGAACAGAAACTACAAGCAGCTTCTAATAGAAACCTGAATGCAAGGAACTCTGGTCACGGTGAGGCACCAAAACAAAACTCAAAGAAAAGCAATCCTGTGCTCACCAGTCCCAAGAAGATCAATAAGCTCAGAAATCACCAGAAAGAAATTAATTCTAAAAAAATATGAGTCCCACCTTTTTGTCCTGGAGCAAAGCTGACAAGCTGGCCTGAGCAGCACATGAACTGCTGAACTCCTTCACCTAAACATTTCATGCTGCAAATTATTTGCAGCATTTTATTTGTAAAAGATTGCTTTTTCACTTTAAAGCACAGGTAGAGTTTTGCACTAACCTGAGGGAGTTGATGATGCAGCCTACATTTAGCATTGCAAGTTATAGTTGATCAACAAGCATGTGGATTTAAACATGCCAAAGTGCTTCCCGTGCTAAGAATGGTTTTGCATAGCTGCAGTAGCAGAAGAGCAATATCTCGTTTTGGCGTTTATCTAATTCAGTGTTTCTCACCCTTGGCAGCTTTAAGACCAAGGTTGAGAAACACTGATCTAATTCCTTATCACAATGCTAGCAAAAGGAGAGACTTTCTCTGGCATCCTGAAGAAATTTGCTGAGCATGGGAATGAGATGCTATGCATTGCCCTTGTACATTACCCTATCTTCATCGTAGGGGAAAAACCAGTGACTGTTTTGTCAAGAATGCATAGGCAACACCACTGTGTCATTGAATTGTATGCAGATTTCTGGAGCAAAAATATATAAGGCTGCTATCCTAAATACACGTACAAAAGTGTAAGCATACGGAATGCAAGGGGACTTACCTTTAAGTGGGTATAGGACTGCAGTATAAAACATGCTTTTTTAAAAACTTCATCTCAGCTTTTGTTTATAAGTATTCATTGTTATACAGTATATTGTTATACTTAAACTTGCAAAACGCCATTCATTCAAAGACCTACCACCACCAAACTGAAAACTTGAACTTACTTGCCGCATGTAAATTTATTAAGAATGAGTATTAAAACAAAGTATTTAACTTTGCTAACTAAAGACATAGTAGCAAATTCACCACTATGTCTCAAAGTATTTTATAAAAATGGGAAGGCATCTCTGGAACTAGTTTAGCAACGTTGAAATATTACAATAGCAATTTTATCTTATTTTGCCCTCTTCCACAGGTCGTCCAGTATTAAGATATGGATATGTTTCTCTTCCATGTTTGGGACATCCCATTCATTTTAATGGGCAGTACTTTTTAGCAGTCATATTCTGTTTTGTGTATGGAGTGGATTTCTCAGGTGAAAGAGATGAAACTTTGACAGTGGAGGAAATATTTCAGCTCCCAAATTCCGATCCCCCTACATTAAGTTGGATTAGGGCAACTGACTGTAGTGCAGAAAAGCACGTAGGAATATCTGCAATATAGGATGTTTTTGCTGCCTGCTTAACCCATTTGGTTCTACTCAACTGAATACCCACTGTACTACACATGAAGCTGATACTGATTCCCATCAAGCTTATTTGAGGTAGAAGTGTTTGAATATGACTCTGCCTATTGAAGAATCATGATTTAGTTGCTAAGTATAACACAATCAGGGTCTTAGTATTAGTTGTAGAATGGCTTGTGTGAAGGACCTTTGCCTCCTATGCCTTCTGCTGTGCATATGGTTTTCTGAACTATAGTCACCATATTTAATACATTCTTCTGGTCCTACATTAAGGATGAAATTCAAAGCAACTCACTTGCATATATCTGAGCTTTTGTTATGGTAGTACATGTGCTCCAGTAGAAGAATGCCACTTAGGATCCATACTTGAAGCACTGGCAAGTTCAAAAATGAAACTAATGTTTCCCTCACTGAAGATCCTGGACAATAAATCTAAATAAATCATTTGGCTGGGCATACATGTGCATTAGGATTTTGGAGAATTAAGGCCAGAGTGTCTTTGTCAAAGCCATCTTGCAATCTTGTGCAATGGTAGAATAGTCTTAGGACAGGGTGTTTTGTTGTTGTTGTTGCTCTCTGTTATTGAACACATTTACCTATAATTAATGTATAAAGGCATACCTATAAACAACTGCCACCATGTGTCTTTTTTTTTTTTGACAATACAAACCTATCTTTCTCTCGTCTTTGCTGATTTGACAATTCTTTTTTTTTCCTTTTTAAAAATACTTTATTATATAAAATTTACATATAACATATAACATACAACATATAACTTACATACACCTTGAAACAATTAAACAGGGTGCGGGGAAAAGAAGGAAAGGTGTGTAAAAGGGGAGACAAACAAGGAAACAGAAGGGAAAAAAAAAAGGGAAAAGGGAAAAAAGGTTTGGTTCTCGATTTCCTTAACTGTGGTTAATATATTTGTCTCATTACTTAATTGCTTGTTTAAATTACATTTGTTCCTTTTCTATTTCTTACCAACTTAATCATTAAATCCTATATATATTGTATTATTTTTTTGTACATTTATCATATAGTCCAGAAACGGTTTCCAGTCATTTTTAAATTTGTCCATGTTCTTATCTTTTAACATCTCTGTTAGTTTTGCCATCTGTGCTAGGTCCATAATTTTTGTAATCCAGTCTTGGATTGTAGGGGTTTCTTCTTTCTTCCATTGTTGAGCATATGTTATTCTAGCAGCTGAAATCATATATAGTAACAAATTTCTGTGTTTTTTCTCCAGTTCATTGTCCATGAAGCCTAATAAGTATAATTCTGGTTTGATTTGTATGTCTATTGATGTAATTGTTTTTATGGTTTCATGTACTGAGTTCCAAAATTTTTTCGCTTTCTTGCACGTCCACCATAGATGGTAAAATGTTCCATTTTCCTTCTTACATTTCCAACATTTACTTGATACATTTTTATACATTTTTGATAATTTCTCTGAAGTTATATACCAACGGTACATCATTTTGTAAAAATTTTCTTTTAAGTTATAATTTAATGTAAATTTTAAACCTCTTGTCCACATTTTTTCCCATTGATCATACATGATGTTATATCCAAAATTTCTGGCCCAATTTATCATACATTCTTTGACTTGTTCGTCTTCTAATTTTATTTGTAGTAGCATTTTATAAAATTTGGTTATAGTATGATCAGTGTTTTCAAATAGTTGGTTTTCTAACCACGTTGGTTTTTTTACAAATTTATAGTTCTTTTTATCTGATTTAAATTGTTCTTTTAATTGTAGGTATATAAACCAGTTACATTGATATTCTTTTTTTTTCCCAATTCTTCCCTTGATTTCATTTCAATTTTGTCCCCTTCATAGTATATTAAATCTTTATATTTAAACCAATTACGGTTATTTGAGCTTTCTACTCTCGTGAAAGCTTCTTGTGGGGATAACCAGAATGGTATATTTGGCAATAGTCTTTTTTTATATTTATTCCAAACTTTAATTAATGCTCTTCGTATACAGTGATTATTAAACATTTTATTTGCTTTAATTTTGTCATACCAAAGGTATGCGTGCCAGCCAAATTTTAAATCATGGCTTTCCAAATATAATAATTTATAATTTTCTAGTCTCACCCATTCTTTAATCCACATTGGGTTACAAGCTTCATAGTATAATTGTAAATCTGGGAGTCCTAATCCTCCTCTTTCTTTAGCATCTTGTAATAATTTATATTTTATTCGTGGTTTTTTCCCTTGCCATATGAATTTTGATAATTCTCTTTGCCATGATTTAAATGTATTGTGACAATTCTTGATGTAGTTCTGTTATGTGTGATACTAATCGGCTGGAACTGCTGCAAGCGGACAGTGTACCACCCTCATGGGCTGATAGCTCTGACTTCTCCTTTCAGTTAATTTGCATCTTCTGTTATTTGATCAGAAAGAAAGGAAAGAAAATGTGGCACCCTCTGTCTGCTTCTTAAGCAAAATTAATGTTTAAAACTGCTCTGGGGAAAGGGGGCAAAGAAGATGCAACAACAGTAAGTCAGTAAACATTATGCTTCCTGGCTCTGCTCCACATGCACAGAACTGTTTCCTTCCAAATAGCTGTGATGAGACCTGAGTTCATGCAATGACATGTGTTTCTTAAGCATTATAATGCACTCTACTGAAAGTCTGTTGAATCTAGTTGGAGAAAAGTAAAATAATCTGAACAGTGTATTTCTGTTTTAAGAAATGTTACTATACTGTAGTTCTTTCTAGCAAATGTAATGGTTTGTCTGAAAGTTCTCCAACAGTTTAGAGCACTGTTAGTTTCTGATACTTTATTTCTGTGAAAAATGAAATCTATATCATTTGTTTGTTTGAAATTAGAGGGAACCATGTAAAATGATTGCCATCATAGAATTTGGACCATTTTTTCACACTATAAGCAACCATGATTGACATTCCCCAGCACAGAATTAGCTCTATTTGACAATTGTATTTTTATTTATTTTCAGATTTTAAATGTTCCCATAGCAAGTTACATAATTTTAGCTCAGGAAAAAATGAACCTTTTCTTAATCTAACTCTGTCTGTGTGTCTGTGTGTATTCATATTCACATGTGAAAGATGACTGCATTTATTTATCAAATTTAGATGGCCACCCATCTCACAAGAAGTGACTCTGGGCAGCGTATAGCAAAAATATAAAAACAATAAACATGTCGAAAGTAGTCAAATTAAAAAGTTAAAAAAGCATAAAACACACAAGAGATTAGATCAGCAAGGGAGCCACCTCAAGATCTCACTGCTCCCCTGAGACCCCCCAGGCCTGATGACATAGCCAGGTCTTGAGGGACTTCCAGAAAACAAGTAGGGATGGAGATGACCTCAGTTTGCGGGGGGGAATGTTCCACGGCAGAGAAGGCCCACCTCCTTGGGCCCGCCAAGTGTAGCTCCCTGACAGATGGGACCCGTAGCATATCTCTCTTGTTGGATCTGATGGGACGGGCAGATGTAACTGGGGAGAGGCGGGCCCTCAAATAACCCGGCCCCATTTGTTATATGTATAGAAATATACTCTTATAAAGAACACAGCACAGTGAAATACACATTTGTGTAGATATGTCATTTCTACAGTCATTTTTGACTGTGTACTTCTCCTTTTTTCAAGTACCACATAAGTAAACCTTATGGTTCAAATTACAAGGTGCTTCATACTACTGTAGTGCAGAAGACGCTGCATCCAATTTATGACATAAAACCAGCATAGATCATGTGTTCAACATATTTGAGAAAAGGTCCTGATCTGAGGCTCTTTCACCACATCATGAGTTCTACTTCCCATGTGATTGTCTTTCCTGTTATTGGGTTTTAGTGCCAATGGAATTATTAACAATATTATTACAGGTATTCATGTGCTGCCATCTATTTATATTCTGTATGAAATTTAATGATGTTACAAGATATTAAACAGAGGTAGTCACTTCCATCTTAAAGTTAAGGTAATATTCATAATGGGGAAAGAAGTATTCTTAATTTGCAGGGCTCTTGTAAATTCTAATTAGTAAACATGATATTTCATAAAAAGACATACTTAAATTTATTTATTTGTACAGATCATATATTGCTGATAACAGGTTATGTTTGAAATTCTACACATAAATATATTTTTGTTTTAGGCTATCTAAATCCATATCTCCATAGATAAACTTAATGCTTTTTTCAGCATGTTCCTGATTTGAGGACCCATGAACAGCATTGCGCATAATATCTGTTGCAAATTTAGCACGTAGTGAATTGGGATGAGTTTCTTTTGCTTGTTCTGGATCTGTTGGTCCCATTAATTGTCGCCATTCCTCCACGGCATTTTGTTTAGTTAGAATCATGACCATTGATGGGCCTCTAGAAAAGCAAGACAACCAACAACTTATGAGATGCTCACAGTCTGACTGTGCAATGAGAACACTGAGTTGACATAACTAATGTTACATGCTGCATGAGATAAACAAGTCAAGGGTACACTGCCTATTTGATTATATCACAGTGCTGGCTTTTTTTTTGCTGGCTTCCCCGCCTCAGAGCCTTCAGTTGCATGGAGATGCTCCATGGATAGAAGAGGCGCTCTGTCTCCGCTTTTCAAAAGAGGTATGTTGAATAGCACTCTTCAAAAAGTCTGTGGCTTGAATCATGTCAACTGGATTTCTATTTTCTTAGTGGAAACGTTTCACTCCTTATCCAAGGAGCTTCTTCAGTCTGAGTGAAGTTAGTAAGGGAATCCTTAAATATGTTTCTAGGCTGGCTGTGTGACCTTGCACCTGGGGCTAGGTCATGGTTATTTTTGAGATGTTTGTTTCTAAGTCCCTTTATCATCTAAAGGAGGATCGTTAAGATTACCCTGCTGCTGTTGAGCTTGTGAAATGGTCTTAATCTTCCTAGGCACAGAAGACAAAGCAGGAAGGAAGATAGGGGAAAGGTTATGCCTGAGGCCCCCACCTCTATTCAAGGAAGGATTTTCCAAGTTGGCATGAATGGATTCCTTGACCCCTCTCTCAAACCACCTATCTTCTCTGTCTAAAATGTGAACATTAATGTCCTCAAATGAGTGTCCTTTTTCCTTTAGATGAAGATAAACTGCTGACTCTGGTCCTGTGGTGTTACTTCTCCTGTGTTGGGCCATCCTCCTGTACAAAGGTTGTTTGGTTTCTCCAATGTAGAGTTCAGAGCACTCCTCACTGCACTGGATTGCATACACTACATTGCTTTCCTTGTGTTTTGGAGTTTGATCTTTGGGGTGTACAAGCCTCTGTCTCAGTGTGTTGGTGGGTTTGAAATATACAGGTATGTGGTGTTTGCCAAATATCCGTTTTATCTTTTCAGACACGCCAGCCATGTAAGGAATGACCAGGTTCTTCCGTTTACTCTGAGTCTCAGCCCTATCTGTTGCTGTTTTAGGTCTGGTAGACTTAGATTTGGTGAAGGCCCAATTTGGATATCCACAGGCCTGCAGAGCTGTTCTCAGATGCTGCTTTTCATTCTTTTTGGAATCCATGGAGGTGGGGATGGTTTCTGCTCTGTGTGACAATGTCCTGATGACTCCTAGTTTGTGCTGCAGTGGATGGTGGGAGTCAAACATCAGGTATTGATCTGTGTGTGTGGGTTTCCTGTAGATCCCTATTTCTAGCTTGCCACCGGTCCCAATGAGGACTTCACAGTCTAGGAATGCCAGTCTGTTGTCCTTGGTGTCTTCTCTGGTGAAGCTAATGTTGGCATCTATAGTGTTTATATGGTCCGTGAAGGCCTGTACTTCCTGGGCCTTGATTTTGACCCAGGTGTCATCCACATACCTAAACCAGTGGGTGGGCACCGTTCCCTGGAATGTGTTGAGTGCTTTCTTCTCCACTTCTTCCATGTATAAATTGGCCACAATGGGTGACACAGGAGAACCCATGGCACAGCCGTGTTTTTGTCTGTAAAAGTCACCTCTGTATGTGAAATAAGTGGTGTTAAGACACAGGTCCAGAAGATGGCAGATCTGGTTTGGGTTGAGATGGCTTCTCCTTTCCAGGGTGCTGTCCTCTTCTAGTCTCTTCCTGACAGCGGATAGAGCATGAGTGGTGGGGATGCTGGTGAAAAGGGAGGACACATCAAAGGAGACCATAGTTTCATCTGTATCCAGTTTCAGGATCTTTGCTTTGGAAACAAATTCTTCCGAATTATGGATGTGGTGTTCAGAGTGTCCAACTAGAGGTGCTAGTATGGTAGAGAGGTGTTTGGCAATGTTGTATGTTACCGAATTGATGCTGCTGACTATGGGTCGGAGGGGTGTTCCTTCCTTGTGGATCTTAGGAAGTCCGTAGATGCAGGGGATGGCTTCTCCAGGATCAGGATGGCTTCTCCAGGCTTCTCCACCGTCTGTATCCTGGAGAAGCCATCCCCTGCATCTACGGACTTCCTAAGATCCACAAGGAAGGAACACCCCTCCGACCCATAGTCAGCAGCATCAATTCGGTAACATACAACATTGCCAAACACCTCTCTACCATACTAGCACCTCTAGTTGGACACTCTGAACACCACATCCATAATTCGGAAGAATTTGTTTCCAAAGCAAAGATCCTGAAACTGGATACAGATGAAACTATGGTCTCCTTTGATGTGTCCTCCCTTTTCACCAGCATCCCCACCACTCATGCTCTATCCGCTGTCAGGAAGAGACTAGAAGAGGACAGCACCCTGGAAAGGAGAAGCCATCTCAACCCAAACCAGATCTGCCATCTTCTGGACCTGTGTCTTAACACCACTTATTTCACATACAGAGGTGACTTTTACAGACAAAAACACGGCTGTGCCATGGGTTCTCCTGTGTCACCCATTGTGGCCAATTTATACATGGAAGAAGTGGAGAAGAAAGCACTCAACACATTCCAGGGAACGGTGCCCACCCACTGGTTTAGGTATGTGGATGACACCTGGGTCAAAATCAAGGCCCAGGAAGTACAGGCCTTCACGGACCATATAAACACTATAGATGCCAACATTAGCTTCACCAGAGAAGACACCAAGGACAACAGACTGGCATTCCTAGACTGTGAAGTCCTCATTGGGACCGGTGGCAAGCTAGAAATAGGGATCTACAGGAAACCCACACACACAGATCAATACCTGATGTTTGACTCCCACCATCCACTGCAGCACAAACTAGGAGTCATCAGGACATTGTCACACAGAGCAGAAACCATCCCCACCTCCATGGATTCCAAAAAGAATGAAAAGCAGCATCTGAGAACAGCTCTGCAGGCCTGTGGATATCCAAATTGGGCCTTCACCAAATCTAAGTCTACCAGACCTAAAACAGCAACAGATAGGGCTGAGACTCAGAGTAAACGGAAGAACCTGGTCATTCCTTACATGGCTGGCGTGTCTGAAAAGATAAAACGGATATTTGGCAAACACCACATACCTGTATATTTCAAACCCACCAACACACTGAGACAGAGGCTTGTACACCCCAAAGATCAAACTCCAAAACACAAGGAAAGCAATGTAGTGTATGCAATCCAGTGCAGTGAGGAGTGCTCTGAACTCTACATTGGAGAAACCAAACAACCTTTGTACAGGAGGATGGCCCAACACAGGAGAAGTAACACCACAGGACCAGAGTCAGCAGTTTATCTTCATCTAAAGGAAAAAGGACACTCATTTGAGGACATTAATGTTCACATTTTAGACAGAGAAGATAGGTGGTTTGAGAGAGGGGTCAAGGAATCCATTCATGCCAACTTGGAAAATCCTTCCTTGAATAGAGGTGGGGGCCTCAGGCATAACCTTTCCCCTATCTTCCTTCCTGCTTTGTCTTCTGTGCCTAGGAAGATTAAGACCATTTCACAAGCTCAACAGCAGCAGGGTAATCTTAACGATCCTCCTTTAGATGATAAAGGGACTTAGAAACAAACATCTCAAAAATAACCATGACCTAGCCCCAGGTGCAAGGTCACACAGCCAGCCTAGAAACATATTTAAGGATTCCCTTACTAACTTCACTCAGACTGAAGAAGCTCCTTGGATAAGGAGTGAAACGTTTCCACTAAGAAAATAGAAATCCAGTTGACATGATTCAAGCCACAGACTGTTCCACCTGGATGACTGAGAACCTTCATAGACACTCTTCAAAAAGTTATTGCAGCCAGGACAAAAACAAAAATTGAATTAAATTGCATTAAATTAAGTTAATATTATTGTTATATAATATTATTGTTGTAAACCGCCCAGAGTCTACTGCTGTAGAGATGGGCGGTGATAAATCTGAATTATAAAAAAATAAATAAAATATAATTACTCTCCAGTAATGTTCCCTTTTTTTCACATGACAAAAATTACAATTGGGCAACTGATTTTGGAGGACCTCTGCACCAAAACCATTTGAAGACAAGCAGGTAATATAGCATAATATAGGCAGCTAAAATTGACAAAATATTGGAATTGGGATCAACAGAAATGCCGAAAACATTCCAGAAATCCAACAGAGAATGCTGTCAAAAATATACAGACTTTCTGATCATCATACAAAAGTTTTGTGATGCTGGAACTTGATATCTGCTATAGCAGAGCTTTCCAAACTGTGCGTCAGGACACGTTAGTGTGTCGGCTGCAGTGTCTGGGTGTGTCATGGCTGCTGCTGCCTCCGAGCCCTGCCAGGATTCCATGCAGGTCCTAGTGCCTGCCTTGTGCCCTGCTGCCTCCAAACCTGCTGTGATTGCACGCAGGTCCTAGTGCCTGCCTTGGCCCTGCTGTAAGAGTATGTCGCGAAATGATGCATGTCTAAAAAGTGTGTCACCAACATGAAAAGTTTGGAAAGCTCTGTGCTTTCCTTTTCTTTTGCAAAGAAGAATAGAAGAATACACTACAGGCCAGTAGCACCTTGTACTTATCAACCAGATTCCATTTTTCATGATTCTAGGAAAGAAGTAGCTACAAAACTAAAAATTGAGTGGATTGCTGGATTGGCCTGGAATCAGACGAGAACAGATACAGTAAGAGTGACAAAGGGCATTTCTACATTGCCACATTGCCACTCGCCATTCCCTTAAAAGCAATTTGAAAAATAACCATATTGCCTTGTTGCTACCAAGCTGTGCTGAGAACAAAAAATGAAAAGCATTGTCCCACCCAGCTGCCACAAGTTCTGCAACAACAAATATCCCCTCCCCAAGAAAGAGGGGAAGACCCAAAAAGCTGGTGGTTTGCATATGGTTCCTCCCTCTCCTGAAAAGGACAACCAAGTGAATCTTGTCAATTTCATGCCTGTTCACTTTTGCTGGGCAACTGAGTAGGAGATGCAAAAGTGTCAAGTCTGAATTCGCATTTTAGGAAATTGCCTTGGCAGTTGAAACTCAGGCTCCGGGAGGAGGGATAAAACAAGAGTTTTCTCTGAGGGAGAAATGACCAGTTCCTCAAGTTCCACAGAGCTTTATCATTTCTGTTGCATTGTAGTTGAATCAGAAGTCAATCTGCTCAATTGTTGAAAAGATGACAACATGCGATCAAAGGGGAGTGAAGTCAGTCCAGCTGCAAATACAGTGTGTGAAAGTACCCAAAGATTAATAGCTCCACTTTGGTGAACACAAAGTCATTGTTATCAAAGAAGCTTGTTGGTAGGCATTCCATTTTTTCTTTTTTTCCTTTTCCCTTGTTTCCCTTTTTTGATTTACTGTAACACTGGTTTCCTGGAATGTGTTTACAAATAGGAAGGAAAAAGAAAGTTTCTGTATGGATAGCAGTAGGATCCGTAGAGTCTACAGCCCTGAACCATGTTCTGTTTTGTGAAAAAAATTTTTTTAAAAAAAGAGATGAACTTAAATTCTGAATTTGCCATGGTATTATTTTACTATAGGGCTGAAAAGAGGCTAGGTATGTCATGGCTTGGCCAGGGTGGCACTTTGGAGTGAAGAGCAACTAGTATTCAATGCAAACCAAGAGTCAGGGCTAAAGAACTATGTGAAAACACACCTTCTTCTTCTACTTTCGTATCCAGATCAAACCTTAAGCTGCCAATATGACGCCACCTTCTTAGCTTTATCATTGGCCAGAAACAAATCCTTTTCAGTGCATGCTATTGGTAAGAATCGGCAGGTCAGCAGGTGGGCCGAATTCTGTATCTCTCCACACTCACGCTGCGTATTATTATCCGTCAACAATCCCCATTTGAGCATATTAGTTCTGCACTTAGGCACTCCAACCCTCAACCTATTCAAGAATGGCCTGCCACAAGGGAGCGTACTGTCCCCGATATTATATAACATATATACAAATGATCAACCAGTGCCTGACAACACATGACTGTTTATCTATGCAGATGACACAGCAGTCGCTACACAAGGATCAAGTTTTGATGAGATAGCTGGAAGACTCACTTTAGCACTGGAAAAATTAGGACAATATTATACTATTAATCATCTGAGGCCTAATCTAAGTAAGATTCATGTGTGCGCTTTCCATCTTCGAAATCGAGACGCCGGAGCTAAACTGAATATTATATGGCAAGGGAACTGATTACAGAATTGCCCTACACCAAAGTATCTTGGTGTGACACTTGATTGAACGCTTTCCTTTAAAAAACACTGCCTGAATATTAAGACTAAGGTTAGTGTGAGGAATAATCTTATTAGAAACCATTCCATAAGGGAGATTGGATCCCTCCGCCATATTCTCCTCTGGAACTATTCCTTGGTCAGTGATTTCTCTCCTCCATCTGCCAATTCGGTTTTGTTCTTGCGTACCCTCAAGGGTGTTTGTTCTTACCATAAAACTCTTCCTAGATTTTAATCGACCGGTTTGAAGCTCATACCCATACACAGGGCGCCGGGGATCATTCTCTTGTTTTGTTCTCTCAACATCTGCTGCTACTTCTCTCCTGAACTTAGGTGGTGCAATACCGACAAGTGGGTACATTTTCTCAATTGGTGTAGGTTTAAGACATCCTGTCACTATTCGTACTGCTTCATTTACGGCGATATCAACTTGTTTCGCATGTGCAGACGCGTTCCATACTGGAGTGGCATACTCTGCTGCAGCGATACTCAAGGCCAAAACGGATGTTTGTAATGTCGATGGCCGGGCTCCCCATGTATAATTAGTCAGTTTTCTAATAAGATTATTCCTTATTATTTTGTCTGACAAATTCAAAGTCAGTTCTGCTCTCATTATATTTTGTTTTTTTAAAAAAAGTAGGCACTTACTTAGACATATAATCCACTAGTTGATTATAATATGGTTTCTCTTCATGATCTTCATAAAATTGTGCTGCTATCTCAGGACTTATGTGTGCTTCTCTCAATTCTGAGATTAGAAATCCAGCATTTTTTACTTCATTTATAATTTCATCTAGAAGAAGGGGGAAGATTAATATTTCACTTCATCTTAAAAGTATAGAAATATGTTCAAATGTATAAAAACTGGCACAAAAAAATTATTTCCCTGCTACTTACAGAAAGACATCCTCTATTTACCTGAAGGTGTTATTCCCAAATGATTACCTGTGAACTGAGGTCTCTTACATTTGTGAATAAGAAAACAGAAAAACTGTTACAGACAAAAGAATTGGCAGAAGATGCAAATTACTAGACTTGGCTGCTGAAAATATGGGTAACCGGCATCCGTGTGTGTTAAGATGGCAACCACAATGGGTGCAATCAAAGCTCTGCAAATCAAACTTTTTAACATGGAGCCACCATCTTGAGATTTTAGGCAACCCCCCTGCAGATCTCCCATTTTATCTTTCCTTCTGTTCCCAGGGTAGCAACCTTTTTCTCCTACTCCATCTGTTGTGTTACTTTTCTTACTGTTGCTGCTAAATGGAGGGAGGAGGATATGTATGTTTATATGTATTACTCTGTGTGAAAGAGATTTGTTGATATATCGGAAGATGGGGATGAAATGATTTTATAATGGCTGTAAAATAATCTTATTTTACAGGCTATTAACATAAGTGCACACAGAGAAAAATATAAGCTTATGCACACATCATAAGATCAATCTTACCTTTGTGTTCCTCAAAAGCAGAGGGTTTAATGAGAGCCATAGTGTTTTCTACAGGAAAGAAGAATTGTAATTCCTTTGCAGCTTCATCTGGGTTTGAGCTGCCATGCAGCTGATTGATTGGTGCATCAGACACTGCAAACTCAGCACGTAAACTGGGAACAATAAAATCAGGAAATTAGAAAAATGGCACAGAAGCTTCATGCTTCCAAGTTATAACCTCACTTCAAGTATATTAAACTGTGAGGTTAAAAACCCTTGAAAATACCTGAGATCAAATGTGAAAACCTGCAAAAAAAATTTCAGTCTCTCATAGAAGATCTGTGTTCCATTTCTGACTGAATGACAAAATCCCATTATTTTCTTCCTTATCCACATTCTCAGTAAATGTAAAAAGCTATCCTATAGTCCTTTGGGATGGATGATGAATTCCAGAGTCAGATGAGCTTGGAGATCTTAACTTTCCTCCAAGCCTCCCTTCTTTGCCAGCTTCTGATACAGATAACATTAAGAAATGCATTTGTAATGTCAAAGAGAGTGGTCAAAGCATGGTTCAGTAATTGAAATAAGCAATTTGATCAATGCATCATTCAAAGTGGCAAATCAAATCTGTTAAAGTACTGTCCCAAGAATTATTTCAATGCTTTCAATGCTTCCCAACACATTATCATGGTATTCCTTTTTAAGGTACAAAAAAAACAAAAATCCAGCAGGAAAGGCATGTTACAGACCCCATCGGCTAAAGAATTTCAATTGGAAGGGTCGACGAGGAGAGCCTTTTCTGCTGTTGCCCCCGCCCTGTGGAACATCTTGCACCCTGAGGTGAGGTTGGCCCCCACTCTTCTGGCCTTCAGGAAGAGCGTTAAGACCTGGCTCTGCCATCTAGCTTGGGGATCCAAGAGTGGTAGGCAGCCCTGGAAGTGGTTGGGGGTTTGAGGACATTCTCTCTGCCTTTCAGTTTTTCTCCTTTATCTTTTTTGTGTTTTTTGTATTTTTATAATGGTTTTTTAATGACTTTTTTATTTGTAAGCCCCCAGAGCCACTTTTATAGAGATGAGCAGTGTATAAATTTAATTTAAAAAATATGGCAAAATAATTGTACCTACAGAGGATTCAGTAAGAAGTTTCAGATTCCCCCAGGCTTCTTGGCATCTTAAAAAAGTAATAGCAGTGGTAAACTATGAAAACCAGAGCATCAGCTGAACAGATCATTTTTCTCCTGAGACAAGTTTTAAGGGGTTGGAGCTCAAGAATACAGAGACCACAGGACTTTCGGTGAGGAGTAATGGCGGATGTATGATCCTAGTGCAGCTCCGCTGCTAGGATTTACAGCGTGGCATTCACTGTCTCTTAAAACTTATTTGGAGACAAGAAGCAAGCTCCGGGTAAGGAGAAGCTGGCGAATTGCTCATGTGACTTCTGGGCAGTTGGGAGAAGCGGAGAGATCATGGAGAATCAAACGGTGAGACCCAGCTGGGAAGCACGAGAACCATCTTGCAGGAGCCAGGTTTGAAGTCCTCCTTAAAAGGACAATACGTCTGACCACCTCATTTCATGGACTAACTTGTGATATTTCAATTCAAAATTTGAAGAGGCTATTCTTTATTATAGAAAAACTTCCTCTCCTGGTGAGTTTGCCATTATTTCGAGACTGTCTTGCTTGATTTCTGCGTAATTTAAAAGACTATTGGTTTTAGCAGACAATTTGAACTACCCAGCGTTTCAAAGAAGCTCCATTTCTTTTTGCTCCTGTTGCATTTTCTGCCATTTTACTTACTTATGTAGAGATATAAGTTGGTTTGATTTACTTTCTAAAAAGAAAAATAGTGCATTTTATTGCAATTCCTGATTTAAGGCTGTGAGAGGGAGCTACTACTTTGAAACACAAATTATAAGTAAATAAATAAACTAAATTAAACCATGAATACTAGAATACAGATGACGTGGGTCCAGAGAGGGGGACTGGATGAAAGCTATGTTTAAGGAATATACTTATAAAACCTCACTATTATTCAAAACGTTAATCAAACACTGGAAATAAAATTTGCTGAATTTGAAAAGAGACTTGACCAAAAATTGGAGAAGATAGAAAGGAAAATGGAAGGAGAACTTTAAAAAGTCAATGCTGGGTTGATGAATCAGAGGTAGAAAAAGAAAATGAACTGGATAGACTTGCACTATTAGAATTAAGAGACAAAGAATTTTGTCTAAGATTTAGGGGAATACCTGAGGATAAAGAAGAAGAATTAAAGGAAAAGATTATACAGGCTCTGGCAACCTTAATAGACTGGGAAGAAGACAAGATGGAGGATGAAATAGAGATCTTCCGTATTAATTCTAAAAATGCAAATATACATAATAAACCAAGAGATGTACTGGTAGAATTCTCCAGGAAAAAAAACAAGAGACTTAATTTTGCAAGCACATTTCAATGCTAAACTTAACATTGGGGGAAAAGAGATACTTGTACTCAAAGAAATACCAGTGAGGATTTTAAGAAAAAGGAAAGAATATGCCTTTTTGACTGATATACTGAAAAAGAATAAAGTTCCTTTTCACTGGGAAAGACTAGAAGGATTGAGCTTTACATTTCAACAAAAAAGATTTAAACTGACTTCAATTTTTAAAGCTAAAGAATTTTTGCTGAGATATAGAATGGTTTTGGAACAAGACACAGGTGCAATTAATAGAAAGGAAGGTGCAATATATAGAGAGGAAATGGACTCTACTGTTAAGGATTCTGAGGAATCACTTGAATGTATATGGATTTAAAATGCCTCACTTGGAATATAAATGGAGAAAACGCTCCACAGAAAAGAAAAAAAGTTTTTCATTATTTAAAAAAATTAAAATATGATGTGATTTGTTTGCAGGAAATGTATATAAAGAAAAAAGATACAAAATATTTAGTAAACAATAATTTGAGGCAAGAATTTATTTCAGCTAATACAAAGAAAACTAATGGAATTGTAATATATGTTTTTCTTCTTGGCAATCACTTGTAGCCGAGTAAGATTGTCTTCCAGGGGTAAAATCTTAACATATATGTTAAATCTCATTTGAAACCATGTTTGTTATTTGCAGATGATTATGGTAGATATATAGCAATTAAAGTAGAGGTAAATGGAACAAAAATGATTATAGTGGGAATATATGCACCAAATGAGGATAAAAGTAGGTTTTATATGAAAGTTTTGGATGAATTATCAGATTTATCATATTCAAGCTGGTGTTTGATGGGAGACTGGAATGGAGTTACTGTACCGCTAGTGGATAGAGTATCTGAAAAGCAAATTAAAATTAAACAAGGAAAATTACCAAAGACTTTTTTGATTTAATGGAAAACTTGACATTAGTAGATTCGTGGACCGTGATGGCTAGCAATTCGAAAGCATGCAAATGCAAGTAGATAAATAGGTACCACTTCCGTGGGATGGTAACAGTGTTCTGCACGCATCATGCCAGCCACATGACCGCGGAAGCATCTTCGGACAGCGCTGGCTCTTTGGCTAAGAAATGGAGATGAGCACCGCCCCCTAGAGTCGGACACAACTGTGCAGGGGAAAACCTTTACCTTTACCTAGATTCGTGGAGACATAAGAATGGAATGGCAAAAGATTATACCTTTTATTCGGAAAGATATAAATCATTTTCAAGAATCGATATGATATGGGTATCAATAGATTTAGCGAATAAAATTTCTAAAGTGGATATTTTGCCAAGAGCATTCTCGGATCATAATCCCATGAGTATGGTAATAAAGAAAATATCTAGAACTTTTAGATGGAGATTGTATGAAGCTATTTTGAAAAAAGAAGAGGTTGTGGAGGATTGTAAAAGCAAATTAAAATATTTTTTGAGATTAATTTAGATAATCAAATAGATATAAAAACTGTCTGGGACACCAGCAAAGCAGTTATGAGAGGACATTTTATCTATCACAACAGAAATATAAAGAAAAAAATTCAACAAAAATTACAAACAGTTTTAGATCAGATTAGAGTAAAAGAAAAGGAATTGCAGAAAAACCCATCTGATAATAATACTGTTTACCAGCTTAAATTGTTACATCAAGAAGTCTCAATGTTTACGGTAAAAGAAATTGAAATGAAACTAAATTATGCCAAGCAAAGATATTTTGAATTTGCTAACAAACCAGGAAGGTGGTTAGCATATAAATTAAGGAAAGAAAGAGAGAAGAAAATGATTACCAAAATTCAAGAGGGTAAGGTAGAAATAGTGGATAATAAACAAATTAAAAAAGCATTTTATAATTTTTTTCTAATTTATATAAAAAGCAGGAGATTTCATTGAAGATTGATGAATATTTAAAAAAACAAGTTACCAAAGCTCTCACAAATGCAGAAATTAATACTAAATAGTCCTATAACTGCCTCTGAGGTAACAGAAGTTATAAAGAAAGTTAAGTTAGGAAAAATACCAGGACCTGATGGAATATCAGCAAGGTATTATAAATGTTTTATTGATCAGATTCTTTCACCCTTTAAAGAATTAATGAATTTGATTTTGCTGGGTTCAGAAATGCCAGATACATGGAGGGAAGCAAATATAGCACTTATACCAAAAGAAGGACAGGACCCCTTAGTGATTAAGAATTATAGACCAATATCTTTATTAAATAATGACTATAAAATATTTGCAGAAAGAATGAAAATAATCTTACAGGAAATTATTCATGATGATCAATGTGGATTTTTACCTAAAAGCCAACTAAAAGATAATGTAAGAATTGTGTTAGAATATTTACAATACCATAACGAATGTCAGATGGCACTTATTTTTTTGGATGCAGAGAAAGTTTTGATAATTTAAATTGGATCGTTATGTTTAAGGTCTTGGAAAGCATGGAATTTAGAGAATCATTTATAGAACGAATTAAATCGATTTATACGACTCAAAGAGCTAATATAATTGTAAATGAAGAATTGACTGAAGCTTGTAGAATAGAAAAAGGAACAAGGCAAGGATGTCCTCTATCACCTTTATTGTTTATTTTAGTTCTAGAGGTTTTTAATAGAGACCTTAGAGGTAATGATCAAGTAAAAGGTCTAAAACAGAGCTTTCCAAACTGTGTGTCGCGACACAAAAGTGTGTCGCCACACACAGTCTGGTGTGTCGCCACACAACCCGGAAGCGCTGATCATCATCGCGCTTTTGGGTTTTCCTGTGGCGACACACCAACGGCGGTGCGCAAAAACCGAAAGCGGCAGCAGCGGTTCCGGGTTTTTGCGCGCTGCCGCAACAGCGGCACTTCCGGGTTTTCCCATGGCGACACACCAACGGCGGTTGGTGTGTCGCCGTGGGAAAACTTTGGAAAGCCCTGGTCTAAAAGTTAAACAGGAGGTTTTTAAATTAAGGGCATTTGCCAATGACCTAGTTTTAATACTACAAGATCCTTTGGATTCAGCTGAATATCTGATGAAAAAAATGAAAGATTATGGATCTTTAGCGGGCTTTAAAGTAAATAAACAGAAAATGAAAATGTTAATTAAAAGTATGACAGTGAATAAGCAAGAATTGTTGGAGAGAAAGATGGGTTTTAAAAATGAAAAAAAGATTAAATATTTGGTTGTGATCCTGTCAACTAAAAATAGTGCACTGTTTAAAAATAATTATAATAAAATTTGGAATGAGGTTCAGAAAGACCTGATAAGATGGGAAAAATTACATTTATCACTTTTGGGAAGGATTTCTGTAAAGGATGAATGTATTGCATAGGATGCTATTCTTTTTTCAAACGATTCCGATTTTGTCAACTGACGTAGTATTCAAACAATGGCAAAAAGATATCTCAGAGTTTATCTGGCAAGGTAAAAAACCAAGAATTAGATATAAATTGTTACAGGATGCTAAGGAACGAGGAGGTTTGGGGCTTCCAGATTTAAAACTATATTTTGAGGCATGTTATTTTATGTGGATGAAAGATTGGATTACTCTAGAAAATAAAAAACTGTTAGGACTTGAAGGACATGAGTTAAGATTCGGATGGTATGCCTATTTATGGTATAATAAAGTCAAGATGAATAAGGAATTTAATAATCATTATATTAGGAAGGCTATATTAAGGATATGGGAGAAATATAAAACTAGATTGGCACATAATATACCTTTATGGATATCACCACAGGAGGCATTTGCAAAACAAGAAAGTGTTGGAGAAATAAAATGGTTAAGATATAAAGATCTAATAATTTTTGAAGGCAAACCTATGTTTAAGAGAGAAATTAGAGATAGAGATGTCATTAATGACATAATGACTTATGTCATTCATTTAATTATATGCAACTGTTTGAGCGCTTTAAGCTGGAAAAAAGAACTATAGATTTGTAAATGAAATAACTTATTTGGAGAAACAACTATGTATGAATAATGAATATATTATTACCAAAATGTGCAAGATGCTATTACAAATGAATCTGGAGGATGAACAAGTTGAAGACTGTATGGTAAAGTGGGCTAGTAATTTTGGATATAACATTATGATGTATCAATGGGAAAACATGTGGACAAAAGGTTTAGAATTTACGTTGAGTTACAATTTAAAGGAAAATTTTTACAAAATGATGTATAGATGGTATTTAACACCTGATAAATTATCAAAAAATGTTTAAAAATGTAACAAATGTGTGCTGGAAATGTTCATAGGGAGTAGGAACCTTCTATCACTTATGGTGGACGTGGGAGAAAGCAAAAAAATTTTGGGAACAGATATGTAATGCTATCCAAAAAATTCTCAAAGTAAATGTTACAAAAACCAAAACTGTTTTTATTAGGTTTAATGGAGGAAGAGCTAGAGAAGAAGTACGGAAATTTGCTTCTACACATGACTATGGCTGCAAGAATACTCTACGCGCAATGATGGAAGGAACCACAAATACCAACAGTACAAGAATGGATAATAAAATTAATGGACTTGGCACAAATGGCAAAATTAACAGAATTGATAAGATAAATCTACTTCTAAATTTGCAGATCTATGGCAACCATTTCTAGATTATCTACTAATGACAGAAAAATATGAAGTTATGATTATGGGTTTTACATAAGAGTGAGTTTGTTAGATAGAAATAATGGGAATATAGATAAATATAGATAAATATAGATAGATAAATATAGAATATAGATAAATTAATGGTAAGAGATTATATTATCTTAAGTGTAAGTATATCTATAATTGGGATAGCCAGAACTCACTTTTTATTTCTAAATTTAATTTAATTTAATTTAATTTTGTTTTGTTCTGTCTATGTATTTATATATTGTTTTTTTCTTTTTTCATATAAATGTGGTTTTTATTTTTCTGTGTTTTCTTCTGTTTTTGTTGAATTTCGATGTATTTATTGTATTGTATGTAATATGTAGTTTATTATGTAAATTTTATTTATATGCAATTATATTTTGTAATAAATAAAGTTTGGTTTTTTTTAAAAAAACAAGAATACACAGACCACAGGATTCACCTAAAGTTAAAGCTGAGATTAATGTTAAGGTTCCTGGTCTGGTCAGCAGTAGGAAACTGAAAGAACTTGGGTAATATTAGCAAAATGTCTTGTGGTATACGGACATTTTCACACTTTCCATAGCTGTCCACAGATATCACCTTAAGCAAAATTCAACACCAGTTCAGAAAATCTCATTCAAATAAATCACTGCTGGCATTTTAAAGGGAAATCTAACAAATGTTGAACACTGTCATTCCTCAGGGATTTCTCCATATGGCAGTGCAGACATAGTGGGGAATACTTCTTAACCACAATAAGTTTTCTTATTTAAGTGGTGAAACCTCATTATAACGAATGTTGATACCAATATAAGGTAAAGGTTCCCCCTGAACATTTGTGCAGTCGTGTCCGACTCTAGGGGCCGGTGCTCATCTCTGTTTGTTAGCTGAAGAGCTAGCGTTGTCCGAAGACGCTTCCACGGTCATGTGGCCTCATGATGCGCGCAGAACGCTGTTACCTACCCAGCGAAGTGGTACCTATTAATCTACTTGCATTTGCATGCTTTCGAATTGCTAGGTTGGCAAGAGCTGGGGCTAGTGTGGGAGCTCACTCTGTCACGCGGGGCTAGGGATTTGAACCTCCGAACTTGCGATCTTCAGTTCGACAAGCCTGGCGTCTTACCCACTGAGCCACCACGCCCCTTGATACCAATATACTCTTCAGCTATTGTTAGGGAAAAATTGGCTCTGTATGGGGCTCTGCAAAATGGATCTCATGGCCTGCCCCTTGCTTTTGAAGTGTAAGAGGCTGGCTAGGTGACATCTTCAATGATCTGAGGTCCTCTGAAAGATATGGGAGAGAACATTGCAGTGACCTTTTATCCAATAATTTAGGGAACCTCTCCAAAGGTTATCAACATAGGAGCTACTGAATTTGTTTTATTCAGAAGTCAAACTTTTCATTAAATAATAAAAATGATTGGCTTAAAATGTAAGAAAAGAATGCAATCATTTTCAAACCTGTCAGTCACTAAAATTCAGTGTCAATAATATACTGTATAAATTACGTACAACCTTGCATACATTGTTTTTTTCCTTCTGTGACTGCATGAGTGTAATCTCATGCTTGCACAATATTAATGCAGTGTCCTTTTAAGGATGTATAATGACATTGTTGAAAATCATATCTGTGCCTTCTAAGTTAACACATGGTTTCCTAAAGAGAAGTGCCTCTTGCAAAGACATTTCTATCTCTTGCATTATAATTTCCCATAACATGCTGAAGTAGTGTAAAACACTATCCAGATGATGGCACTATTGTCACAAACATCACAAGAGGGCACAACATCAATAGAAGATATAAAACACAGTTCTCAGGATGCCACTATTACAATTAAAAAGATTACCATTCAGGGCATTGGTCCTTTGCTTCTTGGACTACCTTTGGGCCCAGTAAATCCCTCCATTTTTGGATTGCATTGTCTCGTATCAAAGCAAGAATAAGAGTCGGCCCACTGTTCAAGACAAATACAGCAGATTTTATTGTTTTAAAAGCACAGCTTCTAAATAGGTACAAATTCAGTGTAACAAACATTCTGAAATGTAACCAACAAATATTCTGGAATATTTGTAACATAGTACTCATTCACAAAGCCGAAACCAGGATTTTTTCATAAAATAAAAAATTAAGGGAGTTTACAATTACAAGGAAAACCATACAAGTCTGTTTATGGCAAGATTCCCCAAAGAGGTGAATATCGACCCCCAAGGGTTGATGGGACTATCCATTATTGTTGTTGCTGTTGTTGTTATTCATAGTACTATTAGTTAAAGTGGTACTTATTAAATTATTTTCATATAATGAATGTTTGGGGGCTGATGAACAATCTGAAATTTCTCAACAAAGTTTGTCACAAATCCGTAACGTTTCTGGTATTTTTAACTTCTTTACTGAGTAAACTAAAATTCTCCAGCAGCCTATGATGATAGTGATAACTACTACTACTAACAACAACAACAAGTCTACCTTCTTTACAGAATTTTGCCTTAACAGGATTTTGCCTTTAAGTTCAAAAGATTTTATCTAAACTTATTTGGAATTTCATCTTTACCCAGGACAAGTATAAACTGACTATCAGTCTCAACAGATTTTTGTAACAATGTCAGTGGTTCAAGTTGCATCACTGGGAATTGCTGAATTAATTGATACAGCCATTGTGACTGCACTATGAAATCAAACATTGGGCAATAACAGGTGTGTCCACAGGGGAGTGGGGCAACAACAGTCAGGAAGATGGCCTCAGTCCAACGATTGAATCCCTGTCCTCCTTAGATGACCCTGGACAGTAACATGATTCACACGGGAGCCCACCAGTTCAGGGACCAACAGTTGAACGTCTGAAAAATTCTTGCAGCTTTGGGATGCTCATCCTTGATTCACAGCTCCTGCATATAACATACAGTATGTGAGGCCTGTGATTTCCTATTCTAAAATAACTTAAGATACTTACACATGGAATGCTATATTGTGGAAAATAAATCAATTTCCCTGCATTTAAATTAGCTGGATACCTGGTCATTTGATCCAAAAGAAATGGAAAATAATCTTGATTTTCATGTTCCTTGTAGAATTCACGTGCTTGTTCTTCTGATAGGGTTATTTCCTTTTGCATTGCTATTTCAAAGCCATATTCCTCAATTCTTTTCAGAATAGATTCTGCATGCCAAAAATTATATTGAGTGCATTACTTTTATGTATGTATAAATATGGGTAATCTAAATGGCTGGTGCTTTCCTAAAATGGGGATGATACAGCCTCACTATCCTATCAGTTTTTGTCCCAAATCCTATTCTGCACTACCAATCTAAATATCCTCTTACATGTTCTATACCTCTTTCTGATATAATAGCTAAGTTACACTTCAATATTTGGAGAGTGCAAACCTGTTAACACTGGGAAGAAAGAAAGCTATTGATGGAGGTAACAGATTTATCAAAATCATAAAATAAATCATAAGGAGAGCTACACTGGATCAGGGCAAGAGTATCTAGATTATTACCTAGTCCAGAGCTTTCCAAACTTTTCATGTTGGTGACATACCTTTTAGATGTGCATTATTTCGCGACACAGTAATAACAGGGCTCCCCGCCCCCCAGCCCACGCGATTGGCTCCCGGGTGGAAACCCCGCCCCCAGCCCACACGATTGGCTCCCGGGTGGAAACCCCGCCCCCAGCCCACGCAATTGGCTTCCGCCTTGGGCAGGGCAGGATTGCCCTGCCCTACCCTGCCCTGCCCCGCCCCGCAGCTGCCCTGCCTCTGCCAAGAAAAGCTGCAGTTGCGAAGCGAAAAAGCCTCGGATCACCGCAAAAAGTGATGGGGGGGCGCCCCAGCGTGGAAAATATCCATGTGAGGAAGCGGAGTAGAAAGTAAAAAAACACAGAGGCATGTTCCATAGCAAAATGACTGTGGTTCGTAGTGCAGTTAGATATTTGCTGCTTGAGAATGTTCATGCTGGTTACCCTTTAATGCATATACCATTATTTGAAACCCACAATAGATTTTTGTGGCAGCCTTCTGAAACATGGGCACCCTCTGACTTTAATGTGTTGACTTTAATTCACAGAATTCTGAGTAATGTCCATGCTAGTTGGATAATTCTGTGAGTTGAAGTCCACATATCAGAAAGGTTTCAAGGTTGGGAAAGGTTGTTCCATAATATTTTCCTGTTGAGGTTTCCAAGATAAGTTTTCCTTTAGGCTTTCAATTAATTTGGGGCATAGTCCAGAGATTTTCATTTACACCTGAGAGGGAGAGGGAGAGGGAGAGGGAGAGGGAGAGGGAGAGGGAGAGGGAGAGGGAGAGGGAGGGAGGGAGAGAGAGGGAGAGGGAGAGAGAGGGAGAGAGGTATGTGTGTTTCAAATTACACCACATTTTAAGAATCATTAGTGTTGGTAACTGTATATTATTTTAGATCTTTTTGTTTAAAACTGCTTTCATTTGTTTTTATTTTATCTTTTTATACAGTATGTAAAAAGTTGGGATAAAATTCTAATGTTTACATTTGGAAATAGTGTAAGCCTAAAAAGGAAACATGCAAGGACTTTGAGAGCAGGTTCCTCAAGCTAGAAAAAGTAGTGTTTCAGACACACACACCCATCTGTCTAAAGCAGGGCTTTCCAAAGTTTTCCCGCGGGAAAACCTGGAAGTGCCGCCATTGCAGCAGCGTGCAAAAACCTGGAAGTGCTGCTGCCGCTTTCAGGTTTTTGCGCGCCACCGTTGGTGTGTCACCGCAGGAAAACCTGGAAGTGCTGATGATGATCAGCGCTTCCGGGTTGTGTGGCGACACACCAGACTGTGTGTGGCGACACACTTTTGTGTCGCGACACACAGTTTGGAAAGCTCTGGTCTAAAGGATTAAGCAATCACTTCCATAAGGCCTTGCATCAAACCTTAAGCTGCATGCTATCTCAAAACATTGCACACTCTGTTGCATAGAGTCTGCCCCAATGTTGCATCGTAGCTACTGCCAGCTCTTGCCCAACCTCCCAAAACATCACTACCGTCTGCCTTTCTTCCACTTTTTAAAAATCAAAACCTACTAAGAATAGCAAAGAAGTGCCATACATTTCAACTGTGTGGGAAGTGCCCATAATAATTTTAACCAACCTCTTCTTTCTTTCAAAAGGGAAGGTCTGATCAATGCCAGTGTTCGTTCAATAACTGGTTCTTTCTTTGGTTTGGAAAAATCAGGGAAAAAGAAGGCAAGTTGCCTGCTTGCTTCTTCAACACTATCCTGAATATCGCAGAGATGTAACACGTCTTGGTTTTCCAACACCTCTTTCAAGCTAATAAAGAGGAAATTAATGTAAAAAATTCATTTAATACCATCAGGACTTACTTTACCCTCAACGGTTTGAAAATTAAATATTCAGATCTGCAAGCCAAATAGCAGAGATTGCAAGCATCGTGTCAAAGGCAAAAGAGAGATGTGAGGGTGGGTGTCAGTACTATACTGAACAAGGTAAATACTTACTCAGGTCCCTTGGCAACAATACAAAAGTTATTTGTCACTGCCTTTTTCTGAGGTGCTTTTTCAACTTCTCAATTGAGCCTACAGCCCTGGGATTCCCAGACAGTCTCCCATTCAAGTCCGTAACCAAATGTAATGACTGATCTCTGCTTATGAGATCTGCCAAGGTTGGCTAGGTGCTGCTACTTGCTGTTAAAAATATGAGATTAGGAAACTTAAAAAATTCTCCCTCTGAAAATTCTCCCAACATTCTGGAAAATTGACTGTTTTGGAAATGGCCCAAATGCATTAGTGAACTGCCATTCTGTTTTTTGAATTACTAGGTTTATTCAAATGATTATATCTGCATACACAGTACTGGTAATTTTTGGTTAGCATCCCCTTTCCTTCTCTCTCCCTTCCTCCCTCCTTCCCTTTCAGATTATCGCAACATATCAGGGCATATATTCATAGTCATCACTCGAAAATCAAAACTTTATGTGAATTCATGAAGCCGTTGATCTCTTTTTTCCCTTCCATTTTAATGAATTCATGTACAGTATATTTAGGTGGACACCAGTAGCTTCTGAAAAAGAAAGATACTTGAAAACTGCAACAGTTGATTTGAAGGCAATCTGGCTGTGACATCTGTCACTCCACTGAACACCAGGTTTCATTTGGATGATCTGACTGGCTTTCCTTGTTCATCCCTCCAAGCACTTCCCTCCCAAAGCTGTGCTCTTGGAGGAACACAGCAATTATCCCAGACAGAAGGAGGGGACCACTCTTTAGTCAAGGACATATGGCAGTTGGGCTTCTCTGCTATAACCTCTAAACAACAAATTGTGCAAAGACCAATTAAAGCCTGAATGCACTACATCTATTCATCCCCAAAATGATCCTGCAATGTATTATTAATCTATCCTTTAAAGTCTGTACAAATTATGGGCATTATGTAAATAATTGAATGGAACCAGACAACGTTAGCTATCCTAGTTCAGATTGGGGGACAAGGTATTCAAGGCTATAAATCCCATTAATTTCAACAGAAATTGTCTTCAGTGAACACTGAAGGTTGGATCTAGATAACTTAATGGGACTTACATTAGACTAACTTAAATGCATTTGGTTCAAATGGATCTGTTCTAAGCCTGGATCCAGTCTGATATTAATTCTGAATTATGGACCTGCAAAAGAAATCTTTTTCTCATATACACACACTTATAAGCATACACAACATACCCAGTTGCAGGTCTCACAGACTGTTTTATCCATGCTTCAGATAAAAGTTCTTCCTGTTCTAACATTTCTTCCTCCTCCTCCTCCTCTTCTTCCTCCTCCTCTTTCTCTTTCACTGCACCCAGTTTATGTACAAAAGGCATAGTATCCTGGCCATGCTTTCTTTCAGATACTATCAGAACATAGGTGGGTGCAGATAGCATATATGAAACAAAGTCTTCAAAATCAGGCTGGAGAAAAAATGTTTTGCATTAAGTACCAAGAAAGATGCTGACCTCACTGCATTCACCCTGTTATTAATGAGATGCAAAATATCACTATATTCAATAACAATCTTCTAGTAAACCTGTTTATGAAAACTACAATAATAAAATATGAATTTTTAGATAACCTGGAAATGTCATGCATGGGAATTTGTGCTCCATCTGTTTTTTCTTCTAAGACAGCATAAAATACTTTTGTTCCTACCAGATGATGCTTCTGAAATTTCCCTTCCTTGTTCTTCCAACATAATGATGCCAGCTTAGTTCCTAAACCTTGTCCTACACTGTTTCATTTTTCTGTATCAGCTATTTCCTTTGCACACAAGATACAGGCAAGGAGAGGTGAAGAATCAGTTGGTGAAGTTCTCTAAATTTCAGGACCCCAGTGGAAAGGAACAGATACTTCCTCTCTCCAGCACACAGCTGTTGCAAGTTTCTTTCATATTTAAAAAGTGCTAAGGTCAACCTCTGCATTTTCCCAAATTGTTTTTTTTTAGAGTTATATCCCACCTTTAATTCAAGAGCTCATGTGACATACATAGCAACCCCCTCCTCCCATTTTCTACCACTACAACCACCCTGTGGAGTAGGTTTGCCTGTGTCAGAGGTAGGCCAGGTGTTATGGAATGTGTCTCTGAAGGGGGGTGTGATGTGGTGGATTTTGGTGGTGCCGCTGGTTCTCAGGAAGGAGGGAGCACATTCCAAGGAGGTGGAGGAGATAAGCGGACGCACAGTCCGGGAGGCAATGCTGGGAAAACAAAGAGGTTCAGGATAGCCCCACCCTAGAGTCTCCCAGGTTATTTCCCCTGAGGTTAGGTAGAGTAGCTTTAGTCTGGCAAGATTCTGTCTATATGGTGTGAGCAAATAAAGAACTGGAGTTTGAATGGACTGACTCTTTGTTGTTCTTGGGCTGGGCCTGACACCAAATCATGGAAGAGTCAACACAAGGACTACTGGAATTCTACTTTATTGTGCTAGGGCATAATCACTGAATCTTAAAAGCTTGCCAGACATTGTCTCTTCTCTCTCTTAAAATCAAGGTAGGGTTATTTTGAGTCTCTTTCCCATGATCTCTCCTTTCCCAGGACTGAGTTGTCATTTACTTTCTCATAACGGATCTTGCATTCTTTCATTAAATTTATCTCCTCTATATCACCCCTCCCATCAGGCTCAGGCTCCTCTTTTGCTTGCAAAGAAGGCTCAGGCAAATCACTTTGAGAACCAGCTATAGGTTCATTCCCCCACCCTCACTTGGCAACTCTCCAAGATCAACAGACAAGTCTTGCTCTGCAGAGTGAGATGGAGCTTACTCTGTCCTCTATTCTTGTTGCATGGCAACCAATCTGGAGACTTTATAGGTGCAGGCAGCATGGAGTCCTCTTCATCTTGGAGTTCATTGTTAGTAATCATGACAGCAGGTTATGGGGGAGGGGGTTGTGTAAGAATTTAAGATGAAGCTGGTATACAAAATATGAAGTGTGGACAACTGTTGCACGCTCCCACAACATCACAGATTTTGGGCAGCCCTTCCGATGAATAAGATATTCCAAATATCTCCTCCTGTGTTTAGAATGCAGAATACATCCCACTTCATTTTATTCTTCCCCATCCACCAGTACAGGGAATGGGAGGAGGAACCATTTTGGAATACAAGAAGCATGGGAGCTGCTCATGAGCCAGCAATGTCTGATGGAAGACCAGATGAATCTTCAAAGAAACAGGCAATTGCAACTAAAAGGCTATTGGGTTAATTTGCTGAATAACTGGAAAAAAGCCAATAAATGTTGACACTTTTTAACTTTTAGACAGGTGGACAGAAGAAAGAAACTTAGTGGAAAGTCACATCAAATCCCCCGCCACAATTTTGGCACCCTCTTTCTCTGTGCATCTGTGGTTCACTTGTATGCAAACTTTGTGAAATCTAGCTATTCTTTAACTGATGATGATATTACCTAGTTGGGTAATGAAATGTCTGCATGCAAACAACCATGCTGAGAGAACAACAAGGACTTCACAATTCAACCCTGAGCTACATACTGTATATTCTCTTCTATTCATTAAGAGTAGCTGAGCAGCCTGTCAGATCTGTAGAAGATCTGAGGCATGAGGAACAGTGGATGCTGCTGGAGTTAGAAAGAGCAAGATATGGTGGGTGGTAGCCATGGACTGCCTTAAAGGGAGACATGCTTCTGGAGCAGAGCTTTCCAAACTGTGTGTCGCGACACAAAAGTGTGTCGCCACACACAGTCTGGTGTGTCACCACACAACCCGGAAGCGCTGATCATCATCAGCACTTCCGGGTTTTCCCGTGGCGACACACCAACTGCAGAGCGCAAAACCCGAAAGCGGCAGCAGCACTTCCGTTTTTTTGCGCGCTGCCGCACTTCTGGGTTTTCCCGCGGCGACACACCAACGCTGGTTGGTGTTTTGCCGTGGGAAAAACTTTGGAAAGCCCTGTTCTGGAGGAATGTATTGAGTTGCTTTATGCAAATTCTGCAAGAGGCAACAATTCAGTCCAATTGTCCTGCTGATAACAGACATACAGTAGCATATAAGAACATGAATTTGAATAAACTCTGGGAGACAGTGGAGGACAGGAAGGCCTGGCGTGCTATGGTCCATGAGGTCACGAAGAGTCGGACATGACTAAATGACTGAACAACAAAAGCATATCAAGTATTGTTCTAATAATTGGTTCACTCTCTCAATTTTTCCATAACAGACTGGAAGATTCTAGGATGACTTACAAATCTGAATGTCTAATAGCTGGAACAGGCCCTTCGATAACTTGGATGTAAAGTAAATTGAGTGCTGTACTCTGAGATGATATGATTGACTAAGCTCCTGTAACTAAAAAAGTGGTCTACTTCTGGCTTTTATGTGTGTGGCTCTCCTTAGGCTGTTATAACCATGCCCTTTCAAAATCTGACTCCCCTGAACTGGAGGAGCTGAATTCAGCAATGATAACTACTCTCACTGGTTGTTGTTTTGGGGGTTGGGGGTTGGGGTTGGGGATGTATTCCTTGGTCTGAGTTTAGGGAAGATTGCCTTCACTGGGCTAAATGCTGCTTCAGCCCAAGATACTAATGTCTTGTTCTGTTGGATTTTTCTCTTTTGGGTTGAGATATAGAGCCAGATGTCTAGGAAGGAAGCTAAACAAATAAATAAGGAAATGTGTGGCATCTCTGAATAGCAGATTGGAAAAAACAACCACATCTTCAGAGTTTCTTCTTTTTAAGAAATTCAAATATAGTAAACGGTTTGTCTCTGGCTAGTTTCAGTAATTATGCTAGGTACCTAAACTTGACAGACTGCCATTTAGGGGAAATTTAGTGTATATATACTGTAGCTTAAAATAGCTGGAATGCAGCAATATCTGTGCATATACCGGTATATCTTATCTTTTGAGGGAAATATGCACAAATTAAATAGATATGACAAAAAGGATTATAATTCAGTGGTAGAACATATGTTTTCCATTCATAAAATTCCAGATTTAACTTCACCTAAGCAGACCAGGTAACAATTCACAGAAAGAATTTTTCTGACTGAAATCCTGAAGATGAATAAACAATCTGATGAGGTAGAAGAGTGGTACTTATATCCACTGATTTTCTGAATAGTGATGTGGTTACTCTAACTTTCATGCTGACACTTACAGATTTGAGGTTAGTTAAAATAATCTTTAAAGATTCTTTCCTACTTTGTAATTATTGGGACCTAAAAATTCCGGTGAATATAGCTCTCAGTGGTTGGGTTGAGGTAATGTCTCTTAAGACCTGATAAAGAGGCAGTTGATAGCCATGACTCTGTTACAACCCCCAAGAGGACCTCTGGGATTTGGCTAGATCTTTCAGCCCTGTTCCATTTAAGAGATATTTAAATGGAAGATATTATTCTTTGGTGATACTGTGCCAAGGGGAGGAATTTAGCCTAGCCTATATTCTTCAGTCAGAGTGACTAAGAGGCAGAGAACTAACTTTACTAACTTTAACTTTAATAAGGTCAGCTGGGAGGCCTGCACATGTTCCCATGGTGGGCTTGATCCACATTGCAGTGCCAGGAATAGGGCCTTTCCTGTAACAACACCCCAATTGTGGAGCTCTGTCTCTATAGATATTCAACTGACTCCATGCTGTCTTCTTTCACAAACAAGTGAAGACATGCCTGTTCATCCAGAGGTTTATGGGAGAACTCTCTTTAAATTTCCCTGTTATTAATTTAGCTTTTTGGCTTTTAAAAAAGTTAATTGTGTTTGTTGCTTTCAAGCATTGTGGTTTTATTGTGAATAGGACAAAGCAATATTGAGCCAATTCCTAATGTTAAAATTATCCCCTGAAATATTCACCATGAAATGCCCAATCACCAAAACAGCAATTCAAGGTTTCTTGCTTCTTCCATAAGTAGGAATGCAAAGCTATTCGTGTTAGCTGGTTTCCTGTGGCTTTGGATGATTAAGCCTCCCACAAAAAACCTCTTCATCAGAATTAAGGGGTAAGAATTACTTTAGAAGTCTCACAATCAACAGAACCACAAAAGAAACTAATATTTCCTATCAAATAAACAGAATGTTACATCTAACATTGACTAACAGCCAAAAGCACTGGAACTTTAGAGAGGAAGAAGGATGCAAGGTACAATTGATGAAAGAGGATGTGGGGGGAAGGGGAAGATAATGTAGTTATGTTTTAGCACGTGGATTAGTTATATAATGTTTGCATTGTCTAGTAGTTCTTGGTTAAGATATGAATGTTCTTTTTGCATTCTTAGTTCATGTTATTTGTTAGATTTATAGCTTAGCTTTCCTCCAGGAGCCTCACTCCCTGGTCCTAGTCCAATACGTTAACCTCTACATCATACTGGCTCTCACATGTATTGAAAATATATAACTGGCTATTGATGAACATGTAGGTTTAAATACATAGGGCTGTACCTATGAAAATAAACTGATGTCCCCTGAGAAATGTTTATAATAAGAGTACTCTATATTTAAAATTGTTTTAAAATGCTAGATATTTTGTGATTAGCAGAGTGACTCTCCATTCAACAATTCAGGAAGCACTCAATCTAAGCACTCAATCTAAGCACCTCTTTATGGTCATGGATCAAAGTACCCAAGTTAACAACAAAAGGCCACAGAGTCAAATACATTATATTTGAAACAAATTAACCAACAAAAAATGTGGGCACCGAGGGAAATGGAAGCATATATAGCAACAGAAAAAACAAACCAACCAAGCAAAACTAAAATGCCTAGCTAATTATGAACAATTAATAATTGTATTGTATGGTACAGGGTATGTGACCAAGCAAACCCAATTATAGTATGGATAAAATAAACACAAGAAATTGGTAAGTAGGTAAGTATCCCAAAAACACCCATGTCTTCTTCATCAATATAATGAGACAGGATATTAGAAATGAGAAAAATTTATTTATTAATTTCTTTTTCCAATTTCTATCACTGCCCATTTCCCCTGAAGGGGGGACTCTGGGCGGTTTACAAAGAAATCAACAATTAAAATACATAAAATAGAATACAATACAATACAAACACCATACAAGTAAAAAAATAAATTAAGTATAAAATCCAAGGGGTGATAAGATCGTATTGAAAAAAGGGCTCTATGGCACCAGCCATCCCCAGGAGGAGCTGTTACCCTTCCCATCCCAGGCGTATAAAAACATGATCTGTATAAAGATCATGTCATTATACAGGTAAGGAATGGGTGGATAATATAATGCTACATTAATATGAGAAAGGGGTGACTTCCAAATGTTACATTAATATGAGAAAGGGGTGACTTCCAAATGTTACATTAATATGAGAAAGGAGTGACTTCCAAATGTTACATTATTTGCAGGGGCTTCACTTTATGTAGTTGGACACGTTAATGGCATGTAGAGGCCTGACATGCAAGTTAAGGACCTAAATATGCTTTGTCACTCTTTGGGTGCCATGAGTACCTGCAGGCACCAACCATCACTGTCCTAATCTCCTTCAATTGACATGCTGCTTTTGGTGAGGCTTTCACTCAGTGACTCAGGAACCAAAACATATTTAGTCTAGCTGTGCTCTTGGAGCCATTTCTCCAATAGTGATTTACATGTCTTCTAACATCATCCTGCCATTGTTGAAATAATAGAAAGCTTGTCCTCATTACTGTTATATCAGAACAGTGATAGTTCATGACTCTCGAAGAAGACACCCTAAGTCACTATTGGGAAGGTACCCTTTAACTTTGCTCAGACTGAAGAAGCTCCTTGGATAAGGAGCGAAACGTTTCCACTGAGAAAATAGAAATCCAGTTGACATGATTCAAGCTACAGACAGTACCCTTTAACAGAAGTTCTTTCATATAGTGTTAACTCCTGGGTTACTTAAAAGGCATAATACCAGATGGTTGAACTCTTACAGCTACCGGTATATTAACATGCTATATAGTTACATCCTTTCCTGGATCGGGAAGCCCTCCGAACAGTCACTCATGCCCTGGTCATCTCCCATATAGACTATTGCAATGCGCTCTACATGGGGCTACACTTGAAGAGTATCCGGAAGCTACAGCTGGTCCAGAATGCGGCTGCGCGGGCAATTCTTGGTGCCCCAAGTTCGGCATATATAACACCTTTGCTGCGAGAGCTGCATTGGGTACCAGTTTGCTTCTGGGTCCAATTCAAGGTGTTGGTTATCACCTTTAAAGCCCTATGTGGCATGGGTCCAGGTTACCTGAGGGACCGTCTCATCCCCACTACATCAACCCGTCCCACCTGGTCATGCAGAGAGGGCATGTTACGGACCCTGTCTGTAAGAGAATTCTGTTTGGTGGGGTCCTGGAAGTGGGCCTTCTCTGCAGTGGCTCCCACCCTTCGGAACATTCTTCCCCCGGAGGTGAGGGAAGCCCCATTTCTCCTGACCTTCCGGAAGAACCTGAAGACCTGGCTCTGCCACCTCGCTTGGGGTGGGAAGGGGAGTAGTTATTCTTGGGGATGGCTGGTGCCTTAGAGTGCTCCTCACATACATATGAACTGAATTAGATCTTTTACTGCCATCTGGATTTTATTTTTTATTTTTTATATTTATATCTTGTATTTGTATTTATATTTTATATACGATTTATGGTTATTGTTTTTAACTTGTTAGATTTATTGTAAACCACCCAGAGTCCCTCTTCTGGGGGGAGATGGGCAGTGGCAAAATTTGAAAAACAAACAAATAAATAAATATTTGTATCATAAATAATTTTCAGTAATTACAGTGAACGATATTGCCCTCTATATTGAAAGCCTTTTATATCTTATCAGTGACTATGATCTGCCCCCTCATCCCCCCACCTTCTTGAGCTTATTACCTCTTCTGATTTATTTTGATAAAATTCCCTAACTTGTTCATCGGTTAACATCTTCATGTCTTCTGCAAGAATGACAGAGCCCGCTTCAATAATCTTCAGTTGTAGGTTAGAAATGTTCAAGCATATTTAGAAAGGGAAAAATGGATTACTGGTTTAAGTTTAAGCTCCCAATTTTTTTTTAATTAACCAGTTATTTAGTTTAAGGACACTAAATTTAAACAAATGTACCTCTTACCAAAGCCTTAAAGGAGTTTCCTTTCCAAAGAAAAGAAAAGAAAAGATATACTGTAATTTATCCATCAATAAGCCAGGGCTACCAATTATTCTTAGAATTAAAAGTTGCATTTGATACTTTATTTCCTTTCCTTCTTACTCCACCCTACCACTGACATCAAACTACCTGATCTGTTTCCCATGGTTAGAAAACCGGAGACAAACTATTAGCTAATAGGATTGTGCCAAGAAAGTTATAAGTTACCTACCTTTACATTAATTGGATTTTGCACAAAGAATGCTGTTCCTAAAATGTTCAATATGGAGGAAGGACTGCAGGTAGATTTTTAATATGTACTGTATATCCCATGTTCTGCATGAGAACTTAAGATTCTTTTCATTTAAGTTAATACTTGCTGGGAAATGGACATACAGGATCAGGGTTCGAAAATGTTTAAAATGTTTTTTTTAAAACAGATCTACTTTTTTAAACAGATCTACTACTGTGGACAAGAGGACCACAGAAGAAATGGAGTAGCCTTCATAATTAATAATAAAGTGGTTAAAGCAATGCTTGGATACAATCCAAAAAAAGATACAACAATCTCAATTCAAACTCAGGGTAAGCCATTTAACATCACATTGATCCAAATATACGCCCCAACCACAGATGCTGAAGAAGCAGAAGTAGATCAGTTCTATGAGGATCTGCAGCACCTACTGGATAATACGCCAAAAAGATGTTATTTTCATTATAGGAGACTGGAATGCTAAGGTGGGTAGTCAAATGACACCTGGAATTACAGGTAAGCATGGTCTGGGAGAACAAAATGAAGTGGGACATAGGCTGATAGAATTTTGCCAAGACAACTCACTGGGCATAACAAACACTCTCTTCCAACAACCTAAAAGACGACTTTATACATGGACTTCACCAGATGGTCGACACCAAAATCAGATTGACTACATTCTTTGCAGCCGAAGATGGTGGACATCTATACAGTTGGTAAAAACAAGACTTGGAGCTGACTGTAGTTCAGATCACGAACTTCTTATTGCACAATTTAGAATCAGACTAAAGAGAATAGGGAAGACCCACAGATCAGTTAGATATGAGCTCACTAACATTCCTAATGAATATGCAGTGGAGGTGAAGAATAGTTTTAAGGGACTAGATTTAGTAGATAGGGTCCCGGAAGAACTATGGACAGAAGTTCGCAACATTGTTCAGGAGGTGGCAACAAAAAACATCCCAAAGAAAAAGAAAACCAAGAAGGCAAGATGGCTGTCTGCTGAGACACTGGAAGTAGCCCAAGAAAAAAGGAAAGCAAAAGGCAACAGTGATAGGGGGAGATATGCCCAATTAAATGCAAAATTCCAGAGGTTAGCTAGAAGAGATAAGGAATTATTTTTAAACAAGCAATGCGCGGAAGTGGAAGAAGACAATAGAAGAGGAAGGACAAGAGACTTCTTCCAGAAAATTAGAAACATCAGAGGCAAATTCCAGGCAAAAATGGGTATGATCAAAAACAAAGATGGCAAGGACCTAACAGAAGCAGAAGAGATCAAGAAAAGGTGGCAAGAATATACGGAAGATCTGTATAGGAAGGATAATAATATTGGAGATAGCTTTGACGGTGTGGTCAGTGAGTTAGAGCCAGACATCCTGAAGAGTGAGGTTGAATGGGCCTTAAGAAGCATTGCTAATAACAAGGCAGCAGGAGACGACGGTATCCCAGCTGAACTGTTTAAAATCTTGCAAGATGATGCTGTCAAGGTGATGCATGCCATATGCCAGCAAATTTGGAAAATACAAGAATGGCCATCAGATTGGAAAAAATCAACTTATATCCCCTTACCAAAAAAGGGAAACACTAAAGAATGTTCAAACTATCGAACAGTGGCACTTATTTCACATGCCAGTAAGGTAATGCTCAAGATCCTGCAAAGTAGACTCCAGCAATTCATGGAGCGAGAATTGCCAGATGTACAAGCTGGGTTTAGAAAAGGCAGAGGAACTAGAGACCAAATTGCCAATATCTGCTGGTTAATGGAGAAAGCCAGGGAGTTTCAGGAAAACATCTATTTCTGTTTTATTGACTATTCTAAAACCTTTGACTGTGTGGATCATAACAAATTGTGGCAAGTTCTTGGTGGTATGGGGATACCAAGTCATCTTGTCTGCCTCCTGAGGAATCTGTGTAACGACCAAGTAGCAACAGTAAGAACAGATCACGGAACAACGGACTGGTTCAAGTTTGGGAAAGGAGTACGGTAGGGTTGTATACTCTCACCCTACCTATTCAATCTGTATGCAGAACACATCAGGCGCCGTGCTGGGCTTGATGAATCCAAGGCTGGAGTTAAAATCGCTGGAAGAAACATTAACAATCTCAGATATGCAGATGATACCACTTTGATAGCTGAAAGCGAGGAGGAGCTGAGGAACTTTATGACGAAGATGAAAGAAGAAAGTGCAAAAGCTGGGTTGCAGTTAAACCGCAAAAAAAACAAACAAACCCAAGATTGTGGCAACCAGCTTGATTGAGTGGCAAATAGAGGAAGAAAACGTGGAGGCAGTGACAGACTTTGTATATCTAGGCGCAAAGATTACTGCAGACGCTGACTGCAGCCAGAAGATATCTACTTCTTGGGAGGACAGCAATGACAAATCTCAATAAAATAGTTAAGAGTAGAGACATCACACTGACAAGAAAGTCCGCATAGTTAAAGCAATGGTATTCCCCGTAGTAACCTATGGCTGCGAGAGCCGGACCATAAGGAAGGCTGAGCGAAGGAAGATAGATGCTTTTGAACTGTGGTGTTGGAGGAAAATTCTGAGAGTGCATTGGACTGCAAGAAGATCAAGCCAGTCCATACTCCAGGAAATAAAGCCAGACTGCTCACTTGAGGGAATGATATTAAAGGCAAAACTGAAGTACTTTGGCCACATAATGAGAAGACAGGATACCCTGGAGAAGAAGCTGATGCTAGGGAAAGTGGAAGGCAAAAGGAAGAGGGGCCGACCAAGGGCAAGATGGATGGATGATATTCTGGAGGTGCTGGACTCGACCTTGGGGGAGCTTGGGGTGGCGACGTCCGACAGGGAGCTCTGGCGCGGGCTGGTCCATGAAGTCACAAAGAGTCGGAAGCGACTGAACAGATAAACAACAACAACAAAAAGGTTTAAATTGTTATTATAATCATTGCTGCTCAGTGAAGTGGAGAATGGAACAAAAGTTCCCAGTGCTAGACTTGGGAATGACTTTATTAGAACGCTTGACAAGGTGCTGCATTCTGAGAACTGGCAAAATACAGTTCAAAGCCAAAGTCAGTATAGTTTTGAGGGAGTTTTGAGCAGCATTTGGATTATAGAGAAAGCTAAATAAGGGGTAAATTTGATAAGTTATTACTTAGAGTGCAGCTGCTTTTTTTGTTTTGTTTATCTTTTCTGGTGCTCTAAGTTCAGGAGAACCTGCTCCTTATCATGACCACCATGCATGTAGAGGGAACAATATGCGTACAGGGAAGGCTTTAAATCCTGTGAGGGTTTTTTTTTTTTAAAGAGTTCCATTAGTGCCAATGGATTTTTTTTCTTTATTAAACCACCCCACTGGTAGGGGGAATTTTACAAAGTAAGTATCAGGCAGGAGGGAAATTTAGATCCCCCCTTCCTTGGTGTGGTCCAATTTGGAAGGTAAGCATATACTCCAGAAAAGGACAGAGGCAAACCACTTCCATACTTTTGCCAAGAAAACTAGAAGGGCATGTCTATGAAGTCACCAGGAGTCAAGCCTGACTTCCATGAGAGTTTCCTTTTTTAACCACAATAAACAGTCAATTTTACTGACCTCAGTTTGGTGGACTTGGATTCAACAACAAAATCTGAGTTTGTACTTTAGTTCAAATGGTGTATAAAGTCCATATTTTGGTAAAACAGGCCAGACAATGTTTGTACTTCCATGTGCAATTCAAGTACATATTACATGTATTATATGTACCATACCCATAGAATCCTGTTCACCATTTAATGTACATTTGGCCCTAATCTGCATGTGATGGACTTGATCCGAATTGGGCCCCAACATACTTATTCTAAAATCATCATCATCATCATCATCATCATCATCATCATCATCATCACCACCCTACATGCTAAGTATTTAATCCATCCTATAGTTTTGGCCCTAAAACCTTATTGCACGTAAGTGGTATGTATGTGTTTGATATGTGGCTTTCATGAACACCCCACTAAAAGGTAAAATTTCTCTTGATTTGTGTGCAACTCCTACTTCATGTTATTTTCTTACCACTAAATGGAAGTGGTTTGCCATTTTGTTCTTCCGGTTCTTTTTTCAATTTCCCTTTCTAGCCTACAGCTCACAATTTCCTGGTGGTCTCTCATCTAAATACTAACCAGGTCTTAGTTTTTCTAAGTCAGACAAGGTCAGTCACATCCTCTTATCTTCCTTTACATACGACTCATTAATTATTTTATTTATTCAATTTCTCCACTGCAGCCCATGACAAAAGGTATCTTGAACAATATATACTTTAAATGCAAAGTTTCAAAACATTAAAATAAGAGCATAACAATATAGCATTACAGGGTAAAAGTTTAGGTGTTTGAGAGCCCCATCAGCCAAGGAAGGCCTGGGTGAAACAGGACTGCACTTTAGGAGGTGCCAAAACACATCAAGACTGGTGCCTCCTGAATGCCACTGAGAAGAGCATTCCCAAGGGGCAGCTGTCACATCTGGGAGTAACTCAAAAGAACGCCTTTTCCAATGTTCTTAGTGCTTCCCAGGTCTGGTAGATGATTTGACAGGCAACAGAGTCCCATGTTGGTTAGAATTTTGTATGCCATTGGCAAAACCTTGACCTAGTTCAGCAGCTAATAGGCAGCCAATGCAGGAACTTCAGCACCAATATGATAGGTGCTTAATAAGGTGTCTCCTTCAGCAATCTGCCTGCTGCATTCTATACAGTAATAGCTTCTAAGCCATATACAGGGGTAGCTCCCCAGAAAGCATATTAAAATAATCCAAATATTAGGGTACCTGTGTCTGAGCCATAGTGACTAGACTACCCTGCTTAAGAAAGGGCATCGCTAATCAAATACCCTCTTTATCGTAGAGCAGGGGCATCTGTGGTGGTGGTGGTGGTGGGGGTAGGAAGAGTTAATAAATAAAAATAGTCCCTGTGCCTGTATGATCAAAGCCTTGGCCCTTTCTTAGGTGTCTCACCTATGTTAAAGTAGTCATTCAATGATGGATCTAAGAGCAACCACCTGTCAAGTAGGACAGTTCGCCTGTGCTCTTAACAAGCCTTGACATGTTTTACCATAAACTGACATAACAGCATATCATCTGTTCAGCTCAGGGGACTCATGAATTTTGCAGATCCAGCTTAGCAAATTCCTACTACTCTGAAGTTTAAAATTGAAATGGAATTGTAGGTGTGTTTTTAAGCTCACCACTTGCTTAATTTCTTCAACTTTTCCTTCAGCAACAGCATCAGGTTTTATAATGACAACCATATATTTTTCCTCCTCTAAAAGAAAAGTAATATAGATTTAGGAACACGTATAACAAAGCTATCCATTCCAGAAGAGCAAATATTCATACACACTTAACATTTATTTGTTACTCTAAAAAGAGCTGTCACTGAACTACTTGTGTTTGAGACCAATTTATTTGCCTGCAATTATTTTCCCAGTTTTCTGAGTTTAAAGGTGTGTTATAAAAATGAAATAATTAAATACTTTGGCAGGACTCTAATTATTACATAAAGCAAATGCTTTTCTTTAATATCCCAACTTTGCAGGATACATTTTTGTCAAGACATACCCTATAGACTATAACACAGAAAACTTGGAAGAATAAAACATTTTTCAAAAGATCTACAAACAATTATACGTCAGGCTAACGGAATATCAATGGAAATGAATGGAGTGTCTGGAAAAGATAACTGAATTAAATGAATTAAGAACCTTGCAAGTTCTACTTGGTTCAGAAATAAAGGCTTAACATGTCCAAAGCAATAGAATAGTTTTCTAATAACAAGCAGCTTATGACAAGCTTGATAGCAGTACGCACTATGTGCATCCTAGGTTTGTGCATGCTTCAAAAATGATTTGAAAGCAGTGTCTTGGTCCTCACATGAGCCTTAAGAAATAGACTCATTAAAGTGACTTTCAAAGCAGTGGCATCTTTTCTCAGAGTCACACTGAAGACTGGAAAAGAACATAGCTGCTTTAGTGAATAGCAGAAAGCTGCTATAGTCATGTGAGATCCAAGCACTTCTTCCTAATCATTTTTGAAGCATACACATCTTCTCTCTCTCTCTCTCTCTCTCTCTCTCTCTCTCTCTCTCTCTCTCTCTCTGTGTGTGTGTTTGTGTGTGTGTGTGTGTGTGTGTGTAAAGATACAAACAAACAAATCTTTATTATGGTCATAGACCAGCATAAGGAGGATAAAACATACAAATGAGTTTAAAATATAAAGCTCAAACCCAGGTCTAGAGGGGGAGAAAAAAAGGGGGGTGAGGGCATTAGATAAATATAGAGGAGCATAACCTAAACTACTGCTTACTTTGGACCTATAATGTGCATGGAATTGAGAACCTCTATCAGGAATCATAGTTGCTACTCCAACATCTTGGGGGTTCTGCACCGATTGCTCCAGTTAAATTTGCAGCAAATAAAATAACAGAAGAAGTATATGAAGGAAGAAAAAGGAAAAGAAGAGAAAGATCAAGAAAGTCTTGGTTGGGTAGAAAATCGGAAGAAGTCTGATAGTACCTTTTCTAATTAACAAATGTTATTAAAAAGCTTTTAATATTAACAAATTAATGAAATTTGTTAGTGGGAAAAGATGCTATTAGAGTCCTGATATTTTTGTCACCATAGACTAACATGGCTCTCCTCTTACAATCATTGGAGAGAATTGATGGGAGATATAGAACCTAGCCCTGCGTGCGGAGTGAGCTCCTGCACTAGCCCCAGCTCTTGCCAACCTAGCAATTCGAAAGCATGCAAATGCAAGTAGATGAATAGGTACCACTTCGGTGGGTAGGTAACAGCATTCCGCGTGCGTCATGCCGGCCACATGACTGCGGAAGCGTCTTCGGACAACGCTGGCTCTTCGGCTAACAAACGGAGATGAGCACCGGCCCCTAGAGTCGGACACGACTGCACAAATGTGCGGGGGGAACCTTTACCTTTTTTTATAGAAGCTGAAAAATATAGAAGTTTATTTGAAACTTCTGAAAAATATAGAAGTTTAAAGAACAAAAAGTAATGTATAAAGAGTTGCATGGATGTGGTGGAAGTAAAGATGGTTTGCAAGGATAGAAAGGTTTGGAGTGGTAGAGCAATTGCTGGGTAAACTAGTTTTACACAGATTCCCCTTTCTCCTGCCTTTAATTTATTTTGACTATTACTTCTCTCTTTTTCTGCACTTCGTATATTGCCTAACCTAAAGGGGGCAGTGATGGGCATGTATATGTAAAGGTAAAGGTTCCCCCCGCACATTTGTGCAGTCGTATCCGACTCTAGGGGCCGGTGCTCATCTCCGTTTGTTAGCCGAAGAGCATGTATGTAAAACAAATAATAAATACCATGCCTTTCCAGGTATGTTATCTCCTCCCTAATTCTCCCTAAAGCATTGGAAATTGACTTCTATGTGAGAGGAAATATTAAAATTGTCTAATAGTGTTTGAGAAAGATAGATCTTGCTACAGGATGGTATTAAAATCATATTTAAATGGCATGGCTGGATTCTAGAAACATGATGGATCTTCCCAGTATGACCCATCATATTTTTTTTATTTCTCTTTAATTGCTTTCCTCAACCAGATTTCAATAACCTAGATATGAAATAATACCTTCATATATTCATAACAGTATCTTTAGGCCCAACATTTTTATTACAGATACTTTGTTATGGCCTGGCCATAAAACAGCACCCAACCACATTTTCATAATTCTGTGTTTTGGCAGGAAATGTTTAGGGGCATGGGTATTGATAATCTGGCATCAAAAACAAGAGGACATCACAATTTGATAGTGTATCTTCTGGTTGGTGATTCTTGTGGGCATTTCTGATGTAGATACTGTAGGCAAGTAGAATAATGTCAGCAGATAGAGAACACAATTGATCTTACTGGTAGAACAACAAACTCAAAACCAATTTCAATAAGCCTCATTATAAAAGGTAAAGGTTCCCCCTGCACAGTTGTGCAGTCGTGTCCGACTCTAGGGGCCAGTGCTCATCTCCGTTTGTTAGCCGAAGAGCCAGCGTTGTCCGAAGACGCTTCCACGGTCATGTGGCCGGCATGACGTACGCGGAACGCTGTTACCTTCCCACCAAAGTGGTACCTATTCATCTACTTGCATTTGCATGCTTTCGAATTGCTAGGTTGGCAAGAGCTGGGGCGAGTGCGGGAGCTCACTCCGTCACGTGGGACTAGGGATTCGAACCTCCGAACTTGCGATCTTCCGATCAACAAGCCTGGCGTCTTACCCGCTGAGCCACCACGCCCCTTAAGCCTCATTATATCTCATTCTATATTTTTCCAGCAACAGAGCAAATTGTATTTTGAAAACAAAGAAAAAGAGAAGATGTTTCCAAAATCTGATTTCCGGTTGCTGTTAGTGCAGATATTCTACTGCGTAAAGGAAAGTCTATATGGCTTCATAGCCCATGAAAGCTAACTCAAGCTTTTTAAACACCAATTCTTGCTTTTAGGCACCTCATTTTATTGAAAAGCCTGAATTTGGTTGCCTCACTTGGTTAAATATAAGAACTGCACTGAGTGGGATACCTTGTATTCTAATGAAGAGTAAGGCCTAATGCACTCTGAATACAGCATAGGCATGGAGGCAACCCCAGGGCTGAGCAAGAGTATTTTGATGCCAGCAGCATAGGGCAAACTGGTATCCCCATTTCACTCACAAAAGGCTATTGGATTGATCCAATTGATCATGAGTACAGTATTCATTGGACAGCTTTCAGCACATTTTAAAAGGTGGATCTTTGATCATATGGTCACATCCCAAATCTTTGACCCCTCTGTGGATGCTCCTGTCTGAAACCACTAGTATTTGTTTGCTGCTACAAACAATTCGAAAGCATGCAAATGCAAGTAGATGAATAGGTACCACTTCGGTGGGTAGGTAACAGCGTTCCGCGCGTGTCATGCTGGCCACATGACTGTGGAAGCATCTTTGGACAACGCTGGCTCTTCGGCTAAGAAACGGAGATGAGCACCGGCCCCTAGAGTCGGACACGACTGCACAAATGTGTGGGGGGAACCTTTACCTTTTTTACAAACAATATTGCACCAAAATATTTCAGAGTTCATCCTGTTTATGAACATCTGTATAATTGCATTGGTATCTAAGAGCTTTAATATAATATGACTCACCTTCAGCTTCTTCTTCTTCAGCTTCTTCTTCTGATTCTTTCTCTTCTATAAACATGAGCTCTGGCATCTAAAATTAAATGTCTACATTGTCAAACTCTGGTGATATTTATTTAAAAGAAGTCTGTATGGTAGTTATTAGTTTCTACATCTGATTCTGACTCAATATATTTTAATTTTAAAAACCTTTCTGCAGGGGTGAGATTTTCAATGTAGTTTTCAAAATATAAAATAAAACCAACAAGGTAGTCTTTCGAAATCAACTTCCAAGGGTTGCAATAGTAGAAATGGCATGCCACTAGCAAAATTTTATCAACATAGAGAGGTTGAAATGAGAAGCAGGCCACCCTGTCAGTGCAGTTGAGAGACTGGCAGCTTTTCTTATCCTTAAATGGTTTCTATTCCAGGTTGCTCCTTAGACAAACACTATAATAGGCAGAATAGGCATTAGTGGGCCAAAGAGAAACATCATGGAGAATCATAATCTCATCCAGAAGCAGGTTGACTCATGCCAGCAAGAGAAAAAGATTGATGACACCCCCCCCCCCTGCCTTTCCCAACCAAGCAGGCAAAGTCTAAATTTCCTTCTGGTGTGTTTCTTGGGGTCAGCCTGGAAAGCTGAATCTTTCCGGCTTGTGAAGAGTTCCATGTTGGACTTCTGCTATCAGTTGGCAACCGATCCCGGAACAATAGGGAAATTTCATTATGGAACAACCTCTTCCAGAAGTCTTAAAGTTGCTAAGGTTGAGAAACACTATCCTAGATCACTGATGAGCTGCCATGGGATCCTTCTTGGCTAAAACCAATGGTTTCAAACAACTCATAAATTATAAGCCACTCAACAGCAATTTAAATGTTATCAAACTTAGAACCAAAGGATATTTGACATAGGAGGATCAACAAAGAATGTTTTCAAACTGAAAAAAAGGTAGAGATGAAAACTAGATCAGATAGGAACTCCCTGGGAGCTTCCCTCTTTCCACAATCTAGTGGAAAGTTCCAACAAATGCTATTAACTGTGCTGGAGAGAGTGTGGGGCAAAGATATTATGTCTAAGAGTAAACTTCATTAACTTCAGAGCAACTCCTCACAAAATATGCCTAGCAAGATCCTGCACCTTCCAAAGAATCTGAATGTATTTAATGCTATTAGAATGTGCTAATTGTAAACTTGTCTGCTAACTTCTGCTCATCTTGAAAAAGGTAAGAACTGGTTAGTAGTTGGATGAGGAAGCAGCAGGGAATCTGAGACTTGGGAACTGGGAAGTAAAATGAAACTAACAAACATCCTGGAAGAAGTCAGTGGCAAATGACTTGCTATGGATGTTTCCATGTTCTTATCCAGAGAGACATTATCTTTAATTGTAAGCTTAGTCTGCTGTTGTTAATTTATATGGAACTACACACAAACTGGTGGCCTTAGGTCATAATACATTGGAATATTCTCCATTTAGGAACCAAAAATAGGGGCATCTATCTAAATTGGAACTACCACTAGTACTAGTACTAACTGCACTATTGCACTATTCTCAAGCAAGTTGTAAATTACATTCATTGCCAATATCTTTCATTCAATTAAAAAATGTGTTTTAATTGTATCTGACATTGGTGCAGAATAGATGGGGAGGGAGGGGACATTCTGCTCATGAAAGGCCCATTCATTTCCAGAGTGATTTGTGACAGAGAAATATGCTAATAGAAAAGCAATAAAAAATATGAGATAAGCATAAAAAGATGGGCAGCAATTCCATTCAATGAAAACAAATGCTTCCATGGGAAGGGAAACTATTATGAGTAATAAAGCAAAATGTGACATATAAATACATTTTTAAAAACTATGTGTATGTATTTGTTTGTTTGTGTCTATGTATGTATGTATGCATGCATGCATGTATAAAATAGAACAGCCACATTAAGAACAGAAGAGTTACCTCTGGCCTTTCCACTTCTCCTGCCACAATTTTTCTTTCTAGTTCAATTAGGTCTATGACTTTTCTAGTTAGAAGAGGTCCATTTGCTCCTCTTACAATATCTATCATCTTGCCATCCTGAAAAACAAACATATTTATCATGCATTCTGTTTAGGAATCTCTCATTATTTATATTTAGAGTTATATAACTGTATATTCTTAGATTAAATATACCAATACACTTCTGTGATTTACTTTTATAATGTTTTTTTTACAAATAAATGAAAAAGCAGAATTGCTATAAATAGGGCCATTTGGATAATAAAAAATGTTGGATATTCTAGCCTACCTCATCTGTTATTCAGAATATTCAGCCATTGGGCCATGCTGACTGGGAATTCTGGGAACTGTAGTGTGAATACATCTTGAGGATACAAGCTGGAAAAGGCTACTATACATAATGGCTATGTTTTCGTCACATACTGAGCCATACAACCACACTGTAGTTGAGTTGAATGAACTGAACTCTTTTGGTTATTTTATGGTTCTTTGCACTGTGTGAATTCATTAAGTTGGGTTATTTGTGCAAATCATAATTATGTTAATCTTGGGCAAGAATTTCATATGAACCCAATCAAATAGGGGGTAAGTCCCACTGGACCTAACTTGGTTAATTGAGCTGCCTTCAGGCTGAATCAACTAATTTAAGCCTGTATGATGCATTGATCTATCTGTCTGTCTGTCTGTCTGTCTGTCTGTCTGTCTGTCTGTCTATCTATCTATCTATCTTGTACTGTAATCTTGCATTCAGCTATTCTCACATATCTTACATTCTTTCATTCATAATTCTAGAGAATCAGAGAGATGACCTTGAAGGAAATATGCAAGAACTGTTACATAAGCAAAGACAGCTGAAATTTTCCTTAAGTCCTAGGAAAAAAGATAGTATTTGGGAATTGACTCAGCAGGCTCCTCCCTGATTCATTGGGATATAAGAGGGAGGGGAGGTAAAGCACAATCAGGCTTGCAAGATTCAATTATTATAGCCTATCTCTAAGTATAGTTCAATTATTTCAGTGTAGTCTGTTTCCTGATCTGGTCTACCCTGAAGGGCTGACAAAATTATATCTTATATCTAGGCTGTAATACTCCAGAAGACCTTTGGATGTCAGTGAAGAGATATAGAAAACTCTGATCCATTGCTGCTATCTAGTGATTGTTCAGAATTATGCAGACCTGATATGATAGTCTTGCACATAAGACACAGTCTGGCTCTCATTAGCTGAATTCTGCAATTAGACTTCAGAAAAACCTATTAAAGTCAATGAAAGGCTTCTTCCATGGCTGACTGTAGGATGCATTATGTGAGGAGGGGGAGCAATTTGCTGCATGAAGAGTTAACTTTTCTCTCCCTTACTGTAAATCACTCTTTCAAATCAGTGTCCTGTCCTGCAATTAGTTTTGGGAAAAGAAAAAAAAAAGGGGGGGGCATGGAAATCACAGCTATAGGGAAGGGAAAATTAACCCTTTCTTCCAGTAGTGACCACCTTGAAAACCATCCCCTCCACATACACACTTCTGCTGTACCTGGAATTAGGCTGTGAAGCCAATGAAAACCTTCCTTTGCTTTTCTCCCAAGCCTGATTGCTTGGTAGAGGGGCTAAAGGAGACCCTGTGACCAAGTGGGGAGGTTTGGCAGGCTTTTTCTATCCCACAGGCTGGATATTCTTCATTATGGCATACTTGGCCTGGTGTCCTCCAGATGGTTGGCTTTCTCAGCAGTTTCACCCAGCACGGCCAATGGCAAGGGGCTGTGGGAGGTGCAATTGGGAACATCCAGATTGTTCCTAACAGTGTGCCACCAATGTCTGGCCTTGCACAATTATGCAGCACCAGCAGATGGCAGACCCTCTCTCTCTGAGTGCTGCCTTCTCAGTTCAAAAAGCTTCTTCTAGAGTGGAATTTAAGAGGGGCGTAAGACGCCAGGCTTCTCGATCAGAAGATCGCAAGTTGGGAGGTTCAAATCCCTAGCCCCGTGTGACAGAGTGAGCTCCTGCACTCGCTCCAGCTCTTGCCAACCTAGCAATTCGAAAGCATGCAAATGCAAGTAGATGAATAGGTACCACTTCGGTGGGTAGGTAACAGCGTTCCGCATGTGTCATGCCGGCCACATGACCGTGGAAGCGTCTTCGGACAACGCTGGCTCTTCGGCTAACAAACGGAGATGAGCACCGGCCCCTAGAGTCGGACACAACTGCACAAATGTGTGGGGGGAACCTTTACTTTTTTTTTAGAGTGGAATTTGCTGGGCTGATAGTTTTGTTTTCTTGAAAAAGTTTTCGGTTTGGGTTTTTTAAAAAAAATCTGTCTCAGCTGAGTAGTAAAAATGGAGAAATTGCTTAAAATGTGCAGCTCTAGATCCATGTGTGTAAATATTCACTGATCTGTTTGGTTAATCATTTGTTGATTATCACGGGATTTTTTTTTCTGAAACCCTTTTCTGTTTGGGGCTATTCTGCCAAAGCCAGTGGAATAAATGCTGAGGATGACATAGTTCATAAGAAAAACTATGGGCATCACAATAGAAAGACATTTACATGGACAAATATTCTCATATACAGTTCTATATATGTCTGATGCAGAAGATTCCAGCCCTCTTAAATTATTGGTCCACTTTTTGTATATTTCATGACTCAAGAAAATATCATGTGTTATTACACACATTTAACCCCGTACAAAGCACTTTCCCCATCCCTATTACGGTGCACTTACCAGACAGAAGACAAAAGCAGGTTCACATTTATCTTTAAATGGAAGCAGGGTCACCACGCTATCAGCCTCTGCCTTAAATGAATAATATACAAATATATCTGCTATATTTTTTCTCCTAAGTCATGTTGTACAGTAACAATTACCATATGATTCTCTATTGTGGTTTATTGTGGCTTTACTAGAACTTGGGCTTTAAAATCTAGACCAGTAGATGGAAGAAAAGAAGTATAAACTCATTCTTTGAACTGTCTATTGGTCACCCTGATTTTTTGAAGCTAAGATTTGGTAGCCCTGTTTATTGAGAGCTTTGATTTATAGTCTGCTGCTTGTTTTCCTATATTTCTAATGTAGATCCCAATGAAAATCAATCCTATCATTATAACCATTGTAGTTGCCACTGAAAAATGCAAAGCTAAAGAAATGACTGTGATTGACCTACCCAAAGGTAAGCATTCTGCTATTCTGCTATTTCATTTGGCTTCTCTACTCAAATAAATAGGGTAAAACCACTTAATTATGGGTAAATCAGAGCCAAATTTCATGTAATTCTAAATGCTTTTAGTCACCTTAGACTGGATAAAATATATGTACGATTATGAGACATCCACTGAAATCCTTGGAAGTCTAAGCCAACTTCTAGCATTTATTTCTTTAAAACCATCTTCCTTCTTGCCTAGACAGCTCACTCCTTCACCTTTCTCAAGCTTCAAAGTCTATATATCAAGAAGAAGAGGAAGCCATGTTGCTCTTAATTAATATACTTTTTTAGCCTATCACTTGCCTGCCCAAATTTTGAAGAATAGTTTCTGGTCTAATCATTAGATGGGTTAAATTTATTTACAGTAATTGGGATGTTTAGCCAGTAGTTCTTTGTCACTTCATCTCACCTCCTCTCTATAGACCAGGGGTGGGGAACCTTTTTTCTGTCAAGGGCCATTTGGATATTTATAACCGGGGACTGGGGGGCGGGGGGCGGGGTTTCTGGGATTTCCGCGGACCAGGGGCCAGAGTTTGCGGGCGGGAGCCAATCACAAACACTGGGGGGGCAGGGTTTGCGGGTGGGAGCCAATCGCGTGGAAGCGGCGGGGTATGCGGGTGGGAGCCCCGCGGGCCTTAGGTGGGAGCCCCACGGGCCTTCTACAGCCTGCGGGCCTGACGTTGCCCACCCCTGCTATAGACCATAACAAACCTATTGTGTACCTTAAATGAACTTGATGACACCTAAATTCCCTCTTCCCAATTTCAGTTTGTGTTACGGAAGTTTTTAATGTTAATTTTACTTCCAAGCAATCTCCCTGTCAAAATGAGACAAAGTTTGTCAATGGAAGTGTTAATATCACAAACTGTGCTTCTCCAAAGTATTTAGCATGAAAAAGTATACAAGAATCTTCCATAAGCTAGTGATCTTTCATGTGTTGGCTCTTGGACACACTTGCTTGGAGGTATGTGAATTGAAGTCCAACTTACAGGGAGGGTGCCAGTATCCAAATTCTTACCACAGCAAAATGTAGAAGATTATCTTCACCATATTCATTTTTTAGCTTCCTGAACAAGTTTACTACAGCTTTGCAAGGTCCACACCATTCCTGATAAATATCTACCACTGATGAAACATAGAGACACAACATAAACCCCTATTTTAAAAAATTAGCAATACTGATTTTTCTTTCTTTGCTGGAACTCTCACCCATGCATAATATGGAAATGTGGATATGATCTCAAGTTAAAATGATACATGCCTCAGGCTCCCAGAAAATAAAAATCATACATCAATAATGGACAGAAAGGGTGCATTTGTAATACTTAGAAGCCCTATTCCAATTATTTAATTGTATTAATCAAACTGTAATTTTAAATTTTATATTTTATATCTTGTTTTAAATGCAATTTTATTGTAAACCGCCCAGAGTTCCCCGTTGGGGGAGATGGGCGGTCATATAAATTGAATAAAATAAATAAATAAATAAATAAATAAATAAATCATCAATTGCCTTAGGTTTAATTACTGTCCGATTTCTGATGAATGCAATTGCTTACTGCATAAATCGTCCTTAACATGATAAGGCAATCAGTGGAGGTGAGTACTGTTTCCTGCTTTATTATGTCCAGAGCAGGGAACACCTTCTTCCCCAAGTGGATACCTCAGAGTACAATGGACCAAATCATCCAACATATCTAGAGCAGGGGGTTTTCAAACTGTTTCAGACTGCAGAACCTGGTAATTAGAAAAAGAAAAAAGAAAAAAGAAAAAAGAAAAAAGAAAAAAGAAAAAAGAAAAAAGAAAAAAGAAAAAAGAAAAAAGAAAAAAGAAAAAAGAAAAGAAAAGAAAAAATTCCCAGAACTCCTGATCAAAAGGCAAAGTTCTAGTGAGAGAAAATTGGCTGTGCTCAACTGATTTTTATTTTTATTTTAGTTATTTAGTTATTTTAGTCAGTGTTTTTCAGCCTTTGCAACTTTAAGATGTGTAGACTTCAACTCCCAGAATTCCTCACATGCATCACCTGATTTTTCTGCAAGAAGTAAAAAAAAAACCAGATTTGATACATCTTGAGGTTGCCCTAGAATAGTATTTTTCAACCTTGGCAACTTGAAGATGTGTGGACTTCAACTCCCAAAATTCCCTATCAAGTTCTCACTAGGATCCTGGCATTCTGACTTCTGCAATTGGCCAACACCATCTGGTCCAAACCAGATTAGGTACGGGCTGCTATGTAAGAGGGTCAAGGCTCAAATTAGATCTTAAATATATATTTGTATTTAATTTATTTAAAAATTAAAATAACCAACCCCAGTAGATTCTAATAATGATAGGATCTCAGCAGGCAGGAAAAAAAGGCTTATACCTTTCTTTCCTTGTTCTGGTTCTGTGGACAATTAAATCTAGCAAAGTTCCTCTTTGTGTTGGACAGAAATTCCCCTTTGGCACCGAAAGGGCTGGGACTGCAGGAATGGGGTTGGTAATTTGAATTCAACAGAAGCCTTTCTCAGAGGATGGGCTTCTGAGCATATGCAGAACGTGGAAAGAATACTGAGAAAGTAAGTCTCAGCAGGTCCCATTTCAAATGAATAAATCAAATGCTCGTAATGTAGTTGTCCTGGATGCAGAGTATGGGCTTAGCTCTGTTATCAGTGAGTACTGGCAGACATTCATTCTGTTTGAATTAAAATTAGATTTATTAAGAAAGGCCTCACTTCTACCTAAATTAGGTCTTGAAAAGAGGGAAGCACAAGAGTAAGAGAGAGTGGAACAGGATTTTCTCTTTATTTGTTAAGCACAGATATGTATTTAACTAACAGGTCAGGCTAAAAGCAAGCCCTGGGACTGCCTGTGAAAACCCTTCCCCTTATCTGTCGTTCTTCATTTGCCCCAGTAGTCAACGCAGCTCATTGGTGCAAAGAAATGATGCAATCTCCAACAAATGGTTTCTCCAGCATCATGTTAGTTTGAGAAATTACACACTATACCAGAAATAGCTTATGTGAGTTTCTGAATTTAATTCTGAAAGGAGAGGTCACTCAATTTTAAAGTACTTCCCCCAGGGATGGAGAACTGAAAGTGGGCAAAGTTGCAGAGAGGGCTAAGTGGGAGCAGAGAAAGAAGGCCATTGACCCAGGCCTTGAGCTCAAAGGAATTTAGATTTAAATGCTTGCTTAAAAAACCCCTTAAATATATTAAAGTTATATGTCTCTCGTGAGTTCAGAAATTTTATTTTATTTTATTATTTTATTTTACCCTGTCCTGTCCTATGCTATCATTTTTTGTGTGTACAGTGGATATTGGGCTTGCAAAGTGCACATGAACTAGGCTGACCATATTTCCTTGAGACAAAAATGGGACATTGGGATGGCAAAAATGGGACGGGGTTAAACCTATGTAATATTCTGTATTCATGAAAAAGTAAGACGATAAAAAAGTTTTAAAGAGTTTTTAAGATCCATTTGCTGGTCCTTAAACAGATTTCTGTATATAAAAAAGATTTTTGTTTTCATTAAAATGAAAAAGTTTTATTACATGAACATATTGAGCTAACAATTATTCTTCAGTGACAGAACTCATACAAAAATTTAGGTAGACGTAGAGGGGTACTGTATTTGACAGGAGGTGAATGCGGAAAGCACAGCTCACAGGCCTTGTAACATCACGGATCGCAGGAAGGAGGGGAGGGGGGAGAGAAGAGAGGCAGGGAAGGGAAGATTCAAAAACTCCATGCCCGGCGAGGCTTCCCTTCCTTCTGCTTTCCCTCTTCCTCATCCTGCTTTTTTTTTCTCCCTCTTTCTCTCTCTCCCACAATCCCAAACAAAACTCTCTTGCCGAGCTGGAGAAATAATCAGTTTCACTCTTGAAAAAAGGGGGCGGGATCACATCCCGAACGCATTTTAATAAAACAAACAGAGAGCAGAGAGTGACCAGCTAAAAGCAGAGCAGAGGCGGTGGCAAAGATCTCTCTCCCCGTCTCTCTGTCTCCCTCTCTCTCTCTCTCTTTCCACCTTCCTTGCCCCTCTCTAGTCTCACCCAACATCAGGCACCTCAATCAAGCACTTTTAAAAAGATAATTGCAACTTGGCTGAATCAATCTTGCCATGCCTGACATTTTGCTAATTAAAAAAAAAAAAACGGGACAAAATTGACATTTATATTAAAATGACGGAAGGGTCAGGAAATGTGAAAAGAACGGTACTGTACCGTTTAAAACGGTACGTATGGTCAGCCTAACATGAACATCTCTGAGCTGCAGAAAGGGGAGGCTCCATTCCAAGTTTATAACATGCATATACTTGCAAGTGGCCTGCATTTGGCACACAAAATGAAACACACATGTGCCTAAAGTACATGTAAGCAATATGTAAGAAGCACAGAGACAAACACACCTGTTAGACCTTTATTCAGCAGCATCTCATCCCATTGTGTTTGATTGTGTATTACTGTCTAAAGTAAAAACAAATAGAGAACACTGTTTCCTCAGCATGCTTGCTTACCCAAAGAACAATTGGATAATTAAGCTAACAAAGCAAGAGGGATACCTGTAGCTGAATTTCTTTCTTCTTACTTGCCATTGTTATCCCCTGTGATGGTGCAAATATAACAAATAGAATTCACTGAGAAATATACCATTACTGCACTTTTATGTTGGGTTCAGTCCAAACTGCTGTTTGCTTATACTAGTGGTTTGTTCCATAGATAATGAAGACAACCCCCAGGATACATATTAGAGGGAACTTGTTCATATAAATTACTATTTGGTAGAAATAGTAATGGGCAAGGACATTTCCCGGCTGAGCCGTTTCAAAGTAGCATCAGCTACAGAAGTAAAGCAACTCAACTCTTCTTCCCTGTCTTGTATGGTTTGTTAGATTTCTATTCTGCCGTTGGTCCAAGAGCTTAAGGCAGCTTAAATGGTGATCTCCCTTCATTTATCCCTACAGCAATGGTCCTGTGATTGAGGCAAAGTGAATGAGTGGCCCAGAGTAATGCAGTCAATTTCCCTGGCTGGGGGTGACTTGACTCTGGTCTCCACCATTTTAGTCTAACACCTTAGTCTCTACACCTCATTGTCTCTCTATTAATGTAATCACAGCAAGTGTATTCAAGGACTTTCAGAATGTGCTCTCTATTGTTTAGTTGCTGAAAAGGCTAGTTTTTGCAGGTAAAAGAAAGAAATGGTTTTGGGTAAAAGGAAAGCATGGTTTCCTGAACTTCAAAAGAAGGCATGGATGCCATGCTAAAATGTTAATATCACCTTTATTAAAAAGCTAATAATGAAGCCTAAAATTCCAGTTAACAACAGCAAAACACAGCATAAGGCTGAGGTAAAACCTTACTCCATCTCCCTCCACTTCTGGATTTCCTTGAGAGTAGGCTCTTTAAATTGTGGAACAAGCTCTCCTCAACCTTGAACTGTTTGTATGTACATTTCACTTTCAGACTGACAAAGATCTCACAATAATAAGATGAAGATAAGTGGAGGAGGGGGGGAGCATTTATTCACACATACAGTCTACCATTACTGCCATATTAATAGAAATTCCCACATTCATGTACTTCACAGACATGTATTATGACACAAGTCACAGCACAAGTACCTTTGTTTCATTATACCTCCTGTATTAATTAATCCAAGATAGCTGCTTCCAGAAGGTGAAACTGTTGGCAGGAGGAAACATGAGCAGGAGATGGGCGGGCTTTTACTGCCGTTGCTATGGTCACCAAAGAACATCTAGATAGATCCCAACTGTAGAAAATGGGTAGGTGAGGATACACAGCAGGATGGAACTGAAGCCAGATGTCCTGGGCTGAGGAGCTGGGAAATGACTGGCTTCTGGTGACTGAGTGGGGTTAATGCTCAGGGAAAATTTAATGGCTGAAAAACCTCAACCTGGAAAGCCTCACCTTCTTGCTGTGAGATTGAAAGAAGGAAGACAAGGCTCCTGTTGTTACCTGGAATTTTAGGCTTCGTTATTAGCCTTTTAATAAAGGTGATACTAGCATTTTAGCATGGCATCCATGCCTTCTTTTGAAGTTCATGAAATCATGTTTTCCTTTTACCCAAAACCATTTCTTTTTTACATGAAAAACTAGTCTTTTCAGCTACTAAACAATAGAGAGCACATTCTGAGAGTCCTTGAATACACTTGCAAGTTTTTAAGAAAGATACAAACCCGGCTGGGAAAGGGAGTGACATAACCCATAAAATTGCCACTTGTGGAATGTTATCTGTAATCAACGTTTTCTACTGTTTAATTCTCACATGTAATCAATGTCTTTTATTGTTTGATTAGTTGCTTTCTGACATATCAAAAATACCGAATGTATGTATCATTTGTTTCTGTACCCTATAAAAGGACTTGACCGCTTTAATAAATGCTTTTCACATTGCCTGAAGTACTTGTGATTCGTGCTGTTGGGGGGGGGGGGGGCAAAAAACCAATTATTCAAACTTAGTCTCTCTCCCAAATTCAGGGATTAAGTTTTTATCAGCTCCATGCCAAACTCAGGGTGCCTGAGTTTCTAGGCAACACTATCATTTGTATCTTGAAAGAGGATACAACAGCTGTCAAAGTATTAGGAGTTATGGCACCAGCTGGGCTGGGTGTGTGGCTGGAGAAGCACATGAGGGAGGTAAATGCATCACCAACAGAGTTGGCTTGCCCATTTAGGCCATAACCCTGCTCACTAAAAGGTAAAGGTTCCCCCCCCCCCACATTTGTGCAGTCGTGTCTGACTCTAGGGGCTGGTGCTCATCTCCGTTTGTTAGCTGAAGAGCCAGCGCTGTCTGAAGATGCTTCCACAGTCATGTGGCCGGCATGACGCGCACGGAACGCTGTTACCTACCCACCGAAGTGGTACCTATTTATCTACTTGCATTTGCATGCTTTCGAATTGCTAGGTTGGCAAGAGCTGGGCCGAGTGCGGGAGCTCACTCCGTCACGTGGGTCTAGGGATTCGAACCTCTGAACTTGCGATCTTCCAATCGACAAGCCTGGCGTCTTACCCGCTGAGCCACCACGCCCCCTTGATCACTACTGGCTTACAATTCCACATTTGCTAGGAACTTGGGGAGTTGTCATCCCAACCCATCTGGAAAGCACCAAGTAGGGAAAGGCTTCTTTTCCTTTTCCTTTTCCTTTATAGTTAAAAAAGATATTATATTTCATTAATATACAGTACATTTATACATTTATGGGCTTCTGTGCCACCCAGAGTCACATATGTGAGATAGCTGGCTATCTAAATTTAATAAACAAACAAACAAACATTTTCTTTAAATTCTAAATATTCAGTAAACATTTGGATTTGTCCAGGGTCCATTTTTACTGACTGTATATCCTGAATACACTCTTAAACAGGTTTGGGTTTCAAATTGGCATGTCTGATGATGCCCTGCTCTCCAGATGTGTGGACTTCAACTTCCAGAATTCTCAGCAATTATCATGTTCTCTAGGTATTCTGGAAAATTAAGTTCTGATAGCTGAAAGACACCGAGGTTGGGAAATATTTTTCTGTGAAACCCAGAAATTTGCTGGCTAATGGACACAATCATTCTTTTTTTCTTTTTAAGGTAGCTGGCCAGAGACGTGACAGACCCTGCTGCTCCTCCAATTTTTGCAATCCCAAGCAGAACCAGAATGTTTATTCAGTCTCTCCCTGCTGTGCAGCCATACATAAGCTACTAATCTACATTCAGCTTGATAGATCACAAATGACATAACCCTGATTTATATGATGCATTATGATTCTACTTTTGCTTTCTTTGTTTCTTGTTATCTATCTTAAAGCAAGAAACAAGGTTATCTGAGATATATTGTTGTTGATGGCTTTTGTGGGTCTTCCAGGCTGTGTGGCCGTGTTCTGGAAGTTGTGGTTCCTAACGTTTCGCCAGCATCTGTGGCCGGCATCTTCAGAGGGCAGAAGCACAGATATATTGTTGTCATTCATATTGTCTCTATAGGCCTAGACAGAGGAAGGAAAACCCCTTTTTCTTGCTGTAATCATTTTAGAGAAGTTTTCTGTTTCCTGATCTCTTGGTGTTTGTCAAGTTTGAGGTTCTTTTTTTCATTTCTTCCTTCCTGGCTATCTAAACTACTTACAAACTACTTTGTTTCTCAATGTCAACCAGTCCCAAAAATGAATTTCTTTTTTTTTTTTTGCTAGGAAGGGTGGCTTTATATACAAGTTTTATAGAATGAACCTTATTATAAAGGACATTTTGCCTATTAAAATGTGCTCAACATATTGGAAGAAAAAATGTTGTTTATTTTATTTATTTATTTATCAAAATTTTATCACTGCCCATCTCCCCTTCAAGGAGGGACCCTGGGCAGTTTACAATAAAAACAAATTTTAAAATTCAATACAAACTATCAATAATACAAATAGAAGATAGAAATATAAAATACAATAAAATCCAGATGGTGGTAAGTTCTACTTGTGTGTAAAGAGCCGGTCTAGGGCACCAGCCATCCCCAAGAATGACTATTCCCCTCCCTGCCCCAGGCCCGATGGCAAAACCAGGTCTTCAGTTTTTTATGGAAGTCCAGGAGAGAGGGGGCTTGCCTCACCTCCAGGGGAAGAATGTTCCAGAGGGCGGGGGCTGCTGCAGAGAAGGCCTGCTTCCTGGACCCCGCCAGATGAAATTCTCTTACAGACGGAGTCCGTAGCATGCCCTCTCCGCATGACCAGGTGGGGCGGGTCGATGTAATGGGGATGAGACGGTCCCTCGGGTAACCTGGACCCATGCCATGTAGGGCTTTAAAGGTAATAACCAACACCTTGAATTGGACCCGGAAGCAGACTGGAACCCAGTGCAGCTCGCGTAGCAAAGGTGTTATGTGTGCCAATCTTGGAGCACCTAGAATCATCTGTGCAGCCGCATTCTGGACCAGCTGTAGCTTCTGGATACTCTTCAGGGGTAGCCCCATGTAGAGCGTGTTACAATAGTCTATGTGGGAGATGACCAGGGTATGAGTGACCGAACGGCCTCTCAATCCAGGAAAGGGCATAACTGGCGCACAACACAAAGTTGAGCAAAGGCCCTCCTGGCCACGACTGCTACCTGCTCTTTTAGCAGGAGTCATGAGTCCAGGAGGACCCCCAGATTCCGCACCGGGTCTGTCTGGGGCAGTGCAACCCCATCCAGAACTGAAGATGGCAAATTCCTGGATACTGAGGGGCCATTAACCCACAGCCACTCCGTCTTACCAGGATTCAGCTGACGTCTGTTGTTCCCCATCCAGACCCCCACAGCCCCCAGGCACCTAGAAAGGGCAGTCACAGCATCACTTACTTCCCCCGGGATGGAGATGTATAATTGAGTATCATCAGCATATTGATGATACCTCATCCCGTGGAGACAGATGATCTCACCCAGCGGTTTCATGTAGAAGTTAAAAAGGAGCGGAGAGAGTACCGAACCCTATGGCACCCCATAGATCCCTATACTGAGTGGGACCGGCCCTGGAGGAAGGAGGTGAACCAGCGCAAAACCACGCCGCCCACCCCCAACTCCCTGAGCCACCTCAAAAGGATACCGTGGTCGATGGTATCGAAAACCGCTGAGAGATCAAGCAGAGCCAGGATGGATGCACTGCCACCATCCCGCTCCCGCCAGAGATCATCCATAAGTGCGACCAATGCCGTTTCTGTCCCATATCCGGGCCTGAAACCTGACTGGAAGGGGTCTAGATAATCCGTTTCATCCAGAATCCTCTGGAGCTGCAATGCCACCACTTTCTCAACCACCTTCCCCAGAAAGGGAAGGTGGGAGACTGGATGAAAATTGTCCAGTACAGTAGGGTCCAGCGATGGTTTCTTGAGGAAAGGGCACACCAGCGCTTCCTTAAAGGCAGCTGGAAACAACCTCTCTCGCAAGGATGTATTTACCATCATCTGGACCCAACCACACGTCACCTCCCGAGCTGCCTTCACCAGCCAGGAGGGATATGGACCTAATTGGCAAGTGTTTATAGTCCAGAGGATCCTATCCACTTCCTCAGGTCCAACAGGATCAAACTGTTCCCGTATAACTTGGTAAGTATGTACCCCAGGCATCTCCACAGACCATGTCTCATGCTTGGAGTCCAACTTGGAGCGAATCCGAGCGATTTTATCCTGCAGATGCCCAGAAAACTCCTCAGCATGGCCCTGTGGATGGATTTCTGAACCCCCTTTCCCCAAAAGGGATCAGGTGATCTTGAACAGGGCCGCTGGGCGGCATTGTGCGGATGCAATAAGAGCGGACAAATACTGAAATTTTGCCACTCTTACCACCACAAGGTAGGCCTTAACCGTGGCTCTAGCTTGTGTTTGGTTGGGTTCAGTTTTTGTCTTCCTCCAGTGGTGCTCTATACGTTTCTTAACCCTCTTCAGAACCCTTAGCTCCTCCGTAAACCATGGGTAGTGTCGGGTTCGATGGGACAAGAGAGGTCACACAGGCGCAATCCTGTCCAAGGCCCCAGCCATCTCCCTATTCCAGGCAGCAGCCTTGGCAACAATGTGATGACCTTAAGAAAGAACACAACTATTGTATGAATAAGAGCCTGGAGAGCAATCTAAATCAAATCATCTGCAGGACTCACTTCATGACTTTTCTGTTAGGAGAGGCTGCAAGACTGTGTGATTTAGGACTATAAAGACTGGATTTTCTTCTGAATGACCACATCTAGCTTCCGGGCATGCAGGAGAGGGCCTTCTCCTGCCTTGCTCTCAAACTTCCCTTAGGAGTTTTGCCTGGCCTCCATTTCCTCCAGGTATAGGAAAGGAATTATTTATTTATTTATTATTCAAATTTATTCCCCGCCCATCTCCCATGCAAGGGACTCTGGGCAGGTTACAATAAATAAAAATTTAAAAACTATACAAAATATCTAAAAACACAAACAAAACATAATAAAATAAAATCCAGGATGGGCTTGGACCCGCAGAATAGATAGTGGAGCTATGGGGCCAGCTAACCCCAGGAGGCACTACCACCTCCGTCGTCCCAGGCCAGGTGGCAGAGCCAGGTCTTAAGGGCCTTCCGAAAGGCCAGGAGGGAGGGGGCCAGTCTCACCTCCGGGGGCAGAATATTCCACAAGGCGGGCGCTATCGCAGAGAAGGCACGCCTCCTGGACCCCGCTAGATGGAATTCTCTTGTTGAGGGGGTCCGAAGCATGCCCTCTCTGCATGCACGGGTGGGGCGGGTCGACGTTATCGGGACGAGATGGTCCCTCAGGTACCCTGGTCCTATGCCATGCCATGTAGAATTAAGATGTTCTTCAACTGTAATCTGATTTTTTCCCCCAGAGGATACTCCAAATACATTGTACTTGTGTGATTTCTTGACTTTTGCCTTGCTTTTACCTTTTGCAAGTCAGATATGGTATGCCTGAGAATGACCTTCAGGCCCTTGAGAAAGGGATATTTTGGATGGCTGAGGAGGTGAGATGAGACCTACACAGGGCTGTGGTAGAGAAAAAGCAGCCATCAAATGCTGCTGTCTGAGCGTGGGGGTGGTCAGCACCTGAGCTCTCATCAGAGGAGCCCCATCTGAATGGCTTAAGCCCCTGGTGGCATGGACTTCCAAATACAACAGTGCTAGCTTTTGATTGTATCATTTAAGGCCCCTTTTACTTTATTGACAACATTCCCCTGGTTTTCATTCAAATTCTTTGTTCTCCACAATGTAGAAATATTTCACCTACTAATTTCTAGTGCAGGTGAAACCAGCGTGCCTTTAGCTCAAATAAAATCTTGCAGCATTCCACTCATAATCTTCTAGCAATATAGGAAAAAATCCCAAAGCAATCACATTAAAAAGAACGGACATTGCAGTGTTGCATAGTTCAGAAGGTGCAAGGAAAAAGAAAGGAAAAAAAGAAAAAGTAAGAATTTAATAAAGAATATAATGAAGAGAAAAGAAATATATAAAGAAGTGACTTCCAACCTTCATCACAACAAGTATAAAAAATTTAGTAACTCTCCACCCTCTTTACAGTTACAAACATTTATCTCTTCATCCCATATCCCATCTCTTATCTATAAACAAATCCATAAAACATCGTTTTTTTCAGTCCCAGTGTCAGCAGAAAGTCCAAAAAGGGTAGCCAGAAGTAACAATGTATCCTATTCTAACCTTGATCAAATGAACCAACTTTATATTCCTTCCTTTTACTTCTAACAGTCTTAATAAAGTTCATTCAAATATTGTTGTAGGATTTGATTTCTCTTCGTTTCTTCTTTGTCCCATCACACAGAGTTCTTCAAGGCTAGGTTAGGTATCCATAGAAGCAGACATCATTACTGACATTGTTGATATTGTGGCTACTATTTTCTGATTCCAGTCTTCAAAAGTCTCCTTCAGTATTTTTATAACAGTATTTATCATAACAAACTTGCAGGCCTGTATATCTCTCCTCTACCTAAAATCTTTAGTCCCCTCTGGTGACCAGTTTTTGAAATCATTAAATTATTTATCTATGTTGTGTCTTGTAAAAACCAAAACAGGATCTATTTCCTACAAGAAGCTCTTTGAACTTTATAATTAATTCCAAAATCTTATTGTAAAAGTTTCAATATTCCAATTTTATCTGGACCCTTAGTCCATTTATAACTTTCTAAGATCAAAATCTTATTTAGCTTTTTGCTACTTATTTTAGATTCATTAAATTCTTAAGCTTATAATTAAAATTTTCTTTCATTCAGGATTAAAGGCAAACTCACCCAGCATTTTCTCGTCATTCCGAAGGTCTCTAATAGATTAAAACTGGTTAATGAGCAATTTCTGAAAGTGATTAGAAAGTGAGGTTTGCAAACTTAGTGTCCTTTAAAAGTCTTCGCCATGGTTGTGAGCAAGATGGCTAATTCCATCGTCTCCCGGTGCTCAAACCCGTGGAAAACCCTTGTTCTGCCATCTCCTCATGGAGAGTAGCTATTCAGAGCACATGTAGGGGATCTCTCATCCTCTCATCTGGAGAGCTTCCAAGGAACTGGTCTACTCACCAATTCTTTGGTCTTTGCCACGGTCATTGGCTTTGCTTTCGCAGAGCCATCTTCAGTTCACCATACCACCCCTGGAAGACTGGGACAGGGGCAGGTATTAAGACTAGATTCTTTCCTAAGTATCAGCCCTATGAGGTAGGCCAGGTCCGGAAACAGACACCACAAAATTTACTGGGACTCTATTGTTGTTGGCTATAGCAACCAAAACTTGAAAACCTGACACCAAGCCCTTCCCATGGGCCAAATGCCCCTTCCCAGAATAATCATTCAACTCCCAGGAATAAGTTGCTTCAAAGTACCAGGAGTCCTGAAATCTGAGTTTGCTTTGCCAATAACTTTCTCAAAGGAGCATATAGATCAGGTGAAGCATAAGGCAACCCAGAGCCTGAAAGCACCTTTTAAATAATACAGGAAAGGCTCAGTGAAACATCACATCCAAATATTCCCCAAGAGACAATGGAATTGGTGAACCTTGGGTGATGGAAGGACCTTTGAGGGGGAGGGCCCTTATCTGAGACCCCACAAGGCAACATGGTCAATGAGAGAAGCCCATTGGCTGGATTAGGGCCAAAGACTCCTCATCTCTACTTTATCCTCATCCCATGATTATGTTATAGAAGAGTGTAGATGAAGAAGAACCTCCTTGTGTGCTATCTTTCCTAGCAGAAATGGACTCTCAACAACTTTCCAATCAAGGTGTGAACTTAGGCTTTTAATTGTAGTGGAAGCCAGTCCAGAATCAATTGTACTCCTTTACCCAGATCTTACTGTGCTCGGAATCAATTTTAGTTTGTCCCCTCGATCCGTCCAAACATCTCCAGACACCTGATCAAGACATCTACAGCCTTTCCAGGTTTAAAAGATAGAAAATAGACAGCTTGCAGGACATCACTACATTACTGATACTGCAAGCTAATTTTGGATGATACTCCCTCTTCTCAGGATTTCATGAAGACATTAAAAGGCATGGATGAGAAAAGCTAAGACTATACCATTCCAGAAGCTAAAGGCTATGGAGAAAAACAGAACTCACTCATTACACTTTCTTTTTTTTAAATAGTTTTATTGTTTAAAATATACAACATAAAGATAGATACATTTACAAAGGTTTACAACACATAAAAGACCTACTTGCATATAACAACAAACAAAGTTACACATAAAACAATTAATTTAAAAAAGACTTCCTGTAAAAAGAAACCTTTTTACATTTATTTAATATTTACTATATTTCTATTATATTTCTCCCTCCCTTTAATATTTATTTAATATATTTATACTTTATCTCTTTGCATATTTCACTTTTTTTTCTTTCCACATGTAGTTTATTTTTTACATTTTAATATTCCTTTTCAGTTTGTTCATACATATTTAACGTTTGTTTTCTTTATACTATTTTTCCTTTTGATTTTCCCAGTTTCACAATGGTAATTTTATATTGTAGTCCTTTTGTAGAAATTCTAAAAAGGGATTCCATATTAGTTCATAATCTCCAATTTCTTTGCATTTTATTAAAATTGTTAATCTGTCCATCTCTGCTATTTCCATTGCTTTAATCATCCATTCTTCTGTTGATGGGATGTATTCTTCTTTCCAGTGTTTCGCAAATATTATCCTTGCTGCTCAGCACACTTTCTGAGATCAACCCATCAGAAAGGAATAAAGCCACCTCACACTGTACTTCCCAAGCATAATCTGCCAGGAACCTCAGGAACATATCCAAAGTGAAAGTTGCCTAGAGATCTAGAAGAATGGGAATAGGTTGAGGGATATCATATGTGGGCAAGACTAGATTTTCTGGGATTTTTTTCAGAAACTTAAGGATTCTTTGTGAGTTTTTTTTTAATCTGTGTGAAACCTATAGTGGGAAACTATACCACTGATTTCTGGTCAGAGAAGCTTTGGGGTGGGTAGAAATCACCTAAAAGGGAGTCAGAAGCCTCTTGCATGCCTATTTTCTCATTTCTTCACATGAAGGGGGGAGGAGGAGGAGGAGGAGTTGTTCAAGTAGAGGAAGAGAAGCGGTGAAGGATGGCAAAGCTGCCAGGGCCTCTGAGAGCATGCTGCAGCTGTTGCGGCAATAGCTGTTTTGGAGGTAGAAGTGGATCCTCCATCCCTTTCCATACCGGCTCCTATTGGGGCCCCACACTAGGGCTATCACGTCTGGACTGCAAAAATTCTGGATGACCACTAGACATAGAAGCAAAGCAATACAGGAAACTCTTTGCTGTTGTCTAGCAGTCATATGGAGTTTTGCAGTCCAGATATGGTAGCCTCACCATGCACAATCACATTTCTTGAAGGCATGGGGCAAAGAGTTGGGGGCAGGGGGAACTTGATGGGGCATGTGTGCCTGCATGTCCCACTGCAGCTGTTTACCCTGCTTTCACTGTATTTATGCCACCATGTGCCAAATCAAGATAGCTCTCAAATTCAGACTCAGAATAATGGTTTACCATTTTTTTCTTCTCCATTGCTGGAAGCAAGACATTTTCTGTCCCTGTACTGTGATTGTTTGAACTCTGCCATATGCAATGTTGCTTTCTAGTTTTTAACAGTATATATATTTCAGCCCAAAATTAGTGCTTTGGTTCTTGAATAGGAATCTGTCCTTGACCACTTCCAAACGGAGTTCAGTGTCATCACCAGAGACGTAGCTGAAAGAAAGTGTTTTCCATCTAATCGTGTGATTAAACTAATAAGTAAATCTGAAAGATCCAAACTACCAAAGAAATAAAATACAAACTGCATTCAAGGTTAGTTACCAAACAAATGCAAAATTATGGCATAAAACTCAGGATGTAAATGTAGTAAACTTTAATTAAAGCAACTTAAATTTATTTAAACTGCCATGATTATGAATCACTGTTTAATTTTTATGTAATGGTATCATACATCCTAAATCCACATTAATGGTTCCTAATTTAAATTCTTTTTTTTTAAGAACTTTATTAATTTTTTCAACATATAGCTAAAAAACTAACAAGAATGAAATAAAGAGACCTACAAAGAAAAGAGAAAAGGTAAAAAGTGTGGAAACACAAACACAACTACTACAGAGTGGCTTCCAACTTTCTACAGCAAAGATATACATGAATCAATATCAACCTCTTACTCCAATTTAGTTTATAGTAAGCATTATTTCTATAAAACATTTCAATTCTCAATATAGCATCCCCTTCTAAAACAAATTTTCCCTCCCAGTTAGAAAACATAAGAAACCCTTTCAAACATAATTTTTCACCTATTAAACTAATAAACATTATCCTTCACTATAATTTACTCCTATCTGCCAACCAAGCTAAAAAAAATAACCTAAGTACATCATATTTTTTTTTGTAAAAAAATACTATTGTTTATTTATACAAATCATATCCAAAAAATAAAAACAAAGGCATCCATCTCAACCCTTTAAAAAATCCTCCTGATAAACATACTTAAACAATTATCAAGGTAAACCAAAGCATTTAAACTAATTTAAATTCTTCATAGTAACATTGGCCGGAACTGAAGGAGGTTTAAATACTCCAGGCAGGATACATCATTCCATTGAGACATAGGACAGAAAGCAAAGTGCCCATTATTTATGTTAGTGTTAAGATTTTAATAAATGAGTTGATAGATCTGAACTCCTGATGATTGCATGGAGTTTTCCAGCAGTAGTACAGAAGTGGCTTGCTTTTGCCTTTTTAAGGAATGTTTTTTCAAATTCTCAATCTTGACTCCAACCTTGGGATCATCTACTGGTCTCTCATCCAAGTACTAATCCTACCTAGCTTTTTTCTTTTTTTTTAGATCAGCCAAGGCTGACTAAATGCTGTCGTCCCCTGTGACAAGTAAGAATATTTATTTTATTAATACAAGAAGGCTTACAATGAATTCTAGATACTATGTTTTTTTAAAAAAGATACTGATAAGCAAGCTCTTTAAAGAATAAAGAATATGCACCTTTCATATTAAAAAAATACAGATTTTTAAAAGGGAAGGTTATAAGTTCAACTTTGTGGACAGCTCATTAACATTACCGATTAAATAACATTTTGAAAAATATATTGATCTCTGATTTTGGAATGGTGTAGCTTCTATCTCAATGCTTACATATGTTAAGTTAGCTGGCTGAAACAAGATTGAGATTTTGAAACAAGAATTTTCCTCTTTTTCCTCTCCAGCAACAGGAAGAGTTCAAAGGATGTTGTCTCATATTAAGCTATTAACATCTTAGTTATTTCTGTCTTAAGAAACTATTATGTGAGCCAATATATTTGATACTGTTTTAATGTAGATTTTGCATTTTCAAATAAAAGCTGAGAAGAGTATCGACAGATTCCTTTATCCTAATTCTTTCTGCTCTTAAACATATCCAAGGCCAAAGAATACACAATTGTGAATAGCATGCTAGGTTACACCTCAAAGTTTGTACAATGACACCTCACTAGGTGTCATCGTTCTCTTTGATTGGTACCTCACTAGGTGTTTGGACTGAACATTGATGTAGGCATAGACATATATTGATTAAATGTCAGACACATTTAACATTTTTTCATCATGCTTACTTTTCTGCTACATTTTATGTCTCTGATAAAAAATGATATATTCCTTCTAACTGGACTGGTTGTCTTCTTCCACCAAGTTCAGAGATTTGAGAATGAAGGGACATTCATGGAGTGGTGAGAGTGGAATAGACCTTCATTTGCAGCCAGATTACTGTAATCAAATCCACCTTGACAGTTGACTGGTTGACTTACATCACAGCAAGCTGCCTTTCCAACTTTTTTATATAAAACATATTTTGCCTTAATTTTCTTCTCTTCAAATGGGAGTCATATCTAGCTACAGTACATTTGCCATAGTTACTACACCTATCCAGGTGAAGTAGGCAGCTGCAATTCCGAATTTCTTTATAATTTTTGTCATGGCCCTTCTGAAGAAGTCCTCATCTAAGAATGAGGCACAACTCCAAAAACTTAGATGGCTGTACCAGAATGATCTTTTGTAATGCCTACAAATTTGACACTGCAGAGGCAGATTCAGAAGTGAGGTCCCCACCAAGTCCCTGAAGACACAGGTGGCTCAAGATAAAGAGTCTGAAGGTTGAGAAACAGAGAAACAAGCAACTATAAGAAATATTAAACTGAAGAACAAATCCTTACTTCTATGTAGCTATTCTTGTCCATTAGCCATTGTTCTTTTTAAAAAGTAATTTTTATTAAAAGAAGATTTTACATAAGCTTAAAAACTACAGAAACGTAAGAGGAAAAGTAGAAAAAAGAAGGAAATATAAAAGACTAAAAGAAAAAGTGAAGAAAAAAACAAAAAAGAAAGAAAAAAAGAAAGATATCTAAAGAAGCTACTTTCGATCTTCTTTGCAGTAGTTACAAACATAGTAATTACCATCTCCACCCTCCTAGATTACATATCATGGTTCCCTTCTTCCCATAAACAAACCTTTTAAATCAATAAATCCCAAAATCACCAATTCATTTTTATCCATTTTCTGCAAAAAGTCCATATAAGGTTTCCAGTCTTTTGTAAAAGTTGTTGTTGTTCCCTCCTTAATCAAACAGGTCAATTTAGCCATCTCTGCAAGCTCTGCCATCTTCACGATCCATTCCTCCATTATGGGTATTTCTGTATTCTTCCATCTTTGTCCATTAGCCATTGATGAGCAGCAGCAGATGCTAAGTGGCTCTGGAGTTATTGCTATATAAATCTTGTCGTGGGAGTAGACTGCTGGAATAATATCTACTGTATATCCTTGTTGGTCAGTTCTTGAGCTATAGATCAGTACTTCTGACCTCTTGGGCTATGATTTTTGTTCACAGATTAGTTTGGTTCCTAATTTCCGCCCTATTTTTCTTACTGATTTTTGGACTATCTCCTAGTATTACCTCCGCTGTATTACCCTCTTATCACTGCCTGTGGATATATGGACTTTCATTTATGCCCCTGATTTCATTTACTAGAAAAGGACCATTTTTCAGGTGAAACATACATGGAATGTATCATGTCTACATTGTTCTTCTGGAAAAAAAATTAAATCTGCCTACATAACCAATCTGTGTAGGCTTTTGTTAAATAATTATATAAAGTTTTAACAGCATGAAAGTGCAGTGAGGTTTTGCCTCAATGTTTGGCTTCCAGTCATTGCAAATGAAAATAGATCAAGGCAACTGATTGCAGTGATGCTCAAAAAAATTTCATTGTATGTATTCAACTGGTGATCATACCAGTCACTGACATGCTGAATGTAATAAATCCGAAAAAAATGATGAGGGAGGAAACAAAGAATTATGACTGCTACAAAACCCAAGCTTTTCAGCTGGGCCCGAAACTCTTGATGCGACCAAACAGGTCCTGAAATTCTTTTCACCACTTTGAGAACCATGAAAATGTGCAGGCCCAATAGGATGCCAGTCATAGCAACCATTAAACTGATTAGAGTATAATTCACTGCTTTCACTGAATCTTTCCCAAACTCTTGCTGAAACTGGAAACATGTATTATTCCCATATTTGCCTGTTTTCCCATACCAAATAAACATTACAGGCAACCCAGTAGAAATACCCAAAACCCAAACAGCTGTACTAGTTGCAACAGCATGCAAATTCCGGTAGAATTCCACCTTATCCTTCTTTTGAAAGAAAACAAAGCATCTGGTTACCAAGATAAACACATAGAATAAAAAGGTGAGATACATATGAAAGTGTACCATGACACTTACAAATTTACAAAACAACTGACCAAAGATCCAGTTTTCTGTGATGTAATAATACAATCGAAAAGGAATAGTCCCCAGAAAAAGGGTGTGAATTGCTACCAGGTTTATGATTGCAGTTGTGGTCACTGACAGTGTATTCATTTTCACTAGCAAAAATGACATATTGATGACTCCATACACACCTCCAGTAAAGACCACTATATATATTGTGATCAAAATAGCATTCCACATATCAGTATCTGTTAAATGAGATGATTCAGTTAAGATGGTTCCAAAATTGGGTGAACAAGTGTTCACTTTAGCCCTAGGATCTTCTTCTGTCATCACCTAGGAGGGAGAAAAATAAAAATAAAAATACTAACTTCATTCAAGTTTTCAAGGATATTCTGAAACTATGGAACTAAAAGTTTCTGTATTCCTTTTTTATTAAAAGCAAATTAGGAGAAATACTGTATCTCATTATGGCTAGCTGCACTTTCTGTATAATTGAACATGAACATTAACCAAAATGCAAACTGTTACACTGGGTTGTCCTGTAGAAAAAATAATAATTGTAATCTCCCAACTGAATGCAGGATTAAAGGGAGTTAAGGCATCAAGTGATAAAATAATCTCCAGATTACTGTAAATACTGTATGAAAAATGCTTTCTTAGTAACACCTACTGTATGTCTATGGGATTAGTTTAAATATACCTTTTTATGCAAAAGATAAAATGCTGAAGCAACCTGCAGCCTGTGGGATTCCTTCAAACAAAGTTGGCATTTTCTGCTGTTGTACATATGTACGTTATAATAGTAACCGAGAGAGAGAGAGAGAGAGAGAGGTGTGTGTGTGTGTGTGTGTCAGGTAATCTAGTAGGCAAATATCAAATACACCAAATCTTTAAAAATGTATACCAAATTACCTTTCAAAAACCACCTTAAAATTCTAACTTGCCTCTAAACCAGGGTTTTTCAAACTTGGCAACGTTAAGATGTGTGGACTTCAATTCCCAGAATTTCCCAGCCACTATTTCATCTTTCTCAAACAAGCAAACTATTTAAAAAATGAGGCCCTGGGCTGCTGAAATAAGAGAAAGGAAAGAAAGTTTATAACCCAGAAGATTTGATAACAGACTTTAAATAAATGGGGTATTATTTACTGTAAGTAATTTATTCCTTAAAGTATGAAATAAATGAAATTGATTTAGTATGTTGGCTATGCTACTTTCAGATATACAGTATATGACAACTATTGTTTTATGTTGCTGTTTTAATTATTATCTGTTATGCTTTTAGGAAGCAATTTAATTTGATGAAATTTTACACCTGGAAAAATGTGAAAGTTAAACCACTCTGAATGAATAAACTTTTTAGTACAGCTAAAGATTCTTAAGATACTCTCCAAGAGCTAGAAAATTCAGATAATACAATATTGCAATCCCTAGTAAATAATAGAAAACCTAGTAAAGCAGACTGTAAAAATAAAAGCAATAAAAATAACGCACTACAGCTGGAGAGGGAGCCGAGGTTTGGGTGGTGCCCTCTTGTTATCTGTTGCCATACTCTTTGTGCCACCACACAAAACCTAGGTACATTATAGATAGTCGCACATTGCCTGACTGAAAGTAACATTTAGTAAAGCCTGGAAAGGTTACTAAAAAGAGTATTTTAAGCTTAGTATGCAGATCCCTGTAGAAAACTCCCTGTATGAAGGAGTTGATCATGTATGGCACAGTTCCATTTCCCCAATTTAGTCTAGCAAAACATGCCTGTTTCTACCATACTTGAACCACAAGGGCAGATATGCTCCTCACAAGGAATCCTAATAAATCTGCCTTCCACTAGGGAAAATGGGAGGATGTTAAACTGCTTAAGAGAAGGCTCTAGGACAGGGGTCCCCAACCTTAGCAACTTGAAGATGTGTGGACTTCAACGCCCAGAATTCCCTAGCCAGTGGGAATTCTGGGAGTTGAAGTCCACACATCTTCAAGTTGCTAAGGTTGAGGAACACTGCTCTAGGACAATTAGAAAGGTCTAAGGAGGCAAGGTATTTAGCTGGCTGAAGACCTGGATTCTGTTTCCAGGACCTAATAAAGTTAGAGACCAGGGTTATCTCATTTTGCTGTTCAGTGTCCAAGATTCACTACTTAAGAAGCAACCCTAACCCTAACTGTAGCTCATGGACAACAAAAGCTCTAAGGAAAGGCCATAGGACAACAACTCATGTAATAGGTTGCTCTTCCAGGTACATGAAATTTATTAAGGATTAGTAAAAGAGTCAGACGGAGTGAGCTCCCGCACTCGCCCCAGCTCTTGCCAACCTAGCAATTCAAAAGCATGCAAATGCAAGTAGATGAATAGGTACCACTTTGGTGAGAAGGTAACAGCGTTCCGCGCGCGTCATGCCGGCCACATGTCAAAAACAGCATTAAGGTGTCCTTGGGAATTGGAAACATTGTCCTCAGGAATTTAGACTGCACTGTTTCTAGAGGTGTGGCCATTCTGAAAATAACCCCCAAGGATGGCAGTAAAGAAATTAAATAGGTGACATTTTTCGGGTATACAGATGAAGTGAAAGAAGAGGGGGAAAAGTTTCACCTGCTTAATATTTAGGTGCCATGATTAAAAGCACCTAAATATGATTTATCTTAAATAAGATGAGTCCTCTGGATCTGGCCAAAGACCCAACTAGCATTCTGTGTTACCCAGTGGTCAACCAGATGCATCTGTGAACTTCACCAGTAGGACATATGAATGATCTTCCTTTCTTAAGTATGCACTCTTTGATACCAGATGTAGTATACAACCATCTTCAATAATAGCCAGCCAGCCTACTGATAGTTCTATTTTTCTTGATTTTTTAAAAATTAAATTGTTGGCTATCTCCACATTTGATTGCAGCAAATTTCATAGTTCAGTGGTTCTCAAACATTTTGGTCTCAGGACCCTTTTTACATTCTTAAAAATGATTGAGCACCCCAAAGAGTTTTGGTTTATGTGGCTTATATATATCAATATTTACTGTATTAGAAATTAAAACTGAGAAAATTTTGATGTATGTACTGTATGTATGTATGTATGTATGTATGTATGTATGTATGTATGTATGTATGTATTTGACTTTATGGACCCCCTGAAAGGGTTTTGGGGACCACTAGGGGTCCCCAGACCACATTTTGATAACTGCTGTCATAGTTTAACTAGGCACTGTGTGAAGAAATATCTCCTTTGATCAGTCCTGAATCTCCCTGTATTTATCTTCAATAAACCTAGTTATAACAATATGGGTGAAAACAAAAAACTTTACTTCACTGACATTTTCTACTAATTTTTGTGCTAAAAGCACAAGAGGAAGACTAGAACAAGCAAAAATGCAAAAAGTCAAATTTCCAGTTATTGTTGTAAGAGTGGGTTTTTTTTTTTTAATTCAGAGGAGATTAATCCTAATCACATTTATATGAAAGCCTCACACGTTTTCATGAAACAGACTGCTTTGAAGTATCATAAGATTAAAATAAGATTATTACACTAAGATGAGATGGTTAGATAGCATCACCGATGTAATGAACATGAATTTGAGTAAACTCCGAGAGACAGTGGAGGACAGGAAGGCCTGGCGTGCTATGGTCCATGAGGTCACGAAGAGTCGGACACGACTAAACGACTGAACAACAACAACATTACACTAACAAGCCAAACCACCTGCAGTCATCAAAATTCAAACATCCACAAGAGATGGCTATGGGCACTTCCTTTGAAGAAAGGGGTACTTACCACGTCTCTGTAAGTTTCACTGTTACAAGGTTTATCCTAAAATTCATTTGGATTCTGTTTTCCAAAATAGATCATTCTTATTTTAAATTGTATTTTTAATTTAAATATCAGCTCAGTGTGTGGGGAGACTATTATTACTCTGTACACAAGCAGCGGAGAAATTTTGAAATTCAGATCTGCACTTGGGGAAGATTCCTTGCCAATCTTTTTTATCTAAGTGGATGGCATCAGAGTTTCGTTAGTGGCAAGTGATTCTCAGAGCAGGAATGTGGAGAATATAAACATTCAATCCATAGCTGTGTGTCCAAGTCTCTCTGGCATCTCTGCCAAGTTGATGCTTACTTAAGGAAGCCTGTTAGATGACACTATTGTAATTGTCCTTCAAAATGTACAGATCGTTTTTTTGCATGGTAAATCCCAATCTATTTTTATTCCAGAAAGTGTATATAAGGGGGCATGATGGTTCAGCGGGTAAGACGCCAGGCTTGTCGATTAGAAGATCGCAAGTTTGGAGGTTCGAATCCCTAGCCCCACGTGACGGAGTAAGCTCCCGCATTAGCTCCAGCTCTTGCCAACCTAGCAATTCGAAAGCATGCAAATGCAAGTAGATGAATAGTTACTACTTTGGTGGGTAGGTAATAGCGTTCCGCGCGTGTCATGCCAGCCACATGACCGTGGAAGTGTCTTCGGACAACGCTGGCTCTTCGGCTAACAAATGGAGATGAGCACCGGCCCCTAGAGTCAGACACGACTGTGCAGGGGAAATCCTTTACCTCTACCTAGGATTATAGAAAGCTTTTGGTTTGTTTTTAATAGAAACATTTTCCTGATTATGTACAGGAGGGTACCCTAAACATTTAGAATATATGTTTTCGGCCACATGACCACAGAAGTGTCTTCGGACAACGCTGGCTCTTCGGCTAACAAATGGAGATGAGCACCGGCCCCTAGAGTCAGACACGACTGTGCATGGAAAACCTTTACCTTTTTAAGTGTATATAACAATGTTTAGAGTTCTGGTTTTCTAACTTGAAACATCATGTCAAACAATTAGCAATGAAAATGTTGTTCCTTTGCTCTTTGCATAATTTCAGAAAGTTGAGATTAAAATTCTTGGCTAGATTGTTCTTAGTATCCTCATAATCCTTCACCTGCATATCTTTCATGGTCAGAAGTCATAAGCCTCAGAATGTTTTCCAGCAGCCCTCCTCCATTTCCATGCTGTTTTCAATCTTTCTTTCGCTGGCTGTAGTTCAAGTTGCTTTTTGAATGCTGAAGAATGTAGTTTTCCAAACTCTTGGAAAGTTTTACCTAAAATTATCAGGAGAAATATTAGATCTTAGAAAGTAAAGTAAAAGCTAGATATCACTGGAAGGAGGGAATACTGCATATTAATTAATTGTGCAAACATTATTACCAAAAAGATGAAAATTAGTACATTTCTTAGTTTCATATATTAATAATTTGTAGGTCAATGTTCAGTTCCCATCATAAATTTTACTTAACCATCATATTACTGCAAGAGCCCCAGATTAGTGCCAGCCCTGATGTTACATGTTATCGCTTGCCCAGCATCCTGGTCCTTATCTATAGAACTTGCAAAGTAGTTACAAGAAAACCTTTTGCATATTCAATCCTAGGTATAAAGCTTTGCTCTAGAATTTTGGCTCGCCAGAATATGGACGAAGCCAATGTGTGTGACGTCAGAGGAAGACTAGATAGTGAGCCCTGACACACAGTAATAGAACATGTGAGTCAAATTTCTGAACGTAGCTTTCAGGAGAATCATGTGATACATCTTTATGGGGATTTTCATTGCTTGTGACAGCACTGGCATCCTGGAGTTGTTCCCTCCAGTTCTTTGCTCGTTGCATCTGCATTTACATGAACTAGTCCAATATTTATACTAACAATCCCTTTTAAGAGAACCATTTTGATTACCACTTATGGATTGCAGCATAGTTTTTATAGGTTTCTCATTGTTTGTATGAAGGAGTGGATCATGTATGGCACAGTTCCATTTCCCCAATTTAGTGTAACCGGACCTAGAGATCAGCCTATGCTGATTGAGAATTTGAAGTATTTAAAGTCCTAACATATTTGGGGAACATCGATTAGGAAGGCTAAACTATGCTATAATAACGGAAAAAGTGAACCTTTTTCCTGACCAGCTAATTTTTTCTTTATAATTTTGTCCCCATTTTTATTTCCATGAATTTAGTGTTTTCAGAATCTATTTGATATCTTGTTTCACCTGTCAGTGTAATCCCCATCTTCTTACAACTTTCATTAGTGCCTCTGAACAGCATGCTAGAGTCCTTGATGTCTTTTGGGGGTGGGGGCACCAAATTAGTTGATGTTTTCTATTTGGCTTTGGTGTCACATGGGGTTTCACTAAGGTCAACAACTATAGTGGGTCAACTACTATAGTGGGTCAACTGAGATTAAGCTGCTGCGCATGGTGGTGGCGGCGCGCCATCAGCGCTTCCGGGTTTTCATGTGACACACCTGCACACCACAGGCGACACAGTACTGTGTTGCAACACATAGTTTGGAAAGCTATGGTCTAGTGGTTAAGGTACCAGGCTAGAAACCAGGAGACTGTGTGTTCTAGTCCTGCCTTAGGCATGAAAGCCGGCTGGGTGAGTGACCTTGGGCCAGTCACTCTCTCTCAGCCCAACTCAACACACAGGGTTGTTGTTGTGGGGAAAATAGGAGGAGGAAGGAGTACTATGTGTGTTTGCCGCCTTGAGTTATTTATACAAGTAATAAAGGCGGGATAAAAAAAAATCTAAAAAAAATTACAAAGATAAAAGCTAAAACAAACTAAAAAAAAGAGTAAAAAGAAAAAATAGTGCAGAAAAGGAAAAAGGAAAAAGAATAGAAAGGAAAATAGAAAAGAAAGAAAAAATAAGAATATAGTAAAGAAAAAAGATATATAAAGAAATAATTTCCCCCTTTGTCACAATAAGTATAAACCATGTTAGTTACTTATCAACTTCTCTTAAAATACAACAAATTATCTCTTCTTCCCACATCTCATCTCTTATCTATAAACAAAACTTTAAAGCCTCGTCATTCAGTCCTGGTCAGCAAAAGTCCATTAAGGGTTACCAGAGATAGCAACATATCTATTTTAACCTTGATCAAAGAAACCAACTTTATATTACTTCCTTTTACTTCTAATAGTCTTGATCTTTAATCCTTTCAAATAATGTCCTAGAACTTGATTTCTTTTCCGTTTTTCTTTGTCCCTTCTCGCAAAATCCTTCAAAACTTTAACAGATCTCTTTTGTAAATCCAATATAAAATTGGCTCTTTCTCCTCCAGTTCTCTAAATGAGCATCCTTAGGATAAAGGGGGTAGTCAATTCAGTTTATGGGATGTATTTTTGTAATCCCTCCTGCTCTGATTCAGAGACTCTGTACAGTAATATCAGCTATATAAGTAAAATTGCAATGATTATTTTTAGTAAATGCAGACTTGTTCAAAAAGGGGTCTACTTCTCAAAAGAAGCATCAGTAATGTTTAACTTTTTAAAGCTAATTTTTAACAGTTTTTTCCATCTTCCAACATAAATATCTATTTGATAGTGCAATTGCAGCTAGACAATGACATATAAATTATAAATATAAGGTAAATAAAAAATAAGACTGTTACATAATTCAGTGAATTCTTACAACTTCTGCTTACAATAATGCCTATTTTCTCAAAGTCTGCTTACAGTAAAAGATAATAAAACTGAAAGAAACTAATCAAAGATTTCCACATAGGGGCCTTCTTACACTATCACATAGTTTTATTTCAAACATGAGACTGGATGAATTTTAAGGATAAAGCTTCAGCTGAATAGCCAAACAACATACTGGATTAAAAGGCCATATGTTTTAAGGTATGACTGCTGTACTAAGGACTTGTGTAAGCAATCCATTAGCCTTATGCTATACATGCACAAACACCTCAAAATATTTCAGTTCTCTTTCAGAAGAAAGAAGAAGAAAGAAAAAGGAAAAATATATATGGGCAGGAGAAAATGTTACGATTCACACAAAAAAATCTGAAATGTCACCTCCTCTGACTATAGAGAAATGGTCCTTCTCATTTATATAACCATTCATGCAGTAGACACAAGACATCAGTATGTCTTTTGATGCAAAAAAACACTCTTGGCAAAATTTCTGTAATAAACTGATCAGCTGTTTGTGCAAAATGTGGTTTGATTTTGCTATTCAAATTTTTTTAAACTTTGAAATAATCACTGCACTTTGAAACATATTCTTATTTAGTTGTAATGCACGAGGGTTTTTTGTTTTACTTTCCAATAAAATAGCTTAATTGCTTCTGCATGCAAGCCTTTCACCTTAACCTTGCGCTGTCTAAACATCTTCACACTGAAAGCTTGACTTTCTGAGGAAAAATAATTGAATCTCAAAGAGACAATACCTTGCCATTAACTTTGTTTAGGGTGACCAAGGTGAAAATCATTGAAATTTGTTCCATTTTCTTTTTAAGAAACTTTCCAAGTCTACTACAATGTGTGTTAAAATCAACCATTCTATATGTTCTTTCTCTCTCTCTCTCTCTCTCTCCCCTTTGATATTAAGATTTTTATACAGGCACACCGAATCATCTGAGTAGAATGCCAAATGAAACAATCTCTATATTGATATTTTCAGATTTCACATTTCTAAGCAGCTGTCATCAGTTTAATATTATTTCTTTCTTCAGCAATAATCTGCTGGCTCATACCTCTCGAGCATTGTATTTCCATCAGACCACCCTTTTTGTCAAGCATCTTCTGCACCATTTGATGTGATTTAAAAAAGGATAATCTAGGAGTGACAATTGTACAGATCCATCAGTACCAAGGGAACCGTTAAAACACTCCCAAACAACTAAGCAATTCTCGCTGTCCTTGCTCCCTAAACCACTTAGCACATCTGTTTTTGTATGACTGGATTGCATCCAGTGAAAGGGCATTTCCCTGCCATCCCACCTTCATTCCCTAAACCCTCAAAAGCAGCTTGAAGCTGACCTGCAATTTTATTTGCTACCACTGATCTTAAAATACCAGAAACAGTGTCAGCCAATCAGTTCTTTGTTTCAGCAGTCTAAAGAAGAGTGTAAAGAATAGCCCCACTTGTTCTCCCATCTATCCACCCCATCTTTACTTCCTATAGTGATTTGCCTGGATCACGAAAGACGGGATGTTATTTGTAAGGGGGAATTGCAAACCAATCTGCTATGAAAGGGAGATTCAAAGCTGCCAAGACACCATGGAAGATAACATTGATAAAAAATGGGGAGAGATTAATCCAGAGCTTTCCAAACTTTTCATGTTGGTGACACACTTTTTAGACATGCATCATTTCGTGACACACTCTTACAGCAGGGCACAAGGCAGGCACTAGGACCTGCACAGAATCACAGCAGGTTTGGAGGCAGCAAGGCACAAGGCAGGCACTAGGACCTGCGTGGAATCCTGGCGGGGCTCAGAGGCAGCAGCAGCCGCGACACACCCAGACACTGCAGCCGACACACTAACGTGTCCCGACACACAGTTTGGAGAGCTCTGGATTAATCTAAGCCTAGGAGCCAGGAGGGAAAACAGTCTGCCCCAAAACTCTTTAGCTTCTTCATTGCAAAGAGGAAGATTGCTTGTTTCTCTCTTTTGGCACACTGTGACAATAAACTGGCCCTGTTGCCCAATACAGACGATGATGTGAGATCTCACCAGTGGCTTCTGCTACCTGAAGTAACCAGATGCAGTTCCTTCCTGCATCATCAGTCACAGTGGAAAATTGGGGATTTCAACTGTTCTAGCTTGCATGTTAAAGTGTATTTGTTGACATCTGATCCTCTGAACAACTATTCAAAAGTAAAAGCTCATGCAACTGATACCACAAGCCAGGAAACTATTGCTGACCACTGCTGTCAGTCACTTCCTGATGAAATAACCAGATGATCTGTACCATTTTCACTGAGCTTGGTTGAACTGGCAGAATTTTAGAAGGTTACATGGCTATCTTTCAATCTGGGCTCTTCCATACTTTGTTGAAACTTACAAACATTTTATACTGTTTTGAGACTCTTCACTCCCTTCATTAACAGGATTTCAAAACAAAGATACTTCAAGTAAGCACAGATATTTCATCCTGACTATTTTATTTGTGCCCTCTGGGCAAAAGGGAGGGATATAATTGGATGAATAAGCAAATAAATTCAGCTTATAGAACAATTATATCCATTTTTGCTTAGGAGTAAGTCCCACTGAAATCAATTGTTGCAGCCTTACACTACCAGGAAATTGGTTCCATTGAATGTAGTGAAACTTACTCTTGGTATGTTAGACTCAACTTTCAATAAGTTAAGCTATTCTATCTGTACTTCTTCATAAAAAGTCTAATGAAAAGTTTAAATCAGGGTAAGATGCCAGGCTTGTCGATCGGAAGATCGCAAGTTCGGAGGTTCGAATCCCTAGCCCTGCGTGCAGAGTGAGCTCCCGCACTCGTCCCAGCTCTTGCCAACCTAGCAATTCGAAAGCATGCAAATGCAAGTAGATGAATAGGTACCACTTCGGTGGGTAGGTAACAGCATTCCGCGTGCGTCATGCGGCCACATGACCGTGGAAGCGTCTTCGGACAACGCTGGCTCTTTGGCTAACAAACGGAGATGAGCACCGGCCCCTAGAGTCGGACACGACTGCACAAATGTGCGGGGGGAACCTTTACCTTTTTTACTGACTTTTAAATGCCAGAAAGATCCTTTGTCCATTCCTCTTTATCCATCCAATATATTCTGTTTCCTAAGTCAGCAATCATTTTACATTTTCTAGTAACTGGGCATGCTCAGTCCTCTTTGTATCTATGTGTGCATTTATCTTTTAAATGTTAGGGTTTTTTTCTTTTTAATCTGGTTCTTGAAATTACAGGATTCCCATGAGCTTACCTTGCTTTTTATATGTAAGTGGCTTCATTATGGTTATAATCCTACTAGGACTAATCACCTGGGCTCATTATTAGGTGTGATAATCAAAAGTAATGGATGAGAATGGGAAATAATTCTAGAACAATTGCTATATAATGCATTTTTTAAAAAAGCAAAATAAGCACATTTCAGAAAAGCTGAAAACAATCCATCTTTAAGGAAGCTCTAAAAAGACCCCATCATTCCATTAGTAAAAGATTACTAGTTTTGTGTAATTCTATTATACACTGAATTCTGTGTCTAATAAATCAGGTGCGTTGACATTTAGCCTTCATTTTCAGTATTTCATCAACTGTGAAACCAATTTTGCTGCTGGTTTCACAAAGAATACCACCCTGAGTGGTAATATCACCATGATTGTGGACTGTCAGCCAACTATAAATGATTCATAGGTATAATAATCATTATTATGCTAGCCATAAAGTAGCTATTGTTATAGTTGCTGATGAAATAGTTAACATTTTGTGAAAGAACCAGAAATTACAGATGACAAAAGTCCTTGAAACAAGTCTGATTTAGATACAATGTGATATAAAGCAAGCATTACTTCTTTAAAATCTTTATAGCATAAGTAGATTGACCAATAACATACTGAGTTCAGTCTGACTCCTATTATCTGTTTTTTTAAAAAAATCTAGTGAGGTGGCACAGCACACTCTCCATGAAAAAAAGAACCTATGAACAAGGTTTCTGTCCAGTAGAACTAATACCTTTCATATGTAACAAACTGCCAAATTGTGGTCCATAGGAATTGTGGCTGGCAGTATACTTTACACTTAAAAAAAATAGTTGACATTATGAATGACATGGGTTAAATAAAATCATTTGCTTGGGTCGTTTTAAGACTGCAACCGTTATACCTGTGCCTAAAAAATCTACGATCACATGTCTTAATGATTATCGCCCGATAGCACTCACTCCCATTATGATGAAATGTTTTGAGAGGCTGATAAAGGACCATATTGTCTCCAGACTTCCCCCATCATTCGATCCGCTTCAGTTTGTGTTGGGGTTTGTATAATACCCAGAATTTACAGCTAGATTAATTAGACAGGTGAGAGGCATTAAGTTCTGCAAGTCATTCTATCAGCAGCCATTGTTGAAGAATGATGAAAGAAGTGACTCATACCACAGCTGATATACTGTAGTTTAAGCTGGGTGTGGTAGATAATGAATTTGACCTATAATGTGATTGGTCAATTTAAGTATATAAGCAGAGGAGCTCTGGTGTTCATTCTTCTCGTTACTATCTTCATTATCATCTGTATCAATTGGACGTTATTGGAATGTGTATTGACTGCGTATGTACAGTATATAGAGTAAATAGACTATTTTATCTTATCTCTTGTGAGTGTCTGCTTACTCAATAGAATGTATAACTCTGAGGTCTAGAAGGAACATTGGCAGCCCCAGCGCTGTATACTCTGACAGTTTGCTTACCGGCGGAACTGCTCCATAGAGGATGCAATCTTCTCTGTTTCTTCATTTGAGCTTGGCACACTTAGAGGAGAAGAACAGCTATGTGCAATTGTTGTTTGTTGATTTTAGTTCAGCATTTAATACGATTGTTCCTCAGCATTCGGTAGACAAATTGGGCTCTCTGGGTTTTAGTACTCATTTATGTAACTGTCTACTGACTTCCTTACTGATAGGTCCCAGTTGGTGCAAGTTGGAAATAATATCTCCAACCCTATTTCCTTGAGCATCGGTTCCCCTCAGGGCTGTGTCCTAAGCCCACTGTTGTTTACCCTGATGACCCATGACTGTTGTGCCAGGTTTACCACCAACTCCATTGTGAAGTATGTGGATGATACAACAGTGGTGGGTCTTATTAGGGATGACAATGATTGGGCTTATAGAGAGGAGGTGAAGGGTTTGGTGGATTGGTGTAATATAAATAGCTTGGTTCTGAATGTTGAAAAAACCAAGGAGATCATTATTGATTTTAGAAAGAACCGGCTTAGCCATACACCACTGTTTATTAATGACATAGCTGTGGAGTCAGTCAGTAGCATCAGGTTCCTGGGGGTGCAGATAACGAATAGTTTGTCTTGGTCTCTTAATACTGCATCCCTGGTAAAACGGGCACAGCAGCGTTTGCATTTTCTGCGCCTGATGAGGAAAGCGTATCTTCCACCTCCCATCCTCCTTACTTTCTATAGAGGTACTATAGAGAGTGTACTGACCAACTGTATTTCTATTTGGTTTGGAGGCTGTAGTGCCTCGGATAAGAAGTCTGTGCAGAGGGTGGTGAGGGTAGCAGAGAGGATAATTGGGATTTCACTTCCTCTCATTCAGGATATAGCGTATACACGCTGTCTGTCTAGAGCCCGAAATATTGTTGGTGACCCCTCTCACCCTCATCATGGCTTGTTCTCCTTGTTACCCTCTGGGAAAAGGTTCCGCTGCATTCGATGTAGAGCAACTAGATTAGGTAACAATTTTGTCCCCTGGGCTATTAGACTCCTAAATTCTCAATGATCCCCTTTTATTTCAGGGTTGTACATGCTTTATGTAGGACTGTGATATTTATTAGGGATAACAGTTAGGGGAGGGGAATGAGTAAAGAATTGTAAGCTAATGAAATTTCATTTTAATGTGCACCTAGGTGTACAGTGGAATGACAATAAAATTCTATTCTATTCTATTCTATTCTATTCTATTCTATTCTATTCTATTCTATTCTATTCTATTCTATTCTATTCGTCAACCTTTGTTTCAGCCACTGACATTAATTGTATGAAAGTTCATAATGGTTAACTTAAATCTATTAATTTCAGTGGGTCTGTTATAGGTATGACTAAGTCTGAAGCTAGATGATTGGAAATCCAATCTAACATTACTTTTCTAGAACATTAATAAAGAAGGTTTTGAAGGAACAAAACTGGACACAATTAACACACAATTATGTTTTCATATAAATTGAAAGGTGACAAACCATCTACTACAGCAGTAAGTGTTCAATACTTACCCCAATTTTACTTTACCTCAGCATGTGTCAAGATCCTTTTTCCAGAATAAAACAGTCGCAGAATTCCTGTACAGGTATTTAAACGTATGAATGCTATAACTGAATGCAGTGACAGCCACAAGGCTATACAGAGAGGTTCTCATTCAGAACTTTCTGGATTTGGATATGAAAAGCAAAATAACATTTCTAATCAAGCTCAGGGTGAATGTGCTTAAAACGCTCTGTACCACCCCCACCAGACAGCCAGGGATGAAGACCAGCTTTGTTTACCCATTTCTATAGTCCAATATGTTTAGTCTTCATATATTCAGATAAATGCTTTAAAAAGTCAAGGACACCATCAGAATGTTATTGTATTTTTCTCTCCCTCTATTCATACTTTCCTACCTTTTTGTCATGTAATGGGGGGGGGTGCTCCAATTGATCAATGACTCCTCATGATTGCACTGCAACTTGCTCTGTCATAAAGAAGAATGTGCTGGAATTCCTTATTAAGCAGACAGGGGGCTGTGAACATAACTGGCCAAGGCCCATCTTAGTCCAGTATTTTATACCTCAAAGTGGCTAATCATTCACCCTGCTTAACCAGATGCCTCTGAGGTATTCACAAGCAGGAGATGCTTCTCTCCTGCCATTGTTCCCCTGCAATTGGTATTTGGAGCTATCCCAGTCCAAAACAGAAGGTAACCCTGAGTTATGTCCCACCCAGTTGTTGCTGTTTTCTAATGTAAAGAGTCCCAAACATTATCGCTTTTCCTTGTAAGGAAATTGTTTCAGTCCCCTGAGCATTTTGGTGCCCCCTTGCTGTACTTTTTCCAATTTTCCAATTTTCAACACATACTTAAAGCACATTAGTCAGTTGGTTGACTTCACTCAGCTTAATCGCTTTTGGTTTTCATCACCCTGAATAGTTTGGTATAACCTACAATCACTTAGTTCACTGCTTATCCCTAAATCAAAATCATTTGTAGACAAGGAAAAAGCATGGATTCAACACAAATCATTGAGGGAACTCACTTCTTACTTTTCTCCAGTGAGAAAATTGCCCATTACTAACCTTTTAATCAGATAGCAAACAATAGAAGGAAGGATCCTCTTATCCCACAATTGCTAAGTTTACTCAAAAGCCTTTGATGCAGTACTGTCAAAAGCTTTTTGAAAACCCAATTATACAGTTTGATAAGGTCACTTCTAGCCATGTGCCTCATAATGCTCTTGAAACAACTCTAAAAGGTTGGTGAAGCAGGACTTTTCTTTCCAGAATCCACCCTGATTTCCCTCAGTAAGGCTTCTTTCTTCATATCTTAGTTCTTCTTTCATTACCAGTTTGCCTAGAACTGAGGTATACTGACTAGGCTATATTTTCCCAGATCTCACCCTTTTTTAAACAGAATTGTGTCACATGATTACTTTTCAGCCTCTGACAGTGATCCTAATTTGAGGGACAATTTTGTTATTTTGTGGTAATTCCCAACTGCTTTCCTGGTTGGTTTTTTGCTTCAAGTATATTTAAAGACCTTGTTTTTGTTAATATTCTTTGCATATGCTCCCCTTTTGCCCTTTTATTCTTATTTTTCCTGCCAGAGTTTATGCTCTTTTTTGTTTTTTTCTTTAGGACAGACTTTCCATCTTCTAATGGAAGCCTTCTTAAGTTTACAGCTTCCTGGACACTATTAGAGAGACATGTTAGCCTCTTCCTGGATTTGGTTGACCACAGTGGGATTCTTATCCTATCATGACTTTTTGATCCTCTTCTTCCTCTATGATGTTTTTCTGAGTGCTATTACAAATATTACTAGAAGGAGGGTTTGAGTAAGCAGCCAAAACTCCAGATAAATTGTAACTTCATAAAAACATAGCAGCTCTTTAGCTGGACAATCAATCATGAGATTTCAGAATTATTTAAAGAGGATATCATGGATGCTGAACACCAAACAGATGACAGTTGGTTTTTCAATATAAGTAGTAGAAATATACTTTCAAAGTTGAATTATGATTAAGAGTTTCTTTTCCTGCATGTAACTCATTTCTTTTTCTCCAGTTTCATCTTACTTTCCCCTAATAATAATTCTATGTCAACAGTCTCAAGGAAATCAAAAGAGAGAACTTGAGTAACTCCAAGATGGTTAATTCATGTCATTTTCTAGTTATTTCAGGCTTTTCTCTTGTAGACATTTAATACTAAATGAATCTCTCCTTCTTTTTCAAAAGAACGATTTCTTCTATCAAAATATAGTGGCGTTTTAAATTTCAGTTTCTTAACATATATTTTGTCAGTAAATTTTCTCTTTCTTTTTATACTTGGCAAGCTACAACAAAAATGCTAAGCAGATTTTAAAATGTTTACCTGGTACTTAGAGTTGAGACCAATCCTGATAGGTTCAAGCGAGTCAAAAATCATCCAGCAACTGAAAGCTCAAAGCCGTGACTAAGTGTTCTGATTCTCTTTGCAAAGTTGTCATAGGAACCACAAAACCACTCCCTAGTCTCACCAGGATTTCACAGAGTTCATAAAATGTCTAAGTATTTTATATCAGTCTTTTAATAAACCCCATAGAACTCTATTAGATAATTTGCTGTCCCAGCTTTCAGTTTGCTGCTGGGGTTCCCTGGAAATTACTCTGTGCATCAGTTAGCCGAAAGCTGTGGTTACAGTATATGAGTTGTTTGCAGATGATGCTTAGAAATAGATAATAGCAATATTGGAGCCAAGATCTATTTAGATTTTATTTATTTGTTACTGCTTGTTGACTTCCTACTAGCATTTCTATTCTGAATTTCAGAAGAACTGTAACCAAACTGGCTTGGGTGCCTGAAAAAAAATGGCAGCAAAAACACTAGTCAAAGTGCTCTAGAAATAAAGCAGCACCAGCAGCCTTAAAACATTTAAAAGGAACAAGAGCAGCAGCTCCTTTTAAAAGAAAGAATCGAGAAAGATTGCCAGCTAGGACCACCACTGCCTGGGGTCACAGCAAAAAAGGGCCATGTTTTGTATCTTAGAAATGCAATGATGTTTTTAGACGGACTTATGTGGAGGAGGCAAGCAACTTGAATCCCAGACTGCTTTTAGGTAACCTTCCCAAATGTGGGCACATTGGCTGTGCTGGCTGAGAATTCTGGGAATTGTTGTTCAATACATTTGGAAGACATCCTGTTGGGGACAGCTGGCAAAGGGCTTTAGAACCTGAACAAGGAGTGTCACTGGAAGCAATGGAAGTTTGGTACACACACACACACACACACACACACACACACACACACACACTCTTCTTGTTCCACTGGTTTGCAAAATTACCCACCTTGTTACCAAAGAATATATTATTTTCCAGGCACCTTTTTATTGCTAAATGTAGTTTTGTTCTTGCCTGAGGTTCTTGCTGGGTAGGAGCCAGACACGAGTGCAGGGATGTCTGGAGTTTCAAAAGCGGGGCAATCTTTTCAGCGCTACTCCTCACTGATTTTTTTCCCCTGTTTTTGGTCAGAATCTGAAGGTCCGCCTCTTGAAAGGAATTTCAGGGCAAATAATCGGTATCCTCAGATATTTCAGTTGCAATAAAAGGGATTTCAGTGCCTGACGCACGTTTGTCTTTTTCAGATTGTTTGGAGGCTGGCAAGTGGTTGTCATGGTTTCTGAATCTGGCACACGAAAAAGAACAGGAAACCATTCCAAACCGTGAACTGAACAATAACAAATGGAATAGCAGAGATTTTATTTAAAAGGCCCCCAGCCCAGTGTTCAAAATACTGAAGGCAGGAGCCTTATCAACTCAATTCCTCACATGAGCTGGACTCTCTTGCACAAAATTTCCATTCGGCACTATTGACGAATGGAAGAGAGATGCTAAAATCCTGAAACCTGTCACTGAACATCTGGAAATCGAAACTGTAGCCTTTAAAGTTGCATGAGTTTATGTTCAGATATGAAGTAATGTAGTTCAGGATAATGAGAGCAATGTCTCTTTCCCAAATTAATGTGCAGTGCCTGCAGTCCAACACCTTAGATCAGAGCTTTCCAAACTGTGTGTCGGGATACGTTAGTGTGTCGGCTGCAGTGTCTGGGTGTGTTGCGGCTGCTGCTGCTGCCTCTGAGCCCTGCCAGGATTCCATGCAGGTCCTAGTGCCTGCCTTGTGCCTGGCTGCCTCCAAACCTGCTGTGATTCCGCGCAGGTCCTCGTGCCTGCCTTGTGCCCTGCTGTAAGAGTGTGTCACGAAATGATGCTCTGCTGTAAGTGTGTGTCGCAAAATGACACATGTCTAAAAAGTGTGTCACCACCATGAAAAGTTTGGAAAGCCCTGCCTTAGATGTTTACACATGATAGGAAATAATCTTAGTCCATCAGCTTTGACCTTTCCTTGATTTGCCAGGACTGCCTTTCCATCCTTAGACTGACTCTGGATCCTGCTTTTGAGCTATAGAATCTGCTTGGTGTTTCAAACTTTATATAAACTTCACACGCGACTCCTGGATTGGCACTGGGCTCTGTTTTCAGAAGCAAGTGTTTCATGAAAGGCATGCAGGTTTCACAATGCCCTGCCCTCTACAGAGGAACTGACTGATTTCAAAACATTTTAGGCTGGATCCTGGTTTGGACATTGTACAACAATAAGATTTTGAAAATAAAAGTATAGTTCTTTATCAGAAAAGACCTGGACTGCAGACAGTTTGGGAAAATAAACTTCTATTTTGTATCCAAGAAGCTCTGGATTAGGGAAATAAGAATTTTGGAGAGTAAAACTTCGATGTTATGCCAGAAAAGCCCTAAATCGGAATAATAAGGAGTTCTAGATAAGGGCTCTAGACTTCTTGACTTCATACTTCTACCACCAACCTGGACTGCACTGCCCCTCCTGGCATATCAGTAGCTAATGTGTGTGTGTGTGTGTGTTTGTGCGTGTGTGTATGCATGTAGTATATGCTGGCTCCCCCCCCACCACCACCACACTATGATGACTCCCAGATAAGAGAGCTTCTTCATCTGTCTCATATGATTGACTAAACAAGAAAGGAAGGAGAGAGGTGCAAGTTTAAAATATGCATCAAGATACATCCAGAATCACTGAATGGGGTAGCATAAAAATAATTGAAATGAATACATTTATCATGAATCACCACATGCAGTTGATGTTCAAACAGTATGTGGCAGCATGATGTCATCAGAAGGGTCTGTCTTCAATAATTGAGATTTTCTCAGGGTTGATTTTGGGGTGGGATGATACCACCTAAATTGTTACTATCCTCGCCGAACAAGTGACTATTTGCAAATAAGATTCCACTCTGTGTATGTGTGTGGTGGAATTTATATTTTGTGTGTTTTGTGTACTTGCAGTAGGCCATATTTAGTTATTTATTTATTGAATTTATATAGAAGCCCATCTCACAGGTGGCTCACAACAATTAAAAACAACAGGAATAAAACACAATGAAAATATCAATAAATGCAACAACATACAACCATATTAAAACCACCATTAAAAGACCAATTAAACACAAAACATAATGACAGTCAGCAGGTGAATGCAAACAGACATCCCATTCAGTACAAGCCTTGAAAAGGCTCCCTTCTACTACTGGACCCCCAGGCACAATGACGCAGCCATGTTTTCAGGCCCTTCCTAAAGGCCAGAAGGCTAGGGGCCAATCTAAGTTCCGGGGGGATGATGTTCCAAAGGGCGGATTCCATAGAGTGTTTTGGAGAGTACTGGAGTGTATGGGGGAGTATGCAGGGGCCACATATACCCAAGGAATGGGCCCACCCACTCCTGGCCTTCCTTCTGTCCTCCTTGCCTCTCACCATCAGTCGGGCCTTTGGGATGAAATAGATTTTCCACCTCTGGCCCAAAGGGACTTTGAAATCTTATATTTTCTTAAATTATATAGTGGTCAGTGTCTCTCCTTCCCAGCCACTCCATCTGCCTAAAATGTTCCAGCTGACAAAGTAAATCTCAAAGTAAATTAAATGAAGCGAGCCAGTTATATGAAAGAAAAAAAGAAGAAGTGGGCTAGAGGAACAAGGATAGAGAAGAGAGGGAGGGGAGATGGTGAATTGAGAGGGAGCTGAGTGGTCCGCTTAATCCCGCTAACCTTTGATAGAGATGTTTAAGAGATCATCTCAAGTGCCTACAACAAACTACTTCATTGTTCTAGGATAGGAAGCCAGCTAAGCATCCATTCCATTCCATTCCATTCCATTCCATTCCATTCCATTCCATTCCATTCCATTGGTTTTCTTCCCTCTCTCTCCCTCTCCCTCTCTCTCTTTCCCCACCCCCAAGTTATTTAGCAATTTGAGGTCATTTTGTGTGCTCAGTTCTCATTGTACTGTTTGAGGGACTTCCCTGTGTCTTTCCCCTCCCATTTTTTCCTACTTTTATTAAACAGACTTTACCCAATACATTTGATACCTCTCTTAGGATCTCTCTTTTAGCTGTATAACGCAGCTTGTAACCCTTCAGATTCAAAGGTATACAGTTGCTTTGGAGTATATGACGGTGCACACCTAGTGTGAGGTTCACGATCTTTATGATCCAAAATCAGAATCTACAACACAAGCCACGAGGGATATGTGCAATTCGTTTATTGAATCAGCATCGTGCTCCGTTAAAGCCAGAAGTGGGTTTCTTCCCCCCCAGACCTCTCCTTTAACCATTCGGTTCTTACTTGTCCCGCCCCTCCCTCTCAGTTCTTTCTTTGTTGATTTCATTCTTTGCTTCACATTGATTGCTCTCTTCCGGCCTCGTGGTCGCCAGCATTGGTAGTACTTTTGTCATTGGTTTCTGAGTTTTCCTGATTCGGCAATGCTGCTGCTTTCTCGGAGGCTTGTGTTTCCCCCCTCCCCCATCTTCCTTTTATCCTTATTTCCTGTCTTTATTTACACTGTGTAAGGTTGGAGCATCCAGCCGCAATTACCCATTGCTGCTGGATTCTCCATCCTTACATGCCGCCCCCCTTCGAAATGATAACCTCGCCCCTGCCCCTTGGTGAGGATGCGCCATCTGAAAGATAAAAGGGACAGTTAGTGTATGAAGGTAGTAGTCTATTTCTTGTCAGCTAATTTTGGCTTCTCTGGGTATTTCTTGTGGAATGCCCTTACAAGTTGGGGTGCTCGGACATGTCGGCTCTCCACCCACTCGTTATCTGCTTTTGGAAGGTGTTTCCATTGGATTAGGTACTGCAGCCCCCCTCTTCGCATTCTGGAGTCTAAAATTGTTTGGACCTCGAAGTGTTGTTCTCCCTCAATGAGTGTGGGGGCAGGCGGGGGGGGGGGGGTTCTGGGTGCCATCTAGCAGAAGAGCGCACTGGTTTGAGTAGGCTACAGTGGAAGACTGGGTGTATTTTGTTCAGGTTCTTAGGTAGTTCTAGTTGTACTGTTACGTCGTTGATGATTTTCACAATTGGGAATGGGCCTACGTACTTGGGGCCTAGTTTTTTCGATGGTTGAGTGGATTTCAGGTATTTCGTGGATAAATAGACCTTTTCTCCTACTTCCATGGGCCATTCTGGGGCTCTTTTGCGATCTGCATATTTTTTGTAGTCTGCTTTGGCGTCTTCTAGTGCTTTTTCGATCACTGGCCAGCTGTTTCTCATTTGGGTGATCCAGTCGTCCAGGGAGATTATTTTTGTCTGTTCTCTTGGTAGTTCTGGAATGGCTACAAAGTCTTGTCCATTCGCTGCTTGGAATGGGGTAAATCCTGTGCTGGTGTGTATCGCGTTGTTATATGCTACCTCTGCGAATGGGAGTAAGTCCGTCCAATCATCTTGTTGGTAGCTGACGTAGCACCTTAAGTATTGTTCTAGTATTTGGTTTCGTCGTTCACTTGCCCCATCTGTCTCTGGGTGGTGGGCGGAGCTTAATGCTTGCTCCACCCCTATTAATTTCAAGAACTGTTTCCAGAATCTGGATGTAAATTGGGCTCCGCGATCGCTTATTATTCTTTCGGGAGCTCCGTGTAGGCGGTATATGTGTTGTATGAACAGCTTGGCTAGTTGGTTGGCCGTGGGTAGCCCTGCACACGGGATGAAGTGGGTCTGTTTCGAGAATAAGTCTGTAACGACCCATATGACCGTCTTCTTTTTGCTTTCTGGCAATTCGACTATGAAGTCCATGGCGATTTGTTTCCAGGGGCGGTTAGGGCTCGCTACGTTCTGTAGTAGCCCCCTGGGTTTGCCACCGGCGCGTTTTGCTGTGGCGCAGATGGGGCATGTTGTGACATACTCTTCCACGTCTTTGCGTAGGGCCAGCCACCAAAATTGCCGTCGTACTAAGTGTAGAGTCTTCACGAATCCAAAGTGTCCCGCCACCTTGGCGTCATGGCATCTTTGTAGGATTTTCTTTTTTAGGGTTTCTGGGATATATATTCTCTCTCCCTTCCACCATAGTCCTTGTCGTTCTACTAGAAAGGTCTTATTCCCTTGCAGCCAATCATCTTGTTGTGATGCAGTCTGCAACTCAGCTTGTAGATCCTGTTCTACTTTTATGGCTGGGGCAGTTTTCCGCTCCCGTGTGGTTGCAGTGAGTCCGAAGTGAGCAGGTGGGATGACCGAGTCCACTATTTCTTCTCTTTGGCTGTTGTGTTGGGGTAGCCGGGAGAGCGCGTCCACTAGAAAGTTCTTGCCCCCTGGTAGGTACTTTAACGTGAAGTTGAACCTACTGAAAAACTGCGCCCATCTGATTTGCTTGGGGTTTAGTTTTCGTGGTGATTTCAGGGCTTCTAGGTTCTTATGGTCCGTCCAGACTTCGAACGGGTGGGGGGCCCCCTCGAGTAAGTGTCGCCAGGTGACAAGTGCCCATCTCACTGCAAACGCCTCCTTCTCCCAGACGTGCCAGCGCCTCTCCGTGTCTGTGAACTTGCGTGATAGGTAGGCGCATGGTCTCAGTTCCCCCTCCTCATCCTTCTGCAGCAGAATAGCCCCTATGGCCACGTCTGATGCGTCCGCTTGGACAATTAGCAGTCGTGCCGGGTCAGGGTGCCTCAGTATCGGTTCTGATGTGAACAGCGCTTTCAGGCGGTCAAACGCTTCTTGGCATTCTGTAGTCCATTTGAGCGCTGTTCCTGGTCTCATCGCTGTTTTGGGGTTTCCTTTTCCTTTCGTCTTCAGTAGGTCCGTGAGAGGTAGGGCTACTTGTGCAAATTGGGGAATGAACTGTCTGTAGAAGTTTGCAAACCCTAAGAAGCTTTGTAGTTGTTTTCTGGAGCGGGGTGGTTCCCAGGCTACCACGTCATTAACTTTTCCTGGGTCCATTCCCACTCCTTTGTAGGAAATCCTGTACCCTAAGTAATCTAATTGCTTTTTGTGGAATTCGCATTTTGATAGTTTGGCGTATAGCTGGTTTTCTAGTAGTCTTTTCAGCACTTCTCTTACTAGTGTCACATGTTCTTCCATCGTTTCGGAGTAGATAAGTATATCATCCAAATATACTAGCACTCCCCGGTAGAGGAAGTCATGGAGGATTTCGTTAATTAGATGCATGAAGACTCCTGGCGCCCCCTTTAGGCCGAACGGCATTACTAAATATTCAAATGATCCCAGTTGACAGTTGAAGGCGGTCTTCCACTCATCTCCCTCCCTGATTCGTACTCTAAAATACGCTTCCCTTAGGTCTAGTTTCGTGAAGATTTTCCCTTTTGACAGGTGGGTCAGCATGTCTTTCGTCAAGGGGAGGGGGTATTTGTTGGAGGTGCAGACTGCATTTAAGCCCCTATAGTCTGTGCAGAGCCTCAGGGAGCCATCTTTTTTTGTTCTAAAGAGGACAGGTGCGGCCATAGACGATGTAGCAGGTCGGATGAACCCTCGTTGTAAGTTTGTATCTATGAATTCACGTAGCACCTCAAGTTCTTTAGGGGTCATAGGGTACAACTTTGTCTTGGGGAGCTCTGTCCCTGGGATCAACTCTATGGCACAGTCAGACTTCCGGTGGGGTGGGAGTTGATTTGACTCGGCTTCTCCAAACACCTTTTTCAAGTGTCTGTATGGCCTGGGTATGCAGGGGCTCCCTTCCTCTGTTGTCCCACCCTTCCCTTCTTCTAGGGATCCTGTTAGCTCTTCTGCGTCCCTCTCTGTCTGGCCTCCCTCGTTGTAGCTTCCATCGGGGAAGTTTATTTGCCCCAACTTCCAATCCACCCTTGGGTTTCTTTCTCTTAGCCAGGCTATCCCTAGGATCATGGAGTGGTTGGCGATTGGGGCTACCAGGAACCTCAGGACCTCCTCATGTGTCCCTACCTGCATGGTGACGGGTTCGGTGTAATGTTCTACAGGGCCCCCTTTCATGTCCCCCCCATCTAGTTGGGTGAATACGATGGGGTCTTTAAGTTTTTCGACTTTCAATTTCAGTTTGGTGACTATTGCGGGGTGTAGTAGGTTGCGTGTGCACCCAGAGTCTAGTAGTCCTGCTAGTCTTGTGTGCCCCCTGCCCCTCAGCGGCCTCAGTTGTGCCCGCACCATCATTACAGGGCATTTCCTACTCACCATAGGGTCCTCGCGCCCGTTTGTCCATGCCTGCCCTTCGGCGCTGTTTAGGGCAGGCTCCCTTCGTTTCCCGATGGCTGGAATTCTTCGTCGGTTGAGTCCTCTGGGTCCTCAAATGTTTCGTGCCGTCTCTTTTCGATGGCTGCCGCTGCTGTTCCTTTAGCCTTTTGGGTCAGGGCCTTTGCACTGCTTTCACCAGTTTTGGTTTTTGCTGGTCCAGTGGGGGGTGCACAGTTGGCTGCTCGGTGGCCTTCCTTCCCGCATTTGAAGCACAAACCCCGTCTTGCCCGTCGCTCTCTCTCTTCCCGTAGTCGGTCTGTTGTCTTCCGGTCGCTGTGGTTCTTTGTGGTTGTTGGGTGCCTCCCTGTAGTGTAGGATCTTAGTTGACGCCTCACTTGAGCCCGTACCTCCTCTACTTCACCTGCTAGGCATATCCAATCTCTCAGCGTTTTGGGATTCCCTCGCGCTAAGGACCATTCCAATATCTCAGGGCGCAGGCCCCCCCTAAAGTATTCTATCTTTAGGGACTCCGGCCAGTCAGTTAGTTTCCCTGCTATAGCTTTAAAGTCCATGGCATACTCTGAGACTGACCTGCCTCCCTGTCTTATGTTCTGTAAGCTTGTTCGAGCTTTTATTGCCGCTAATGGGTCCTCAAATCGTTCCTTTAATGCTTGCATAAAGGTGTGGAGGTTTTGTAGTTCTGGGGCTGCCACGTCATGTAGTTCCTCTAGCCATTGTGCGGCTTCTGCCCTTAGGCGTTCTGATACATATCTTACTTTGGCGCCCTCCGACCGGAAGGTTCCCTCGAATTCTTCCATGAACCCCCTTACATGTGTGAGGAAGCATGCTAGTTGTTTGGGGTCTCCATTAAATTTGGCTCTCAGGTCTCTGTTCCTGGTGAGTTCTCTTCTATTCCACAGGCTGCTTGGGGCTGGCAGGTTCCAGGGTTGCGGTGCGACATCCTCCCAGGCAGTGGGCTGTTGTGTAGTTTTCCCCCAGGTGGTTGGGTGTTGTGCGGTTTCTTCCCCGGTTGTGGTGAGGTGCAGTACGCTTTCCTCCCAGGTGGTAGGGTGTTGTGCCGCTTCCCTCCAAGTGGTGGGGTGTTGTGCGGCTTTCCCCCAGGTTGTGGGGTGCAGTGCACTTTCCTCCCGGGTGGTGGGGTGTTGTGCCGCTTTCCCCCAAGTTGTGGTGGGGTGCAGTGCACCCAGGTGGTGCTCCCAGGTGGTGGGGTGTTGTGCTGCTTCCCTCCAGGTGGTGGGGTGTCGTGCGGCTTTCCCCCCAGTTGTGGGGTGCAGTGCACTTTCCTCCCAGGTTGTAGGGTGTTGTGTGGCTTTCCCCCAGGTTGTGGTGGGGTGCAGTGCACTTTCCTCCCAGGTGGTGGGGGGTTGTCCTGTTTTCCCCCAGTCAGTGGAGGGCTCTCTCGTCTTGTCCAGCAGTATCGCAGTCTGGCATGCAGGGGGTGCCTGTCTCTCTCTCTCTCTCATACTGGCCTCTGCTGTTTCAGCCTGGGTTGGGATCTTCACTCCCCAGGGGGCTGGCATGTTTTCTCCAATCTGGTATGCAGGCTGTCTCTCTCTCTCTCTTATACTGGCTGCTGCCGGTTCAGCCTGGGCTGGGATCTTCACTCCCCAGGGGGCTGGCATGTTTCCTCCAATCTGGTATGCAGGCTGTCTCTCTCTCTCTCTTATACTGGCTGCTGCCGGTTCAGCCTGGGCTGGGATCTTCACTCCCCAGGGGGCTGGCATGTTTCCCCCCCCAGTCATTGGCCGTCTTGCCGTGGGTTCGTATTGGAGCCATGCTCCCCTCCCCTCGTCCAGGAATTCGGAGTTCCCGCTTCTGGGTAGCTCCTCCCTTCGCCACGCTCCCTTTGCAAGACTTGCTGGTGCTGCAGGGCTTGCTACTGCTGCATTTCCCCATTTGGGCTGTGCTCCCCTCCCCCTGGCTGCTATATTGTTTGCTGTTGTGCCGGTCTGGGATTCAAAGCTCCCGCTTCTGGGTAGCTCCTCCCTTTGCCACGCTCCAATTGCTGAGCCGGGGCTTGGAGCTTCCATGCTGCAGGGGGCTGGGCCGGGATTTGGATCTGGGAACATGGCCTCTGCGCTCCAGGGGGCCGCTGTGATTCCCTCCCAGGCAGTGGGCCCCCTCACCTTGATCCTGGCTTCTGTTGGCACCGTCGCTCTGTTTTTTGCTGCCTGGATCTGGGCTTCTTGGTCTAGCTTCCCCAGTAGGCTTGTCATGGCTTCTCGCAGGGCACACATATCTTGTTCTAGCCTCCTTACCCGTTCGTCTGGCGCTGCCGGTGAGTATAGCGTGCTGTGGCCGGGCTCTGCCGCTGTTCCTCCGTCTGTGCCTGTCTGCCAGGGAGTCTCAGGGGTCCGCAGGTCATCCTGGATCCACAGTTTGCTCGGTGGGGTAGAGTGTGTGTGTGCGATTTGCCCTTGGAGCTGGGTCGCTGCTGCCACGGATGTTAGAGTCCCTCCTGCAGCTCCCCATTGCTCCCTTTGCTCTCCTGGGGTCTGCTGTGGGGAAATGGCTCTGGGTGCATGGCTTGGCACGTCCTGCTCTTCCGGTGGGTTTGTTGCTTGGCTTTCCAGGTGGTTCACGTTGCCCCCCAGTGTAGTCACCACGTGTGGGCTGCTTCTGGGTTGCTCCGCGTCCTCCGGTAAAGTTGTCATGTTGACTTCTGGCTTTCTGTGAGGTTCACGATCTTTATGATCCAAAATCAGAATCTACAACACAAGCCACGAGGGATATGTGCAATTCGTTTATTGAATCAGCATCGTGCTCCGTTAAAGCCAGAAGTGGGTTTCTTCCCCCCCAGACCTCTCCTTTAACCATTCGGTTCTTACTTGTCCCGCCCCTCCCTCTCAGTTCTTTCTTTGTTGATTTCATTCTTTGCTTCACATTGATTGCTCTCTTCCGGCCTCGTGGTCGCCAGCATTGGTAGTACTTTTGTCATTGGTTTCTGAGTTTTCCTGATTCGGCAATGCTGCTGCTTTCTCGGAGGCTTGTGTTTCCCCCCTCCCCCATCTTCCTTTTATCCTTATTTCCTGTCTTTATTTACACTGTGTAAGGTTGGAGCATCCAGCCGCAATTACCCATTGCTGCTGGATTCTCCATCCTTACACCTAGCATCTATCCACAGCTCCTTAAACCATATATACATCTTTTCCCACAATCATGCTGCGATGCAGAAAGGCAGCTGCATGATCTTGGGGAAAGAAGTGGCTGCCTTAAAGAGTTGCAGACAGGTGTCACCACACTCCTAAGCAACCTTTTGCCATCATCCCCCAAGTGCTGCATAGCCCTGCGCCATAGGACGTTTCCCCATTGCTATCCGCCCATTCCTGCTGGCAGAAAACTACACTGGCATGAAATGTGCTGCCACTATTGCTGATGAGTATCCTGCCTCTGTTGTTCCTGGTCTGACTCATAGCTGAATGGTGGTGCTTAGATTCTGCATGATGAACAAATACATTCCTCCCTCTTTTCTGCCTCCCTCTTATGTATGTAAAAGTTGATGGGAAGCTCATGCCACTGCAGCAGGAATAAGGTGGGTCTGGTTCAGGGGCAACTTTGTGGGGGAGGGCGGTTGTTAAAAAAAGTCAGGACCACAGCGTTGATTGTACAATTACAGTTGCCATACTGACTTTGTCTTACCCCCCGCCCCCAATAGACAGCCCTGCTCAGGTTGTGAGACTGTTCCTTCATTTCTAGGGTTCTTTATCTGCCAAACATCTCCCTTATAGCCCATTTTCTTCTAATCTAAGTTCAATAGGATTTTTTTTAAAAAAAACACAGATCAGGATCATGAAGGAAGCTGAACAAGAAGCAGCACTTTTACTAAGAACATATCTCCCCTTCCTTTGTATAGGCAGCCAATGCCAATTGCCAGATTCCGTTCAGAGGCAATGGAGAGTGGGCATGGCGCTGTCATTTCAGCATGTTCTGCAATGTTACTATTTCTCTGTTACACTCAAGAGTGTGGTGGGCGATGCTCCAGGATCTCACATGAGGACCTTGTTAAATGTGGGGGAAGTTATCCAAGCCCTTTGTCTTTTACAAAAGAGTTTCCTCTTTATCTAGTTTTGTTTTCTTTTTTTGCATCACAGTGGCTGGTTGGCCATACCATCAAGAGGCTTAAGCAAGTGGTTGCTGAAAGCAGGAAAGAGGATGTGGCAGAGAACAGAGGGGAGCATGACAAAAATTGGGGAAGGAACCTGTGGCAGACCGTGGAGTATGGGAAGCCCTCAGCAATACAGGGTGGGAGAAAGGAGGAAGCGAAGACTGATGGAGACAGCTGTTGCAGACAGAAAGGATGGCTGCTGGAGGTGGAAATGACATGAGAAAAAGTGCTGAGAAGGTGAAGGAGGAAGCGTTTATTGATTAGGGGAGTAAATATGATCGCAAGATAGTTGAAATCGGTCTTAACTGCTTCAGGGATTTTGTAGATATAAATCTGAAATCAAGCCTATATATTCCTTTTCTACCCACAATGGCTAAAGCTAATCTTTTAAAAATATAGTAGCAGCACAGAAGGTGTTGCTCTACTGTGATGAATGGTGAACACATGAAAGAAATAAGTTAACAGTGGGCTGTAGATTCAACTTAACTGACTATAAAAAATAAGAAAAAATCCTTTAGCAAATTTGGACGAAGAACCCTTTGTCAATACCTAGTACTAGCAACACTGTGTAGCAAGAGTTTATCTTTTGAAAAAATATAACTTTTGAATAGTTATCAGTGAAGGCTCTTGCTGTATGGAAGCTTCTCAAGAAAAACGTAATTTACACCTTACATTCCACTTCACCGTCTCTCTTGTCTTGTCCCTTAGATTTGTTGCTTATTTATTGGATTCCTGGTCTCGACCTGTCCAGGCCTGTGGCTATGATTACAGTTGCTCTCTTAAGATATTGGTCAAAAGGGCTCCTTTCTTCTGAAAGTTCTGCCTGAGCTCACAGATAGCTGGACTGTGGCAAGCATCCAGCTTGCTATCTTGTTGGCTGGCAGCTGCCAGTGCCAGCACAGAAAAGTGCCCCACGGGCACTTTTAAGTTTCTCTCACCCCAAAACCAGAAATGAGCTGAAGGCAATGTCATGGGGATAAAGGAAAAAGCAAGATTTTGCCTGGGCCTCTGGGCATCCATGGGGATGAGGGTGGGGGAGTAAAAAAAAAAGTCAAGATGGTGGCTACAACTGAGTGATCCAAGCCCCACACCTTTTTTTCACTCTTTTTTTTTTGTGTGGTAAATTTTTTAAATTATATTTGAAACAAAGATAAAAACTACAGAAAAACAAAAAATTACAAACAAAAAAGAAAAAGAAACTAAAAGTGTGAAACACAACAAAAAAGAATTTTGAAAGATTACATACAAAGGTGACTTCCAATTTTCAACAGCAAGAATATGCAACAGTTACCATAATCAAACCCTTTCTCTATATCAAACCAAGATCACATCATTTCTATAAATCCTTCCCTTAACACATGCTGTATACAAATCACTAATACAATTGCTCCTTCCCCTTATATAAAAAAGAATATATATATATTTATATAATATATATATATATATATATAAATTTCTAATTCAGCTTCCCTCTTCCATAAAACACCATCCATTTAATTATTTCCTTCCTACCACTATTCTGTATGTTTCTGTCTACTATAATAAACATCAAATTATAAAAACAAATAAATTGTCTGCCTTTATAATTAATAAAACTACAACAATCTTAACCCTATTAAACCTGAAGAATATAAAATATTATATCTTATCCATAACTTTTAAATCTTACAAATCAAAAATCCTATAAATCTTAATCCAAATCATTAAAAAAATAACATCATGATAGCCTCATTATCAGTCCAGTTACATATTCTTAATTTTTTACCCCTCCTCAAAATATACTAGAGCATTTACATATTTCCCCATTACACGAAAAACATTTTTTAAATATAAAAATCCTATAGCCCAACTGCCCCCAGAGATACACTTCTCAGCAGAAAAAAAACCTCCCACACACCATATTCTCTTCTTTCCCATAACACTGATTCAGATAGTCATAACATTTCCACAGCATAGCAACTCCTTGTGCAGTTTTAAACTCGGGCTGTCGTTTTAACCCCTTCAACACCAAACCACACTCTTCAGCTGGCATTACTTCAATCTCAGTAACAGCAACATCTTTACCAAAATCTTCATCTTCCATCATAGCATTTCCAGCCAGATGACACATTTTAGCAACAATCTCTTCTCCAATGTCCCGAACACTGCAAAACAGCTTGACAACACTCTGAAAGGATTTCTTTAAAAGTCTGTTTACACTCAGAATGGAATTCTAAGAAATCTTCTTTAAAATCTTCCATACTTCAGGCAGCAAACCAAGGTACCCCCTAAATAGTTAACTCACAAAGATAAAACTCACAGAAATAAAAGTTAATGACTTAATGAAAAACGTCCATCTGAAATTGACAAAAGAAAGTATACTAGCAAACAAGTCCCAGAGAAAGTGAACAGAAAGCTAAAAATTTAAAAAATTTAAACATTTAAGACATCAAATCCAACATGTAGGAAAATAATCCATCCTTCAAATTTAGTACAAGAAATAGTAACAGAAAGGCAATTATGTTTTTTCAGCCCTCGTTACACTTTAGATGGGAAAACAAGCCAAAACTTTTAAAGAAAATTAAAAATATAATCCAAAAATAACGATAATCACCAAGAGATTTTGCTTCTTCTTACTGTAAAAAGCTTTCTTAGGGTACAAAACTTAAAAGCTAAATTGGGTGCTTTAGAAATGGGAAGGCAGAACTTACGATGCCCCTTTAAGAGGCTGCAACGCGGCTCAGAAAAAGATGAAATCCCAGCCTCCCGGTGAAGTCTTACCATTCGATCGCGCATGCTGTCCACGCTCTCCTGGCTACAACTCACCGTCTGGAGGACAAATGGGTCAATTTCAGCATTTTTCTTACTCCAGAAAACGCTTTGGGCTACAGGAAAAGCCTGCCTGTGCCTGAAAAAATGCCACGATGCCAACTCTGCCCACGGAGCTTGCGGGCAAGGCTGTTCAGTTTGCCATTTTCCCACCAGAAGTCCCAAGCCCCACACCTTTTAATATGCACTGCATATATGTTGCATGCAGAAAAGGGCAGGGCTTGGATCACACGGTCCTGGTTGCCATCTTGTCTTTTGTACCACCTTTGCAGACAATCCTGCTGGGATGCTTGTGTTCTGGCTAAGTCAGGGTAATAGCCAATATAATTCAGCCTGCAAATATTTTTAGTACAGATTATTTGAATTCCAGATCCTCCCTATGCACTGGTTCCTTTGACAAATAAACCATAGACAAATTGGTGTCTATGGTTACAGTAAACTAAATAAGAGAATACCTGTACATGAGCTGCGCTATGGTCTGCTAGAAGTCCCCTCCGAAGGCCCTCCAATCCAAAGGACGGAGATAGTCTCATGGGCTGTTTCTGAACTCTGGAACCACCTCATGTTAGAGGTTTGCCAAAGTTCTAGTCTGGGCATGTATAAAACACCATCTTGCCTTAAAAAAACCAGACATTTTGCTCCAAGTTTTTATTTAGAGCATTAGCTAAATACTGTATTTTGTTTTGGTAAATACATAAAGTGTATCTTTTTATGTATTTTTTTCCTCAACACTATCTCTGGATGGAGGAGAGGAATGTTATCTGTTTTGTTAATTTAATGTTAATTTATTTGAAGGATTTATATCCCATCTTTCAATCTGAATTCTCAGGCTGGCTTGGAAAATGTTTCAAAGATTAGAAGTATGCCAGAAATTAGAAGTTTGCCAGATCTGTAGGAGTTCATCAGGATGTGCTACTGAAGTAACAATGAATGTACAGAACCCTCCATGTTCCAGCAGTAGCATGTCAGCATCAAATACAAGTTGTTGCTTTTCACAATCGGTTTTCAGTACGACAATGCTTTTTGAATAGGCAGATTTTCATCAATTCCTGCCTGTGCCTTTTCCAGAAACATTGAGTTGGCCAGGATGCTGGACTAAATGGTTCCAGTAGGACTCAAGAGCATATGAAGAGTCCTGTTGCATTTCCCCGAAGGTTAAACTATCTCAGGCCAGGCTTCTGAAGTCACAGTATCATGATGAAAACTGTTTTACCTTTTTCCTTTCCAGGAGGAGCTGTGGTTTTGATAGGTTGGACACAGAGGAACCTCCTGAAATAGAGGAGGAGGAACTCTTGGAAGTAGAGGAAGAAGAGGAGGCACCTTCAGAAGATGATGGGGAAGAAAAAACAGAACCAGCAGAAACAGAAGAGAAAGAGGCAGAGGCAGAGGCAGCAGAGGAGAAGGCAGAAATAGAGGAGGAGGAACCAGTAACCAAGGTGGGCCCCAGGAAAGCCAGGAGAAAGTGAGGCGAGAGACACCTTCCAAGGACAAAGGCCAGAAAGGTCGCAAGGCTCAGGAGGAGAAGGAAGGGAATGTGAGAAATGGCCCACAGAAATGACCACTCGCGATCTCTCTGAGTCAAAGTACAAAAGCAAAGATTTATTTTGCGTTTGAAAAAGCGGGTGGAGTCCTTTTGCTGCAGACAATAAAGGTCCACACCTCATTACAGATCTCAGCATGTTAAATACCCTAACCCGACCGAAAGTGACCCTCATCCGTCCCCATTGGTTGGAGTATCAGGATGTTACATTCTTGCTTCCGATCCGCCTGCAATTTACACATTTTTAATCTGTAATTAACACATTTTAACTATTGAGTACATTAACAACCTCTTATGCTTTCTTTCCGTTCCATGGAGAGTTTTGCGAAAGACTTATCAGGCTGTGTGTGTTAATGGGATTTCCTCATAAGTCATGGCTTGACCTCGCAGTTTGTTCTGTCTCTGATACGTGTCTGTGTACACACCTTATTTCCTTGGGATGATAAGACCTATCTCTGTCCCCCTCTCCCCCTGCCTTTTGTGTAATCTACCATCTTAGTCACTGTTATCCTTAAACACCTAATGAGTTCAATTTCATGTCAATTTCCAGCCATTCAATTTACAAGAGTTGGTTCCATGTAATATATATAAAAATTGCTATAGCTATTACCAATATAAAAATTCTTGTTAAAAATTAACTGATTTATACATCCCCCACAATCCCTGCTTTATTTATTTTCAAACCCTTTAATTTTTAACACTTTCGTGGGTCTCAAATTTTGCCAACATTAGTCCGGCTTTTTCTTTAGTGTTTTTGGTCCGTCGTTTGTTTCTATCCCAACATGTGAGTATCCACGAGGGAATTGAAGGCACTATAAAACATCCTATAAAAGAGAGAGTTCCTGCAACCGCACCAATAATGATTAGCCATTTCACCATGGAGTGCCAATCCCAACTAGGAAGCCAGTCCCCAAACCATTTATGTCGGTCCCATTGTTCACTGTCCTCCTTTCTTTTTTGTTTTATTGATTCTTCCATAGCATGTACAGTTTTGTTTATATTAATTTGGTAGGTATGGATATATACACAGCAATGTGCATGTATCATAGCGCATGCACCCCCTTGTGCAGCTAAGATTGTATCTAGAGACAATTTTTTTTACAGACAAAAACACGGCTGTGCCATGGGTTCTCCTGTGTCACCCATTGTGGCCAATTTATACATGGAAGAAGTGGAGAAGAAAGCACTCAACACTTTCCAGGGAACGGTGCCCACCCACTGGTTTAGGTATGTGGATGACACATGGGTCAAAATCAAGGCCCAGGAAGTACAGGCCTTCACGGACCATATAAACTCTATAGATGCCAACATTAGCTTCACCAGAGAAGACACCAAGGACAACAGACTGGCATTCCTAGACTGTGAAGTCCTCATTGGGACCGGTGGCAAGCTAGAAATAGGGATCTACAGGAAACCCACACACACAGATCAATACCTGATGTTTGACTCCCACCATCCACTGCAGCACAAACTAGGAGTCATCAGGACATTATCACACAGAGCAGAAACCATCCCCACCTCCATGGATTCCAAAAAGAATGAAAAACAGCACCTGAGAACAGCTCTGAGGGCCTGTGGATATCCAAATTGGGCCTTCACTAAATCTAAGTCTACCAGACCTAAAACAGCGACAGATAGGGCTGAGACTCAGAGTAAACGGAAGAACCTGGTCATTCCTTACATGGCTGGCGTGTCTGAAAAGATAAAAAGGATATTTGGCAAACACCACATACCTGTATATTTCAAACCCACCAACACACTGAGACAGAGGCTTGTACACCCCAAAGATCAAACTCCAAAACACAAGAAAAGCAATGTAGTTTATGCAATCCAGTGCAGTGAGGAGTCCTCTGAACTCTACATTGGAGAAACCAAGCAACCTTTGTACAGGAGGATGGCCCAACACAGGAGAAGTAACACCACAGGACCAGAGTCAGCAGTTTATCTTCATCTAAAGGAAAAAGGACACTCATTTGAGGACATTAATGTTCACATTTTAGACAGAGAAGATAGGTGGTTTGAGAGAGGGGTCAAGGAATCCATTTATGCCAACTTGGAAAATCCTTCCTTGAATAGAGGTGGGGGCCTCAGGCACAACCTTTCCCCTATCTTCCTTCCTGCTTTGTCTTCTGTGCCCAGGAAGATTAAGACCATTTCGCAAGCTCAACAGCAGCATGGTAATCTTAACGATCCTCCTTTAGATGATAAAGGGACTTTATCATCTAAACATCTCAAAATAACCATGACCTAGCCACAGGTGCAAGGTCACACAGCCACCCTAGAAACATATTTAAGGATTCCCTTACTAACTTTACTCAGACTGAAGAAGCTCCTTGGATAAGGAGTGAAACGTTTCTACTAAGAAAATAGAAATCCAGTTGACATGATTCAAGCCACAGACTGTTCCACCTGGATGACTGAGAACCTTCATCGACATTGTATCTAGAGCTTCTCTATTTTGGACTACCACTTCTCTAATCTCTCCTTGTTCCTCATTCAGGGCTTTGAGAGCCATTATACTTTGGTTGAACATATGTTCAGTCCAGTTACTTAATTTGGTTATATCTCTAAAGTTTAAAGCCACTCCTAGTGGAGGCACAGATAGCCGTATTAATCTCTCTCCATCATGGTTATATGCCAAGACTGGGCTGGAGTCTTCTTGAATGCTCCGTTTATTTTGCAGTTTAGTATGATGGATGATGGCAGAGGGGATTTTTTAAATAGCTGGTACTGTTATGCCAATTGTACATATACCCCTCCATTGACCTGGTAGCTCTTTATAGGCTCTCCTCCCGCATAGAAACCACATGCCTTTTTCCTTTATCCCTATTGTTTGATTATTATCATGCCACATTATGTTAGTTAGATTATTCCGCAGAGTTGTTTTGTTAACTGTTACTTTACATTTCTCATATCTCCCCACCATTATATTCGAGCCTTCTCTGTCTATACAGAGGGAGGCTTCTAACACAATTCTACTGCCTATAGGGAGAGAGTTCTTTGAAAACGTGCCTGGGGTGATAAATGTCAGATTACTCCATCCCTCTTCCGAGATAGGGATCCCTTCCCATACTTTCCCTTGTCCAGAACTTGGTGGGATATGGTTACAGATCCAACATTCAGTAATATTAAGTTGTTTAGCATAGATGGCCATGTTTTTATAGAATAGATTACCTTCCCATGTTCCCACATGAGAGATGTCTTCGGGTCACTTTTCTTTTAACTGTTCTTTGATACTGGTGAAAGATTGGATTATTCTTTCCTCAGTTATTTCTCTCTGATCAATTTTAATCCTAAGAAAACCTACTGGATCTATTCCCTGACCATCAATTCCTATTCCATAACATCTTTCAAAAGATTTTCTGTCCTTGAGTTGGGTGACTAAATAACTTATATTGAGCTTCATGCAAACGGGGGTACATGAGGAGCTTGAACAATGAGAGGAACTAATTCCCTTCTCTATCCTCATCAATTGTTGTTCTCTTTTCCCTTTATATTGACTTGTCATCCAATCAACTCCCCATGTTCTACAGGGGTCTCCTATTTCAATCCAACAACCCTGTGACAAGGTGGGTTGGTCTGGAATAGCACATATATATTTTTCATTGTGGCTATATATCTGTCTCTGGTCTAAATCTCCACATTTGGTGCATTCCCAGCAAGAGCCTTGGTCTATGGCAGCACATATATCGAGACACAGGGTAGTTTGGGAATCATTATTTACAAATTTGGTGTAATTTAGTATTTTCCCATTAAAAGCTACTGCCTTGAGTTCCAATTCTTTCCTAATGACCATTGTGTGTTTTATTTCAGTCGCTCGCTTGGTTCTCTTATTTACATAAGGAGTGATAAGCCACTGAGCTCCCCTCCAATTGGGTCTAAGATTTAACCCTAACCATTTCCATTTGGGATTTGGTCCAAAAATTTTCTGATTAATAGTAAGTCCCCATTTTCCCCATAGATAGGCATTTACTGCCTCCTTACAGAACCCGGTGTTTGGGCAATCCCTTGTACATTCCTCAGCCATTTGGTGTTGTAAGGTTAACAGAGTCTTTTGTGCTGGGGTTGGTTTATAGATTAATTCTACCAGCCTTCTTCCTTCCTTCCCAGGAACCCGACACCTACCCGGTGATTGAAAAGGGGGGTTTTCAATGAGAATTTATTTATTTATTTATTTATTGTTCAATTTATATCACCGCCCATCTCCCCCCACAAGGGGACTCTGGGCGGTTTGCAACAAAATTGCTTCCCATTGCAACCGATCCCATACTGGTTTACAGTGTCGCTTTACCCAACGGGAGGATTCAAATCCACATTGTTGATGACCGTTATCTACATACCCCCAGGCACTTTCGATAGACTTGTAATCATAGCTTATAGGAGTTAGTACACTGATCTGGATGCCTTAGTACAGAGCTTTCCAAACTGTGTGTCGCGACACAAAAGTGTGTCACCATACACAGCGTGGTGTGTCGCCACACCACCCGGAAGTGGCGGCTTGCGTGTGTATGGCGGCGGCGGCGCGGTATCAGTGTTTCCGCGTTTTAGCGGAGGCTGCCGCCGTCACTGTGCACGCACGCGCCGCCGCACGCCCCCCGCGCCGCCGCCATGCGCGCGCCCTCCCCCCATGCCGCCGCCGCCGCTGGTGTGTCACCAGCGGTGGCACTTTGGAAAGCCCTGCCTTAGTATATTAGGTTCTGCAATGGGGATTTCACATTCATTTATCTGGGTTCCATTCTCTATTTCATTTAAATAACTTGCCTTACATGTACTGTTTAGGATCCATGGAATTATCAACCACCCCCACATCTTCATCATTACTATATACATAAACATCACATTCAGGACAGGCATGAATTGGACAACAATCACAACAATGAAAACAACAGCAATTATCCTTACAGCATTCACAGTTACAGAACTAACACATTACTGTGGTCCCCTTTTTAGAGTTAACTTTAGGGGATCACTACTGGGTTTCATTTTCTACTCCGTAGGCTCCTCCACAGGTCCCTTTACTCTGGTGTAATGTGTCCAGCCTCGCTCCTTGGTCCGGATGGCAGTTTCAGTTGTTAGTAACACCTGGAAAGGACCTTCCCATGTAGGTTGAAGTTTTTCTTCTTTCCAAGACTTAATCAGAACCCACTGTCCAGGCTGATACGGGTGGACTGTGAATTCGAGAGGAGGGTTCTGGGCCAGCAGTCCTTTGTTCTTGAGGCCAGACAAAACAGAAAAGAGCCCCCACACATATTTTTTCAACATTTTATCATCAGTCTCCAACTGCGGGACATCCAAATTGCTTCCGGTATATGGCATTCCAAACAACATTTCGTAAGGTGAGAGCCCTCTGTCCCTTCTGGGCTCTGTTTGCATTCTCAGGAGGGCTAGAGGCAGGCACTTAGTCCAAGGCATCTTGGTTTCCAATACTAATTTGGATAACATCTGTTTTAGGGTTTGGTTGGCCCGTTCTATTTTTCCAGACCTGGCCGGATGCCATGGTGTATGAAAATCCCATTGTATTCCCACTGCTTCCATTATTCCCTGTAATACCCTAGAGGCAAAGTGACGTCCTTGATCACTGTCAATTCGAGACACTATTCTGTAGCGAGGCAGAATGTGTTCTAAGATGATTTTACTTACTACATTTGCTGTAGCTTTGGTACTAGGAAATGCCTCCACCCACCCAGTTAAATGGTCCATGATCACCAATAAGTATTTCATCCTGCCTACCAGTGGTAATTCGGTGTAGTCTACTTGTATTTTCTGAAACGGTCTTAGAGCTAATGCTCGACCCCCTTTCTCCTGTTTCCTTAACACTTGTTTGTTTACCTTTTTACATATCAAACATATTTCACACACCTGTTTTGCAAGGGTATAAATTCCAGTGCATCCATACCCTCGCAAAAAGGCATCACACATGACTTGAGTTCCCCAATGGCTCCCTTGGTGGAGAATTTTTAACAACTGTTCAGTCACAGCCTTGTTTAACATTTGTCTTCCATCCGGAAGTATCCATTTATTATTTTCTATTCTTACTGCTCCTAATTTAATTAGTTCTTCTTGTTCTTGGGGTGTAAATATGGGGGTGCTAGGCTCAGATACCTGAGGCACCAATATCAACATCTCAAGTGGTTGCTCTTGTGTGGCTGCCTTAGCCTCGAGATCAGCCAGATTATTTTCAATAGTCTCAAAGGTATTTCCCTTCTGATGTCCTGCTACATGTACTACTGCTATTTGTTCTGGGAGCATTAAATCGTGAAGCACTTCTTTGATTAGACTTTCATGTGCCAAATCTTTTCCTTTGCTAGTTATTAATCCTCGTTCTGCCCAAACCTTTCCGAATGTATGCACAACCCCGAATACATATTTTGAATCTGTGAAGATTGTTCCCTTTTCATGTGCTAGTAACCGAAGGGATTGTCTCAATGCATATAGTTTGCATGTCTGGGCAGACTAAGCTAGAGGTAAGCTCCCTGCTTCCAACAAACTTTTCTCAACCCCTTCTACTATAGCGTATCCGTTATATCGAACGGTCACTCAAGCCCTGGTTGTCTCTAATATAGATTACTGCAATGCACTCTACATGGGGATACCCTTGAAGAATATCCGGAAGCTACAGCTGGTGCAGAATGCGGGGGGGGGGGGGCTGGATGGGGCAGCCGCCCCCAGAGACTCCGCGGCCTCCCGGCTGCCAGAGAGGAGGAGAGGCGGTGGAAGAGCTGCAGCCGGGGGGCCGCGGAGTTTCCGGGGGCGGCTGCCCCGTGCTGCACGAGCAGGTCAAACATGCCCCCGCCGTCGCCTGGGACTTTTGCGATGGCGAGGGGAGGGCGCCAAAGCTGCGGGCCGGGCTGGGCTGGGGCCGGATCCTGTGCTCCTGATGACCCCTCCGGGCAGGTTTCCCTTTGCCCCACAATATTCTGGGGAGCGGAGAGCGTGGGAAGCGGGTGGGGAGAGCAGGCTGGGTTTCCCATCTGCAGCAGGATCCCCGGGCCACACATCCTCCGCCACCGCTGCGGCCAAGCAGGCGCGGGCTCTTTGGCGAGAAGGGGAAAGGCCTTCGCCAGCGCCTGACATCAAGGGCGGCGCGCGGCGCGGCACCCTCCCGCCCCATCAATCCCCCCACCCCGCCGTTCGGCGTCCTCTCCCCCCGCTAACCCGAGCCCTGCGGTGGCCGGGGGAGCCGAGCCAGGCTCGGACCGGAGGCGGCCAAGGGGAGAGCAGGCGGCTCTTCACCCTGCGCCGCCCTGCCGCTCGCGTCCCGGGCAGGGAGAGAAGGGGAGACGGAGGGGCTCCCTCTCCGGCCTCTGCGCCCCTTCAGGCCCATCTCTGCGAGGCCCGGCGCGGCAGGGAGGCGCTGCTGGCCTACCCGGAGGGCCTCCCGCGGCCGCTTCTCCAAGGCGGGTTGCAGAGCGCGCGCTGCGCCCACAGGAACGCCTGGTCCCTCCGCTCCCTCCAGCTCCACCAGCAGCGCCGCCCGCCCCGTCCTGCCGCCTGGCAAACCTCCGCCGGCTCTTTCCCCCTGCTGCCACCGCCCCAGCCAGGCCCCCTGCGCCGCCCTGCCGCTCTTGTCCCTGGACGCGGCGCTGTCGGAGGCGGCGCAGGAACGGCTGCAGGGGCAACGTGTGTGCGTGAGAGTCAGCTCCGGGGGTTGCGGGGAGGAGGAGGCTGTGTTTCCCCCCTTTGGGTTGCAAACGGCCTTGCATGTGGGCCTGATCAAAGCCAAAACGCTTTTTTTTTTTGAAACGCGGGCTGGATATGGCACTGCTCCGCGGCATCCAGGTGCTGGGCGAGGGCGCGGGCCCGGGACGCGAGCGGCAGGGCAGCACAGGGCGCCTGGCCAGGGCGGTGGCGGCGGGGGGACGGAGCCGGCGGAGGTTTGCCGGGCGGCAGGATGGGGCGGGCGGCGCTGCTGGCGGAGCTGGAGGGAGCAGAGGGACCAGGCGTTCCTGTGGGTGCAGCGCGCGCTCTGCAACCCGCCTTGGAGAAGCGGCCGCGTGAGGCCCTCCGGGTGCATCCTCCCGCCCCATCAATCCCCCCACCCCGCCGTTCGGCGTCCTCTCCCCCCGCTAACCCAAGCCCTGCGGCGGCCGGGGGAGCCGAGCTAGGCTCAGACAGGAGGTGGCCAAGGGGAGAGCAGGCGGCTCTTCACCCTGCGCCGCCCAGCCGCTTGCGTCCCGGGCCCGCACCCTCGCCCAGCACCTGGATGCCACGGAGCAGCGCCATCTCCAGCCGCAGCAGCCCCTGCAGCCGCTCCTGCGCCGCCTCCGACAGTGCCGCGTCCTGGGCCAGCAGCGCCTCCCTGCCGCGCCGGGCCTCGCTCAGTGCGAGAGCCAGGGCTCGGGGTTTGCGGGCGGGGGCCAATCGCATGGAAGGGGCGGGGGTGAGTTCAGCTGCGGAAGAGCCACACTCAAGGGGCCAAAGAGCCGCATCTGGCTCGCGAGCCGCCATTTCCGACCCTTGACTTAGGGGATCTTGTACAAAACTTATTATGGGTTGTCCTTGCTCATCATTCCCATTAGGTACCTCCCTTAGGGGATACATTCCAGGCAGTTCCTTAAATCATTTTCTTTTCTCCCTTTCCTCTTCCCATTGGGGAAACGGAAAATTTTCCACATCTTTTTTACATTGTTCTAGTTCCCTTCTTAAGGGTTGATGTGGTCCTGTCTGGGCTTCTGCCACCTCAGCCATCTGTGGATTATACGGGGGTGGGGCGTAAATAGTCCAAAGGGTCCCACTTATTTTTCTCCCCTAAGGCTTCTCCCTCTTTTGTAAAGAATATGGTTACATTACAGCCTATCCAGCAGGCAGCGTAATCCCTTTCCCTTTCTGTTACTCCTTTTCTATTCTGAAGTTCCTGTTCTAAATACTTATGCAACTTAGGGTCCCTAGACCCATACTTTGGCCAGAAAATTGTTTCTCCTTTTAAAGGCTTTTCTGTCCATTTAAAACAACAGTACTGTATCATTTTCTTTTTACTTTTATGCCTGGTCTGCAGATTCTCTTTCCATTGGCTCAACATCCTCCCCAACGGACTCTCTGGAGGAATGTCATTTTCACCCTCTCTAGGGTCCTTTTTACTCCCTCGGTTTCCAATGTTACAGACCACAATTCACACAGTTTAACCAAACCTCCTGCTTCGTTCCTTTCCGACTGTTTCCCTCGCGGGAGAACAGAACTACGGATTAGAACTCCACACTCGCTTTGTACAATTTGTACGTCTCACACGTCCCGTCAACCTGGTCTCACACACCCTGAGCCTACCCGACCACCCAAGTGATACTTTGTAGAGCCCCCGTTTCTCACCTGGGTCTGTGCACAGAGTCGCCCGGTCGACGTCTTGTTCCCCAGGCAATTACTCTCCTCCTCTTTTTCTTTGCTTTTTTCCTTGACTTCTATTTCCAGTATTTGCTCGGGTTCCTTTCAGGCGCTGGGGAGTCAGTCCCAGGTTTTCCCAACGGCCGTTGAACTCAACGGGGCATGCCTCTGAGGAGTCCAACTGGAAGTGACTCACACCGGACACTGGTTAAGGAATCCCGGACAAGCCCCCAAATTGTGAGAAATGGCCCATAGAAATGACCACTTGCGATCTCTCTGAGTCAAAATACAAAAGCAAAGATTTATTTCGTATTTGCAAAAGCGGGTGGAGTCCTTTTGCTGCAGGCAATAAAGGTCCACACCTCGTTACAGATCTCAGCATGTTAAATACCCTAACCCGACCGAAAGTGACCCTCATCCGTCCCCATTGGTTGGAGTACCAGGATGTTACATTCTTGCTTCCGATCCGCCTGCAATTTACACATTTTTAATCTGTAATTAACACATTTTAACTATTGAGTACATTAACAACCTCTTATGCGTTTCTTTCCGTTCCATGGAGAGTTTTGCGAAAGACTTATCAGGCTGTGTGTGTTAATGGGATTTCCTCATAAGTCATGGCTTGACCTCGCAGTTTGTTCTGTCTCTGATACGTGTCTGTGTACACACCTTATTTCCTTGGGATGATAAGGCCTATCTCTGTCCCCCTCTCCCCCTGCCTTTTGTGTAATCTACCATCTTAGTCACTGTTATCCTTAAACACCTAATGAGTTCAATTTCATGTCAATTTCCAGCCATTCAATTTACAAGAGTTGGTTCCATGTAATATATATAAAAATTGCTATAGCTATTACCAATATAAAAATTCTTGTTAAAAATTAACTGATTTATACATCCCCCACAGGAAGAAGCACCTATGGGACAGGAGACATCGCTGGGAGGGGAAGGGGAAGGAGCAGCACCAGCAGCACCAGCAGCAGGACAGGAAGGCCCATCACCACAAACATGATGAAGCAGCAGGAACATGTGAACCACCTCTCTTGCACACAACTCTCTTTTCTTTTCTTTCTTGAGATAGCGTCAGCTGCTTAAACTGGAATTGTTCATTCAGAAGTGCATCAAAATGTATGAATGTGGGAATGGACCTTAGATGTTTTTAGCAACTCCCACACCTCGATTAATAGACATCTCATTTATTTTGGTCACTGTTAAAGAAAAAAGCAAGATGCTCCCCAACGTTTGCTTCTTTCCTATTTTGTTGGGAAACTGTCTGGATCTTTTCCTCTGTGGCATAAAATGAAGTCTATCAGTGTGAAGCTAAACTGATCCGTTCATCTTAATTTATAAATGTTACCACAGAGAAATCGGAGCAAGCTAGTCAGTCAGACGGGGGGAAAGTCATGATAATTTCAGAAATAAAGGTGGGGTGTGATCTTCTTAAACACTTTCATGAAAACGTGAGACCCACAGTCCACAATACAGTCCTTGCCACTCCAAAACCCTGGGCTTTTATCTTTGCTTTTTGAGCTGTAAAAAGCAAATGTTATGTAAATCAAAACACTTTGTCCAAGAAAATTTGCCATTTTCCAGTGAGGAAGAAAAAGCTCGAATTGAGATGGTTTATTGTTGGTTTGTATCAACTGAACAAGAAACATTTTAAGTTACAAGGCAAATGTTACATGGCCATGCATTGCATAGTCACCAAGCCCTTTAAAATTTGGCACTGTACTATACAATTATCAAATTACAACCATGTGTGAGCAGATTAATGTGTTGGGATCATTTCACCTGTAGAAAATTTCCCCCAATAACATGGAAACCTTGTTTCTTTTAATACCATCAGGAATGGTTCCAATGTTTAAAAGCCACATTTTCCTTTTTTTCCTGTTGCTTATTGTGAGGTAGGGGAACTGTATGGAAAATCATGAGCAGAAATGTGGCTCAAAAACACTGCGAGACTTGAAAAATCCAAATAACAGTTTGAGCTTGAACCAGGATTGCCATATAAAATAGAGGCATATTTTACTTCAACAAAAAGACTGCATGACAACCCAACCTCAGGAGCCACTGGCACCGTGTGAAAGCAATGGTTCTTTTGCTCACTCGCGGGATTTTTCACTCAAAGACAGACGGTCTTTGCACAGAAAAGCTTCACAGCAAGCCGTGATGCAGTTTCTGACAGATGTAGTCCTCAGTACCCTTCCCCACAATTGCCACTGAACAGTAATTTTCAGTGTAACTGTAGGAGAAATCATGTCCCATTGTGTCAGTCCTTCAAGGTAGTCCAGACCAGGACACCAAAACCAATACGAACTGCCTTTATTGTAAGGTTACAGTAACAGAATCTTGCAGGCCTGAAAGCACTTCCCCCCTCCCCTGCCTTTACCTTCCAGAGCGCTAGGGAGGGTCAATTCTGAGATGCTTTCTCTACCCCATTCCTGCTTCGGACTCAGATTTCATTTATCACTGTCTAGGCTGTGGCTCTTCCTTCCCTCTCTCTAGGTTATTCTCACAGCCCATTACACATTGTCATCCCACCAGGTAGACCAGGCCAGGAATCAACACTACAGGAAGGCTAAGACTACTTTTATTGAGAGTGGCTGCGGTAACAGAATTTTGAACGTCTGATTGTGCTGCACCTCCTCCCCTTCTTATACTCATGTGAACTAGGGAGGTGTCTATCTGAGCCTCTTCTACATATTTTCTGCTTGTTTTGGACTTAAGATATGCTTTTCCCCTCGTCGCTTTGGTAACGGATCTCTCCTATCTCCGTCAAAGTTGTCTTCCTTATTCTCTACACCCATCCATTTAACCATAATGACCATATTTAATTTAAAAATCCAATTTAGCTTTTGTATTGGATGCAACAAGATTTTTTAAATGCAGACCCCAGCACAATATTCAAAGGCTATATTGAATGAATGAATGAATGAATGAATGAGTGTGTGTGTGTGTGTATATATATATATATATATATATATATATATATATATGCATGCATGCATGCATGCATGCATGGATGCTTCCCTTGGCAAGAGAAAAGTACCCAGCCTGGATCTACTGTAGGGATATGGGGAAACCCGGCTCACAAACCTTGGCCTGGAAAACACCATGCTGTAACATTTCCCCATGATGCAACATTACTAAACCAAAGATTGTGCCTGAACCAAAGAATTGTTACCCAAGGATGACCCTTGAGATGGGCCTCAGCAAGCCCCCAAAGAAAACTGCATAAGGAATGTTAAATAAAGCTCTGAAACCAAGTCTACCTCTCTCAGGAATGCATAACAGTCTGGCACCATCTATCTGGTCAAGCATCCTCTTCCTGAGACAAAGCCAATATGTTTACCTAACCTTCATGTAAGGAATGCCTTGCTTCCCCTCTCCTGAGATGTAAATATGTTAAACTGTGATTCTATGGTTCTGACCCTTTGTGATTCAACCTGCTTGTGTAACCCAATGTCTCTGTGAATGTTACTGTTGTCCTTGTAAGATGCAAGTATTTCCTTGGTGTGAATGTCCCCAATTCTATCCTTTGTAAATATGTTGATGACCCACGGCACCCCCTGACCTGGTGAGTCCCAGAATGCTTCAGCTCTGGGAGGGACCCTGTCCCTAGGAATCAGCCAATCCTAGGGGATGGTCATCAGACACCTCGCCCACATGTGGGCATACCTTCCTCATCCTCACTTCCTGCCTGTATTCCCCGTATAAAAGTTTGTGCACCCTTATGCTCTGGGTGGTGGTTTCATTCAGAGGTCACTTGCACGTGACAACTGTCTGGCTCCCACCCGGCAACTTTTACTTGGCCAAATAAATCTTGCTGCTGTTCCTTTTTACAAAGTCTCCTTCGTGTATTTGGCTTTCTCTAAAGGCGCGCGGTAAGTTTTGGTGCCTTACATTTTGGTGCGTTGGCCGGGAAACTCCGGGGAGTACCTGGGAATCCCCCTTAAGGGGAACCAGACTCCAGTCTGTCAGGGAAAAGCAGCATAGAGGTCAGGCAACGCCACGAGCGCTCCCGGAACTGTTTCTTCCGGTGGCCTTTTCCTCCCTCTCGGCTGCAGGACCCTGCACAGTAAAGAACCCTAGCCTACAAAGGAGACTTTTGAAAAACGAACTTCTCATCAGGATTGAAAAAGGAAGCTACCAACGTTGGTGAGTAGAACTTTTCTTAGGTGGGGGGTGCTGTATATGTGTGTGTGTATATGAGCCGTGGTATTGCTTCACAAGGAAGTAGCCACGAAGCGTTTTGTGGAGGCCCTTTTGGGTCTCAGGGAGATCTTTGTCGCAGTTCCCAGAAGCCCAACTTAATTGGGCATCTAGACTGAGTTTCGGCTAGCTGGGTCGGCACTGGTCGTGCGTATGGACGGAATGCGTGTTGAGTAACTTGGGGACACGAAACGGGAATGTGAGAAAATTGCTGCAGCTGGATGTGCTGACTAGTTGAGTCAGGGAGAGAACCTTGCTATTGGGAGGACTTAGGCCGGTCCCGGCAAGCAGTGGGAGAGGGGGAGGCAGTGCTTGGTACCCCGTTTGTATCCCACCCCCTACCGTAAAATCCCTAGAGGTTCTGGAAGATTAGAAGCCGTGTCCCTCGCCGGGAAAGACGATAGCTCAGCAGGAGCTCTCGCCCGGGACGGACACGTTCCTCTGCCCCTATCCCTAGAGGTTCTGAAAGATTTGAAGCCGTGTCCCTCGCTGGGAAAGACGATAGCTCAGCAGGAGCCCTCGCCTGGGACGGACACGTTCCTCTGCCCCTGGGTAACTACCTGGGCCATTGCGTGCCCCGTACCCCCTTGGGCGGACACCCCAGATTCTCCGCTGCCCCTGGGACAACTACGTGGGCCATTGCGTGCTCCGTACCCCCTTGGGTGGACACCCGAAGTTAACCTCCACTCCCGGGACGTTCTCTCCTAGAGCCCCCTTTGGTGGAAGCCCCTGTCAAGATAGTTGTCCTGTAGGATAAATAGCCTTTAAAAAGCTGCCAGCGTGTGCTGGGAGGCTGTTTGTGGGAGAGCAATAACCTTTAAAATTAGCCAGCGCTGCTGGGAGGTTATTGGGAGACAGGACCTTAAATTTATCTGGTGAACAAGTCCAGCGCTTGCTGGAGGTTCTGAATAAGGACCTTAAATTTGGTTGCCAAATAAATCCAGCGCTTGCTGGAGGTCCTGGATCTAAGAGGAAATAACATTCAGAGGAGAACAACTTTCAACTGTGCAGTGCTCAGACTGCACTCCTCCCCCTGCCAGCCCTCTCCTATTCCCACAATAAAGGGAAGGAGAAACCAAAACTCCCCTTAAATGTGTTTTAAGAAACTGGAAGCTTTTGAAACCCAAGGCTGACTGCATTCACCCCTGCAAGTCAAGCCTTGGAGCCTTTTGCTCCGATGTCTGGCCATTCTATCCACCTATCTACGGCCGCCACTGGCCCCACCATGGGACATTGGACTCTGTTAACCCCAATGGCTGAGCAGATTTACTGAAAGTGAAATTAAAAAAAACTGGCCCTTGTTAAGCCAAAAAGTCTAGAGACCAGCTATCTCAAAAGGGGCAGCTTTAAATGCCTCATCCTGTTTGTCCTCTGTTTAAATGTGTGAGTGAAATTGTGTGGGTCTGTCCCTTTGGAATGCTTGGGACATCTCTTCTGTCTCCTGACTCTTGTCTGTTTAACTTTATGGCAAGATTCGCAAGCCAACAGCTCTGTTCACTCATTTTTAAGTGTTTTTTTTCTAACTTGTACTCTGTATGGTTTGAATGCATATTACAAGTTAAAAGGTGTTTTTTTCCTGTGTGTGTGTGTGTCACTGCCTTCTGCCTTTCCCCCTTCCTATGATTGCCTCCTGTCTGCTAGTCAAATGCTTGAAGGAGGGAGAGAGTGAAAAGGAGAGGAGGGGGAGAAACCCCCCCCCTAACAAGTGATATTGAAACTGGCCCTTGTTAGCCAAAAGTGCCCCAGAGGTCTAGAGAGAGTTGCAAAAATTCCAAGCCCTTATGGCTACATTCACTGCCTTTTCCAACCAGGGGGAAGTAAAAATCCTGTGCCTGTCCTCCAGCCCAAAATCACTTACCATAAGAATAACGGGGGCCAACCAACTGCTGTCAGCCAAGCCTCCAAAAATGTGTGTGTGTGCCTGAAGGAATGTGTTTAGGTTGTAAAGCAAAGGTGTGAAATTGTGTGTCTGTCTCTTCCCCTCCCCATGTCGTGTTTCAGTAAAAGCCTCTGTTTTGTACAAGTTTGCATGCTGTTTTTTCCCCGGTGTGTGTGTGCGGTGTGTGTGCGTGGCTACCTAACCCCCGTTTCTTTGTTTCTTCCTATCTGCTTGCCTTGCCTCTCTAGAATATGGAAATGCCTTAAGTGAGAAAATGCCTTGAGTAAGCATGTAGATAGAAATGGGACTTTTCCGGAAGAGGGGCGAGGAGACAGGGAAAAAGGCAAGGATTTTCTGATGTACAAGGGGTTTGTAATAAACCAGCTAAACTTTGAACCCCTTCATTAAAATCTTAACTGAGTCTTAACTTATGACTGTGTGTTTGTGTGTGTGTTTTCAGTTCATTGAACTGTGGTGTGTGAGTAACAAAAAGAAAGAAGAATTTTTATTTCTGAAGATTTTGGCAATAATGGAGCCTCCATGAATTGGCATAGTCTATCTGATGGTTTTGTTTTTCCCATTTTTGGATGCTTAAGAGATAAGCATAAACCCTAACGTTTTGTTTTTATTGTTTTTGTTTTTGGCTTTTTGTTTATTGCTTTTGTTTTTGGCTTTTTCAAAGCTCTTACTTTTTCTGTGCTCAGGCGTACATCACTGAGCCAATCAGCAGTTGTCTGAGCAGGTTTGGTTCTTACCAACCTTTCTGCAGGAACGCCAACCTTGGCAGGTAGACCAAACGGTGCCCCATTCCAGTGAGGTCTGCCAAATAACTACAGGACCCTAACAGATCATTCTAGCCAAATTGTGCCAGGACACACGTCTTCCCTGGCCGCCAGTTCTCCCTCTGGCGCTCACCCGTCTTTGCACCATGCCAGGGGGAAAGTCACTTGTACCAATAAGAGGGGGCTTGATGTTTCTGCGTACTTGCAGTCTCTGGCGCGTATTTTGCCTTCTATTTCCAAACAGGTCAGCAGTGCTTTGCCTCCAGCTCCGGACCAGCCACCCATTGCTGAGATCAGCTCCAGGTCCTGTTCAACACCCCCACTGCTGTAAAGGGCGAAGGTATACAAGCCTGGGTCCACGCTTCCAGAATCAAGAATGTAATCCAGCCTCCAGCTGCCTGGCAAAGCAAAGCCCTTACCACACTCAAAATTAAACTCTCCCACATACAATCCCCTGCTGACCTTGACTCCCTCATCGCCATCTCTCTGCCCACTGTTCCACCGGGAGAGAACAGTGGCACAGAGGAAAATTCCAAAAAAAAAACAAGGCTCTCTGCTCTCTGCCCCACCGGAAGTGGGTGGAGACACAGACAAAGATCTTCAGGACTACACAACCCCTCTGCTTCCCGTCTCTCCGGAGGCAGACGGGAACACAGGTGAAGACTATACCCAGGAGGACATCTAAGATCATCATTTCACTGTGGTTGCCAATGTTGTTTTAATCTAGGTTGCAAAGTTTTTTTTGCTAAGCTCTCTTTCAGGCTGAATACCACAGACGCCGGACCAGGCAGCCACAGATAACAGCTGCTACTGGACAAAAGCTGCCAAGTATTTTTCCTGATTACTTCTCCCTGCCTCTCCTCTCTGCCTCTTTTCCGATTAGTAAAAATAAAAAGGGGGGGAAGAGGGGGAGTACCTGGTGGGGAAAATGAACATGTGCTCCTTTAAAAACTTTAAAACCTTTTCTTCTGGGGCTCCTAGGGGTCTATACAATTCTAGCACACCCCCTTACCCACCGTACCCTCACACGCAAGCCCACTAGCCCTGATTACATTGAGCAGACCCTTACCTCTGCTTACAAATTACTGAAGCCATTCCAGCCAGCCCCGTGTTTGGGCCAGTTCTAGAATTGTGCTAAACCACAAAACTCCTCCTGCTTTTAAGGAAGGAGAACATCCTGACAGCCAACTATATGCAGACTTTGAGTCACAGCTTAAGACCTTGGGACTGAACCCATCAGTTCCCATCTTTAGCCCAGTGGCCTCACTAGTCCCATTGATTGGCATCGCCTCTGTGTGTGTTACTAGAGCGCAACCCAAGGGGGGAGTTTGGCTGGGAAGGCTTCAGGGACACCAATGCCTAAAGGAGGTGATTTATCACCGCCTCTGATAAGTTCACGTAAGGCCTCCATTGTTTTCAGCTGCTGCTGGAAGATACAGGGGCAAAGTAACTTTTTCTGCCCGGCCCACAGTTTCTATCTCTGGGGAAGAGAAGGAGGGACCCTCATGTAATCTGGCAGCGAAGCTTCTGTTAGCTGCCTCTCCACAGGGACCTCTGCTTCCTCCTTGGCTTGGGCTACCTACTGACACAAAAGGCTCCATGCCAGCATGGCTGGGCCTGAAAGACAACCAATCCCTTGTGCTCCCTTGCCCTACGCAAAGGGAAACACCTCTGATTATTTTGTCTTCCCTTCTATTCCCTTAGTCAAAGGTCCACCCCATCTCAATGCCACCCCCCTGCAGCCACTTACGGGAATGTTTCTAGCAGGGTCAGTTGGGGTATGGAACCCATGGAAAAGGGAGAAGCCTATCTTTTCTGTTAAGTATCTGCCTAGAACAGGGTATGTTTTTCCTTTGTGGAACCAATACTTACCTCTGTTTACATGCTAACTGGACAGGCACTTGCTCTCTTGTCCATCTCCTACCTCAAATCTCTATCCTTCCCAAGGGGGAACCACCTCCTGTACCACTTACTTCAGGGCAGCCTGGATCAAACAACTTGTATTTATTTTTGTCTGTGGCCTTACTGGACTTGCTATACTGCCTTGCATTATTCCTCTTGTACGTCGCGTTGTATTGTCCTCTCTCAAAGGGTTGACTGTGGTTTCCCACACTGAGGGTAAACCAGCAAGACTGCTGACTCTCCACCCAGTCTCCAAGGTGGGCGAAAGGCATTTCGCCATAAGAAAAGAAAAGGGAGGATTGTAGGGATATGGGGAAACCCGGCTCACAAACCTTGGCCTGGAAAACACCATGCTGTAACATTTCCCCATGATGCAACATTACTAAACCAAAGATTGTGCCTGAACCAAAGAATTGTTACCCAAGGATGACCCTTGAGATGGGCCTCAGCAAGCCCCCAAAGAAAACTGCATAAGGAATGTTAAATAAAGCTCTGAAACCAAGTCTACCTCTCTCAGGAATGCATAACAGTCTGGCACCATCTATCTGGTCAAGCATCCTCTTCCTGAGACAAAGCCAATATGTTTACCTAACCTTCATGTAAGGAATGCCTTGCTTCCCCTCTCCTGAGATGTAAATATGTTAAACTGTGATTCTATGGTTCTGACCCTTTGTGATTCAACCTGCTTGTGTAACCCAATGTCTCTGTGAATGTTACTGTTGTCCTTGTAAGATGCAAGTATTTCCTTGGTGTGAATGTCCCCAATTCTATCCTTTGTAAATATGTTGATGACCCACGGCACCCCCTGACCTGGTGAGTCCCAGAATGCTTCAGCTCTGGGAGGGACCCTGTCCCTAGGAATCAGCCAATCCTAGGGGATGGTCATCAGACACCTCGCCCACATGTGGGCATACCTTCCTCATCCTCACTTCCTGCCTGTATTCCCCGTATAAAAGTTTGTGCACCCTTATGCTCTGGGTGGTGGTTTCATTCAGAGGTCACTTGCACGTGACAACTGTCTGGCTCCCACCCGGCAACTTTTACTTGGCCAAATAAATCTTGCTGCTGTTCCTTTTTACAAAGTCTCCTTCGTGTATTTGGCTTTCTCTAAAGGCGCGCGGTAAGTTTTGGTGCCTTACACTACCTCCACTGGACTCAAGTACCATCTGGATCAGCCTTCTGCAAAATATGAAGTCTTCTGATTATTTTCCCCTCTGCAGAACCCTGAAACTGCCTATGGCAAAGATGATGATAGCTGGTAAAACACATATATTTAACAAAAGTTAACATCACATAAGCCATTTTTCAAAAGAAATATAAAAGAAATATACGGCACTGAACACAAAGTTCAGCCGCCAAGAAATGCTGAGTATAGTGTATGGCCAACCCCTAATTCCTGGAAGATCTGAGATCCCAAGACACCAAACAGAGACTCAGATGGAGGTTTCAAGATAAGAAATCAGCTCTTTATTTGGCCAAGCAAGGAAGCTGGGTGGGCCACCTCTCTATACGCAACCTGGGCTTAGCAGAGGCAGGCCGACAACTCTTTGGAAATTTACAAGGCTTTATATAGGGTACAGAACAAAGAGATTTACACATTATCAGCCCAGTATCCAGTTGCAAGTTCACAGGCAGTCACTCTAAGTCTTATTATCACCTCCTTCCTCCCCCTCCTCCTTCCTGTGTTAACTCCTGTGCATTTCTCATTCCCCCCCATTCCCATGTGCAAGCATGTTTACAAAAGCAAGAGATAATAGACATGCTTTTATCAAAAGCAGAGAGCAATCTCCAGAAATGGCCGTGCTTTGATCATCCAATCTCCTCCTCCTCCTGTTTTCTAGCTTATCTTCTTTTAAGAAAGTCAGAAGACCTTGGGGCCATCCTGTTCTTCACTGGGACTTTTCTTTGCGAAGGCTCACCTCATTAACACATTCCATTCCTGTTAGCAAAAAGCAACATTTCTTATCTCCCTTCTTTATGGCTCATGGCTACACTGGGGCCTCTTTTCCTTCAAGCAAACAAGGCACCTATACTTTTCAGTCTATGAAGAAGGGTAATTGGGAAACTACTAGGGTCAGGTAAACTACAAGGGGGGGGGGGCATATAATAGTTTGAAGCATGAAAAATTACTAGCTAAAATGTATGGGAATGTTTCCAACTTGTGTTGGAAATGTAAAAAAAAAGGGGTCATTTTACCATATGTGGTGGACATGTGAGATTGCAAAGAAATTTTGGACTCAAATACACTCATTGATGCAAAATATTCTACAAATTTGAGTTCCATTTAAACCTGAATTATTTCTATTGGGAATATTAGAAGAACAAATAGGAAAGAAATTTACAAGAATTATGCAATACATGGTTACAGCAGCAAGACTTGTATATGCACAAAATTGGAAACATCAGATTATACCTACGATACAGGACTGGATGTTAAAAGTAATGGACATGGCAGAAAATGGTAAATTGACATGTTTATTAAAAGAAAATACAAATTATTACTTTCTTAAAGAATGGAAACCATTAACGGACTATTTGCAAAATGCAGGAGGGGCAAAGCTTATATGGGGTTTTGAAGATTAAAACATATATAAATTGATATACTGTATTAGACAGGAAATGTTTTACAATGTTATATATAGTACTAGCATGAAAGAGATTAATATTTAAATTACTAAGACCAGAGATAAATCGGAAGTTGACTAATTTCTATGTTTCATCTTTCTCTTTTTCTATTTACTTTACTACACTTTTTCTTTTCTTTTCTTTCTTTGATTTGTATTTCTATTTCTTTTTCCTTTTCAAACTTTTATCTATGTATATTTAAAATTCAATAAAATATATTAAAAAAAATTACTAGCCTTTATTTCTGTATTAAGGCAGCTTTTTGTGGTGATCCTTTCAAAGCATATTCAACTTACTGAACAATGTATTACACATCATAGTATCATCAAGTAGAATACATTACTATCTAAAAATTATTTTTGTTGCAGCAGAGAAAAATAATAGTGGCACAAGAAAACAATAGAAAAATACAGAAACCTGCTGCAAATAGAATCAAGAAACAGCAACTAAAATGACAAGCAGTTAAATATAAATATCAGTTAAAAGTAGTTTTGAATAAATAAATCTTCAAAGCTTCTTTTAAAAGGCATCAAAGGAGGAGCCATATATTTCTAGGTAGGAAAGGTTCTCCAAATCTGAGGTCTCATCTTGTGTTCAGTAAGATACTCTTGAAAATCTCTGGGGTAAAAATGTTGGTGTTATCAAGAGCATGGCTGAATAAGCTTCCTAATGCAGAGAGAGGGTGGGAAGATGAATAAGGTTTCAATATCCCACACACCCCATTGCGCCACCCCAGAATAATTTGGGCAAATAGTAGCTGTTGCTGGAAATGCAACTCTAGAAAGTTTTTTTTTTAGATTTTTTTATCCCCCCTTTATTATTTTTATAAATAACCAAATTGACAGGATGTTCCTTGACAAAGGCTGCAGGATAGAACTTGGCTGAAGCGGCTAGGCGCGACTGGACTGAAGCTTCGGGACCGCAAGGAACTGAGGTTTGCTGAAGAACTGCGAGATAAGACCCCGTCTCACTTGGTGAAGGAGCAGCGTGAGACTCCGATGCAGCTGGGGTCAATTCAGAGATGAGGCTAGGTTCAGGCTCTGGTTCTGCGGCGGCTACAGGGCAGGACTCTGAAGACTGTTCCGGCTGGACTTCTCCCAAAGAAGCTGTTAGCTTACTGGAACGTCTGTCTCCGGCGATTGGGTGCTTGCGCTGGCGTCCTTTTATTCTATTATCCGAACGCCTTTTATCCTCAGGAGCCAATCGGGCTTCCTTCTGTTTGTCGCGCTTCTCACCCCTCCTTTCGCGTGCAGTGATTGGTGCTCTAGACTTAGTTCCTGGTTCTGGACCAATCGGCTCCTCAGGATTCTCCCGCTCTGCTGGGTCATCCCGGGGTCCAGACTCCTGCACCTGCTCATCACGAGTTGGATCATGAGTATCGCACTTTTGACCCTGCACCTGCTCATCACGAGTTCCCCTCGCCGGTTGCTGCACAAGATAAGTTTCGTTTCTCTGATAAGTTTTGTTTTCCCCTAGCTCAGAGTCAGAGTCAGACTGGACTCTGACAGTAGTCCATGCTGGAACTCAGCAAGCTGCTGCGGAGAGAGAAAGCAAATTATCCGACTGTCTCCTTGTTCTGCACACCCAACTCCTCTCTGCCTTCATGCCACATGCAGACATTCAAGGTTGCTAAGGTCAATACCCAATTGCTCATAAGAAAGCTAGGTTCACATTTTATGCTAAGCCATAAAACCATGCTGGTTTACTTATCACTGAATTTATCCTGCCTTTTCTTGGGCTACACTGGGTGGTCTCCCTTCCTTTTATTCCTACAATAAAACCACTGTGAAAGTGATTGGGCTGAAAGAGAGCAACTCATTGACCTCTGCAGCTGAGACCTAGATTGGAAAGAGGAAACCGAGGTTCAAGATCTCAGACAACCATGGAACGCTTAGCTACTACATGACACTGGTTTATAATAATGCCATGCAGGAACATTTGCCTGCATTTTCTTCCTACCAGTTCTCATTCAACTTAATGGAAGAAATCCTTTTGGACGTTTCTTTCAAAAAAGTAATTTCAGTAATTTCAGTGAAATTCTCACAGGTAGAGTGTGATGGCCTTGCACATCTAAGTAATAAGATAAGGGGAGTTTGTGAAGGTTCCTATGTCCTCAGTGGTTGACAGACTCACTGGCTCCCAACCCCTCAATTAAATCCAACACATCCAAAAGGGATTCCTCCTGTGGGACATTTTTCACTTGGGAAATGTGGCAGTCAGAGAGATGGAAATTATTACGTAAAACAACAATGCTAGCAATGGCATCAGCAGTAATCTCGAAGCCTAAAGAGAAACGTGAAAGAAATTCTCAAGCATTCTGAGGGGAAGAAAGAAAAAAAGCCGATTTCACAGAAGAAAACGTCAAGACAGCATTCAGCCCAGCTTTAGTTTATAAACCTGCTGCCTGCAGACCTCAAACATTACATTAAGATTAATTAACTTAATTAATTAATTAATTAAATTCACATTAAGTTATGTGAACATTTTAAAATGGCGAAATTCTTGCAAAAACCCCAATCAAGCAAGACCACTGACAAGTCCTGCCCTTTCAACTTTGTCCAAGGTCAAACAAGATTTCAGCATTTTCGGAGGAGATAGCTCAAAAGCGACACGATGTTCCTTTTGAGGGCTTCCCAAAGTCCTTATCAGGCTTCTGGGCAGGCTGGATCCTAAGCAATTAAACAGGCCCACAGGAATCTGAGATCTTCTGATAAGTCCAATTTATTTCTGGAAAGAATTCTAGCAACTGCTGGGTATCCAATGGGAGTCTTACTAATACTGAGATCTCAATACCCTGCTTGAACTCTGCAACAGGCTGGATAGCCCTCTCTTTTCGGCGGGGGGCTTCGTTTCCACCTGTCTCTGTTTGGGCAACAGATACGATAGATAGCCAGAAGACTTGAGGTTTGCCTTCAGAGTTCCAAAGGGGCGATCAGCCACAAAGACTAGGGACCCACACCCCAGGGTTGCTTAGTTGATGTTGCCTAGAGTCATTCCTCGCCTCCTGTGTGGGTCTGGGAATTGGGACAATCCAGATTGGGGAACACCGGTCTAAGCAAGGACCCGTATAGAACAGGAACTCAGCACCAAATCATATAAAGAACATGTAATATCAGAAGATTTGGACTATTGCTTTACAGTAGTTGCAACACTGACAGATTCCTTCAGCTTTACCACCAAAGTCCCTGCTTCATTTTGGAGAAAACTATCTGGATGATGGTTAATTAGAACAGGTGGAATTCCAAAGAGCCAGTAATGCGATAGCTATTATATCTGCTCTGAAAACTTTTCCCTCTCTCCTTTCTCTTTTGTAGTTTCGTTGTGAAGTAATCCTACTATCCAAATAACAATTTTTGAAAAGAAAAATGATTGATATCCATGGAGAGATGCATACACCCAAAACATACATGCAATTTAATGTATACTTTCATTACTAGCCCAGTCTTGTCTGCTCTAATTGGTAGCTACTGTTCAAAGAGAGGTCTTTCCCAAACCTGCTACCTCAGGGTGCTTCATCTGGGGAATTCTAGGTGTCCCTGAAAAACACACTTTGGGCCCATGTAGTTCAGATCTGTCTGTTTTGATGGAAAAGGAAGAGGGAAGCCTTTAATACTATTTAACATATAAATGCCATTTTGCAGATGTTGGGGATTAAACTGGAGATATGCTGTTGAAAAATACATGGTTGGCCTTAAACAGGCCATTCTTTATTAAGTCTACATACTGCTTTTCCCCCAGGAGTTCATTGTGGCACGCACTACACTCCCCCCCCCCCCCAATTTGATCCTTGCAAGCAGCTGGTGAGATTGAGAGTGAACAGCACAAGTCATGCAGTGAGCTCTTGTGGCAGAGGATGGACCTGCACTTGGCTCTTCTCAGTCCGAGTGCAACACCTTAAGTGTTGAACGATGCTGGCTATGGGCCAATACAGTAGATCAGTCAGTCCTTTACGTAGTCCTTTCTTTCATTGTTACTTCTTATTCACCACACAACAAAAAGTAGAAGCTCACCTTACTGATATCTATTGTTTCCAAGGCTAGTTGCCTCAGCCTCTCTCTGCGGTCCCTGTTGTTTTCTGAAGCCGAGGCAACACCTCCACTCCGTTTTTCCATCTGGACGGTGCTGAAATCCATGGCTGAAGTTTCTGCGCTTCAAAATGCTGGGGATTAGAGACAGAGAAAGAGAGGAGAAAATTAGGTTCTATGCTCTGAAGAAGTTGCTTTTAATTAGCAGCCATGTAGAATATATTACACAAGATATTGCTATAGCCAAGCAAAAGTAACTGAAGGGCAACCATATCTCCTGCCTGTCACTGGTTCAGAGGAGCTCAATAAATATTTAAAAGAAAGAAAAGATCATTTATTTGGCTCCTGAAATGGGCCAGTATCTTCTTACCTTACTCTTATCTTCTGTCTGAAATAATGTGGTCAGAAAATGTATCACAAATTCAAGAGCAAGCAGGACAGTCATGGGTTAATATCTTGAAGAATCCCATGAATCCATGGTCAGCCAAGTGAGGTCAAGGTCTTGTCCCAGTGCCTAGAGCCCATGTGGGCCTGGATGGGGAGAAACCGACTCCAACTCAATCCGACCAAGACCGAATGGCTGTGGTTGTTCAGACTGCCTAAGTGCAGGGATCTTCCACCTTTATTCCTGGATGGGATTGCATGTCCCCATTCAGGAGCAGTGTGCAATCTGGGGTTCTCTTAGACTCACAGCTCTTGCTCAAAGAGCAAGTGGTGGCTGTGGCCAAGAGGGCCTTTGCAGATGTCCATCTGGTGCACCAAGTTGTGCTTCTTCCTGGATTGGGCAGCCCTCTAGACAGTCACTTGCACCCTTGTCACCTCACAGCTCAGCTACTGCAATGTGCGCATGGGACTGCCCTTGAAGACCACTTGGAAGCTGCAAGTGGTCCAGAATGCAGCAGCACAAACAGTGGTGGGCCTGCCTTGGCAAGCTCACATGACACCCCTGCTTCACATGCTGAAATGGTTGCCAATATGCTTCCAGGTGCAATTCAAGTTACTGGTTATCTACCTATCTATATGCTACTAAAACTCTGGTGTCTGTTTGATACTGTATAACCTTTAACCGGGCGAAATGGTGCATCGTAGGGCAACAATTTTTGAACCAAGGTACCTCAAATGGGTTAACTTACAGAATGCGTTCAAAATCCAGAACCCATTACTCCCGTGGAATTGAAATTTGGCAAATTTTATAAAACTTTTTATGGCATAAAAATTATCATAAAACATTTTATGACATAATGCAAAATGTCATAAAACATTTCCTGTGGTTAGCTCCTGATGTTTGACCGTGCTATAAAGTTCAGCATTGGCTACTTTTAAGGCAGATACATCACTGAATATCTTCCTGAATTTTTAAGAACTTTTCCAGTACATTAGAAGCCATTGTTGAAGGCATTGAGGAATCTGGTAAGAAAGTATCTCTGAAACGATGACCCAACAGGTCACGGGTTGTCTAGTCACCTATAAAGCCCTTTGTGGCATAAGGCCTGGTTATTTGAGGAACTGTCTCTCTCCTAGAGTTTCTGCCTGGCGGGTAAGAGCTGACAGAGTGGGTGTGATCCAGTTCCCCTCAATCAAACAGTGTCATCTTTTGAGACCCAGAAGCATGCCTTCTGTCGTGGTGACTGCCCTATGGAATGAGGTCCCCACTGAAATCCAGACAGCTCCCACCCTGATGATGTTCAGGAAGGCCTTAAATACCTGGCTGTTCTCCCAGGCCTTGAGGTAGGGTGAATGGAAACACACACACCCCCGCTTGTTAGAGATGATTGATATTTTTTGTTTTTGTGTTGATGCTGGTGTCCAGACTACTGCTGTATTACTTTTTATCTGTGTTAGTGTATTTGTATTCTGTTTTATGTGATGATTTCAACAACAATGTCCCAATAAACACCTCTCCATGCAATTCATTGAAATGCAGATAAAGCTTTATTAAGGATACATGTTCATTGAAGCACTCCTAAAGACTTGAATGCTGATTCCCGCCAAACTATGCCCTCTTAACCATCCCCCTTGCGCGCCAATTCACCAACGATGATCTCATGAAGCAAACGGTCCCATCTCCACTCCGTTGCAGGTGCGTGACCTTGGCCGAGCTGTCTCTAGCTTCCAGCAGCAGACATAACACTCAACTGCCATCCCCCCTCCCAACTACTATGCAAGCACTATGCCATGGTTAATTCTAATGGCAGGATTCATAGACATGAACCCTGACATGCCGACCCTCCAAAAGAAAGAATAGTATGCAAAGAACCAGAAAGGTGAAAAAGTATAAGTATACATAAAGGCATATGGAACAATTCCAGAAATCTTCCGGCTGCAAGACAATGGGAGGCACTGAGATCTGAAAAACAGAAACAATAACAATTGTGCAGTTAACCAGGTTTAGTAGGGAATTGATCATGGAATTTCTTTAATAACCTTGGCGCTGAAACATGGATTTTATCAACCCACTCCTCAAACCCCACAGGCAAATGTTTCCATTGAACCAAATACTGTAATTTTCCTCTGTGCATTCTGGAGTCCAAAATGTTCACAATCTCAAAATGTTTGTTATCTCCCACCATGATAGGTGGAGGCGTCACTGGATCTGGATGCCATTGATGAGCAGGTTTAACTGGTTTCAGTAAACTGATGTGGAAGACAGGATGTACTCTACGAAGGTTCTTTGGCAAGTCTAACTGAGCGGCCACCGGGTTGATCACTTTCACAATAGGAAAAGGGCCAATAAACTTAGGCCCCAGTTTCTTGGATGGCTGAGTTGATTTCAAATGTTTTGTAGACAGGTAAACCTTTTTTCCCACCACTAAAGGCCATTCTGGAGCCCGTTTACGATCAGCAAAAGTTTTGTAAGAATCTTTGGCCTCCTGCAATATATTCAACATTATAGGCCAATTTGATCTTTGTAATCCATTCATCTGCCAGTACAGGATCAGTCTGTTGAATCATGGCAGGGTCAGGTAGTTCAGGAATAGGTACAAAATCCTGACCCGTAGCTACTTTGAATGGAGAAAATCCAGTGCTCTGATGAACAGCATTATTATAAGCCACCTCAGCAAAAGGTAGCAACTCCACCCAATTATCTTGCTGATGACTAATGTAACACCGTAAATACTGTTCCAATACGGAGTTAAGCCGTTCGCAAGCCCCATTCCCCTGGGGGTGGTGCCCAGAGGTGAGACCCTGCTCAGTGCCAATCAATTTTAAAAATGATTTCCAAAATTTGGCGGTAAACTGACTTCCGCGATCGCTGATAATCCGCAAGGGGGCGCCGTGTGCTCGGTAGATGTGCAAAATGAATAACTTTGCCAGTTGACCAGCAGATGGCAATCCTTTACAAGGAATAAAATGAGCTTGCTTAGAGAATAAGTCAGTCACTACCCATATTACGGTCTTGCCTTTACTCTCTGGTAAGTCCACAATGAAATCCATTGAAATTTGCTTCCATGGGCTTGTTGGCTCAGCTACAGTCTGCAACAGCCCCACAGGTTTCCCGGGCGCTTTTTTCATGGAAGCACAAACATGACATGACAAAACATATTGTTTCACATCTTTCCTCAATGTTGGCCACCAAAATTGCCTTCTAACCAAATGTAAAGTTTTTACAAATCCGAAATGTCCGGCAATTTTACTATCATGACAACGTTGTAAAATAGCCTTTCTCACAGTCTCCGGAACATATAATCTGTCTCCGTTCCACCACACCCCATTCGTTTCAGTTAAAGTTTGCTTGTGCTCTTTCCACCAATCATCAGTCTCTATAGCGGCCCTAAGTTCTTTTTCTAGGGAAGGTTCACATGGGTTTTTTGGTGGTTTGGCCTTGCTTCTAGTGAGAGCCAAGTTCCCTTGCAACTGTACAGGTGTAGGTGGTCTAGTGCTTTCCGGACCAGGCTCCTCCTGGTTCGATAATCCCAATTGTTGCGGAGACATTACTGTAGATACCACCAGTTCTGTTTGAGTGTCATGTTGTGGTAACCTAGACAAAGCATCTGCTAAAAAGTTTTTCCCAGCTGGCAAATACTTTAAGGTGAAATTAAACCTACTGAAAAACTCAGCCCAACGGATTTGTTTAGGATTTAATTTCCAAGGTGTTTTAAGTGCTTCCAGGTTTTTATGGTCAGTAAAGACTTCAAATGGATGAGGCGAACCCTCCAGCAGGTGTCGCCATGTAGCTAGAGCATGTCGCACTGCAAAAGCTTCCTTTTCCCAAACCAACCAACGTTGTCCAGCCTCAGTAAATTTACGAGAAATATATGCACAAGGCCGTAATTGATCATTATTGTCTTTTTGCAATAATATGCATCCAATCGCAGAATTGGACGTGTCTGTCTGGATCACAAAAGGACGTTCTGGATCAGGATGTTTTAAAACGGGTTCTGCAGTGAACAACTGCTTCAGTTGTTCAAAAGCCGTTTGGCACGCTGGCGTCCATTTTAATTTCGTTTGAGGTTTATTTGCTAATACGCCATCAGCCGATTTCTTGGTTTTTAACATATCGGTTAATGGTAACGCAATCTTGGCGAACGCAGGAATAAACTGGCGATAAAAGTTTGCAAACCCCAGAAAAGCTTGTAATTGCTTTTTTGTTCTGGGGGTTTCCCACGCCAATACATCTTTGACTTTGGCGGGATCCATTTCTATGCCCTGATGAGATATTCTGTAGCCTAGAAAGTCCAGTTTTTCTTTGTGAAATTCACATTTAGACAACTTAACATACAATTTGTTTTCTAAAAGCTTTCTGAGTACTGCTTTTACTAGTTTTACATGTTGTTCCATGGTCTCTGTGTATATTAATATGTCATCCAAATATACCAATACCCCCTGGTACAGGAATTCATGCAGAACCTCATTAATTAAGCTCATGAAGACTCCAGGCCCGCCCCTTAATCCGAATGGCATGACTTTATATTGAAAACAACCCAATTGGCAATTAAAGGCGGTCTTCCACTCATTCCCTTCTTTTATGCGTACTCTAAAATACGCTTCTCTCAAATCCAGCTTGGTGAATATTTTCCCTTTGGTCAGTTGAGCCAGCATATCTTTCATCAAAGGTAGCGGATATTGGTTAGAAATACAAATAGCATTCAGCCCCCTATAGTCCGTACAAAGCCTTAAGGAGCCATCTTTCTTTTTCCTGAATACCGGAGCAGCCGTGGGTGAGGTGGAAGGCTCAATAAACCCCCGCTTTAGGTTCTTATCTATAAAATTCCTCAGCTCTTGCAGTTCCTTATGAGTCATTGAATACAACTTAGGTTTAGGCAACACTGCCCCAGGCTCCAATTGCAAAGAACAGTCTGTTTTCCGATGAGGGGGCATCTGGTCTGACTCCGTCTCTACAAAAATCTCCCCCTCCTCCTCATACACTGACGGGGCCACCGCTGCTTGAGCTAGCTCCCGCACCACACAGAGTCCTGCAGTTTCCCGCTCAACTCCCAAATATGAGCCATCTGCAAATTCCATTTCTCCAGAAACCCAGTCAATCTGAGGGTTACGCTCCCTCAACCATTTGAGCCCCAATACTATGGGCTGATTGGAAATGGGAGCCACAATGAACCTAATAGTCTCTTGATGCGTCCCAATAGTCATTTTTAGGGCTTCTGTATAGTATTCCACTGGACCCCCTTTCATATCTGATCCATCCAACTGACAAAATATGATGGGAACTTTTAACTTATGCAACTTAAGTCTCAGTCCTGTAACAATGGCAGGATGCATCAAACATCTTGAACACCCCGAGTCCAGCATTGCCATCAAATTGTTCTGATCCCTCCCATCTAAAGTTTCAAGCTTTATCTTAACCTGCATGGTAGGACAATCTCCACTCACCAGCGGATCGGAGCGCCGATCTGTAAAGGCCTGGCCCCCGGCGCACTTCAAGCCAGACCTCGCTCGTTTTCCGCCGGCTGCATGAGTTCTTCGTCAGAGGAGTCGTTCTCTCCCCCAACCAATTCCCGCGTCTTGCTTTCATCCAGAGCATGAGCTGTCCCCTTGCGTGGTTGTAGCTTAGATGGTTTGGAAAACTGGCTGTCTGGCTTTGCTTTTACTGCAGAGGGTTTCTGAGGGCAGTTACTAAGGCGATGCCCCTCTTTGCCACATTTGAAACACAAGCCCCTTTTTGCTCTGCGTTCTTTTTCCTCTTCCCAAGCATTGGCTCTAGCCAGCTTCTTCGCCGGTGGCTGTCCCAAAGGGGTTTTCCCCGAGCTATGCAGCTTCCTGTACGATCTCAGTCTTAATTGGGTGCTCTCAGCCCTGCCGGCTAATTGAATCCATTCTTCTAGGGTGTCAGGGTCACCTCGTCCTGCTGCCATCTCTAAAATCTCTGGTTTCAGCCCCATCTGGAAATATTCCACCTGAAAAGCTTCGGGACAGGTTGGGACCATTCCTATAAGCTTTTTAAACTCCATTGCATATATAGCAACAGATCGGTTCCCTTGGCTTAACTGCTGCAGTTGCACCTTAGCTAACATTTTAGAGAGGGTATCTTCAAACCGGCGTCGCAAGGCTCGCATAAAGCCATTAAAAGTCAATAAATCTGGAGAGTGGGAGTCATGCAACGCCACCAGCCATAAAGCAGCCTCTCCTTCTAAGAAACTTGAGACATACCTTACTTTGGCCTCTTCCATTAAGAAAGAATCTTCAAACTCCTCCATAAAACCCCTGACATGGGTCATAAAGCAAGCCAATTTCCCTGGGTCCCCATCAAATCTCGTTTTCAATTTGTTCAACGCGAACACCCTAGGTTGGCCCCTTTGTAATCCACTTACGGCCAGTTGAGGCACCTCCATCTCAGGTCCGGAGAATTCCTCTTCCTCCTCCCCACTGGACGTGCCGCTCTCTGCTGCCGTGGTCATCAATTTAGGTTGTAAATCCACCCCTGGGATCCCTTCCTGCTTCGGAGCCAGGGCCAGTTGCTGCACGGATTGAATAAGGGTTTGTAGTTGGTGACTAATAGTCTCCATTTCAAAATCAATACGTGCAGTCTTCGCTTCCAGTGAAGCCATCCTCTGGGACTGGGTCACTCTGGGTTTAGCCGTGCGTTTTCCCATCCCAGCCTGGATGCCGCCTCCAATTCCCACGGACCATTCTGCTCCCACTCTGGGGGTGCGTGCCATGGCTAGTTCGGCAGCCTCAACTCCACTCCGTCGAGACCCCTTCTTGGAGGCTTTTTTCTTGGCCGCTTCGGGTTCAGCAGCCGCACTTTTCCCTTCCTTGGAAATCGCTTCCAAACCTGAAGAAGTGCCTGGTTGCTCCTCTTCCCCTGCCTGGAAACATTCCATAGATTCTTCCATGCTGAAATTGCTTGGACGAGCCGATTCTCACTCAGGAGGCACTAAATGGAGTTACCACTTGTAACCTCAGGATAAACCGACTGGATTGTACATTCAAGTCTTTCTGTGATGATTTCAACAACAATGTCCCAATAAACACCTCTCCATGCAATTCATTGAAATGCAGATAAAGCTTTATTAAAGATACATGTTCATTGAAGCACTCCTAAAGACTTGAATGCTGATTCCCGCCAAACTATGCCCTCTTAACCATCCCCCTTGCGCGCCAATTCACCAACGATGATCTCATGAAGCAAACGGTCCCATCTCCACTCCGTTGCAGGTGTGTGACCTTGGCCGAGCTGTCTCTAGCTTCCAGCAGCAGACATAACACTCAACTGCCATCCCCCCTCCCAACTACTATGCAAGCACTATGCCATGGTTAATTCTAATGGCAGGATTCATAGACATGAACCCTGACAGTTTTATACTGTGAGCCGTCCAGAGTCATTCTGGACTCAGGTGCTGCCGAAATCAAATAAATAAAGGCGCTGCACTCGTTAATCACTTATTTCAATACTTGGTCTTAATATATCCTGAGAAAATGTGAAAAATCTGCACAAAAATTAAAACAGGTACATTCATATGAGGGTAAGCATTGTATCTCACTCGTTATAAGAAACTTTGAGTGTTTAGACCAGTGCTTTCCAAACTGCCGCCATTGTCGACACACTAACGGCGGCAGTGGCGGCAGCCTCGTGTTTTCCGCTAAAACGCGGAAGCGCTGATGGTGCTCCGCTGCTGTCTTCGCTGCTGCCGCCGCCGTGCACACCCCCGCCACCGCTGCTTCCGGGTTGTGTTACAACACACTAAACTGTGTGTTGCGACACACTAAAGTGTCGCAACACAGTTTGGAAAGCTATGGTTTAGACAAACAGAAAGGCAGAAACAATAAAAGTAGAAATAAATTTTAACCCTAAGGTTTCTAAATACACTGGAATGTGGTCATCCATAAACAAAAGCAAAGCAATGATCTTTCACTTCTAGGACACTAATGTAAGACATGAGGAGCTTTAACATAAGTGAGAAGGCAAGTCTTTTGGAGTGGGTGGCTATAATAAATCTAATTAATAATCATAATACCAAGAGTAAGAGCTCAAAAGAAAAATGCTGTGGCTAGCCAACTTCAATCACCTGTAGGGAAATTGAGTCCAAATTCACACACTACAATCTGTCCCTACAATGGAAAAGTTGACGACCTCTCCTCTGCTTTGTGCTGCCACAGAGGTTTGCGGCACTCTCCTTTACTTCAGTGCCCATTCTCATCTCAGCTCTTCCAGGCTAAGCTCTCAGTCTCCCCTGGCTGTTTCTCCTCCACATTCCGCAGGAAGTCAGAAAATCTTTCTCCAACATTCTACCCCCTTTCTTCCAACCAAAACTATAGTCTCTGCTCCATCTACAATCATCGCGGTCCCTTTTCCTACCCCCCCTGCCATGCAGTAACGTTCCTCTCTGCCTCCAGTGCTTCCAGCTTCCCACCCTATTAACTGTCAAATCTGTACTCATTATCCCCCGCCTTTTCCATCATTACAAGCTTGTTCCTCTGCTCCCGTGGTGGCGATGAGGTCTTCCTTCCTCCAAGGGAGGGCATTCGCCTCTCTTGCCCCCATTCCCACGACTGGCTGAGTCTCGCTAAGTTTGGGGACCTGTTTGCTCCTCCCATCAGTCCCACTGCTCCCACTCCAGCCTCACTACCACCTACTTAGACCCCCCGCACGTTTCTCACCCCTCCTTTTTAATTCCCCATCAGGGCCTCTGAGCTCCGCACTCATCTCGGGGCTGGCACTCTTTCCCTGTTTCTCACCCGCGCCGTTTCGACTCCCTCTCGCTTCATCACCGCCGAGGGGCACCGAACCGCGCGCACGACCAAGACCAACTTCACCTCCCCGCCTTCGCAAGGCTGGAAGTACCAGGGAAAAAGCACCACCAGCTTTCACTTCCGGGTTAGCTTGGCGTCGGCCCGGACATCCTCCCGGAAGTATACCAAGAGTGTCGAAGAAGACGGGAAACTTCTCAAGCGTCTGCTCTAGGAATGGAAGATAATCAGTGAGACTAATTTACCGGGAGGCAGTGAGAGTCAGATCCGGAAATATTACGTAAGGGTACTTCCGAGTCTTGAGAAAGCCATGGCGGAAGTAAGAGGGAACTGCTTCTCATTTGTCGGAAAAGGCCAAAGATCCAAGAGGCCGGAGGGCTGAGGGGCAGGGCAGGGCTGAGGTGGAAGCTATGTGGTACAATAAAAGGGAGTTTCTGTCGCTCTCCCTGCAACCGGCCAAAAAGGCGACAGATTCTCATGCGCGCCCCCAAGAAGGGAAGTGGTGAGGAGAATGGAGGGAGATGTTACGACATGCGACGGGGAAGATTAATTATGTCATCTGAGGGCGCTAGGGAAAAGGAAGCGGAACTTCCAAGAGCTCCTCTGGCATAACTGCCGTCACTGAGGACTAGACGCTTGAGCGGGCTTTTATTAGCAGTGCAATTACTAGTCTTCAGTGCCAGCTTCTACGCATTCTTTGTCTTTCATACTCCCTTGTTGATTTTCACGATGACTGTGATTTATTTTACCGATTTTATATTTATATTTTATAAAAATGCTATATCTATTTTATGTTTCTCTTTTACCTGGCGGACTGAAGGCACGGTAGAAAGGTTTCCAACAAATTTTTTTCTCATTAAAAAAGAAGGAACCTAAGTAACTAACTCGCTCCTGGCTATTTGGCGGATTTTTTAAATTCAAGCTAGTGGCAAGGTCCTTGGTTAAAAGCAATAAATCCCTCTAGCACAGAGCTTTCCAAACTTTTCATGTTGGTGACACACTTTTTAGACATGCATCATTTCGCGACACACTCTTACATCAGGGCACAAGGCGGGCACTAGGACCTGCACAGAATCCTGGCAGGGCTCAGAGGCAGCAGCAGCCGCGACACACCCAGACAATGCAGCCGACACACTAACGTGTCCCGACACACAGTTTGGAAAGCTCTGCTCTAGCACCTAAAAGTAACAAATTTATAGTAAAATGGTTCAGCTTTAAGGTGCCACAAGATACTGGGTTGTTTTTGCTACAACAGACTAACAAGCTACTGTACCTCTTAGGGCAGGGGTGGGTAACGTCAGGCCCACGGGCCATATAAGGCTCGTGGGGCTCGCGCCTAAGGCCCGCGGGGCTCCCACCTGCAAACCCCGCCCCTTCCACGTGATTGGCTCCCACCCACAAACCCTGCCCCCCAGTGCTTGTGATTGGCTCCCGCCCGCAAATTCCGGCCCCCGGAAATCCCAGAAACCCTGCCCCCCACCCCCCACCCGGTCCCCAGTTACAAATATCCAAATGGCCCTTGGCAGAAAAAAGGTTCCCCACCCCTGTCTTACGGAATAGATTTAAAAATCCTTTCTTGTACAAAACATATTTATTTATTTATTAAATTTCTATGATCGCCCATCTCCCCCCCAAGGAGGGACTCTGGGCGGTTCACAGCCACAACAATAACAATACAATAAAATAAAATATAATAAAAACACAATAAAATACCCATACAATAAATATAATTTAAATTAAAACCAAGTGGCAAATGGTTCGCAGTAATGCTGAACATATTTAAAATATTAAAATCTCCTTCCTTAATATGGCTGTGTTTTATTATAAAGTCATTATATAGCTATAGGTATAAATACATAATGTTCTAGTGCAAACGGCAGGCTGCCAGCTTAGTTATGGTGTGTATAAATTCCCACCACTATGAGTGCTAGCGTTTTGTGTCAAGTGAAGTTCAAAAATACGATTTTTTTTTAATCATGATCTCTTGCAGAACCCCTAGTAACATCTTGTGGAACCCAAGTTGAGAAAGGCCGATTAGACAATCAAAACCATCAGAAAGTTTATAGAGACTAATAAAAATATAAAGGGGGTGAAAGAACTGAGTAACTTTTTTCCCATATATATCGAACTAAAAAATCACAATAACCCCACAAAATTGATTAGATAGTAGATTCAGGACAGCTGGAGAGTAGCTCCAAGCACTGTTTATTTTTTATAACAAATGTACATACAGTAGATTTTTGTTTTGCAAACCAAGCACTGTTAATGGACAGAATTCACTGCTGTGGGATGTGCTGATGGCCCTTAGTTGAGATGGTTTCAAGGGGGCACCAGATAGTGAAGGACAATTAGCAGCAGAGTGACCACGTGGAAACTTCATGGTCAGTAGTAGTCCATTATTGAAAATAGGCTGTGGAGCAACAGGAATGGGGAAGCTTATAGCCAGTGTGTGGGCTCCCTGTGGACTTCTGACTCGTCACTATGGGAAACAGAATTATGATGGGCTGTGGGTTTGATCCATCAGCGTTCGCCTACTGTTTTCATGTTGTTTTTCCTTCAGATGTGTTCTTGTGCATCAGGCCTAAATTTCTTGGGTGGGCGTGTATGCATGAGCCTGAGGTTCCAACCTGTAATTTGTTGTATAGCTAAGAACTATAGGAACATGGCACGCTGTTCTCCCAGAATCTTTTACTCAGCCTTGTAGATCTTGCAACAATGTGTAGAACAGCTTTTCACATTTAACAAGCAATCAGTCAAAGAGAACAAGCAATCATTGTTGGAGCAATAGTCCGCATCTCGCCTCCAAGGCCAGCACCTTCTCTCTTGGCCTGGTTAGGGTGTGAGCTTGCTCAGAGTCTCCTTGAGTCAAGGACAGAGTTTCCATAAAGTGGGGAATGAAACACAGCTTTCAACTTGAATCATGGCAGTTGCAAAGAATTATCTCCGATTTCTTTCTTCCCTTCTGGCTTGCAACCAAGTTTGCCTTCCCTGTCTCTTTAGCAGGCTAAACTCTGGCCAGGCTCACACTACACACAGAATTCTAAGCTAAAGTAAACTAAATTCAGTTGATGTAATCCCATAACATCCTAAGACACTAAACCGCAACTACTCAGACTTGCTCAGTGTCCTGCTTTCAAGCCGTACCAGCTCACATGTGCAGTAGAATATACTGCATTCCTTCTAGTGGCGGAAAAATCACATTTTAATGGAATTCCATTTGTTAATATGATAATCTAAGGTGTTCTTCAAATGGATAATGTTAGGATCTGAGAAACCATGGGCCACAGACCTTGGCCTGGAAAACACCCTGCTCTAGTGTTTCCCATGGTGCAGCGCTGCTGGAACTCCACTGAACCAAAGATTATGCTTGAACCAAAGAGTGTTAACCCAGGGGTGACCCTGAGAAGGGCTTTGCCTTAGCAAAGCCCCAAAGAATTCTGCATAGCGATAATAGGTGCTACAAAGTAATTCTACCTCCCTTTAGAATGCATGCCAGCTTGGGGCTCTCCCCATCTGGTCAGCGTCTTCTTCCTGAGACAAGCTAACATGTTTACCTGGCTTTTCTGTTGTAAACCCTTTATTTCCCTCCTAGGATGTAAATGTGCAAAGATGTGATTTTATGATTTTGACCTCTTGTAACTTACTTTGCTTGTATAATCCAAATGTTCCTAAACCGTTACTCTTATCTCTGTAAGATGCAAGTATTAATCTCATAGAACAAATGGTGTGAATGTTCCCAAGCTCCATTCTTTGTAACTATGTTGATGACCCACGTCACCCCCTTGACCTGGTGAGTCCCAGAATCCTTCGGCTCTGGGAGGGACCCTGGTCCCCAAAAGCCAACCAATCCCAGGGAATGGTCATCAGAAACCTCACCCACATATGGGCATACCATCATCATCCTCATTTCCTGTTTGTATTTGCTGTATAAAAGCTTGTGCACTCCTGAACTCTGGATGGCTTTTCCACTCAGAGATCACCTGTGCGTGGTATCTGTAGGATAGCCATCCGGCAACCTTTGCTTGGCCAAATAAATCTTGCTGATCTCCGTTCCCAAAGTCTCTGTTGTAATTTGGCTCCTTTGGAAAGTGCATGGTAAGTTTTTGGTGCATAACATTTGGTGCATTGGCCGGGAATCGGGGAGTACCTGTGATCCCCTTTAAAGGGAAGCAGACTCTCTGAACCAGCCTGTCAGGGAAAAGCAGCTTTGAGGTAAGGCAACGCCACGAGCGCTCCCGTATCTGAGTTTTTTCCGGTGGCTTTCTCCTGCCTCTCAGCTGCCAGACTCTGTACAGCAAAGAACCCTAAACTGCCTGCAACCGAGACTTTGAAAACGGACCCCTCGTCAGGACTGAGAAGTCAGGACTGCAAAAGAATTACCAACGTTGGTGAGTACGACTTTTCTTAGGGGGGGAGTGTGTGCGTGCGTGTGTGTACCTGAGCCGTGGTTTTTTTTCCTCACAAGGGGGTAGCCACGAAGCGTTTGTGGGGGCCCTTTGGGGTCTCAGGGAGATCCTTGTCGCAGTTCCCAGAAGCCCGACTTAATTGGGCATCTAGACTGAGTTTCGGCTAGCTGGGTCGGCATTGGTCGTGCGTTTGGAAAGAATGTCTGATGATCCCTAATGAAAACTCTGTATTGAATTCCAGAGGGCTGCACTCCCAAGAAGGGAGGAGGGAGCCAGGCTGCACTCCCAAGAGGGAGGAGGGAGCCAGAGAAAACCTCTGAAGAAGCTAGCTTTGTTTTGGTGCAGGAGCTCGTAGAGGGAGGACAGGTGCACGTCCCGGTCGGGCTAGGAGGCAGAGGGCCCCTATAGGACTGAAGAAAATCCTGAGAGTTCCTGCGGGTCCAGTGGACCCTTGGTGGCCGGAGTGGCCGTTTCCCCGTTTCTTCCTCTGCTGGTTGCATTGTGACAGCAGACACCCAAAGCCTTCCTCTGCCCAGAGAGATTATCGGGGTTGAGGGTTCGACCTCGTCCTCTGTGGAACGAAACCCAAACTATCCCCCACTTCAAGGTGCGCCCCGGGCGGTGACGCCAAAAAGACCCGGCAAGTCTTGCGGCAACGCTCCCTGGGACGCCCCTTCCTCGAGTGAGAACAACTCTCTCCCCCGCCCTAGGCAAGCCTTCGGGCTGCGGTGTCTGGGGACCTGGCAAGTCTCCCGACGACGCTTCCTGGAAAGGCCCCTTCCGGCGGACCCTCCCTCCCCAAGAGCGAACCATCTGCAGAACTCAGAGAGACAACCTTTAAAGTTACGCCAGCGTCTGCTGGGAGGCTGTCCAATAGCGACCTTTAAAGTTACGCCAGCGCCTGCTGGGAGGTTGCGGGGGAGCACGACCTTAAATTTATCCGCACAGCAAGTCCAGCGCCTGCTGGAGGTTCAACAATAGCGAACCTTAAATTTGCTACCGGCTAAGTCCAGCGTCTGCTGGAGGCTCTGTTCCTGGCAAAAGAGAATCTGACTCGCTCCCCTCACACACACTGTATCCTGGACTGTCCCCTTTTAGCTTTCTGCTGCCGGACATGGGAAATTGTCATAGCCATGCGAAGACTAACCCATCGACGAGGGCAGGGAATAAGGGAAGTCCCACTCCTCCCCCGTTGTGTTTTGAAACATTGGAGTTTACTTAAACCAGCTGCGACTTGCATATCTCCAATGAAATCTAAACTCCGGGCCTTCTGCGCAGAGATTTGGCCCCTTTACCCACCCCTTCATGGAATTACCTGACCACCAGACGGATCCCTAGATCTGGAATACTTAAGACTGTTTTCAAAATTTTTGACCCTTTTACCCGCCCATTTGCAGAAGAAATTAGCCACTAGATGGGTCACTGGACCCTGAGTATCTTAAAGTTTTTTTCCAAACTTTCTGGCGGGCCAAGAGAGAGAAGAACAACAGATTTATGTCAGAATGTTTATTAATCTCACTAGCTGAGCAGATTTACTGAAACAAAGTGGCATTTTTGTCCCTACAAGCTGCTCTTAGCCGCACCTCCCTCCCACCACCAACAGAGGAGGGGGAGGAGGATGGCGTCTCTCAACCCCTGCTAACAAAGTGAAATTAAAGGTCCCAGAAGTCTGGAGATAATTGCAAAACTCACCACCAGTTATCTCAAAAAGGGGCAGCTTTAAAGGCCTCATTCTGTTTGTCCTCTGTTTAAATGTGTGAGTTAAGTTATAAAGTTATAAAGCAAAGGTGTGAAATTGTGTGGGTCTGTCCCTTTGGAATGCTTGGGAAGTAAGTACGAAAGCCTTTTCCCCTCCCCATTGTTCAGCTGTCTCCTGACTCTTGTCTGTTTAACTTTATGGCAAGATTTGCCAGTCAAGGCTTCATTCACTCATTTTTAAGTGTCTCTTCTAACTTGTACTCTGTATAGTTTGAATGCATATTACCAGTTAAAAGGTGTTTTTCCTGCGTGTGTGTGCGTAACTATCTAGGCTCTGCCTTTCCACCTTCCAATGATTGCCTTCTGTCTGCTACTCAAATGCTTGTGGGGGAAAGACAAGGGGGAGAAAGAAACAGAAAGTGAGAAGACAAGGGGGAGGAAGGAAAGAGACAGAGAAAGAGAGAGTGAAAAGGAGAGGGGGGGGAGAAAATAGCCCACACGGGCTCTGCCTCCCTGACAAAGACAAACACTAGGAAAGAGGAGAGAGTGAGAAGAATATGGAAATGCCTTGTGAGAAAATGCCTTAAGTAAGCATGTAGATAGAAATGGGAATTTTCCGGAAGATGGGCGAGGAGACAGGGAAAAAGGCAAGGATTTTCTGATGCACAAGGGGTTTGTAATAAACCAGCTAAACTTTAGACCCCTTCATTACAATCTTAACTGAGTCTTAACTTATGACTGTGTGTTTGTGTGTATGTGTTTTCAGTTCATTGAACTGTCTGGTGTGTGAATAGCAGAACGAGAGAAGAATTTTTTCCCTTTTTGAAATTTTTTTCCTATAATAGAGCCTCCATGGATTGGCATAATCTATCTGATGGTTTTGTTTGTGTCTTTTTTGGAAATTTTTTATTGCACAAGCAGTCTACACATTAAAATATATTATGCCCAATGCTTGTTTTTTGTCGCTATTTGGGCAACAGAGATGATTGCCAATGTTTTATTGCCCTTCAATTTTTACTTTAATTCTTATTTGGGATATTTAGCATGGTTTTTTAAATTCTTTGCCTGTTGGTCACAATGCTAAGTCCCAATAGTTTATATATATATATATATGCATGCTTTATTTAACACATCAGACGTTGCTGGAGTGGTGACTGCATGCGTAGGGGGAAACCAATAACCCGCCACTGCAGGGCAATCCCCCTCCCAACCAGGTTGCTTAGAGATAAGCATAAACCTTGCAGTTTTGTTTTTATTGTTTTTGTTTTTGGCTTTTTCAAAGCTACTGATTTTTATGCGCTCAGGCATACATCACTGAGCCAATCTAGCAGTTGTCTGCGTAAGTTTTGTTCTTATCAACCTTTCTGCAGGAACGCCAATCTTGGCAGGTACACCAACCGGTGCCCAATTCCACTGAGGTCTGTCAAATAAAAACAGGACCCTAAAAGATCACCTAGCCAAATTATGCCAGGACACCCATCTTCCCTGCCAAAAGTCCTGCCTCTGACACTCACCCTTATTCACGCCATGCCAGGGAGAAAACTAGGACTGTCTCCCTTTCCAATGATGTATGGCCACCTGTTTGTTGCCTATCCAGTCACTTCTGCCAAGGAGAGAGAACTTAATCTCTCTGTGTACTTGCAGTTTCTGGCGCGTATTTTGTCTTCTATCTCCAAACAGGTCAGCTACGCTTTGCCTGCCAGGTCCTACTCAGCACCACCACCGCTGTAAAAAGCGAAGGAATCCAAGCCTGGGACCATGCTTCCAGAATCAAGAAAGTGATCCAGCCTCCAGCTGCCTGGCAAAGCAAAGCCCTTACCACACTCAAAATTAAACTCTTCCACATACAATCCCCTGCTGACCTTGACTCGCATCGCCAGCTCTCTGCCCACTGTTCCACCGGGAGAGAACAGTGGCACAGAGGAAAATTCCGAAAAACAAGGCTCTCTGCTCTCTGCCCCACCGGAAGTGGGTGGAGACACAGAGGAAGATCTTCAGGACGACGAATCCTCTCACCCACCTCTGCCTCCTATCTCACCAGACGCAGATAGGAGCACAGGCGAAGAAGCTTCCCTGGAGGACATTTAACTTCTGTTTCTTAATGCAATTTGTACTACTATTGCTTCTTTATTACTCTGTGTAACCCCTTCCCTTTCAGCCTCTCCGACAGTAACGCCGGGAACCCTGCTGTTCTTCGGGTAAGCCTCCTCTGCTCTATCTCCTCTCCTGCCTCCTCTTTCTGTCCCTTCCATTAAAAACAAAAAGGGAGGAGAGGGGAGGAGGGGTAGTGAAAGGCTAGTGGGGAGACTGGGTGGGAAACTGGGAAACATGTGCCCCTTTACAACTTTTCTTCTGCCATGTGCCCCTTTACAACTTTTCTTCTGGGGCTCCTGGGGGTCTATACAGTTCTGACACACACCCTCGCCCACCGTACCCTCACACGCAAGCCCACTAGCCCTGATTACATTGAGCAGACCCTTACCTCTGCTTACAAATTACTGAAGCCATTCCAGCCAGCCCCCGTGTTTGGGCCAGTTCTAGAACTGTCTTAAACCACAAAACTCCTCCTGCCTTTAAGGAAGGGGAACATCCAGATAGCCACCTGTACTCAGATTTTGAGTCACGGCTTAAAACCTTGGGGATGAATCCATCTATCCCTATCTTTAGCCCAGTGGCGTCTCTGGTCCCCTTAATTGGCTCTGCTCCTTTGTGTGTTACTAGAACGCAACCCAAGGGAGGGGTTAGGCTGGGAAAACTCCAACAACATCAATGCCTAGTGAAGGTCGTCATCACTGCCTCTGATACATTTGAGGATTTTCACATAAGGCCTCCATTGTTTTCAGCTGCTGCTGGAAGATACCGAGGCAAAGTAACATTTTCTGCCCGACCCACAGTCTCTATCTCTGGGGAAGAGAAGGAGGGACCCGCATGTAATTTGGCAGCGAAGCTTCTGTTAGCTGCCTCTCCACAGGGACCTCTGCTTCCTCTATGGCTTGGGCTACCCACTGATACCAAAGGCTCAATGCCGGCTTGGCTTGGCCTGCGAGATGGCGAAGATATTTCTTTTGCTCCATTGCCCTACGCAAAGGGGAATGCTTCTGACTATTTTGTCTTTCCCTCTATTCCCTTAGTCAAAGGTCCACCCCATCTCAACACCACCTCCCTGCAGCCACTTACGGGAATGTTCCTAGCAGGGTCAATCGGGGTTTGGAACCCATGGAAAAGGGAGAAACCTATCTTTTCTATTGACTTAGGCATCTGCCTTGAACAGGGTATGTTTTTCCTCTGTGGAACTAATGCCTATCTCTGTTTACATGCTAACTGGACAGGCACTTGCTCTCTTGTCCATCTTCTACCGCAAATCTCTGTCCTTCCCAAGGGGGAAACACCTCCTGGAACACTGACTCAGGCTAACTTTTCTCTTGGATTCCAGGGGCAGCCTGGATCAAACAACTTGTGTTTATTTTTGTCTGTGGCCTAACTGCACTTGCTGTTCTACCCTGCATTGTTCCTTTAGTTCGTAGGATTGTATTGTCCTCCCTCAAAGGGTTGACTGTGGTTACCCACACTGAAGGGAAACCTGCGAGACTGTTAACACTCCATCCAGTCTCTAAACTGGGAAAAAAGCATTTTTCCATTAAAAACAAAAAGGGAGGAATGTTAGGATCTGAGAAACCATGGGCCACAGACCTTGGCCTGGAAAACACCCTGCTCTAGTGTTTCCCATGGTGCAGCGCTGCTGGAACTCCACTGAACCAAAGATTATGCTTGAACCAAAGAGTGTTAACCCAGGGGTGACCCTGAGAAGGGCTTTGCCTTAGCAAAGCCCCAAAGAATTCTGCATAGCGATAATAGGTGCTACAAAGTAATTCTACCTCCCTTTAGAATGCATGCCAGCTTGGGGCTCTCCCCATCTGGTCAGCGTCTTCTTCCTGAGACAAGCTAACATGTTTACCTGGCTTTTCTGTTGTAAACCCTTTATTTCCCTCCTAGGATGTAAATGTGCAAAGATGTGATTTTATGATTTTGACCTCTTGTAACTTACTTTGCTTGTATAATCCAAATGTTCCTAAACCGTTACTCTTATCTCTGTAAGATGCAAGTATTAATCTCATAGAACAAATGGTGTGAATGTTCCCAAGCTCCATTCTTTGTAACTATGTTGATGACCCACGTCACCCCCTTGACCTGGTGAGTCCCAGAATCCTTCGGCTCTGGGAGGGACCCTGGTCCCCAAAAGCCAACCAATCCCAGGGAATGGTCATCAGAAACCTCACCCACATATGGGCATACCATCATCATCCTCATTTCCTGTTTGTATTTGCTGTATAAAAGCTTGTGCACTCCTGAACTCTGGATGGCTTTTCCACTCAGAGATCACCTGCGCGTGGTATCTGTAGGATAGCCATCCGGCAACCTTTGCTTGGCCAAATAAATCTTGCTGATCTCCGTTCCCAAAGTCTCTGTTGTAATTTGGCTCCTTTGGAAAGTGCATGGTAAGTTTTTGGTGCATAACAATAAAATTTTTATAGCCATGGTAAAGCAAGCTTTAGTTTGATCCTGTTTGGATTGCTGTAATTTTCTGGCGGGGTTGACACATCAGGAATGGGCAATTTTCCCAGGGGTGGGAACACGAGTAGCATCCCGAGAAGGAAGATCATGGGAAAGTTGGGGCCGATTTGGGAGCGTTTTTTTTTGGGGGGGAGGGCTCTGAATTTTAAGGGTGGAAGTGGGGGCAGATAGACTCTGGGAGAAACATGTTTAAAGACTCTGTTGTCAGGAACTCAAAATGAACAGTAACGTTGCTGAGACTCAAAGTTGGCTCCAGTCTCCTTCCCCACGGCTATTCTCTTTTTAGGGAACTTCCTCTTAGGACCACTGGCCAGAACACTACCAGCGATAGAGTAGCTTCCTACCTACAAAGGACTTCATTGGTGAAGTATGAGCCTTTGCAGCAACAGCCGCCGCCGCCACCGCCACCTACTGCAGAAGCAGACAAAGGGGCATCTCTGCTAATCCTGGCTGCTCCTAGAAATCTAGACCTGTGGATTAAGATGGTGTAAATTATTTCCTTCCAGGGTACTTTGCAGTATATCTTGAGCTGGGTTGCTGTTGCTTCACCTTAGACACCGATTGACCTGATGCCAGCCTGATGGTCCCAATTCCAAACCTCTGCAGCTGACAGAGCAATGGGCAATTCCCTTTCTTCTGTTCTAGCTCTTGTTCTCTTAAGACTAGGGGGAGTTTCACAGTTATGGGGCCATACATAAAAATATCCAGTCCATAATATTTGCTCCTTTAACAGTTTGTAGAGAGTAGAGCTGAAGGCTCTAATTTATATGGGGAATTTAGTGTTCCCCAGATGTTTTGGACTAAACCTCCCATCATATTTAACCATTGACAATGGGAATTGTATTGCAAAAGATTGAGAGGGCACCAGAATGCTCTCCTTGGTGTGCAGTTACATAAACACATTGTGCTATGTACCTATTTTTTTCTCCATTTCCTGACAAACAGAGAATGGAATTTGTGTTTTTCTCAAGGCTGCCAATGCAAGACTCACTGGGCCAATTTGAGGGAGGAGAGGCTGGATTCTGTCCATCCTGCTATGAAATGAGATCTAACTTTGCCTTCATTTTGGCTGGCTTTACTGTCATTGTTCAATTTCTTAAACAATGCTGTTGACAAGAAAGACTAGTTAAAAATTAAAAAGCAAGAGTAGACATGTTGATCCTCAAGAAAAAAAAATCCATGGTTTGGCAGTATCTTGGCTAGAGCCACCTAAATTGGACACAACTTATTGTGCAAGCGTTTGAGTTCTCCAGAACTTGATGTATTGTCGAAAGCTTTCACGGCCGGAGTTCGATGGCTGTTGTGGGTCTTCCGGGCTGTGTGGCCGTGTTCTGGAAGTTGTGGTTCCTAACGTTTCGCCAGCATCTGTGGCCGGCATCTTCAGAGGGCAGGAGCACAGACAGAAGCGATCTCTCTGTGCCCAGGTAGAGTGGCAATGTTTGTTTTCTATTTATAGAGCTAAGTTATAGAAGATTAAAAGGTCAACGAACTCAGCTCAACCACCAGGACATGGGAATACTTCTCACAATGAACATGCTAATCACGCTCAGCAGCCACTCGTTAACATTTCAACACAACAAAAAACCCCACCTAATCTTCTATAACTTAGCTCTATAAATAGTTGCAGGCTGTGCTTCCCCAAGATGGCTGCTGGCTTATCCTGCCAGAGTGGGAGCGAGTCCTACCAGCAATCCAGCTTGTGGTGGGTAGATCCTCAGGCTGCACTTAGGGCTCTGCTTGGAAAAGCTGGTTGCTGGCATGTCCAAGCAGTGTGGGAGCAGGTTCTGACAGCAGTTCAGCTGCGGGTGCACAAGCCATGAGCCTTGCACTTGCAAAACCAGAGTCCCGTCAGAACTTGCTCCAAACTCTGTTTGGTCAAGCTGACAGCGGCCTTGTCTAGGCAGACTGAGAGTGAGTACTAACAGGGATCTAACAGGGATCCAGCTTTCTGCGTGGAAGCCACTGGGCTTTCAGAGGCCAACCTGGAGGCCTGTGAGATCACACTCTGGGTTTTCTGCTTCTTGGACCAGTCATACTGCTTCAATCCAATGCACCATGAGCAGCATACCATTAATAAATTACAAGTCAATACGATAAATCTTATACAGTAATAACACAATAATTATCCACAAGCCAAACATAATTGCTTCAAACCAATTTCCAGGCATGGTGGCTCAGCGGATAAGACGCCAGGCTTGTTGATCAGAAGATTGCAAGTTCAGAGGTTCGAATCCCTAGCTTCCGCACTAGCCCCAGCTCTTGCCAACCTAGCAATTCGAAAGCATGCAAATGCAAGTAGATGAATAGGTACCACTTCGGTGGGATGGTAACAGCGTTCCGCGTGCGTCATGCCGGCCACCTGACTGCAGAAGTGTCTTCGGACAATGCTGGCTCTTCGGCTAACAAACAGAGATGAGCACCGGCCCCTAGAGTCAGACACAACTGCACAAATGTGTGGGGGGAACCTTTACCTTTTTAAATTTCCTGGCACTGCTTTTCACTAGGCAAAGGCCTTCCTGGCCTAATCTTCCAACGGGAGTTTACTGATGATACCCAGCTCTATCCAGCTATTTATTTCCACCCAGGCCAAACAGAAGATGTAGTAGCTCTGAGCCAATGCCTGGAGGCTACCAGAGACTGGATGGGGAGAAATAGGCTCAGACCGAACCCTTTGTCTGAGCACCCTCTGCAGCTATGGAAGGGCACGTGGCAATCTTGAGTCAGCCAGTTTCATTTGACTGAACCTTCCTTAGAAAGGGGAAAAAAGAAGGGCCTTGTTTATTGTTTTGAACTGTCTAGTTGTTTATTCGTTCAGTCGCTTCCGACTCTTCGTGACTTCATGGACCAGCCCACGCCAGAGCTTCCTGTCGGCCGTTGCCACCCCCAGCTCCCCCACGGTCGAGTCCAGCACCTCCAGAATATCATTCATCCATCTTGCCCTTGGTCGGCCCCTCTTCCTTTTGCCTTCCACTTTCCCTAGCATCAGCTTCTTCTCCAGGGTATCCTGTCTTCTCATTATGCGGCCAAAGTACTTCAGTTTTGCCATTAATATCATTCCCTCAAGTGAGCAGTCTGGGTTTATTTCCTGGAGTATGGACTGGTTGGATCTTCTTGTAGTCCAAGGCACTCTCAGAATTTTCCTCCAACACCACAGTCCAAAAGCATCTATCTTCCTTCGCTCAGCCTTCCTTATGGTCCAGCTCTCGCAGCCATAGGTTACTACGGGGAATACCATTGCTTTAACTATGTGGACCTTTGTTGTCAGTGTGATGTCTCTGCTCTTAACTATTTTATCGAGATTTGTCATTGCTCTCCTCCCAAGAAGTAAGTCTTCTGATTTCCTGGCTGCAGTCAGCATCTGCAGTAATCTTTGCGCCTAGAAATACAAAGTCTGTCACTGCCTATACGTTTTCTCCCTCTATTTGCTAGTTATCAATCAAGCTGGTTGCCCTAATCTTGGTTTTTTTGAGGTTTAACGGCAACCCAGCTTTTGCACTTTCTTCTTTCACCTTCATCATAAGGCTCCTCAGCTACTCCTCGCTTTCAGCCATCAAAGTGGTATCATCTGCATATCTGAGATTGTTAATGTTTCTTCCAGTGATTTTAACTCCAGCCTTGGATTCATCAAGGCTGTCGCATGATGTGTTCTGCGTAGAAGTTGAATAGGTAGAGTGAGAGTATACGACCCTGCCGTACCCCTTTCCCAATCTTAAACCAGTCCGTTGTTCCATGGTCTGTTCTTACCGTTGCTACTTGGTCGTTAAACAGATTCCTCAGGAGGCAGACAAGATGATTTGGTATCCCCATACCTTGCCTAATGACCCATGAGATTTGGTTAACAATGGCAACGGGGACTGCCACGATTGCTGTTGCTAAGTGATGCAGTAACGTGACATCGCACTTTACAACCGTATCGCTTAGCAATGAAAATTCTGGTCCCAATTGCTGTCGTAACTCGAGGACAACCTGTAATAAATGCTGCCAGGATAACATTCTTCAGTGTTTGGTTGGAAACTGAAACACAGAGAAATGTACACTATAAACCCTGATACTAAATGCAGCGATGGCAATAGAAAGTAAAATTCTAGAATATGTAGTCAAACTACAATTGCCCAAATAATGAAGTTTTCTAAGTACTAGGACATGTTTACTAGTTAAACGGAACCACCCAAACTAATGAATAATCAATAACTATCTATTAACTTCATTATTAAAAAAGGTTACCTTTTCTTTTTCATGTTCAATTAGGAAAAAAAAAGATATTCAAAGCTTTGTGGTATTACTCCTGTCAGATTATGAGTAAAATTATCAGAGTCAGGAGGTCCTAAAAAGCAAATTGCCCTGGTAAAAATCTGAAAAAGGCTTCTAACTTTTACAAAGGAAATAGATTACTATTTTTATTTTAAAGTAGAAGTTTCCTTAATAGATAAACAGTACTGTTAAAATACATACAAGATTACTTTCTCCTTTCAGTACTAATCTTTCCAAATCAGTACACTGGTAATCTTAGAGTCCGCCATCCTTTTACTTTCCCATTGGTGAAGGAAGATATTAAATCCAGAACAATATTTGGTACAGATGATCAGAATATATTTTTGGTTGATTACACTATACTTGACACAGTTCACAAGTTCCTTTTAACAGACTAGTCCTAAAACAAGGAACATTCATCATGTAGTTAGCACATAAATAATACAGAACAAGTACATAATCAGTATCTCACACTGGAGCACAAATCAATGGTATATACTTACCCATCATAGTAAACGTTGTCCCTGAACCAGTCTTCCCACCAAAAAAAAAAGACACAGAAAATTGTCCCTTAGTAAACAGCAATTATCACTTTTATATAAGATGAATTCTATATAATTCCAGACACTTGGAAACCTGGACACTTGGAAAATGTGAGAAAAAGACATGCTATTGAATTATGGATCTGGAAAATGTTTTAACAGCAGCATAGTCTGCAAAAAGTACTAATCATTCAATCCTGGACCAAATAAAGGCTGAATACTTTTTCACAGCAATGACTGGCAAACAGAAATTCACATACTATCACCGTGTAACACAACTAAAGAATGATTATGATGTTTGGTAGAGATATGCAAAATCTACTGTTCCTCCTCCAGACCACACTAATTCTGGATGTTTCAGGAATACGCTGGTAGTTTTTCAGAAGTTAATCTTCCAAATTGGATGTGGTTCATTGTGTTCTGGACATGGTGTTCCAGCCAAAACAGATTTATTTTAGCATTGGGCCACCACAAACCACTTCCAGTTTGAAGGACTAACTTCCAAAAAGTGACTGGGCTGCCTAACCACTTATGTAACTGACCCAGGGTTACAGTGTTTTCCATCTTCTTCTGACATAAGCACTTATTACATGCATGATTTGTGGTGCTTTGGCAGTGACTGTGTTATGATGTGGCAGTGGCTGGCATCCGCCTAGGTCCTAGTGGCTGTATTCAGTTGCTGCAAGCACAACGTCTCCTGCCTGGTCACCGGTGACTTCTCTCCATGATAACTTTTGCTTGTGCAACAGGAATGATCAGGCATCTGCCCCACCAGCGCTTCACAAAGCTCTGATCAGATATTATGTAGGCAGCTTGTTTTCATGCAGTGTTACATGAAACTGCTAGTAAAGGTTCCCCCCGCACATTTGTGCAGTCATGTCCGACTCTAGGGGCCGGTGCTCATCTCCGTTTGTTAGCCGAAGAGCCAGTGTTGTCCAAAGACGCTTCCATGGTCATGTGGCCGGCATGACGCACGCGGAACGCTGTTACCTACCCACCAAAGTGGTACCTATTAATCTACTTGCATGTACATGCTTTCGAATTGCTAGGTTGGCAAGAGCTGGAGCTAGTGCGGAAGCTCACTCCGCACGCAGGGCTAGGGATTCGAACCTCCGAACTTGCGACCTTCTGATCAACAAGCCTGGCCTCTTACCCGCTGAGCCACCACGCCCCTTTTTTAAACTAGACAAGTTTAAAAAAGAAACCAAAAAAAAAAAAAAAAACCCAAGTCAGAGGCAACCTGTATGGTGGAGCAAAACTTGTTGAAGCGAGTTCACCATGCCAGCTACTTTCAAAAGCCTATGGACAGTTGCTTTTATACAGAGCAAAAGAGACACTGAGAGATCAAGAGACAGAATGCAAAGGAAAGACCAAGAAAGAAAGCAACAGGGCTGAGAGACAGAGCAAGACAGTGAAAAGCACCAAGTGAGCAAGAGACAGCAGCATGAAAGCAAAAGAGAACGACAAATGAGGGGGAGAGAGAGAGCAAGAAATAGATGAGCAACTGATAGAGCAAAACCGAGAAGGACTAAGTGAGTGAGAGACCAATGAGTGCAAGACAATCGGTAGATCAACCACAGAATTGGCGGAGGCTTTCAGGTAAGTGTGTCCTGTTTTATCAGGAAGCCCCTTCACCTTGTGGAGGAAATGAAAGTCCTCACACATCCCATGGATCAGATTCTGACATGGCTAAACCCATAGGTCAAAACTGGCTTCACCTCCTAGCCCACATTAAGGAGAATGATTGGTGGATACAGTAGCACTGCTCTCTGGCCTCCTTACCAAGAGATTGGCTGTCAGAGCAAATTATGCTGGCATATTCTTGTACTGCCTCAGAGACTGGAGGAAAGTGCAGTAAAATGGCTGAATACACCCTTGGATTCATGAATCCAGCTTCTGATTGAGGCCCTAAGTCTAATCAAGAGGAACCGCTGAGTCTTTCTGAAGCAAATCAGACTGCTTTCCACCCTGTCAAATTAGGGATTAAACCAAATCCTGCAATCAATGTGCACTCCTAACATTATGTCCCTCTAAGTAAGTATCCTTGCCTTGCCTTCCATGAATTTGTTTAGGCCTCCTTAACTGATATAAGGCGAAGAAAAAGAAAAGCAGAATTCGGACAGAACTGAGTCAGATAGGTTTTTTTAGATTACACCATCCTAGACATTAAAACATATGACGTACCAGTGCAGTTACACCACCAAATATTAGTGTTCCGGTTAATGAAAAACACGGCCAGCTAAGAAGCCGAAGTGAAATGGCTGTTCTGCGGCTGTGTTTCATAACAAGGTTAATGGCACATCCTGATGTTCTTCAATTTTGACTCTCTAGAGACGGCGATACCGTGCAAGGGCCGTAGGGTTGTGGCCCACGGGCTAATGAGCTAATCCTCACAGGGCTCTCCTGACCATTTCAATTGGAGGCTCCGGATATGGAAGCTTTCTCTCAGTCAAGAGCTGCCCCCGGGACGAAAGTCAGGGGTAGGCGGACTAAGCTACGCGGCGCGAGGGGGCTCAAGCGCTCAGCAACAGCGGGATGCCGTCTTCCTCCCACAGCCCCGTTTCAGCCTCCCATCCGCCGTTCTCTCAGGGTCACTTACTCCTGGTCCCGGGCGCCATCTTCTTCCTTCTACCCCTTCAGTTTTGTCCCCGGTTGGGACTGAATCTCCCTCGGCTCAAATTTGAATTTGGTGCTCAGGAAGTCGTTGCTGCTGCACTGAAGCCAACTTGGAAGCGGCCATTGGCAAACAGGGAAAGGAAGACACTGAGATCAGTCCCTCCCACGTGACATGGGTGGCAGCAAAATGGACGGATGACAGAAGGCGCTGCCTCTCGACCCTTGCTGCGACCATGAGCAAAAAGAATCAAGTTTCGTATGTGAAGCCGGCCGAGCCCGCTTTCCTGAGTCGCTTCAAAGAGCGAGTTGGCTACCGGGAGGGGCCTACGGTGGACACCAAGGTAACAGCGTCAAACTTCCGCCCTTCCGTTCCTACTCCCTTTGTCCCGCCCTTTCCTTAAACGTCCTTCCCGGTCTTTTCTCAAGTGCAGGTGGAAAGTAGTGACCCCCCCCCCCGCATGGCTGCTGCGAGGGACTCCCGTCAGGCCTCTGTTCGCTGAGTTTCTAGGAGTCAAGCTCGTGCCTTGTATGGCAGAGGAAAATAGGCCATTGGGAAGAGAGGCAAAGAAGAATAGGGTAGGGCTGCAAAACTCCGGGCGACCACTAAAAGGTAAAGGTTCCCCCCGCACATTTGTGCAGTCGTATCTGACTCTAGGGGCTGGTGCTCATCCCCGTTTGTTAGTCAAAGAGCCAGCGTTGTCTGAAGACGCTTCCACGGTCATGTGGCCGGCATGACGCGCGTGGAACGCTGTTACCTACCCACCGAAGTGGTACCTATTCATCTACTTGCATGTACATGCTTTCGAATTGCTAGGTTGGCAAGAGCTGGAGCTAGTGCGGGAGCTCACTCCGCACGGAGGACTAGGGATTCGAACCTCCGAACTGAAGATCGACAAGCCTGGCATCTTACCCACTGAGCCACTGAGCCACCACACCCTCCTGGGCGACCACTAGGTGACACCAAAGAGTTACCCGTTACTGTATGGGAGTACTTGCTGCCACCTGGTGGACGTTCGGGGTTTTGCAGCACAGATAAGGTAGCCCTAGAGAAGGGCAGGATCCTAGTTAGGGCCGACAAAAAGCCCACATGAACAGTATTTTCCACGTGCCCCTTTTGCAGAGTGCAAAACTGCACATTTTTGTTTTCCCTAACAATCCCATTGGAAGAAAGGAAAAACGGAAATAGTAAAGAAACAGATCCTCATGAGTTTGCATGACTTTTATTACAGGATTTCTCACCATTTCTACTGTACACCCCTGCTGCTGTTTTGACTGGATAGCTGTGTGGATAGCTAATCTTCGGCCACAGCTTTACTGTGCCCAGTATGGGATTGGTTCTCAGGAAAGAGAAGTTGCTTGTTTAAGGAGAGATTGCATGTCTTTAGTGGAAGGGATCACCCAATTCACCACGCCTATTTTATTCATGTGTGTCCCAAAGGAATGAGCTTGTGGTGCAATGCAGTACCACTGTAGTGACACCCTGTGGAAACTGCTGCATCTATTTCATCTGTATACTTTTAACCCCTTCCTCTGTCACTCAGTTTTGCTTGGGGGGGGGGAGGAGTAAAGTCTGCACTTGGGCTTTGAATAGTGTCCTGGGAGCTACACTCCAAAAAGTAGTAGGCGAGCCAGAAAAGAATTACATTTATTTTCACTTCCTTTACATTTAAATGTAAGTAAAATTAAATATACTTAATAAAACTACTCTTTGGCCACATATTTAATGCTTTCTTCCCTTGGATCGCATTCAAAATTGCAATGTTGTAATAAGTCTATGAAGGTTCTCAGTCATCCAGGTGGAATTGTCTGTAGCTTGAATCATGTCAACTGGATTTCTATTTTCTCAGTGGAAACGTTTCCACTGAGAAAATAGAAATCCAGTTGACATGATTCAAGCTACAGACAATGTTGTAATAACTTTTGGAGTTCTTGGAGAACCACACTGAAGACTTCAGGATTCATTGGGACTGCAGATTATGTATCTTTGATTTACTGGGTGCTTTGGTGCAAAGCAGAATAAAGCAATAACTTATCTGGGGGCAAAGACCACATTTAGCTTTTGAATATTGTGTTGAGGCAGGCTCTAAGAAATACTGGTGAAGGCAAGGAAAAAATAATTTTATTTATATTTATATTTCAGTAACATTAAATACTGTATACTTCTATATTTTTGTCACATTAAACATTATAAATTGGTAACAACTTTTTAATATCTGAAGGGACATACCTAAAGTTTCCAGAGGCCTCATGCAACTCTTTTCACTTATAAAATATGGTATTGTGAAAGAACTCCCAAGAGGCTGGGAAAGAAAAGGGAGCAATGACAAACCAAGAGCAGATTAATGTTTCAAGTCTTACCTGGTAAAAGTGTTGCTAGTCCTTCAGTTAAGCAGTCTGGGAGAAAAGCTCAAGCAATTCACAGAGATCCCACTTTAATGAATTCGCTGATAATGAAGGCTGGAGTTTTGCTTGTTCAATTTCTAAGATTCTCTGTGTGAACCCCTTTTTTCTAGCATGAAACCTGATTATAAAACTCCATGTGAATTTGCTTCCATGGTTGTACATTATTGTTTAGGGGCTTGATATGCTAGTTCAGAGTAGGAAGGATTGGATTAGGTAAATAGGATGATTTCTTCAAAAATAACACCTCATAAAAAGAAAAACACAGGCTTTACAGACCGTACAGCATAAAAAAGTTCTACAGGATGACGTACTTGATACTACTTTGCAGTTTGCGCTGCTATCCTAATCATATTTGCTTGGAAATAAATTGCTTTGATACTAGCTAGGCTTTCTAATGGAAATACTAGTTAAACTTTCTAATGGGTTGTGAGAATGCAATAGAAAAGTTTTAAAATGCTTATTTAGAAATAAGCCCAATAAAACTGGGAAGATTCACTTCTGAGTGAACATATGTAGGCTTATTCCATTACATTGTTAGTTTAGTCATAATTAACACTGGCACTGTTGATCACTCTTTCATTTTGCAGCAATCAAGTAAAGCTGGAGAAACGGATTATTCCGTAAAATCCCAGTAGAGATGAGGTGCAGCTGCCACTCTAACATTGTATGGAGCTTTGAAATCTGAACGTATGATTGTCTTGCTTTAGCAGGGTGTTGATCTCTTACTGATCACAATACATGATCTCTAACATGTCCTTCTTAGGGCCAGTCTGAATGATGGGGGAATCCAATGATACAGTTCTAATCTGAATGTGCATGCTGGCTGGGAATTTTGGAAGTTATTTCAATTTATCTAGCATGTACCATCTTGGAGAAGGTTGATACTGATGTCTAAGTGCTTCCATACCAAAAGTTGTTGGTACAAGACTACCAGACTGCGATGAATATAGTTTCCTGACTACAATAGTACATACACATTCCCAATAAAGATTCTCTTGTGCAAGCTACAAGTTTAGGATCGAGTTTCCACAAGGAATCATGGCTTTTTGTCACACAGACATAGAGAGAGATACTCCAGCCCCAACCTTTATATTGGGATAAAAAAATTAGGGTAGTATGATTTTCTGCTGGCTTTGGGATGGGAGGAAGCATGGCAAAACAGTGGTGTGGATATGACTGAAGGCAGAACTGGAAGAGAAAAAATGAAGAAGCTGTGAACCAAACCTGGGAAACAATACAGCCTTTGATTAAAGTTTGAATTTGCCAGTAATTGGTAGACTGTCCAGGTAATAGAAACAGAGGGAACATCCAATTTAAGAGAATTCTAATCCTGAAGAAATAGATAATAAGTCTAGACAGGAATCTGCTAAGAATGTTTTTTTTTTCCTATGCTATGGAAGTCATTTTTTCCTTATTTCTCTGTAATGCTCATTAATTGTGTGTATTTTAATATTTTATGTATATCCTTAGATTGTGTGTGAGAAAATACCTTAAGGATCTTTTCTCATCTGTATTAATTCATATGAAGTTTTTCCCAATATCTTTCTATAGATTTGGGTAGAATGCTCATTTGCAGCAAACCAGCAGCATTTTTCCTTTTGTAAATTTTCTTAATTAAACTGTTTTTTCCCCCTTGCTCTAAATAACTGTAATTGAGCTCCTTCACTATTGAATGTTGGTATTTTGGACATTTAAAGTTAACAAGACTTTTATCATTTTTAAAATAAAGTTTGGTTTTATTTATCTCTGGTGAGATTGGTCTGTCTTCTAAGAGGAGAGGGAAAAAACGAAAACTGAAACCTCTAGTCACACAGCTATAAGGTTTGTGGCTGTAAAGGTTTTTAACTTTTTTCCTTTTAATCTCCAGAAACACAGCACAGGTTGTGACAGCTCTATCTTTTTAAGGGGGGGATGCCAGTGAGGTACCCTCTGGAAGACAGGTGATGACAGCAAGAATTTCTAAGTGCTACTCCAAAGTAGGATACAGGGTCACAGTATGAAAACACAGAAGACTTCTGGAAGAGGAGGTTAACTCCATCAATCATTTCACTACACAACCTTCTTCCCTGTATTTAAAGTTTCTTTTTTCAAGGGTTCAAGTTTCACCTGTGTAAATTGGCATTTATATCTTTTCCAGAGAGAGCAGCTTCCAGTTCCTGAAGACGACAGTGGAAGTGACAAGGAAGATGAACAACCACAGGTGATTGTACTGAAAAAAGGGGATCTAACTGCAGAAGAAGTTACGAAGCTCAAAGAGGAGATCAAAGAGGTTTCCAAGGTCTCAGGTATATTGTGGAGTTGTTAATTCCTAATTCATTGTTACACCATTTGTCCTCCAGGAAAAGGAGGCAGAGTGCTGAGTTGTTGCTGCAGCAGCCAATCCACTGGTTTGGTTTTTCATTCCCTGCAGTTCCCTGGAGTTTCCTTTTGAAAACAAAAGGGCTGCAGCAGGAAGAATTGCCTTTTCCTATCCTGTAGCTATCCACTAGGCCAAGGGTCGGAAATGGCGGCTCGCGAGCCAGATCTGGCTCTTTGGCCCCTCGGCTCTGGCTCTCTCTCTCTCTGTCTGCCGCCCGACATCCGGAAAGCCGGTCTCCGGAAGCAGAGCGAACCCTGGGGAAGAAACAGACGCTGATTGGTGGAGGCTCAGAAGGAAGGACGCCTCCACCAATCAGCGCGCGCCAAAGGGGAGCAGAGAGGCGGGCTGAAGCCCGATTGGCCCTGCTACCCAGAGGCGCGAAAAAAAGACCGGCGCGGGGCCTCGCTCAGCTGGACGAGCCGCTGGACCTGGAGCGCTTCCGCGCGCAGCTGAGCGAGGCCCCGCGCCGGTCTTTTTGGAGCGCATTTCCACAGCCCAGTGCTCAGCTGCGCGCGGAAGCGCTCCAAAAAGGCCAGCGCTGGCTGGCTTTCTTCCACCGCCCGCTCTGTACGGGAGCGGAGCGCGCTGCCAAATCACATCCGCGCCCACCCCTGCCCTTTTCCGAATACCCCCCTCTGATCCTTGGAAGGCGAGGCCCTGGTGGTGTAGGAGGGGGGGCGAGGAGGATTCTCAGTCGGGAGGGGGAAATCCCCGGGTCTGCGGAGGTCTTTCCGTGCCGCCTTGAGGCGCGCGTGGGCGCCCAGGGCAGGGGAGGAACGGGGAGCGCCAGGAGACTCACCCGCTGCTGCTCGGCTGCCACCTTCCTCCTCCGCTTCAGCCTCCCGCCCGCCGAGTCCCGGCCCTTCAGCCCCCGCTGGGGGGAGGGGGGCAGGGACTCAGCGCCCGGAGCCCGGCAGAGCTGCGTCTCGCCCCGCCCCGCCCCGCCCTGCCCTCCCAGAGTGGCCAGCGGAGCGCCACCGGCGCCCACCTGCTCGGTCAGGTACCAGCCTCTCTGCACGCTCCTTCCGCTGCTGCTGCTACAGGGAGACGGCGTCCACCCGGCCCAGCTCCGGCGGGATCTGTGGCGAAGAGCGGCCGTGGGGGGGGGGAAACGAGGTGGGCGGATCTGATCTCCCTGGACCCCGGGCAGCTGGGCCGGGTGGACGCCGTCTCCCTGCAGCAGCAGCAGTGGAAGGAGCGTGCAGAGAGGCTGGTACCTGCCCGAGCAGGAAAGAGCCAGTTTGGGGAAAGCAATCCTAATCGGAGGAGTACAGCTGGAAGAAACTCGCTAAGTGGGCTCCTTGTCTGAAGCTCCAGCCGGACGTTCCATCCCAGGGAGAAAGCAAGCTGGACTCGCCCACTCTCCCGGAAACAACGCCTGAGCCAGCGAACTCGGTTCGCACCGCTCCTTCTACAAAGAGTAGAGAAAGAGTGGCTTCTCCCTCGCTTGCGCGCTTGCTTGCTCCCCCTGCCCCCACGCACGTGCGCACGCCTTCGCCCACCGTAGGGGGCATAGCCGCCACCTCAGGCCGCGCCAGTCTCGAGGGGGGTGGGGAAATACGCCAAACGGTGGAGGGAAAGTCCTATGCCTTTCCCTCTGCCTGTCTCTTTCGAAGCAAGCGCGCGCGCAAGCGAGAGAGAAGCCGCTCTTTCTTTCTTCCTACGTCCTATGCCGGCGTAGGAAGAAAGAAAGAGCGGCTTTTTCCTCGCTTGCGCGCGCGCTTGCTTCGAAGGAGACAGGCAGACAGAAGACAGAAGAAGGAGACAGAGACGAAATCTCTGTGAGGGGGAGGGAGGAGAAGGGTGGGCGGAGGTGGGGCAGGGGTGGTGGGTGCCGGCGAGGGAGAGAAGAAGGAAGGCAGTAAGGAGCGGCGCCTTTCCCTCTGCCTGTCTCCTTCGAAGCAAGCGCGCAAGCGAGAGAGAAGCCGCTCTTTCTTTCTTCCTACGTCCTATGCCGGCGTAGGAAGAAAGAAAGAGCGGCTTCTCTCTCGCTTGCGCGCGCGCTTGCTTCAAAACAGACAAGCAGACAGAAGACAGAAGAAGGAGACAGAGATGAAATCTCTGTGAGGGGGAGGGAGGAGTAGGGTGGGCGGAGGTGGGGCAGGGGTGGTGGGTGCCGGCGAGGGAGAGAAGAAGGAAGGCAGTAAGGAGCGGCGGCGGGAGCAGCGAGGATGGAGGAGGAGGTCTTCACGAAGGACCACGGGGGAGGAGGCGGGGCAACGCTTCGCTCGCCGCCCGCCCGTCGCGGCTTACTCGGACCCCGGGGGAGGTGCAGTGGCGGACGTGGCGTGGCAGGCGTGGCAGCAGGCATGGTGGGCGTGGTGGCAGCGGGGGGCAATGCAGTGGGTGTGGCGGGCATGGCAGCAGGCCCTAAGTGTGCGCGATTGGTCCCCGCCCGCAAACCCCGCCCCCTTCCACGCGATTGGCCCCCGCCCGCAAACCCCGCCCCCTTCCACGCGATTGGCCCCCGCCCGCAAACCCCGCCCCCTGGCTCTCGAGCATTTCAAAATGTGCACGAGCATGTCAAAATGGCTCCCGGCATAAAAAGTTTGCCGACCCCTGCACTAGGCCATTGCAAGCCTTTTGTTGTTGTTTGCAAAAATTATAATAAAAAAAACCAGGAAGTGCTACCTGCTGCAAAGTTGCCGAGCTAACCAGCCTGAGCAGCAGCAGAAGCAGGATTTACTTGATCAGCTATATAATGATCAGCAGGGTAGTCCCTTGACCATGGTTAACAGTACGCAGAATGTATTGTGTGAATGCCTCTTTGTAGGACATCCTCGTTTGTTAGCATCCTTTTATACAATGTTCTCCTTATTTATTTCCCTAGGTTATATGACTCTGCAATTCAAAATGACTCTGGGCAGCTTACAACACATTTAAAAAGCAAGATAAAACCATTATCTCAAAACAAATAGCAACCAGAGATTAACATCCTTACCCGTAAAAGATGTCTTAAAAATATCTTTCAGAGTCAACAGGGTTGGGGTGGTCCAGATTTCAGGGAGTAAGCTGTTGCATAGGGCAGATGCTTCTTGTCCCCACTCGTCTACCACTCACTTCAGTGAGCTTTACTTATAGCCATCTGAAATTGCCTATTCCTTCAGCTACCACTGCACTCCTTCATTTCTTGTATCGAGCATGCCTTTCTTTTATTTTCTCTCTCTCCCCACTTCACTTAACAAATAATGGGATAAGAATAGTAGGCAGAATGAGATGGAGGTTGACAGCAAAAGCTAAGCTGGACGGACAGATAGCTGGGCCAGTCTTGTTCTGAATAAGACAGTTCCTTATACTGCTACATCTTCTTCACATGCAGTGTTATATGTATCACATTTAAGAACTGAACACACAAATTAAGTTCATGTAGTTACATCATCTTTTTAATCACACTGCTTGGGGGAAAATTGGAATAGATCTTCTCTTACGGAGATGTGTTTAGCTATTATCTAACTCATATGGGATTATTTTCCTTTAACATTAGTTTGCTCTGAGAGCAAAACTAATTTCTAAAAATAAAACCACTTCAGTAAGTTTATGCAGTGTTTTTTTAAACAAGGCTTCCACTTGAATCCTGAAGAGAATTACTATTTTATCAAAAACACTTTTTTTTCAAAATAACATTTCATATAAACAGTAAATTGGAGTATGAAGCCTTTTTCATCTAGTCATTATAATGTCTAAAATTGATTTTCCCCCCCTGCAACTCTCATACTTCTTCCTCTGGGACATTGTACTGTATGTGTAAGTCGAAAAACTTGGCAGCAAGGTTCCCTACTCATTCAAATTGTAACCTTATTTTAGTCTTGTTCACTTTGCTTGCTTTTTTTTTCTCCCCTTTTTGCCTTAAAAAACATGCTGCACATTATTTGTTAGGGCATTAAAGTGTACTTTCTTTACCCCAAAGTGCTGGTTTAGCACTTTAAGTGTTGATATTTACCTGATTGGCAGCCTCACTGAGTTGCTGTTATGTCTGTAACCTTGTATACAAATTGATTTTTAACACGGGGGAAAATAGATTGGCTTTCAGTGCTCTTTATTTCAACACTTTTTTTTAATGCAGACATCATTAGGTAGTTGAAGGTGGTAGTCTGAAAATCAGGAGATACAATCTGATGGAACCATTGGTGCACAAAACCTTAATGAGTCATTTCTATAGACATGAGTGTACAGATGATGTCAAAGAAAGTCAGATAATGCTTTTAACAGGCTTGCAGTTAAAAGTTACTCAGTGATTGAGTTCACAAACTCTGTTAAGCTCTCCTATGGTTCATTTGGGTTTTGACTTAGTGTATGTGAAAATAAAATATGCAAGAGATTAAATATAATGCTCAGCAAACAGTTCAGCATTGAGTAGGATTAAGACAAGGGTGTGTGATGTCCACTTGATTGTTTAATACATTTATAAATAAATGTATAAGGAACATTGTAGTGATGTTAGAAGTGTGTTGGTTTGGGATGTGAAGGAACATGTAGTTTTCCATGTAGGCAATACCATATTGTTGGCTTAGAACCCAAATGACTTGTAGCTAATGTTAGATTGTATAGAGCAACAGATCAGAAAATTAATGTAATGAACACTATGTTAGTTGTGCTTGACAGGGAAAATGGAGTGAGTGTATGATTGGAGGTTCTACATAAATTGTGAAAAACTAGAGCCACTAGATAAATTTGTGGACCTTGGTAAAATGTTTACAAAAGATGGGGAAATTGATGGAAAAAATTAACATGTGAAAATGCTGGTAGAAAGGTAGTAGGTAGAATATGGCCTGAGGAATGAATATTTGTCAAAAAAAGTAAAAATGGCTTCTTCTGCCTACTTCGTTATATGGAAATGAGAATTGATTATGGATTGATTATGTCAAGAGAATTGATTATGCCAAGAGAAACATAAATGTAAATTGAATGCAGTGGGAATCAATTACTTAAGAGAATATGTGTAGTAAAACAAGAAGTAAATATGTGTAGTAAAACAAGAAGAGATAGAGTCAATAATGAATAAGTGCTGAATGTGAATTGAATATAAGGGAGTGCCCAGTACAAAAAAGTATGTTGGAGACAGTTTACTCATATAGGGAGAATAAATGTGATTTGAAACAAAAACAAATATATGAAGGAAGAACTATGTTCTCCATACAGCAGGATGCAGTACTGTTAAAAGGACTGTCCCGTTACATTATTAGCTATTTTAAAATAATTTTGCTTCTTTCTGCCAAATATGTTCTTCCTATCATAGCTTTGTTCTTTTCTAAATGTTATTATGCTAATGTTATTATATTCATTGCATTTTGAAATTAGCTTCTGCTTATTATCTGAGGGTGGTGGGGGTGACTTACACAGGTAGTCCTCACTTAACCATTCATTTAATGACAGTTCGGACTTATGACGGTGCTGAAAAAACTGAATTATGGCCGGTCCTCATACTTATGACCGTCGCGGTGTCCCCGCGGTCATGTGATCATGATTTGGGTACTTGGCAACCGGTTCGCATTTTTGACCATTGCAGCATCACGTGGTCACATGATTGCCATTTTTTACCTTCCTGGCCGGCTTCTGGCAAGCAACATCAGTGGGGAACCACATGATTTGCTTAACAACCACATGGTTTGCTTAATGCCCACGGCAATTCACTTAATGACCACCGCAAAAAAGGTTGTAAAATTGGGTCAGATAATTGGGTCAGATTTGCTTAATGACTGCTTCGCTTAGCAACCAAAATTCTGGTACCAATTGTGGTCGTTAAGCAAGGACTGCCTGTAGTCTTTAGATCACCTTTTACAACATTTCGCTTTTCAAAATCCTAAGATAAGAGTTTTGCCAAGCTTCTGGCACAGTATCTGTTTCTTTTTGAATTCGTCTAGGATAGGTAGTTCATCAGTTTTTGGAGGTCATTGGCCCAGAATAGAGTATGTGGTAGAAATTCATCACTCTTCCTATATCTATCTATCTATCTATCTATCTATCTATCTATCTATCTATCTATCTATCTATCAATAAATAGCGGCTGTTGTGGGTCTTCCGGGCTGTATGTATGTATGTATGTATGTATGTATAAATAAATAAATAAAATAAATATCTGAGGATGAGCTCTGCATATTTGGCTGTTAATTGAAAGAATGGCATCTCTTTCTGCATGCCCCCACAGATCAGTGTTTCTTTACTTCAGTGTGTTAATTAAGTTGATTTAGATCTCATCTACTTTTTTACTCTTCACAAATTGTATTCATAAGACTTTACCTGTAGTCATTTTGTTCCTGATCCCCATCTTTATTCACCCCTTTGCCAGTATGGGAACAGTCAAGAATTCCCAGAAATTGTCGAAGGCACAGAGATTTTGCTTCTATCTGTGCTCCTGCCCTCTGAAGATGCTGGCCACAGATGCTGGCGAAACGTTAGGAACCACAACTTCCAGAACACGGCCACACAGCCCGGAAGACCCACAACAGCCATTCCCAGAAATGTTTGTTTATGATTGAAAGGTTTGGGTGTCCCTGAGCCAGCATACCCTTTATTTGTGTTTGCTGGAAATTAACATTCAGGATGTGATTTTTTTTTTAAATTTTCTATCCCGCCTTTATTATTTTTATAAATAACTCAAGGCGGCGAACATACCTAATACTCCTTCCTCCTCCTATTTTCCCCACAACAACAACCCTGTGAGGTGAGTTGGGCTGAGAGAGAGGGACTGGCCCAAGGTCACCCAGCCAGCTTTCACGCCTAAGGCGGCACTAGAACTCACAGACTCCTGGTTTCTAGCCCATTGCCTTAACCACTAGACCAAACTGGTCTAGTTTTCTAAAAGATTTTCCTTAAAAATAATTTTAGCAGCTTCTAGATTAGACTCTTTCAGTGCTGAGTTTAAAAAGATGGAACCCAAGTAAAATGAAATGCTCTCATCCTAAAATGGTGCATGATGTTGACTCTCAATCTTTGGAATCTGGAGCTCTCCTTCCATGATGTGAGCTTCTATGAATTGCTTTTCTCTTTAACAGCTGGATCCGCTCGCAGCCCTTTCATCAGCACTTCTTACCATATTGTTTCTTAACCTTGGCAACTTTAAGATGTGTGGATTTCAACTCCCAGAATTCGCCAGCCAGCATGGTGAAAATTGCCAAGAATGAGAAATATTGTCTTAGCATATTAGGAGTGTTCTAACCTGTTGATTTGTTTAGATCTAAATTTGAAATCCTTGGAATGTAGTGTGTTAGACTTCGGTCCTACAATTGTTTTTTAAATGGCATAATTACTATGAGTGGAATACACTTGACATGCTCACTCTTTTTCAAATTTAGTCTGTCTGTTCAGAGACTATCATAATATTTTTGATGAAAAATGTACCCTAATCTATCAAAGATGTAGTTTATTATTAATTTCCTGATAATTGCAGTATAAGGACACAGTGTAAGTTATTAAATAAGGATAAATCCATTGCACTGAGGCATTTGGAGTAAAAGTAATGATTTTTGGTAATGTTTCATCATCTATAAATCATTCTAATTACAGACGGTTTCAACATAAAACTTGGCTTGTGAATCATAGCTGTAGCTTTCCAATAAAGCCAAAAAAAAGGCTTGAGGTACTTTAATCTAGCAGCTGATTTTTGCTTTCCTGTACTTTCAGCCTAAGAGACTACCTCCATGAGCTGATCCAAAAAAAATGAGTAGCATATACAGTATTAGAATTCAGATTTTGGATTCTGATTTTGTATGTCCAATGCTGCTGAGCAGCTACCATTTTTTTTTAGGAGTGTGTAATTTAACTGAATAGTAGTTGTGCAGCAGTGTCTGGTAGACCCCTTAAGAGGTGGTCCAATATACTGTAGCTGTCCCAGCCACCAAGAACTGGAAGTGCTGGCGGCGGTGCTTTCACGCGGCTGCTCCTTCGAAAGGGCAGGCTCTGGGAACCCCGAAAATGCCCTCGGTTCCAGCAGGGAGGTGAAAAGCCTCCGCGTGCATGCACATTGCCGAGCTTTCTGGCGCTCAGCTGTTCCGCGGGGAGAATTTCCACCCCGGCCCCAGATCAGCTGTGCCGGGAATCCCGGCAGCGTGTGCTGCAGCGAAGCTTTTCGCCTCCCTGCTGGAACCGAGGGCATTTTCGGGGACCCCGGAGCCTACCCTTTCGAAGGGGCAGCCGCTGCCGCCGCGCAGCAACCCGGAAGCACCGCCGCCGTCGCTTCCGGGTTGTCACGCAACACACTTGGGGCCCCCGGGCGACACAGTATTGTGTCGCGACACACAGTTTGGAAAGCCCTGCCTTAAGAGGTGGTCCAATATACTGTAGCTGTCCCAGCCACCAAGTTTGAATTGGCATAGTTGAAAGAACTTCAGGATTGTGCCTTCAGTGCATCCTTTATGTGGTCAGTCTTCATCCTTCACTTCCTGCTTGATGAAATTAGCTTGCTGGATTGTTCAAACTGGGAAAACTATGATTATTCTGAAGCAAAGGAGGAAGCTGTGCCTCGAACTGAGTTCCTACTTTTTGTGTAAATGAACTATTTGGATAAACTATAGTTTATAAAACAGGACTTATTAAACTATAATTAATAAAACAGCAAGTAAGCAATTGGAGAACATGAGCAGGAAAGCAACAGGAAAGAGAAAGTGGGAATGCCCAGAGCCTACTTATTTAACCCAAACTGTGGCTTGAACTGCACCAGTTTTAACGAACAGAGTCTAAGAAAACATTAGGAAACATTACTTTCTTACCAGTCTGTTTGTCAGGTAGTTTTTGGCAACTGAAGCAATATTTATTGTCTTGGGGGGGAAAATCACAAATGTCAAGTTCAGGACCACAAGATCTGGACAACCGCTGAACAATGTCAAAGAAATACAGAACATTCTAAATATTTTGCTGCCATCTTGTGGCCATCTGAATGTCTGTAACTAAGGTTTGCTGGCCCAAATCAAATTTCTGGTCATTTTTTTTTTATGACCAGCATACTATTCAATTTAACTGTATTCTTTCCTACTTGAATAGACTAAAAGCTCTGAATTTGGTCAAGTTGTGTAAATGCTTTACAATAATTTTCTAATACTTCTGCTCATTTTGTAATAGACTCAGAGCTTGCATTTCTGAAAGTTGGAATTTTAACACACTGTAACAGGAGCGAATCTTTGGGAGAACTTGACCTTACTCTGACCATTATCAATTATAGCATAGTTTTTGTGGCTTTAGTGCAGTACCTGGCTGCAAGAAAATTGTCTGCCCCTGCTTCACAGTAAGAAAACTGAGATTGAGGATTTAGATTACTGTTTCATGATGAGAAAATTGCTTACATTCTATACTTATATGATCTGAATCTTTTGTATGTAAAAATATGCTTTATCAGGCTTTATTCCTCAGGATATTTGAGGTAGTCTGCAGGATCATTGTAGTTAAGAAGAGAAAGTATATAAAGGATCATTTGTGTATTTACCTCCAGAAGCTGATCCTGAAGATGGGAAGATTGTATTCCGGAAACCTGCCAAGCGTTCAGCAGAAGAGAAGTGTTCTGGTTTGACAGTTACTTCAAGTAAGAAGATTAAAGAGACGAAGAAAATTTCTCCAAATTTCCAAAATTCAGCTAAGCAAGTGAAAAATAGTAGTTTGCTTTCTTTTGATGCAGAAGAAAGTGATGATTAGGAACAATCTATAATTGCTATATACAGTTTTACTTAAAGCAAAATATTATGGAAGCAGAAACACAATGTTTAAGTCTTATAAATGAGGCCTTTACATTCTGCACTTAGAATTACTTTCACATTTTTGTCCATTATATTTGAATCTCCCACAATAGAGTGCAAGATATTCCTATTGGGGACTAAGAATGTAAAATGTTGCTTTGGCAAAGCTTCCTGTTCTTTCTTAAAATGCTGAAGAAATTTAATGGGATTATAATCACACTGACTATATTGATTTCAAAGGAAAGATCCTGACACAATGCAGGCTTTGGTGGAAAAATATTTGGAAGTCCAATAGGTTTGTAACCAGGAGTGGATTGTGTGTTGCTACAAAACATGTAGCAGGATTAACAATGTAAAGCTTCATCAAGGAGCTGATCTGAAGTTGCTGTGTGCAACAGCTGTTTTTAGTAAAGGTGATATTTTAATGCAACTACTAAATGACTGTAAAATTATTTTCTGTTTATTTAAGGTTTAGCCCTATTCTTCAAAAAATAAAAATGGTTTTCTCAGCGTACATCGTAAGATTTTTTAACAGCGTTTTTCTTCATATTATAAATGATTATCCTTTAATCTAAAGAATACAGTACAGACCTCAGACATATGATTGAGAAAGCCCCCATGAATGGATTATCCTGTGTAACTGAGTCTTAAGAAAGGCTATCCAATTTCTAAAACATTCAAGACAGATGCTTATCTATCCTAACCCTCACTTTAAGCTGGAGTGGTAGGTTTGCCTTTCCTACTGCTTGTAAATAGATGGCCTCCTATCATCTCTGATAGTTATGTGCGTACACTGCAGTTATGCCATTGAGTTTAACTCTAACCAGCCATTTCCCCCTTCTTCTTCTACTAGCAAGCAGCAAAAGTGGAGCAAGATACCTTTTCCTGTCAGAGAAGATTATGGGGAAGATCAAAGAGGTGGTCTTACAGAGGAAGTGCAACTTATCAATTTATTCCGCTATTGTAAACTTTAAATATTCAACAAGCTTATCCTGAAGAAAATATTCAGAGAGATTCCATGATGCACATCTTCTCGGTATCAGATAAAAGTGGATTTTGTAGCTTAGGTCTCAAGGGTGCATATTCACATATTCATTATCCTCTTTAAAAAGAAAGTGTACAGGATTATCATTAGCGCATGACTGGCCATCATTTATTTATTTATATTTCACACTTCTAGGCTTCCCAATTCCAATGATTTATAACATATAACATACAGTATACCATATCATATAAAACAGTAACCAATCAAAATAAAACCCCAAATACTGGGGAACTTCTTTAGTTCATCTCACCTTACTGGATAAGTTCTTTTCCAACCGAAGAAGACAAATTAGTGACAATTTGGCATATTTTGGTCTTACCTTGTCAGCACTACCTGCTTTGGGGCTTGATAAAACCCTGGCTGAACTAAAGCAGAATATCCAAAATGATAGAGCCAAACTCTGCCACCCCTTTTATAGCACAATTGCTCCTCTTTCCTGGTCTATCCCTAGATATTTCTATAACATCTTATATGCTCTACATAGGAGACTATTTACTTTGGCCCAGATTCAGGGACTACCTATTAAGGTAACAGCTGGTAGATATATAAGCCTCCCATATGAGAGCTGAATTTGTTTCTGTTCAGACTTGGAGGAGGAATCTGTCTTCCAATTCTTAATAACACTAATTGCAACCAGGAGGCTGTTACCCTTCTCCTAGTTGACAAATGTCTAAGAAGGTTGTAAAACAGCTGTAGCTGTTAGAAACCATCTGGTTCCTCCGTCATGCTATTAATTGTTAGCTGTTAATACTTAGATTTTCTCACAATTTTAAAATTTCTTTTTATAGTTACTGTATTGTATGCTGGTCTTTTATTGTACCATAAATAAATTTTGATTGATTGAACATATAACATATAGCATAACATATAAAACAGTAAACAATCAAAATAAAACCCCAAATACAGAGTCATCCAGAGGGAACAACAATCAACTCTCTCCCCCACCCACAGAGATAAAAACAAAACACCCCCTCCCCATCACTCTAAACCAAGGCCTGGGGAAAGAGCCATGTTTTAATATTCTTTTAAAGGCTGGTAAGGTGGGGGTCAAGAGGGGCGTGGTGGCTCAGCGGGTAAGATGCCAGGCTTGTTGATCGGAAGATCGCAAGTTCGGAGGTTTGAGACCCTAGGCACGCATGACGAGTGAGCTCCCGCACTCGCCCCAGCTCTTGCCAACCTAGCAATTCGAAAGCATGCAAATGCAAGTAGATTAATAGGTACCACTTCGGTGGGTAGGTAACAGCGTTCCACGTGCGTCATGCAGCCACATGACCGTGGAAGCGTCTTCGGACAACGCTGGCTCTTCGGCTAACAAACGGAGATGAGCACCGGCCCCTAGAGTCGGACACGACTGCACAAATGTGCGGGGGGAACCTTTACCTTTAAGGTGGGGGGTCATGCAAATCTCCAGTGGGGGATGCTGTTCCAGAAGGCAAGTGACACAATAATCCCATCATTGCTATGGGACATCAACCTTTTACAAATGTTGAATTGCTGAGCATAGTTTTCTGTACTTCCCATCTTTATATCCTGGGCTAGCAAAATATAACAGCATATAACTTCCACCTAACAGTGCAACACATCAACATAGAGTAGGAAACTATCAGTAATCAAAAGGCCAACATGAGGACCTTTTCTGGATTATTATTTTGTATAATTATTATTTTGTAGTTACGAGGAATAGCCTTAGCTTCTCACAAATGAGTTTATTATTTATTTAGATGATCCATGTTATTTATACCCTGTGACTCAAACAAATGACTTTTAAGACAGCTTAAAAGCCATTGCTAATTTGAGACTGCAATTAGTGCATATTGTTGGAGGTGTGTTTTCTTGCACACGCAGAGTAGCAGAAAGCGATCAGCACCAGAGACCATAAATGACACCAGTCATTGTAGTAACTTAGTTGCAGTTATATTAGCTTCTCATTCAAACAGATAATATTTACAGTCCTCTTCCAGATCCCTGGAAGTATTACAATTCCACATACCAGATAGTAGTAACAAGCAAACAGGAGTAAACAGAAACAGAGTAAGCAGAAAGGAGGAAGGCAGGCAGGCTCTTTTATACTCTTCAGCCTGGATCACGTGCTGCCTGACCTTTCAAAGTTTTCAGGTGTTTACCTAATAAGGCTATGTTACTGTGACTTACTCCTCAAAAGAATAATACACCAACACATGCACACAGGAAACTATTAATATTTGAGGTCAACTTTCCACAACTTTGGTGCCCTCATGATGTGTGGACTTCCAGAATTCCCCAGTAAACATGGCTGTTCTTGATGAGTCCAGAGCTCATAGAACTGAAGTGTGTGTTTGTTTTGTACACCACCCAACTTTCACCAACTCTGGGTGGTTCACAAAGTAAAAACACACAGAAAAAATGACAATCCATAAACAATAAAGACAAAGGAGCAAAAAGATGGCAGAACTTGGCAACAACAAAAATATACACACAGATGTTCTTCCTGGCAAGCAGAGTTTCTTGGGTAGCTTCCTCTCTAGCCAATGGATGAGGCTAGTCTGTGAGAATCCTTCAATTTGTGGAAATAGGGCAACTCTAAAATACGTTGTCTCCAAGGATCCATGACCACAGAAATGCGGACTGTATGATTGTGTGAGTATGTCAGGACTGTGTGTGACCCCTGAGCCCCTTATTTGTGAACTCCAGAGAACCTCTGAATATAATTTTTGAAAAACTTGGCATGGTTTCCTATCATTCTGAAGTTGGAAATGCAGAAAAACTATAGTGTAAATCTCAAATGGGCTTAACATAGTTTTAAATAAATATACATATTAAAGAAAATGTAATAAATATTAAACTATGTTTAAATAAAGATAGTTTTCTTTTAAAATAAGAAAAAGTTCCCAACCCCCAAAAGAAAACAAATGGAAAACCTCACACTCCCCTTTCTAAGACAAGCTTGTCCACTTTGTATCAATGTTGCTCCTGGTCCCCAAAAGGCTGTCCACCCTTCTTTTACATGAACAACTCTTCAATTTGATTAAATATAACTTGCAAGTGGTACATAGCTCCTGAAATAGTTTTGGATTCTCCCATTTCATAGGGTGGAGGTAGAGTATGGGGTGGGGTGGGTGAATAATGGTTTAGACTCAAAGCTTTATTTTATAGGTGATGATTAATCCTTTCGGAGAAGAGGAAGCAGGCAATGGGCCATATCTGAAAGGAAGGAAAAGGAAAGAAGTCCCATCAGAAATACAGGTAGTCCTCGGGTTATGACCACTCATTAAGTGACTGTTCAAAGTTACGAGGGGGACTTACGACCAGTCGGCAAAGTTGCATCTGTTGCGGCATCCCCGCAGTCACGTGATTGGGATATGGGAGCTTGGCAACCGGCTCACAGTTATGACGGTTGCAGTATCCCACAGTCGTGATCGCCGCTTGTGGCCATCCCTGCCTGCTTCCCACAAGCAAAGTCAAAGTCAACCCATCCGCTTGCACTCTGTAGCACCTGCCCGCGGCACCGCCCGCCCGCTCATAGTTCTCCCCTGCAGTCTGCTTGCCTGGGACTGCCACCTCTTCCCACGTCGCGGTCACATGAGGTCCTTGCTTAATGACCCATGTGGTCTTGGGGTTATGACATCAATGGGGATTGCCGGGATTGCCGTCGCTAAGCAGTGTGGTCATGTGGCGCTGCGCTTTACGACCGCATCGCTTAGCGATGGAAATTCCAGTCCCGATTGCCATCATAATTCGAGGACTACCTGTAATTTTAAACTTCAGTTAGAACACAGGAGTTTGAAGAACACAGGGAATGCTAGTGGACCTCTCTGGTTGGCAGCACTTGGGCTAAACAGGCAACCATATGTGAGAATATTTACAGTACATGATGGTGGACTTGGGACTATTGAAATAATTTTTTTAAAAATGACACACATTGAAAAAAAACCTGTACTGCTGAGCAGTGATGATAGCAAATATAGTTAATGCTGATTGCCGTAGTACATTGCCCAACTATTTACCTGCTTAACAAATGCATAAATGTACTTTCTGAAGAACAGGAAGCATGCCTGAAATTTTCTGGAATCTATTTCTACACAAAAAAGCTCTGTGTGTATTTTCCTGGCCAAGTTGTTCACATTAACTGGAAGCCAATTCCATCACCATGTCTATCAAGGTGGTGAATAATGCCTAAAAGATCAAAGAAGAAATAAATTGACCTTGAAAGCAGGGAGCAAGGGGGGGAAGGAACTCCCCATCAAGCTGGTTCTGAATAGTCAAAAGCATTTGTTTGGAACATAGTAAGCAATTACTAGCATAACCCAACCGCCCAGAGTCCCCTTTGGGGGAGATGGGGCGGTAATTAAGTAAGTAAGTAAGTAAGTAAGTAAGTAAGTAAGGAAGGAAGGAAGGAAGGAAGGAAGGAAGGAAGATTTCATGTGTCCCCTTTGAGAGGGCTCCTAGAATTCTGGGAACAGAGCAGACAGCTCTTTCCACTGCTGCTAATCTGTCAGCCTTGCGAGGTAGACCAGACAGGAAACATGGCAACATGAGCTAATTCTACTTTATTGTAAGGTTACATTAACAGAATCTTGCAAGTCTGAAAGTACATTCCTCCCCCCGCCTCCTTTACAGCCCAATAAACTAGAGAGGGTCCCTTCTGAGCCTCTTGCCCTGTCCACATTCCTGCTGTGGGCTAAGTTGACTTTTATCTGACCATTCCCTTGGCTGCATCTTTTTGCCATGTCTCCCAAGGTCATTCCCTCATACCATTACATAATCCAACTGCTCAGCCGGTGCACTTTCTGTCCTTAACAGGTTTGTTAGTGGGCCCACGGGATTTCTCCAGTCCGGTAGCATTAAATAAACTAGAGCAGGGTCAAGGCCATTGATCCTTGGGGACAAACCTCTGAATCAGCATCTTCCTTAGCCTTAAACTTCACTGTAGCCTGCCTGTGTCCTTAGAAGTAGTTGGACTGGGTGGCTTTCTGCAGTGTTTCTATTCATGATCTTGGGGACAGTAATGATTCAGATCCTGTCCCAGATCAGGTCCTGTCCCGCACAAGACTAGATTACTCCTTGAGTCCCTTAACACAGCATAGCTAGTTAAGAATCCACTCTTTTTTTAAAAGCGTTTTTATCCCGCCTTTATTATTTTTATAAATAACTCAAGGCGGCGAACATACCTAATACTCCTTCCTCCTCCTATTTCCCCCACAACAACAACCCTGTGAGGTGAGTTGGGCTGAGAGAGAGTGACTGGCCCAAGGTCACCCAGCCGGCTTTCATGCCTAAGGCGGGACTAGAACTCTCAGTCTCCTGGTTTCTAGGCTGGCGCCTTAACCGCTAGACCAAACTGGCATTTGACTGAAGCCACTATGAAATCAGGATGCAGCCTCTTCTTGCAACCTCTGCAAATTAAATCCAATGCTCCTTTCTTCCACCTTTTCTGTAGCTTAACAGACATTTTGTTTTGCATTTTTCAAGCTTACTGAGAGATGATGGTTATTGAAACATTTGGCATTCTTGTCCTGAGAAATGCTATCTCCCACACCTTGAATTCACAGGAATTTTGACAGGGGTGGCTGCTCATACATCACTATCACCACCAATTAGCTAAATAAAATGGCTTTCCCCCAAAGCTTTATATTTGCATAAATTTTGCATGTTTTAATTTTTTAGGGGATATATTATTCCAAATTTAAATAGAAACACAATTCATCCCACCCTAGAGCAGACTCTGTGCCTGTTCTTCCATGTACTTGCGGGATTCAAGGCCATTGCTTTCCTTTCTTGGGTTGTTTAGCTTTAAACTGGAGTTGGACTGGACAGCTCTTCAAACGAAGGACTGACTATCTTCTGTGAAATAGGATAACTGTCACCCTACTTCTGACTTATAATCAGAGCTCCTTGAGCTTTACAACCAGCTAGTAATTACACCATTAAACTTTCCATAAATATACAAATCAATAAGGCAAGACTTTGAGAGCTATTCCCTGCTTCACAGCAATGAAGTTTGTTTGCAGTACATATAACATTTCTGAGCAAACACCATTTATAGTCAAGTTTTAAAGCCTGATTCATATGACCAGTTAATAGTCTAGTCAATAGGCCAGCAAACACTTTTTGATCTATTCCCAGCTGTTTTCACTATCTGCAGACAATGTAAATACCATTACAGAGAAAACCATATGTTCTCAAAAGTCATTTTATCATGTAATGATTTCAATAGATAATAAATGAACCCTTTGATGGTTCTAGAATGCACAAACTAAAGAAACGATTGCCACCTCTAAAATGTTTTTTTTTAATTTATAGCCAGAAGTATGCTTTGTACTGTTTAAACTGCTTTATCCTGCAAGAAGTTCAATAAATGAGCTGTTGATGCCACATCTGTACCAATGTAAATTTTACATCAGCCTTCATTTACCTGACTTTGAGAGAGGTTTTAATATTTTTGAATGTCCATATTCTTTTGAATTACTGTACATACAAAATATATGAAAATTGATGGCTGGACAACAAAAATGGATTCTCTGTACCTTTTTATTGCTGAGAAACGTGTTCTTAAACATTGGAAAAATAAATTAATGACTCCAATGACTCAATGGACTGAAAACCTGATGTTATTTCCAACTTACAAATGAGTTGTTTACAGATGCAGACTGTGTTTTATAATGAAATATGGCCATCCTTCTCTGGAACTTCTATGTAAAACCCTATGAACATATATACATGCATGAGATGCCTATATGCCCCCCCCTTTTTTGTTCTGTTTAATTAAACAAAGGGACAACCCCCTTCATTAACCAGGTTTGCTCCAGAATTCTTATCCTATATTTTGAATAATTTCCAACAGCAGGGTAGCAAATTGGAGAAGATTTAAAATAGATTTTAAAATTCTATTTTAAAAGAAGTACTCCTATATATTAAATTGGCCATAACCCCTGCATGAACTGTTCAGTTCTGTCATAGATTTTAACTTGAAAGTCAGAGGAATATGACTGAATAGATCTTGGGAATATGGTCCTCAAGAATATTGGAAAAGCAATACCAAGATCATGGCTATTTTGACTATTCTATTGTAATTCCTTTTTAAAAAAAGAAAGAAAGAAAGAAGATTATTTCTGTAGTCATCCCAAAGCTGCTTGGTTAGTTTAGTGGTCATTACCCCACCTCCCCTTCCCCACATAGTGAAGTAGCCGGCTAAATCAGCAGATGCTAGAAGGGACCAGAAAGCTATGGTGAGATGCTGGAGGACAGAAGATGTTAATTAGGTGCTTCTGTAAAGAAGCTAGCTTTGCTCAGATGCCACAGAAGAAATTTTGCAGTTACTAATATCCATGTAAATGTTGCTCTGGTTCATTTCAGTACAGACAGTCCTCTACTTGTGAACTTTCAAGTTATGAACTTTCACTGATATGAACAAGCCTGTGCGGAACTCCAACTCCAACTCCAACCTCCAACCTCCTGGAAGGCGAGAGAAGGCAGGAAAGGGTTATTTTATGGTGCAGCACATATGTAAGCTTGGCAGCACCCGTCGCACATTGGGAGTCTGAGCGTGCACCATTTTGGACACTACTGTCCAAATTACAGTATGGCTGCAATTAAGCGGAAGAGTGATTATGTGGAAGGGGGTAGTGCTAGGAAGCGTCAATCCATCACAATGGAAACGACAGTGGAGATATTAAAGAAAGTTGAGCCGGGGGAGAAGATGGACAGTGTGGCACATTCTTATGGCATGAATCATTCCACAATCGGAACAATCAAGAACAAAGAGAAGATCATGGAACATGTGAAAAGTTCAGTGCCTATGCAATCAACAATAATAAGCAAGAGGAGAGGAAAAGTGATGGAAGAGATGGAGACACTGCTCGGCATATGGATCGAAGATCAGCATCAGCGGAGTGTGCCGCTTAGCCTAATGTTGATCCAGGAGAAGGCTAAGAGCTTATTCCATGACTTGCAACAGAAGGCTGGTGAAAGTGTTGCTGAGGAGACGTTCGTTGCAAGTCATGGGTGGTTCCTGTGCTTTAAGGCTCGTGCAAACCTTCATAATGTGAGAGTGGCGAGGCAGTAAGTGCGGACGAGGATGCAGCCAAGGAGTTCCCAAAAACCCTCAAGGAGATCAAGGAAGGTGGTTATTTGCCCCAGCAAGTATTCAATATGGATGAGATAGGGCTTTATTGGAAGAAAATGCTTGACAGAATGTATATCAGCAAGGAGAAGACTATGCCAGGCTTCAAAGCTGAAAAGTATAGGCTAACTGTCCTACTAGGTGGCAACACTTTTGGTGACCTGAGCCTAAAACCACTGCTACCATTCCGAGAACCCATGAGCTCTTGTGAACCTCACAAAGGGCTCATTTCCTGTTATGTGGAAGGCTAAATGGAAAGCTTGGGTCACCCTTCTCATCTTTGAAAAGTGGTTCTTCCACCATTTCATCCTGGAATTGGAGAGGTATTGCTGCCAAAAAACCCATTCCCTTCAAGATTCTGCTCATTTTGGATAATGTCCCAGGTCTTCCACCTTACTTGGATGATTTCCATCCGGACATGAAGGTTGTGTATCTGCCTCCAAATACCACCTCCCTCCTTCAGCCTATGGACCAGGGGGTGATAGCAAACTTCAAGAAATGCTATCTTCGCCGCACGTTTAGGCAGGCAGTTCAGGCAACTGAAGGGGACTTCCAGATGATGCCAGTTTTGGAAGTCCTATGACATCTAGAAGGCTATCAAGAACATTGATGCAGCCTGGTGTGAGGTTAATCCAATGAATATGAATGGAGTGTCGAAACATCTGTGCCCTCAGCTCATTCATGACTTTCGGGGGTTTGAGGTGGCGGAAAAGGAGTCACAGGGCATTGTCAGCAACTTGGTTGCCCTCAGCAAGGAGCTTCAGCTCAACCTGGAGGAGGTCGACTTTGATGACCTGTTAGCTCATAGCTTTCCAAACTGTGTGTCGCGACACTTTAGTGTGTCGCAACACACAGTTTAGTGTGTCGTGAAGCGGTGCGGGGGTTTGCGGGGGCATGTGTGGCAGTGGCGGTGTGTATGGCGGCGGTGGCAGTGACGACAGCAGCGGCGCGCCATCAGCGCTTCCGCATTTTAGCGAGGCCGCCACCGCCATGCACGCCGCCATGTGCACCCCTGCACCACCGCCGCCGCCGCCGTTGGTGTGTCGCCAACGGCAGCAGTTTGGAAAGCATTGTGTTAGCTACACACATGGAGGAACTCTCCAATGAAGACCTCATCGAGTTGGAAAACCAGCGAAAAAAAGAGGATGAGGAAAAGGAAATGATCGAACCACCAAAGACGATTCAGATGATGGCAGAGGGGTTCAGCTTGATTGAGAAAGCGCTGTTTGGACTTCCGGTGGGGGACATGGCCGACTGACCAGCTGTGTCTGCAAGCTCCGCAGGCAGATCTGACAACGCGGGTTTTTTTGAGGCGCAGGCAGGCTTTTCCTACAGTCCTAAAACGTTTTCATGGTTAGAAAAAGCTTGGGATTATCCCATTTGTGCTCCACAACACCGTCTTGCATCCAGTGAATCGCAAACAGCGTTCGCAACGATCCACTAAGGGACGACGGGAGACGGGGACTCCATCTTTTCCACGCCATGTTGTAGCCCTAAGGGACAATAGGTTGAGCCTCCCCCATTTCTAAATCACCCAATTTATATATTTTTAAAGTTTTGTACCCTAAGAGAGGCTCTCTACAGTAAGAAGAACCGGATCCTCCTGGTGTTTATCGTTATTTCTGGATTAATTTTTAAAATATTTTAAGGTTTTGTCTTGTTTTCCCGTTTAAAGACTAAGTGAGAATAAATAATTGCCTCGCTGTTATTATTTTTGTGCTGAATTTGAAGGATTTAATATTTTTCTGCACGCTTAAATTGCTGTTTTGAATGTCTAGCTCCCTGCTCACTTTCTTTAGACGCTGCTTGTTAGCGTACTTTCTCTTGTCAATTTCACTCAGAAGTTTTTTATTAACTTATTAACTCCTATCTGTGCAAGTTAAGTATCTAGGGAGTGTTATAATCTACTGCCTGAAACATGGAGGATTGTTGTGAACCGGAACAGACTTATAAAGATATTTTTTCAGATTGGTACCAGAAGATTCTTCAGGATATGCAGGTCAATGGGGAAGAGATGATTTCTAAAATGATTTCTAAGATGTGTCATCTGGCTGAAGTTTCTGTGGAAGAAGATGGACATCTTGAGGAGGAGGAGGATTTTTCTACTGACAGCAAAATTGAAGTAATGCCAGACAAGGACTACATTTTGGTGTTGTCAAAGCGACAGTTTGAGCTGCAGATTACTAGAAGAGCTGTTTGTTATGACTTTCTTAGGGATTGTTATGGGAGAGAAGATAATCTGTCTTGTGGGAGTTTTTCTTTTGCTGAGAAGTCTGTGATTTTAAGGGGGGCAGTTGGGCTGTTTGATTTTTGTAAGAATGTAATAAGGAGATATATAAATGTTTTGGTTTATTTTGAAAAATTAAGAATGTTTAATTGGATTGACAATGAGACTTCTATGATTGTATTTTTCTTTAATGATTTGAATTAAGATCTATTGAGTTTTTTTAAAGATTTGTATGACTTTTAAGATGTATAAGGTATCTACAGTATAAGGCAGGGGTGGGCAACGTCAGGCCCGCGGGCCGTATACGGCCCGCGGGGCTCCCGCCTAAGGCCTGCGGGGCTCCTGCCCGCAAACCCCGCCCCCCAGTGCTTGTGATTGTCTCCCGCCTGCAAACTCTGGCCCCCGGTCTGCAGAAATCCCAGAAACCCCGCCCCCCGGTCCCCGGTTATAAATATCCAAATGGCCCTTGGCAGAAAAAAGGTTCCCCACCCCTGGTATAAGGTATAACAATAGATGTCTGGTATTTAGGTTTAATACGGTTAAGATTGCTATAGTATTATTAAGTATAAAAATAGACAATTTATATATTTTAGGGAGATATGTAAATGTTCTGGTTCATCTTGAAGTGGGGTAAAAATTTAAGAATGTGTAATTGGATGGATATTGATTTATGGTTGTTATGATTTCATTTCCCTTTAATGAGTTGGATTAAGATTTACTTTGTTCAGTCGTTTAGTCGTGTCCGACTCTTCGTGACCTCATGGACCATAGCACGCCAGGCCTTCCTGTCCTCCACTGTCTCCCGGAGTTTACTCAAATTCATGTTCATTACATCGGTGATGCTATCTAACCATCTCATCCTCTGCCGTCCCCTTCTCCTTTTGCCTTCAGTCTTTCCCAGCATCAGGGTCTTTTCCAGTGAGTCCTCTCTTCGCATTAGGTGGCCAAAGTATTTGAGCTTCAGCTTCAGCATCTGTCCTTCCAATGAGCAGTCAGCGTTGATTTCCTTTAGGATTGACTGATTTGACCTCCTTTTATTGATTTATTTAATTAATTTATCCCCGCCCATCTCCCCGAATAGGGGACTCCTTGCAGTCCAAGGGACTCTTAAGAGTCTTGTCCAGCACCACAGTTTGAAAGCATCAATTCTTCGGCGCTCAGCCTTCCTTATGGTCCAACTCTCACAGCCATACATTACTACTGGGAAAACCATAGCTTTAATTATATGGACCTTTGTTGGCAAGATGATGTCTCTGCTTTTTAATATTTACTAAGGTTTTTTGATTTGTAAGACTTATAAGATATCTAACAATTGCTTGGTTGTTTAGGTTTAATAAGGTTAAGATTGTTGTACTATTATTAATTATAAAAGCAGACAATTTATATATTTTTATAATTTGGTTTTTATTATAGTGGACAGAAATATATAGAATAGTAGCAGGAAGGAAATAATTAAATAAATGTTGTCTTAAGGGGGAGGGAAGCCGATTTAGAAACATACATACATACATACATACACACACACACACACACACCTTATATATATCTTTGTTTATATATAAGGGAAAGGAGCAAATGCATAAGTGACCTGTATATGTGCTAATGGAAAGATTTATAGAAATAATAGGATCTTGGTTTGATATAGAGTAAGGGACTGATTATGGAAATTGCTGTATATTCTTACTGTTGAAAGTCAGAAGTCACCTTTGTATGTAATCTTCAAAATTCTTTTTCTTGTGTTCTACACTTTTTTATTTTTATTTTTCTTTATTTTTGTAGTTTTTTGCTTTTTTTGTAGTTTTTATCTTTGTTTTGTTCAATAAAATTCTTATAAAAAAAGAGAGAGAAAGCGCTGTTTGAGACGCAAGACCCTAACGTCGAGCACTTCACCAAGGTGTCTGCAGCTGTCCATGGTGTAATCCACTGCTACAGCATCATCTATGAGGAAAAGAGGAAGGCCACCACCCTAACCTCACTGAACTGCTTCTTCAGGAAGGTGGAGAAACGTGCTGTATCAACTCCAGAGGATGAGCCTGTGCCATCGCCCTAGAGTAAGAACTGTACTGTGCATGTTTTTTATACTTGGTTGGACTTACGAACAAAACGGACTTACGAACAGCCTCTTGGAATGTAACCTATTTGAAAGTAGAGGACTGTCTGTACATAGGAAGGGAATCTTGCCTTCAAACATAGCCTTGCCTTTTGGAGACACAGAAAAGATATGTTGAGCCCCAGACAATGCACTTGTAGGGCTGCCCCGAACACCAGACACTAGTCCCGAGCTGTTATTTCAATGCCATAAAACGCTTAATGATCAACATGTCAGACCAACAGGTTCTTTTTAATGGATAATCTTGTTAAGATTTGTATTGAACCAGTCTTGGCAGTTGTCTCAGCTGATTGTTTCTCTTGTGTCACAGTGTATTAACCAAGCTTCATTCAGCAAAGTGGGGACAATTTCCTTTCAAGGACACTAGGCTTGCCTTTGGCACTGCGCGAGAGACATGATAAGGCTGTCTCACTGAGTATTTTGAAATGGAGCCAGTTAATAACTTTGGTGCTGATCAAGTTACCTCCTCCCCCTCTCTTGAGTTTCTTAGTACAAATGTATAAGCCCCATTAGTTATACACAGGCACACACACACACCGAGAGAGAGATTTTCTAGGTCTCACATAGACAATCAAATCAAGAGGGCTTTATTTACTACTGATACTGTCTTTAGCAACAGAGCTATTAATACTGCTTTCCTCCGAGTAGGACTTTCTCCCATTACTATTACCAGAAATGATGATTCAGTCATTGAAAAGCAATTCTGGTGGAACTGCTCCAGAGACGCAGACACATGGAAGAATCGATGATCGAACTAGTGTGTCTATGAACTTTGGAGGAAATTTTATTAAATGGATTAGATCAATATATACTCCCCAATTTGCAAAAATAATTATCAATGGAGAATTTACCAAACCATGTAAAATTCAAAAAGGTACAAGACAAGGTTGTCCATTATCTCCACTTTTGTTTATATTGGTATTAGAGGTTCTACTGAGAGATGTTAGACAAGATGAAGCTATCCATGGTATTAAGGTTAAAAAAGAAATTTATAAATTAAGAGCTTTTGCTGATGACTTAGTCTTTACTTTGGAGAATCCACTAGATGGAATTGAATTATTGATTCAGAAATTGAAAGACTTTGGATCATTAGCAGGGTTTAAAGTGAATTTACAGAAAACAAAAGTTTTGACTAAAAACATGGACTATCATCAACAAGAGAAATTGAAAGAAATAACGGGATATTCAATGGAAGAAAAAGTAAAATATTTGGGAGTATATTTAACAACTAAAAATGTTAAATTGTATAAGAATAATTATATTCCGCTTTGGACAGATATTAAAAAAGATTTGGATCAATGGGAAAAATTACAATTATCATTATTAGGTAGAATTTCAGCAATTAAAATGAATATTTTGCCAAGAATTTTATATCTTTTTCAAACACTACCTATATTGGCATCAGAAGAACCATTAAAACAATGGCAGCGAGATATTTCTAAGTTTATCTGGCAAGGAAAAAAACCAAGAATAAAATATAAAGTCTTACAAGATTCAAAGGAAAGAGGCGGACTGGGTCTACCGGACCTGAAATTATATTATGCAGCTTGTTGTTTGGTATGGATTAAAGAGTGGATAGTTTTGAAAAATGAAAAACTATTGAATTTGGAGGGTCATGAATTAAGATACGGATGGCATGGATATTTATGGTATGATAAAGTGAAAGTTAATGTGGACTTTAAAAACCATTATATCAGAAGATCTTTGTTACGAATTTGGAATAAATATAAATTAACTCTATGTTATAAAAGACCTTTATGGATTTCCACACAAGAAGCATTTAATAGAACAGAAGTAAGAGTTAAAGATAAATGGCTAACTTATAAAGACTTTTTAAAAAAAGAACAAGGACAATATAAAACTAAATCAAAAGAAGAATTGGCCTCAGAAGGATATACTTTTCAATGGCTTTCATATATGCAACTAGTAGAAAAATTTAAATCAGACAAAAAAGAACTTGAATTTGAACAAACTAAATCGGAATTTGAGACACAATTATGTTAGACAGATGACCATTTAATTGCTAAAATGTATAAATTATTGTTAAAAGGTGAAATGGTAGAGGAACAAGTTAAAGACTGTATGATTAAATGGGCAAAAAATATTGGTCATAATATTCAAATGCAACAATGGGAAGATATGTGGATTAAAGGATTAAAATTTACTTTGTGTTATAATTTGAAGGAAAATTTCTACAAGATGATGTACAGATGGTGTATGACCCCACAAAAACTAGCTAAAATGTATGGGAATGTTTCCAACTTGTGTTGGAAATGTAAAAAAAAAGAGGGGTCATTTTACCATATGTGGTGGACATGTGAGACTGCAAAGAAATTTTGGATTGAAATACACTCATTGATGCAAAATATTCTACAAATACGAATTCCATTTAAACCTGAACTATTTTTACTGGGAATATTAGAAGAACAAATAGGAAAGAAATTTACAAGAATTATGCAATATATGGTTACAGCAGCAAGACTTATATATGCACAAAATTGGAAAAATCAGATTATACCTACAATACAGGACTGGATGTTAAAAGTAATGGACATGGCAGAAAATGATAAATTGACATGTTTATTAAAAGAAAATACAAATTATTACTTTCTTAAAGAATGGAAACCATTAACAGACTATTTGCAAAATGCAGGAGGGGCAAAGCTTATATGGGGTTTTGAAGATTAAAACATATATAAATTGATATATTAGACAGGAAATGTTTTACAATGTTATATATAGTACTAGCATGAAAGAGATTAATATTTAAATTACTAAGACCAGAGATAAATTGGAAGTTGACCAATTTCTCTGCTTCATCTTTCTCTTTTTCTATTTACTTTACTTCACTTTTTCTTTTCTTTCTTTGATTTGTATTTCTATTTCTTTTTCCTTTTCAAGCTTTTATCTATGTATATTTAAAATTCAATAAAATATATTAAAAAAAAAAAGAACTGGTGTGTCCATCCGTACAACCCTTCTGAACCTGATGATTAAGGGGAAAAGAAAATCCTACTAAGAACAGCTATAACTCAGTTAAGCCTCAAACTCTTTGTCTATATTATATCTGTAAGTGCATCCAGACCACAGGATTTCCATAGCCTGATTGGCATCAGTTGAAAAAGAGAGATAAAAATGGAGTGATGAAACAAGTGATGAAACCCAACCCTGCATTTCTAATTGATAACCACCACCACCACAGCTTCATATTCAGAAGGAAAGAGAACAAACTAGAGATCTGAGAAAAGGCGTAAGACAACAGCTGTGGATCTCCTAGTCTTCAGGGAGAGGAAGCGATAAATTTATTTATGTCTCAGACCAGCAAGACTGATACATCTTCAGCTAAATCCAGATCAACTAATGGCCAATGAAAAAGGAATGCAAATTAAAAATGGAAACTTTAGCTAAACAGCTTTGGAACCATGCAAAACTGTCATCTTTTGAGGCAAAGCCTCTCCAAGAGATTTATATTTAAAATAATAATAATAATAATAATAATAATAATAATAATAATAATAATAATAAAAAATATAATTTAGTTTGCTGACTAAAACATTAACAACCGCAACAGTAAAAACAGTTTGTAGTTTTTAAAAAGCAATGGAAACATAGGTAGCATAGATCAGATGTTTTACATGAATGTGTCTTTAGGAACAACATTTAGGATATGTTAATTGGGTTCTATACATGTACATTAATTGGCCCAATGAATGAGTGTTGCCATTTTTTATTTGAGCCTAAATGTAAGAAATAAGCCAGAAAGCCATATTTCTTGTAATAAAGATTCCCTCAAATCAAATTTGACTCTTGGTGATCACATGTAATTTTCTTAGAACAATACAGAAGCATTTTGCTATTTTCTTCTTCCAGGATATATTTTCAGTTTTCCATTCTAGCCTACCGCCCTGGAATTTCCTGGTGATCTCCCATCCAGCTATTAATCAGCTCTGACTCTGCTTAGCCTACTTTTTGGGGACCAGCCAAGGTTAGCTAGATGCTGCCACCTATGCGATGGACAAGAGATTACACCAGACTTGGGAATTTATGGCCCTAAGATGTTGGACCATTATTATTAGCCTTATCATTCCTGCTCATCAGCCATGCTGGCTGGGACTAGACACAAGTTTATCTAGAAAGCATATTAATATCTACTGATTATTTTATGTTCCACCTCAAGATAGGTATTTATTTGAAAAGGAGATTCAAAGAAGGCCTGATTAGATCTGAGTCTGTGATAGGAGTTTTGATGCTAACCTGAGTCAGTTTGATCTGAGGAACCTTTAAAACATCCAATTTGGAGTAGAGTGAGATAAAAATATCAGGGATGGTAGACCTCTTAGAGGACACTAACCCTGCCAAGTTGCATCTGAATGGTATCACTGGTTTTACCATAATAAACATTTGAAATATTCCCCTGTACCTCATTTTTAGGGCAGAGAGAGCTTGAAAAAGCTGTTTAAAAATACACATTTTCAAATTCATTTTAAAAATAAGCTCTTACATTGCATTTGCTACTCTTGGGTGCCACAAGGTTGTACTTTGCTATCTTTGATCCCTGGGTTTTCTGAGGTGTCAAAGGGCTGGCATAGCTACTTGTCAAGCTCTGCTCCTCCCAGGAAGGACCCGCTCAACAGCAGGGCCCATTATGAAGCGTGATTCCTTCTCGGCATGACTTAGAAGCATGTGAATTAACTTGCCTTCGTGGGGTCACGAATAAGACGAAAAAGACTAAAAGTTCGCATTTGCTGCTGTGGTGTTCAGAACATCAAGCACGTTCACAAAACATGCTAAGCCAGAATTCACTAAGCAAGCAATGTTTAGTCTGGATGGCAGGGGTTTTAGTATGTTTATTTTTGGTTTTTTACATTTCTACTGCTGCTCCCCACTTTCTTTTGGTCATTACTTTAATGCTCTGTTTTTAGCATTTGGCATATTAGGTAATAAATTGATCCTCATCACAATCTTTACAGCATTTCATTACTGCTGATATAAATATGTTCTGCTATAGTTTTATATTTTCATTTTACAATGCTACTTTATATCAAGAAAACATATTCTTGATTCCCAGGGGAAAGGAAGATGGACAGTTTTTCTGGGATACCAGAATACAGGTAGTCTTCACTTAATTACTGCAATTGGGACCAGCAACCCCGTTGCTAAGCAATGCAGTTGTTAAGTGAAACATCACGTGACCGTGCCATTTGACTGCAGGATGCTGCAACCGTCGTAAATGTGCGCTGGTTGCAAAGCACTGGAATCATGATTATGTGACCGCAGGAATGCTGCAACGGTCATAAGTTCAAGGGCCCATCGTAAAGCTACTTTTTCAGTGCTGTTGTAAATTCAAACAGTCGCTAAAGAGGACAGTCATTAACCGAGGATAACCCCTATTGACTGGAGTACGTTGCCTGCATTAGTCCTTAATGAAGCCCTTTCATTTCCCAGTTTGTGCCAGTGCTTTACTCTTTGGCGTTCATCTTTGGCTCACTGGGCAACATGCTGGTTATGCTGATCCTCATCAGATACAAGAAGTTGAAAAGCATCTACTTCAGAGCTTTCCAAACTGTGTGTGGCGACACAAAAGTGTGTCGCCACACACAGCGTGGTGTGTCGCCACACCACCCGGAAGCGGCGGCGTGTGCGTGCACGGTGGCAGCGGCAGCCGCTGTCGCCGCTGCCGCCATGCACACGCGCTCCGCCGCATGTCCCCCCGCGCCGCCGCACGCCCCCGTGCCACCGCCGTGCGCGCATGCGCCACCGCACGCTTCAATGTGTTGCCGCCGCGCGCCCGCGCCGCCGCCGTACCGCCGCCGCGCCGCCGCTGGCGTGTCACCAGCGGCGGCACTTTGGAAATCCCTGATCTACTTGCTTGGTTTAACCATCTTTGACTTGATTTTCATTTCCTCACTCCCATTTTGGGCTTGTGGAGTAACACATGAGTGGATATTTGGAGATGCACTGTGCAATTTTTGTTCTGCAATCTACTCTGTAGGTTTCTACAATGGATGCTTTTTGATACTGACAATTGATGAGGTACTGGGGAACTGGTTGTGCTTTATCACTGAAAGCTTGGACAGTTCTTCATGGCAACCTTTCAAGTGTCATCACGTGGAGCATAGCATTATTAGTCTTTGTGCCAGAACTAATTATTTGCCATGCTCAAATGCAACAGAAGAGCTGGAGATGCAACCTTCTTTTTCCTAAAGGAAAGGAAAATGAGTAGAAGCAAGTTTTACATTTAATTATATTCATCTGAGCCATAGCTGTTCTGTGTGTTTATATGGTTGTTTGCTATATTTAGACAAGAATGGTTTTGAAGAAGGGTAGGAATGGCAGAAAGCAAAATTCATTAGGCTTAGGGTGGTTTATGTTTTTCTGGATCCCATATAGCATCACCAATTTGCCGCAGGCCTATCAAAGTTAATTTTTCTCTTGTGACTTAAATGATTTGTAATTTTAGCAGTTGATGTGATACAAATAATTTTTATGATCCATTGTTCATAAAACGAATCTATTGATTCAGCGCTGTAATTTTTGCTTTTGTGGGGGAGAAAATCTCTTGATATTTTTCCCCAAAGCATGTGAGATGTTAGTCTTGTGCAAATCAGCTCTGATTTGATTTGAATCAAGAAGGCTTGGTTCAACTTGAGTTTGTGGTTTAAGATTCAGTGGCAACCTGATTAGTGAAATCTATTTGAGATTTAAGATTTTATCTGAAAAAAATATTGTCCATATGCCATAATGGAGAAACTCTAAAACTGGTTTACAGAAAGATATGAAAACAGCAACGATTGTAGACCTTTTAGAGAACATCAGTCCCACCATGTTTCAGCTAGATGGCTTCAGGGGGAGTTTGTTTGCTTGTTTATTTATTTATTTATTTGTCATAACAAATGTTTGAAATCCCCCAGTCACATCCTGTCCTTGTTGTGCTCTTTTCCTTTATAACCCTTTAGTTCTACTGCCAGTATTAAACAAGGGTTTAGAAATTATTTAAGTCTCTAAGGTAATGTAACTGGGTGGTATATGGGGAATATATAGGATAGCACCGATTCTTGGTCAACATAGGTACAAAGGAACAAACTGAGTTTCATTAAATATTTAAAAATGAGTTTTAAAACAGGTTTACTTATTTCTACAAATTATCTATAGCCCATCTATGCTAGCCTAAAGGTAAAGGTTCCCCCCGCACATTTGTGCAGTCGTGTCCGACTCTAGGGGACGGTGCTCATCTCCGTTTGTTAGCCGAAGAGCCAGTGTTGTCTGAAGACGCTTCCACGGTCATGTGGCCGCATGACGTGCGCGGAATGCTGTTACCGTCCCACCGAAGTGGTACCTATTCATCTACTTGCATTGGCATGCTTTCGAATTGCTAGGTTGGCAAGAGCTGGAGCGAGTGCGGGAGCTCACTCCGTCACGTGGGGCTAGGGATTCGAACCTCCGAACTTGCAATCTTCTGATCGACAAGCCTGGCGTCTTACCCGCTGAGCCACCACGCCCTTATGCTAGCCTACCCTGACCCTAAAATTATTCCTAACTCTTTCCTCTCCTAGTCCTATATCCCTCCTGCTGGAATATAAGCTGGAAGGAGACACCCAGTGTTGCCATTGCCATCCTTTGTTTGGCAGTTTCACTGTCCAATCATCACAATCCCATACCTCTGCTGGATCAGCCAGCTTTGGGTCTATATTAGGTTTCATGTCTCCTGTGAGTCCACCAACCTCAGGGATCAATAGAATATGGTTAACAAAATAATGATTCCAGGTTGCAATACACTTGTTATTTTTGTGTAATCTTCAGTCCTAGGGCAAACTGCCCAAGGATATCCACAGCTGATCATACTGCTTTCACAATGAGGAGGTGTGTGTCCTTATTGGGGGGAGTGGTTAGGGACATGTCTTCCTGTTCTAAGGAAGAAGCACACTCAAGGTAATGTAGGTTAATACAGGAAAGGATAAGCACACGTGTCTCACTCAAAGCAACAGTATTGTTCAGTCAATCTTCATTCCTCTCATGTTCCCATTCTTACCCATATATCACATGCAGTGCCCATAGCAGTGAGATGCAATTCTTTACGATTGTAACTTTTTGTTTCCTTGCATTTATAAGTCATAAATCTATAAGAATAATCACCTTAAACTCTAAAGCCAATTGTCCTTATTCAAAACGATCAACATAGCAAGGATTATGCCAGATGCAAATGTAGGAACAGCTGGCGGCCAGCCAGCCCTTTCACTCATCAGTGAGAGGAGTTGATTAGATGTTGGAAGCTAGAGTGTTGTTGGAAAAGGCTGAAATATGGAAGGCAAAGCAAAGGTCTGGATTCTTCTGTCTCTCCTGCTGGCAGAATTTTCAACACATTTTTATTCTCTCAAAAGCCCAAGAGGCTTTTCAGAGGTACCTCTCTCCCAAGCTCTGATTGATTCCTCTGCTCTGGGTTCTCTTCTTGGACCTCCTAAAAGCCACTCAACTTTCAAGTTTCAGCATGTCTTTAGGGCAGAGAGAGTGGCCTACAGAGAATGCAACAGGCCTCCACATTTTTCCATCTGTAGCAAAAAGCCTGAAGAATTTTAAAGAGTAGGCTGAACCAAAAATGTGTCCAATTTAAAAATGTAAACTTCAAAACTGTTTTAAAATTGAAATGTTCAAATTGACTTTTTCAAAAAGATAGTCTGTTAGCTGTTCACTTGCTTTTTCTGAGTTGTCAGGTGTGCTAGCATAGCTGCTTGGTAAACATGGTTGCTTCTGGAAGAGCCTCCCCCCCCCACTCCCCAAAAAAGAACCTGGCAGGATTTTTTTTTTTTTGTCGTCAGGGTAGTGTCTTGCTGGCAATGCTTGGTGTTCGATTGGAAAGGCAAAAGAAACAAGATGGCACAATAAGAGACAGCCACAGAGAATGAGGCTGGTACAGAGAAAGTAGGATTTATAGCCTTGACACACTACCCCTGTTTTAGAATAGTCAAAGTTTGTGTTGGTGCCTATAAGTGATAGCCTGGCATCCATTTGTTCATCGTCAAGAGACATAATCCTGATGCTATTGTAAAGAAATTAAAATAAGAGTTGAGCTTAGATTGCTATATGCTAAATTGAGCAGGACCAGCATGAAGTGTAAAACTCCATTATCACACAAAAGAGTAGTTAGGGTTTATGGCTGGTTGTTCACTCCTTCCTTCCTTCCTTCCTTCCTTCCTTCCTTCCTTCCTTCCTTCCTTCCTTCCTTCCTTCCTTCCCCCCTTCCTCCCCCAACTCGCAGTGCAACTCTGGGCTGCTAATGTCTTGTTAAAAGCAACAGACAATAACCATCAGAACAAAAGCTAAAAACACATCACACCTGAGGCCACTCACATATCTGCACAACTAAACCCCTTAAAAACCCGTTGAAGAACATTCAAGAAATGGAGAGCTGAGAAAATGAAGTCCCAAGTAACGTTAGCCTTGCCCCAGAAGAGCTCTGGTAAGCAGACAGGTTAATAAGGTTATAAATATCATTAGTTGTCTATTCTTGTCAATATTAGAGTGCCCACCATGCCACTCTCCCCCAGCATCCTTCATATATAGAATTGAAATTGCAACACTGAATATTCTCTTAGAATCTCAGAAGCAACAGAAAAGCCACAGGATCTCTAAATCAATCCAGACTGATCTGGAAATTTCCTATTCAGTTTATTGGTCGGGATCAGTTTCTCTTTTGGTTGATGAATCTATTTCAAAGGGCTGATTTGATCAAATCACAGAATGCAAATTTTGCACAACTCTAGTATTTAGATCTTACATTCTCTCCAAAATGTCTTGTTCTGAAGAGTTGGGAACTATAGATCAAAGACAATACTTTATGGCTCTATTATTAAAATAATGGCAGCTTTAATCTTTAGTCCTGCATAGCTTTTGCAACACTCTATAGGAATTTGTTATTAGGTTTATCAACAACAGATACCAATCGAAGAGAGTATTTGTAGCTCAGGGTTGAACTGTGGAGTCCTTGGTGCTCTCTGAGCCTTGTTGTTTTCTTGCCAGACTAGGCAACATCTTCAGTGTGAAAAGGGAGTGGGACTTGCTTTCCGTTTATATATTGTGGCTTGTCCTGCTTGTGTTGGTGGAGGTGTTGTTCACTCCTTGGGAGTTCCTTGATTGGGCTGTTGTTTGCTGTTTGGTTGATTGACTAGGTTAATAGTTCCTTGATTAAGGTATAATGTACTGTTTGATTGTTCATCTGGTGTTAAACTTGGTGTTAATCTTTGCATATCATAGTCTGGCAATGAAATTTCTGCAAGAAAACAACAAGGCTCAGAGAACACCAAGGACTCCACAGAACAACAGATAATTGTTCAGAGCAAACTGGCATTAGAGGAATGTTGAGGGTTTAAGAGTTCAGTGGATACAAACCTGATTGTAAGTTGTTCTTAAATCTGAATTTCTTTGACAAAATCAACACATTTTGTTCAATGATATTTAAGCAAAATAATTAAGACATAGAGAACAGAATGTCATGAGAAAATTTGTGAAATTTCAGTTTTTTATATCTGAAACTCTTATTGAATGCCACCAGTAGTAATTACGTAGTGTACCTTATGCAGCCAGATATAATAGATGGATGGGTGACTTTTTCCCCAAGATGATCTGTTTAATTCCCATGAAGCCACAGCAAACAAAATCAAGGTGAATTATAAGACGCTGAATTAAATGAAAGTAAATTTAATTATGGCAAGTTAAACTAATCTAAATTGGAAATACATCTCTCAAGAGGTAGCAATCAGGAATAAGATTTGTATGAAAGTCTGTAATATACAGCCCATATTGAGCTGTTTACTGTAGGCTGCCAGCCCATTATGAGTGTGCCCTATTATTCCATTCCAGTTCCCACCCATGAGATCAGGATTGATGGAGGCATGAATTGCTGATAGGTTATAACATATCATTACATCATTACAAGCTCTGGAGTGAAAAGCTGCAGGAAAACTGTCACGATCTTCCAGCCTTCGCTGGGATTATTTACCAAGGGCTTCCCTAAAGTCTTGCCTCTCATCTTAACTTACAGAATAATAATATAATAGGTAGTGTTGAACTTTTATGCCTGTGTGTGCCTTCGAGTCAGTGTTGACTCCTGGTGACTGCCTGGACAAGTCCCTGCGGCTTTCTTAGCAGGATTTCAGAAGTGGTTTGCCATTGCCTCCGTCCTAGGGCTGAGAGAGAGTGACTGGCCCAAAATCACCCAGCTGGTTTTGTGCCTAAGGCAGGACTAGAACTCATGGTCTCCTGGTTTCTAGCCTGATGCCTTAACCACTACACCAAACTGACTCTAGTGCTGAACATTATTGAAGTAAAATTATTGATCTATTGCTTGTTAGGCTGCCCAGTAATCCTATGACCCTTTATTATTTATTTATTTATTTAATTAATTTATTTAATCAATTTATACAGCCTCCCTACTTAGTACACATCTCAAGGCAACATACATCACCAGTAAACCATAATAAATCAATAAAACCACATAATAGGACAAAGTGTAAGATCATTATCCAGAATAAGAACACACAGACACCTAAGTGCTGGGGGAAAAAATCATCCTATGGGTCATTCTGCTTACAGACAGGCAGGCAGGGTCAGGGAGGGGGGAAATTTATTCCAAAGGGAGGACGCAGCAACAGAGAACACGTGTTCTGGGTCCTGTCTGATGACATTGCCTAAGTGACAGGACCCAAAGCATGCCAAAATGACAATCAATAATAAGTTGTGATGAGTAGTGAGTACAATGTTATCATTGTGCAAACTCCTACTGACCAAATCCTGACATCACTGTGTATTTATACAATAGTTGGGTACCAAAGACTACCAAAACGAAAATGTGAAGGGAGAGATGGTTAACAGAAGACTGAAGATAAAGTTAATATACTTTAGAAATCCATCAGTCCTGCCTAATGGCTATGTTTATATTCCACAAGAGGCACAGATGGTGAAGAGCTATCGGAGTCAAAACGAATAACATAAAAAAGGTGGAATTGCATTATATGGCAGCCTGGAGAAAAGAGATTACATTCTTGAGAAGATCCTGGGCTGGGTTTAAATGGAAAAATAGATTGGCACATCTATGGATTGGTAATGGATTTGCTTATAGCATCCTATCTTGTTGGATGATGAATGAATTGGAGCCCAATACCTACATAGGGTCCCTGGACCCAAGGTTATCAGCTTGAGACTAGATCGTATGGAAAAAGAATAGGCAAACTGGAGCCTTTCTGTTGTTTTGGACTTCAATTTCTATGAGTCCTACTCAGCATAGCCAGTGGTAAGAGATTCTGGGCTTTGCTCAAAACTGAGAGAGCAACAGGTTCCCTATCTTGGAGTAGTGAGTATTTGATAATGCCCGTGTGTAATGCCAGTGGCACCAAGAAAGCTGCTTCTTAGGTAACCTTTCTTTCCAACAACAACAAAACTACTGCTGGCAGAAATGAAAACTGGGACAGATGGAAAGTATGGCATGAACAGGCTTGAGTTCATTACTTTGGGCATCCCAAACTTTTTGTTGTTTATTCATTCAGTCGCTTCCGACTCTTCGTGACTTCATGGACCAGCCCACGCCAGAGCTTCCTGTCGGCCGTCGCCATCCCCAGCTCCCCCACGGTCGAGTCCATCACCTCCAGAATATCATCCATCCATCTTGCCCTTGGTCGGCCCCTCTTCCTTTTGCCTTCCACTTTCCCTAGCATCAGCATCTTCTCCAGGGTATCCTGTCTTCTCATTATGTGGCCAAAGTACTTCAGTTTTGCCTTTAATATCATTCCCTCAAGTGAGCAGTCTGGCTTTATTTCCTGGAGTATGGACTGGTTTGATCTTCTTGCAGTCCAAGGCACTCTCAGAATTTTCCTCCAACACCACAGTTCAAAAGCATCTATCTTTTGAACTGTGGTGTTGGAGGAAAATTCTGAGAGTGCCTTGGACTGTAAGAAGATCAAACCATCCCAAACTTATCCAACCCATAATCCGCAACACAGAAGGAAGCCTAAACCATCCCTGAAGTTACTCTAAATCAATTCTCTATCACAGCCTGCAATGGGAGGAAAATAGATTCTTGGTCATACACAAAGAAGCGCTAGAAAAGCGGGCAAATGGTGTTCCTTCCTGACTTCTACTTGGCAGTAGGGGAGTTTGATATCAAAGGGCCCAGAGGACAGTCAACAGGATTGCCCTGTTCCCAGCTTTATTACTATGGTACAGTGAGAAACTTAGACAGCATTGAACCCTAAGTTTTTCCAAGAATATGAATGTTGTTGGTATTTAAAGAAATGTCCAGAAAACTCATTAGATTGATTCTGCATTCATTCATTCATTCATTCATTCATTCATTCATTCATTCATTCCATTTCAAATGAGCCATTTCAAATGAGCCATTTCAAATGAGAATGTTCTAGGGGAAAATTAAAGACTACTATTCCTGGCATAGATTAAAATCTGGAACAGAAATATCATAGCTTTTGAAACTGTTATGGATCAAAGTAATGCATAAATTAGGAAAAGGCAAGTAATTTGATCTGTCAATTTAAAGCAAGTGTTGCCTATATAATGGAATTAAAATGTTTTATAAGATGCTTCTTGAACAAACACTTCATGGAATTGAAATCACATTTTACTTTATGCTATTAATCCCTGAACATGATAGAACCAGATTCTTTTATTCCCATTTCCCAGTAAACATTGGCCTGAAATTCAGTGTTCTGCATGGATGGAAAAAGTTTACTTATCACTTCAGATAATGGTAATAGGAAACTTTTGTCATTTGGACTATTGTTTCTTACTGACACGTACATGAGATATCTTTAAGGCACCAGATCAGTTAATACAGATTACTTCTTTTTTACACAATTTTAATTGTCCTTTTGTATATGCAGATGAGGTAATTGCAGTGATGATTGGATGATACTGAGCTTGGGACTCTGTGGCAATTGTCAAAAAACTGTTTCTTAAAACAATATGGTGCACACACACGCACACACCACAAACAAAATGTAATTGTCACAGCATTCCATTTGGGAGATCTACTTGATCACAATGGACCCAAAGAGGAACTGCCCCCACACTAATAGGTGCTTCTTGTCATGAACCATTAAGTTGAGTGATTTTTGTTTACCATTTTACAAAGAATAATACAACACAAAACAAGAAGGACAGGAAAAAACAAGTGAGACCTGACTCAAGTTTTTCTTACTCTCAAAATAATGGTGTTATAATAATGTCCTTTAAGAAGGCTGCCAGGTTACAAACAACCAAAATTTGCAATACAACGGATGAGATAAAAAAAAAAACCCAAACCTAATAGATGAATTAATTAGTTCAAACAGCAAGAGAGCATAAAGTAATTGGGCCACTGCAAAAAGTGATTACTTCAGCAGGGGGTTTAAAACTGGAATTATCAGTTTGATGCCCTTCAAAAAGGAGAAAGGAGGTCAGAGAAAGTGTGAAGGAGAGAGACAGCCACCTGACTTCTTTCTAAGTGGAGTTTCCCAGTCGTGATGCAATGGGCTGTGAGAATAACCTTGGGAGACAGGAGGAAGAGCCACAGCCTAGGCAACGGTCAGAGAAGAGATAGCCCACAGAAGGAATGGGGGTGGAGAAAGCATCTCAGAAAGGACCCTCCCTAGTTCTCTGGAAAGTAAAGGCAAGGGAGGGGAGAAGTGCTTTCAGACTTGTGAGATTCTGTTACTGTTATCCTACAATAAAGATAGTGTTAGTACTTATGGTTTTGGTTTCCTGCCTGGACTATCTTGAAGGGCTGGCACATGGTGCTGGTAACCAAGAAAACTTAAAAGAAAAATTCTAAAGATGGCAGAATGTGGATCAGATGGTGAATTAAGGAGCACAGATGCTGGATTAAGTGAATGAGCATGTTCATGGGGAAAGAGGCAGATCCTGATAATAAACTGGTCCCAAGCCATTTTTGAAATCAGGAAATATTAGGCCATTGATTAGCAACAGCTTTCTTTCTCCATCTTTAGTACATAGACACCATAGCAACCAAGGCAATATATAACTGCATAAATCATGTTAATTGCACCCTTAAAATTAGGATGAATTGTGCTACGATGAAGAGTAACACTGAATAATACATAGAGATCCATTTACTTTTCTCATCATTTATTTGAATCTGATTTTCAGGCAGTTATGCTCCCTGTCAGTAGTTCACATAAAGGAGAGGGAGGGAGGGATTCAAAACTTAAATACATTATTTGATGGTCACATTGATTCCAATCAGAACTTCTGTTTAATTATGACATTAACATACCATTACAACACTTTTGGGGGGAAATCAGTGGTACTTATGTATTCAGTTAATACTACAATACCGCTTACATTGAAGAAATCTCTATTTTTTCAGTGGGATAGAAGGTGAGATCCAGAAGAACGCTACTTGAGCAGCATAGAGTCTTGCCTTGGAAATAAAACTGAATGCACAAAGATCTCTCTTTGGGATGGGGATAATACCAGAGGTGTTTGCAGGAAGCTGAGATTTTATCAAAATGGCAGAATATGTTTCGCAATGTCATGATGCAAATTCTGCTGCTTACTGATTTGCCTGGGACTTTGTGATGCATGTACAAAAGGGGTAGAGTTTGTGTTGCAATGACATGATGCCCATTCGTTGTTTGGTCACTCTTACATGCTACCCCACCCTGTGGTGTTCCATGATTAGATCTGAGAAGTTCATATACAATCTTATGGCCCACTAGAAATGTCTGAAGAGATTTAGAGTATTTCAGTTCAGTGTTATTGGATTAGATAGCATCACCAATGTAATGAACATGAATTTGAGTAAACTCCGGGAGACAGTGGAGGACAGGAAGGCCTGGCGTGCTATGGTCCATGGGGTCACGAAGAGTCGGACACGACGTAACGGCTGAACAACAAAACCCATAGACTATCAGCATTAACCTCTGAGCACATGGATCTGGAAAAAAATGGGTTTATGTGTGGATAAAGTAAGAGTGAAATTATTCAGTAAAACATTTCACTGAGACAAACAGCTGCTATTCTACTTATAGTATCTCCAAATAGTCAAATGGCTGGAAAGGTAAACCATTTCCCGTTCATACCCGAAAACGTAGCCACAGAACATAATACTGTAATGATCAGACAATAGTGATAGATAAAAATAAACGAGGGCTTGTGTGTTAGAGAAGCTTCATGGCAATGGAATGTCCTTGACATTTAAGAAAATATATCTTATTTTGTATTATTTATTACATATGTATTCTGCTTTGTAGACCAATATACCCAAAGTAGTTCAACTCAATAAAATAAAGGAGAGAAAGGAAAAGAGCAAAAGAAAAAGGTAGCGTCTGTCTTCATGTTTCCAAAGATAAAATGACAAAACTCAGAAGGGAAAACACAGAGAAAGGAGATAACTTTCGTAAGGCTAGAAGAATATGGTGTGCTGCAAATAGTCCTTTATAACAATATGTCTATGAAGGTTCTCAGTCATCCAGGTGGAATTGTCTGTAGCTTGAATCATGTCAACTGGATTTCTATTTTCTCAGTGGAAACGTTTCGCTCCTTATCCAAGGAGCTTCTTCAGTCTGAGCAAAGTTGGTAAGGGAATCCTAAATATGTTTCTAGGTAGCTGTGTGACCTTACACCTGGGGCTAGATCATGGTTATTTGAGATGTTTATTTCTAAGTCCCTTTATCATCCAAAAGTGGATCGTTAAGATCACCATGCTGCTGTTGAGCTTGTGAAATGGTCTTAATCTTCCTAGGCACAGAAGACAAAGCAGGGAGGAAGATGGGGGAAAGGTTGTGCCTGAGGCCCCCACCTCTATTCAAGGAATGATTTTCCAAGTTGGCATAAATGGATTCCTTGACCCCTCTCTCAAACCACCTATCTTCTCTGTCTAAAATGTGAACAGAATAACATCTCAATATAACCATGACCTAGCCCCAGGTGTAAGGTCACACAGCTACCTAGAAACATATTTAGGATTCCCTTACCAACTTTGCTCAGACTGAAGAAGCTCCTTGGATAAGGAGCGAAACGTTTCCACTGAGAAAATAGAAATCCAGTTGACATGATTCAAGCTACAGACCTTTATAACAAGGTCAGGCCAGTATGCTAAACATAGAGCTCACCCACATGTCCCGCTTGCCACGAAGCAGTTACCCACTAAGCTTTTCTTGAGTACATACTGTAGCTTCCCAATGCAGCCCTCATCTCATCACCAGCCCACTGCTGAGGCAGCCTAAGGTGGGCTTTGGGTGTTCCAACATGAACGTAGCACTTTTCTTCTTACCGCCATGCAAGACCTTCCATGCAAACATTCTAGGGCATCTAAAGGGCCTGCCGGGCTCCATTTGGACTTCATAGGTCTCTTTCTCTTGTCCAGTCACTATGCTCTGCACTTCTGTGTCATTGCAGCTGTGGCTGCATGAGAGACCAGACCAGGCACCTCATTTGCACAGCCAATTTCTTCTTTGGGGCAGGGGTGTTGGTGGTGGAGATTGGACTATCTACTCCACCGGAGAAGGGAAAGGGAAGAAGCTTTCCACGTGGTGTGCATGGGTGCACACGTATACACACACCAGAGGAGGAGAAAACCCACTTCTTTTCTCCCCCTACTTCATCTGCCACCCAGAAGGGGAGGGGACAGAGCTCTTCTTCTCTCCCCTCACCCCATGCCTCTCTTGTCATGGGTGGCAGAAGAAGCAGAAGGGAGAGAAGCAATGGAGAGAGGCTGTTTGGTGCCAGGTTTCCAATCCCAAAGAGCAACCGCTCTGTGGGATTGTAGAACCGACAGCAGAGCCCTCGTGGGTCTTCTGCTGCCAGCTATGGGCACCAAAGGATGTGTCTCCCTTTCCCACCTCCCTCCTCCAACCAAGTGCTCAGAGTGGACAGAACCACTACTCTGCTTTATTGCCAAGGCAGAAAAGGGATCCAAACTGCATTCAGCCCTTCTTTAAGCCTGCATATTTTTGTGCCAATTCCCACACTGGTTTATAGCACTTTAGTGCTACCATGCGAAAGAGTCCCTAGTTGTGACTCTTGTTCCTTTTGTAACAGAAGGAGCCAGAGTGTTCTTTCCTCTGTCCCAGAGCAGTGAGGTTTTTTTCTTTTTGTTTGCTCGTCAAGAGGAAAAGATGAGGTTTTTGCTCCTTCTGGCTAAACAGTGAGACATCCTAGGATCTCACTTGCCTTGATGTTATTCATGGGAAGCAGGGCCTGCGCTTCCTGGCCTTTCCAAATTTTTGGGTCTCCTGGCTCATAGCAGAAGAGTGCACTTCACATCTGCTAGCCAGTCTTAACATGGTAATACTGCAGTTATATAACACACTACAAATAAACATAATTCAGGAATATGGTAGAAGAGAAATACAGAGGCAGAGAGAGATTTTCCAAAGGCATCCGAAGAGAAAAGGTGACTATTTAAAGATGAAGGAGTAAGAAAGGACATCAGTTTGAGCCTACATTTCATACTGGTGGGTGGAGAGCATGTTCCAAGACTTTGCCAATCACCTGCTGACTTCGGACGCGACAGTGAGATTCCCAAATAGCAGGTGGTGTCTGAATATGTCTGCGCCGTCAAGTCAAGATTCCACAAGAAGACCTTGAACACAGCCAGTCCTGTTTGGGGTTTGAAATACCCCAGCACTTATCAACCCTCACCGTAAAAGTTACCAATGTAAAGAGCACAGGATCTAGGAATAAAGTGATCATCGTGGCTCAGACAAGAAAGCAACTGTGTGTGTACTGCCACATAGGAATATGAAAGAATCCCCCCCCCGCCGCCGCCGCCGCCATTCTCCGGGGAAACATTTGGAAATCCTCCTCTCATCAGACTTCACAATAGCATGAACACTAGCATCCAATTGTCTGCTAGAAATGGTCTCCCCCTGTGCAAAAATCCACTTTTAAAAGTGTCGGGGGGAAAAAAGGTATAGGCAAATAGTGACAATTGCATTCCTAAAGTGAACTTACCTCTGGGGAATTCATGTTTTTAAAGCCCATATCAAGTACATGTATACATCTAAGAATAAAAATGGATGATTTGCATTACTGACAGTTACAAAAATTAGGGAAAATACACACAAAGCCTTTGTATGTTGTAAAACAAACATAAATAGTTATGAAATGTCTGTGATGAAAAAAGGGTTTAGGCAGACAGGAATGGGTGGTAAACAGGCAGGAAATCCTTACTTCTGCGTAAAATGTAAGCTATAGAGAAGGATTGCGGAGGCTGGTGCAAAAGCGAACAGCAACAATAACTCACAGTTGCTAAGGCAAGATCAATTTGTTGTGACAGGAGCAATTTGACATTGTGCAGTTGAAAACAAAGAAGCAAGCAATTTGCAGACCTTTGAGCTAATATGAAAGTTTGTGGAAACAATTAAAAGTTACATTAATCCTATTAAAGTTACACTAATACCACACTCTAAAACATAGCTTTCCAAACTGTGTGTCGCAACACTTTAGTGTGTCGCGACAAAACCCGGAAGTGGTGATGGTGCATTGTCACTGCCCCTGCGGTGGCAGCATGTGCGGGGTCGTGCACGGCGGTGGCGGTGGTGACGGCAGCGGCGCGCCATCTGCGCTTCTGGGTTTTAGCGGAAAACACGAGGCCACCGCCACGCACGCCCCCGCGCCACTGCCGCGTGCACCCCTGTGCCGCTGCCACACATGCCCCCGCGCCGCCGCCATGCACGCCGCCGGCCCCGCACGCACCGATTTTTCATAAAACTAACAGGAACAATTCTGCTGCTTAGTGTCCCTCAGATTTCACTTTGTATATTTAACCCAGAAATCTCTAGGATAGTTTTGTTCTTTTTCAAGAAGTTCAGGTTTTCAAGAAGCTCAGAGCATTCTTTTTCAAGAAGTTCAGAGCACTGATGATATTACCTAACTGGGTAATGAAACGTCTGCAAGCAAACAACCAAGCTCAGAGAGCACCAAGGACTCCACAGTTGAGGTTTGCCCGGAAACATATCCAAGTTAATTGTTGCAACTTCCAGTTCAGCTAGTCATCTGTTTTGCTCAAGTTATCAAACAGATTTACAGGGTATACATATTTATATATTCAAGATGATGGTACAGGCTCCCTATATTATGGAGTTCAATGTAAAGGGGAACCTTGGCCAGCTCTGGCTGACATGCCAATTGCAAGTCTTTTTGAACTGTGATGCCCTGGCAGTAGTGAGTCACATCCCCATCACAGTTAGACTACAGTAACATGCTGTACATGGGGCTGCCTTTGACGATGACTTATAAGCTTCAGTCTGTCCAAGTATGCAGTGACTCATCTCCTAACTGGAAGCAATTGATTTAGCAATATAATACCTCCACTGCAGGCACTGTGTTGCTTCTGGATCTAATTAAAAGTACTGATTATAGGTCCTTGGATGCCAAGCCACGGAAGGCTTTAAAGGTAATAAAACCCTCCATGGTATGGCTTCCAAGTACCTATAAGGTCATCTATCATGCCCAGACTTCTTTGGCCCATCTCATGTAATCTTTAGGGGAAAGAACGCTGAGGATACCCATCCCAGAGGAAATTTGGGAGATGGCAGCTCTTCTCACTGGCTGCCTCTACCCCTTGGAATATGCTGTTTCTTGAGATAAGGAATGCCGCAGCCACTTAATTTTTAAGATATTAGAAGCATTCCACAGAGTATGTAGGTGCTTATTATTTATTTATTTATATTTAGTATTTAGTATTATTTAATTTATTAATTTAATAAATTATGATAATTTATTATTGTTGTTGTTATTGTTTAGTATTATTTAGTATTTATATATAGTATTTAGTAGTGGGCTGCCTTAATTCCTATGACATTCTTTTTTTTTAATAAGAATTTTATTAGATTTAAGACAAAGATAAAAACTACAAAAAAACAAAAAACTACAAAAAGAAAAAAGAAAACTAAAGAAGTGTGAAAAACACAAGAGAAACATTTTTTTTAAGATTACAAGAAGAGTTGACTTCCGACTTTTAACAGCAAGGATATACGAAACGTGTTTACACAAGTGAAAGTATGATAACAGGCAGTTCCGCAGGGAAAGTAGCAACAGGAAGCTGAAAATTCAAAACAGCAGATTCAACATGTAGGAAAATGCTAAAATCTTCAAATTTAGTACAAAAATAATAACAGGGAGATGATTACATACTCTCAACCTTCCTTATTATTTGGATGGAAAGCAAAATCCAAGACTTAAAATTTTTTTTTTAAAGAAATTAATCACAAAAATAATGATAAGCACCCAGACAACGCGTTTCTCCTTCCTGTAGAAAGCCTCTCATAGGGTAAAAAGGTAAAGGTAAAGGTTCCCCCCGCACATTTGTGCAGTCATGTCCGACTCTAGGGGCCGGTGCTCATCTACGTTTGTTAGCTGAAGAGCCAGCGTTGTCCGAAGACGCTTCCACGGTCATGTGGCTGGCATGACGCACGGAACGCTGTTACCTTCCCACCAAAGTGGTACCTATTCATCTACTTGCATTTGCATGCTTTCGAATTGCTAGGTTGGCAAGAGCTGGAGCTAGTGCGGGAGCTCACTCCGCACGCAGGGCTAGGGATTCGAACCTCCGAACTTGCGATCTTCCGATCGACAAGCCTGGCGTCTTACCCGCTGAGCCACCACGCCCCCTACACATACTTTAAAAAAAAATTGGGTGATTTAGAAATGGGGTGGCCGGTCTTAGTGTCTCTTTAAGGCTACAGCATGGCTTGGAAATGATGACATCCCAGCCTCCTGGCTGCTCTTACCAGTCGATCGTGAATGCTGTTTGCGATTTTCTGGTTGCAAGCAGCCTTCCCGAGGACAGATGGGGTGATTCCGAGTGTTTTCCTTTCTCCGGAAAATTGCTCCTGAGCTTCAGGAAAAACCTGCCTGAGCTCGAAAAATTGCCGCATTGTCAGTTCTACTCACGGAGCCCGCGAGCACAGCCGTTCAGACCGCCATGTTCCCACCGGAGGCCAATTCCTATGACATTCTTGATGGCTTTTAGTTGCTGCATTTTTATTATATGGCATTGTAAACTGCCTTGAGTCCTTTGGGGAAACGGAGAAGTCTATAAATAATTGCATGGTGCATCAGTGCTTCTCATGCAAATGAGGTGACTAAGGGCACATACCTGAATGTTGGCCACAGTTACAAATTGTCCACAATCATCTTTTAAGTCAGCACAGGCCATTGCCGAGAGTGTAAGGAGCAATGCAGCAATTTCTGACAAAAAATAGGCCCAGCTGGGATGAAGCAGATAGCAATGTGCAGTCCGTGCCCCTGAGTTCCTGGGCCAAGGACCCCCTCTGATGCAATTTTACAAAGGACTTTAACAGCTGACGTGTGGTGTAAGGGAAGAACACATCCCATTTTGTCTCTTAGGATTCCCCTGGAAATCTATTGAGATACTTAGACTAGATGTTGGATTATCTGCCTTTATGTAAAATATCCTAGCAGATGCCATGATCTAAAAATAAAATGGTGAATGCATACAAGTATATCATTCATTCATTGGCAATCACTTGTAGCCGAGTAAGATTGTCTTCCAAGGGTAAAATTGGCCTTTACAGCCACTTACGGATACAAGTATATACATGCACGCACACACATACACGGCTTATGTCATAGTGAAGGTAATTTTATCAAGTACAATTTCACATTTTATTTTCTCTCCATGGGATAAGACTCACTGTATGTTTTTTTTTAATTAACAATCTTTGATTGGTTTTTGGTCTATATTAGCATTTGGGTTGTCACCACTTAAACATATCATAGTTCTACATATCAGTATGAGGTGTAATTGAGATTGCACTGTGCTTCTACTCTCTCTCCTATCTGAGTCTCCCACTATTTCCCACTTAAACACAACCAGTTAATTTCAATATGGTACCGTTAGAAATTTTTGCTCTCTACCGATTCTACCATCTAACACGTCTGCCCTACCACCAGCCTGTTAATATGCAAATCATTCAAACATAATTTAACTAACATGCAATTTATCTGCATGGTCCTCACTATTTACAGATCTCAGGTGCTTTCAGCATAGAACTGCTTACAGTATATGCGAACCAGTCTGGAACCTGGAGAGAATTCCTTCAGCCAGTTATTGCTCCGTCTGAGCTAGCCAATAGCTGAGCACAGAAAATGCAACCAATGAGCATTCAGTCCTTTCTGTTCTGGGAATAAACATCGCTTCACTGTCTTTTCAGAAAAAGAGAAACAATTGGGGTTTTATTGTCTGTCTCTCCCCAGGTACTGCCAATGACTCAACACACTTAATACGTGTATTGTGATTGGCAAACATTTCTCCTGATAGGCTGCTGTAAGGATTTTTTTTTTTTTTTTAATTTCCAACTTAACCAAATGTGGGAAATAAATTTTGTAAAGGAAGCAGAACGCTGCCAGTTTTTCTGTCTGTCAGATAGCAACACTCTCCCCAAACTGTTCACTGGGGTCAAATTTGTTAGTGTGAGTTTCAAAGAGAGCATGGCAAAACGAACAACCTGACTGCTAAAAAGTAGAATTGCATCCCCCCAAAGTTTTAAAATTGTTCTGTATCCAGCCCCTTAGGTTTATCACCAGCGTTTTCCCCTGATCTCATCTTAGATAGGGCAATAGAGGACATGGTAGATAATGCCCTCTACTTGGCCAGTGCCACAGGAGCAAAAGTGCTGTTCCCTTGCACATTTGTAGAGTATATGCAGTCCACCCTGTGCTTCCCAGTGTACATATACACATATAGACACAAAGATGCAACATGAGGTGACATCAGAAATACATACACATAAAGATGCAAAACACTTACACAGCAGGACATCTTCTAAGGCCACTGGTAGTAAAGTGTTTGAAAAGACTTCCAGAAACCATGTTCTGCACGGTTTTCCTACCATGCCAGCAAAATGGCATTCAGGGCCTTTTCACCAATAGCAAATAGCATTTGGCATTTACTAAACTGGATTACATTAAATACTGAAGAGGGGCAGGAATGTGAGGGCATGGCAGGCAGCTACTCCAGTAGAAAAAGAGGTGCCTGCAAGCGTTGAATGATTTTGCTAGGTTGAAAGATTCACCCATGTCTGAAGCTAGGTAGACAAGAAAAATCAAATGTGTTTTCCAAGGGTAGAAAGGAATTAAAATTTTAAGCTACATCAGAGCTGGTTCACAGTGTCATATGATTGATGGGGGCATATACTGCCTAGGAAGCAGAGAAATACCACCATTGGAAGTATTCTGAAAAAGAGAGAATGCACTCTCTTTATGTTGCCTGCAGCTAACATATCATCGTGTCTTCTGACTCACTTGAGGTGTACCACAATTTTTCCAACTTATTTTCCTCATACTATTTTCCTTAGTGATCCATTTATTGGCTAAACTGCTTTTATAACACTTCTTTTGAAGTAATGTTGACGTAGCAGCAGGGCTGATTCTGCGGAGTGAAAGGTTAGAGGTCAAGCCCCTTTTTCTGGGGAAGCCCTCTGGGTCTTCGTACTCTAACTCCTGTTTCCTGTTTTGGTGTGCAGCTTGGTAGTTCTTGTTGCCACCACCTACAGTATCTTGTAGGGAGCACCTTCCTCAATTGGCTGATCGTGCCCACCATTTTGACATCATTGACCACCCCTATGGAGAACCCTGCTTCAAGGATGTGCAATCCACAACCGTGGGTCATACATGCTCCTCCATCACACTCACAACATGCAGAGCCTTCTCTACCAGAAGCTCTACCAGATTTCCATCTAAGACTTCTGCAATTGTTGGACTTTTCTCCACTTGCACATAATTGTGGCACAAACACGGCTGTAGAAGGCAGAGGGTACGGCCTTGAGAAACAGGAGGAAGAGCCGCTACCAAGGCAACAATCAGATAAAAGGAGCCTGAGCCTGGAGCAAGAATGTAATGTGAATAAACATCTCAGATAAGCCTTCCCCTAGTTCACACAAAGGTAAAGTCAGGGAGGGGGCAGCACATGCAGACTTGCAAGATTCTGTTACTGTAGCCTTACAATAAAAGTTGTATTGACCTACATGGCATTGCTTTCCTAGTCCGATCTACCTAGAAGGGCTGACAATGGCCTGGCAACATCTATTTCTGCTGTTCCTCCATAATGTTGCCTTCATCCCATCCCCAGTACACAAGTGAAACCAACTTAAATTGTCCTGAGCTGTATTAGTGTTAAAAGAGTGTTTCCTCCTTTTTCCAACACCATCCAAGGGCAACCTGAAGGGGTGAAAAATTGGCTGAGCTTCCACCCATTCCCTTGAAGAGAAGCCAGGTGACTGTAGTGACTTGTCCCAGATGCAATAGAGGCAGGGTTCAGCAATAGGGACAGCAAATGTCACGCTGGTATATTTTCTGCTGGCTGAAGGACGGGCTGATAGCAGTTCAACTCAGGATTAGGGCAAGGTTCAGAGACTTAAGACAACTGTAGGGAACTAGGCTGGGAAATCTGAACTATGGTAACCTACCAAGTTCTGTGTGGACATTGAAATAATATAAAATACTGTTTTGGAGCATTGGGAGGAAATCATCTAAGCTAACAAAGTTCCCTTGGGGTGGAATTCAACGTGCAATATTTGGAAATTGCTGCTTTGAGCTGTTGTAATTTTCTCAGCTTCAGCCCCAGCTGTTTCCCCAACATTTTTGCCTTCCTTTTTGCTGAGAAACTGCAGGGGGCAGTCATACGTCATCAGAGCTGGAAACATTCCCCCTTCCATTTCTGCTAAAAAAAAAAAAATCCTTGTCTGCCAAGCTTCCCAAACTTCTCTGCGCCAAGGGAAATCTATCTGGGCTCTGTTTGTTTTTAAATGGATTATATCTGGTCTTCTTTTATGAAAGCGTCTAACATCTGGCATTCAAAGAATATAATCACTCTGGACTATCAGCGCCAGTATTGGCTTGTATTAAATTTTCGTTTGTCTTCCCAGTCAAATACCCCTTTTTTCTCTCCCTTTTTCTTTTCCTGACCTTTCATCTTAGCAGGGGGTCTGACAAGAAAGAGGCTTCTGGAAACGGCAGTGGGATTTTCATTTGGGTTTTTTAGCTAAAGACTTGCGCCTGATTCATAATTTCCCCCCACTGCCCACTCCATATCTATTGTAGCACCTGCTGCCTAGATTTTTATTAAATTGGAAAGCCATGAGGAATAAGATACTGAGGGAAAAAAGATAAAAATATGAATTTAAAAATCGTTGTTGTTATCATCATCATCATCATCATCATCATCCTCAAAATGGAAGTCGTACAATTGGGAATGTGTTTTTTTCTTCCTGTCAGATTTTTCTTCCATACCCACATATGTTACAGCAAGCCTCAGGACCAAATCAGGCGATGGAATCTACCTTTTTTGTTTTTTGATAAAATGACGCAGAATCATTTGAAAGAAAGAAACTAAGCAGATTAATTAAGCCATTGTCCTAAAGCATTGCCTTTATCTTCTTGCCTTCATAAGCTGAGTGTAATGGGATGTAGGAGTGACCTTGAGGAACAGGAGGAAGAGCTGCAACCAAGACAACAATCAAACAAAATAAATTTGAGTCTGAGGCAGAAATGAAATTTGAGAAAGCATCTCAGCCCTGACACAGAGGCAGTTTAAGATCTTCATTAGCTGTCCCAGTTTTAAAGTAGCATTCCCCTTTTTCTCCTGGCACAATTCTGGCCATGGATACCACCTGGCAGGCTTCACTGGTGCTGTGGTTGCTGACGTGATCAGGGGCTGGGATTTGCCCAGCACCCGTGGGCCATTTCTGGCTGCTGCAGGCATGCCTCCTCCCCTCTGATCACTGGAACTGCCCTCCACGGTCTTTTCGGCTTGGGAAGATTGGACACTTGGCTTCCGCAGAGACATCTGCATGCATTTTGCCTAATTGGTGTTTTCCAAAGCACAGGTCAGGCCTTATGTGGGTTCCTTATAAATACAGATTGAGTGCTCGACCTGTTTTTTGAAAACATACTTGACCTGTGCTTAAAAAGCAGGACTAGTGCTCTTTTGAAAAATCACTACCTCTGTGTTTAGTAAACAGACCCAGTTAGTCCTGTGCTGCATAGAAGGTCAATTTAAAACAAGAAAGGGGTCCCGGTTCTGCCAGATGTGTGTGGCTAGTTCTGTCACCGCTAGCTGAATGACAGGTTTTCCATTGCTTCTGCTGACAAAGGGTTTCACGTTGATGCAATTTTTACTGTTTTATTACTGGGGAGGGCACCAGTTTGCCTACTCCATTCTGGTTTTGGTGGCATCAGGTGTTGCAGGCTGTGAAATTGGAACTGGATTCCTTGGTAACTTGCTGCCGCACTGTCCTTCCCTGGAAGTACTACTTAAGGATGGAGCGTGCTTGTTATTGTTACATTCGCCCTCTACTTCATGTTGGTTATCTCTCAGCTGGACTATTTTTGAACATGACTTGATGCTCTTACAGAAGAGTCCTAGACTCATGTTCAGAAACAGCCTGAGTCACAGGGGCAGAAGAAAGACTGCAAAGCAGGAGCATCAGGAGTATTTAGTGACACTGCTGGTGGTCAGGCAAATTGATTGATTGATTGATTGATTGATTGATTATACACCATCAATCGATCGATTGATTATATGCAAATTGATTGATTGATTATATGTCATCAAATTGGCATTGACTCTTAGTGACCACATAGATAGATTTTCTCCGTGATGATCTGCCCCTTACCTGGTTCTTCAGGTTTTCCAACAGCATACCTATCATCACTATAACTGAGTCCATTCACCTTACTGCTGGTCATCCTCTTCTTCTCTTTCCTTCCATCTTTCCCAACATTAGAGCCTTCTCCAGAGAGCTAGGTCATCACATCATGTGTACAAAGTAGGATAATTTGAGCCTGGTCATTTGCACCTCAAGTGAGACTCTAGATTGATTTGTTCAGCGATCTATTTGTTTCTTGGCTGTCCATAGTATTCTCAGGAGTCTTCTCCAACATCAAAGTTCAAAAGTGTCAATACTCTTCCTATCTTGCTTCTTTAATGTCCAAGTTTTGCTTCCATGGAGTGTCACAGGGAATGCCATGGCTTGCACGATTCTGATCTTTGTAGATATAGACTCATTACAGCGTCTGAATATTTTTTCCAATATCTTCATGCCTGCTTTACCTTTTTTTTTTAATCTGATCAATTGTGTCCAATTCTTGGAGACTGCCTGGACAAGTTCCCCGCAGTTTTCTTGGCAAGGTTTTTCAGAAGTGGTTTGCCATTGCCTCCTTCCTAGGGCTGAGAGAAAGTGACTGGCCCAAGATCACCCAGCTGGCTTTGTGCCTAAGGCGGGACTGGAACTCATGGTCTCCCAGTTTCTAGCCTGATGCCTTAACCAATACACCAAACTAGCTCTCTACCAAATGTTAGTCTGTGGCATATTTCTTGACTGCTTGTTCCTTTACTGCTGATAGTTGATCCTAAAAGGTAGAAGCTATCTACCACTTCAGTATCTTCCTTGTCAATTCTAAGGCTGATTGTTGTACCTGTTATCATTTGTTCGGTCTTCTTTTTATTTAATTTTAGCCCCATATCTTTTTGCTACCATTTAGTGGTTGTCTGGATTTTGTAGCCCAGATATGGTACATTATGGTCTCTAATAAGCTCAGTTCTGGAGTTCCATGCATTGCAGAAGGTCGGAACAGGAATTCTACTAGCATCCAAGCAAACGTAATTTGAACCTGTTTTATATTCATGAACGTGCCTTATCCAAGTAGAAGATTCTTACTTGCATTTAAATAGAAGCAATTAGAACTGCAGACGTTGCTGATCTGGAACCAAGGGCACACTGAACACACAGTGATAAGGAGCAGAGCTAGTATCACAGCTGGTCAGTGGAATGGAGGTGCCAAGAGGGCCATTTACCCATGGCTCAAAGTTAAAGAATGTATTTTAATTTTTTTTAAAGAATATTGAAGTTGTGCCTCATTTATGTGTTGGAATATTTTTGTCATTGTTTTGTTTTCATGTCCATTATTAAAGCTGGAAATAGCCTCTCTGAAACTTGGAGAGGGCCTATCCAGGATCTATGATTCTTCAACCTTCAGAGTTTATTTCCTTGAGAATCCAGTCAAAGAACTGAGAAGAGCTATAATGTTGCTATACGGACTATTCAGGTCTCTAGCCAATTGCACCTGCCTTCTTCAATGAAAGCCGGCTGGGTGACCTTGGGCCAGTCACTCTCTCTCAGCCCAACTCACCTCACAGGAGGAAGGAGTATTAGGTATGTTCACCGCCTTGAGTTATTTATAAAAACAATAAAGGCAGGATAAAAATTAAATAAATACATATTCCATTCATCTCCTTCAGTTTTCCATTTTTCCTTTTCTCCATAAAATCTGTAATTTGTGCCTATTGAGCATGTTCAGTCTTCATTTGGCTGTTTGGAGGGGTATTTTGCTCCCTTCTCTTATTTATTTTTAATTGCTGTTGTCACTATTGTAATACTTCTAAAACTCTTCTGCTTTTCACTGGCTCTCTTTTTCACTGATGCTGTCATTTCCATATGAATTCCCTTTGGAGGAAGTAATAATGCTTCTGTAGAAGTACAAGAGGCATACAGTACATACTTCTCTAGAACTTTAGTCTCAACAATATGCCCCAACCTCTTGAATTAGCAATTCAGTTATATTTCTGATACTTTACTAATGCAAAAGACAAAGGTCTAAAATAATGCAGTGAATAATATTTATCAAAAAGGAGTAGTAGAGTTCACATCAGTAAATTGATATTTGTAAAAATACAATGTTAAATTGCTAACCACCAAGTATATGTTTGTTTTTTGTTTGTTTATTTCAATTTATATGGCTGCCCATCTCAGTCAGTCAGTCAGTCAGTCAGTCAGTCAGTCAGTCAGTCAGTCAGTCAGTCAGTCAATTGCAGTCTCAGACCAGTACAAGAAGTGTGTCCATAAGTGTCCTGTAAGCACCTATTTTTGAGTCTTGAATGAATGGCTTTGTTTCTTTGTGATTATTCCTACTGTAGAGATATCAGCTGCAATCTCAGTCCAAGACTGGGGTCATGCTCCTCCTGAAAGAGCAAATCTATAACTTTGAGGTTCTCCTGAATTCATAATTAGCAGGTGGAAGCCATGGTCAGGGGAACCTTTACCCAGGTTTGAGTGGTGCCTCAGTTATAGCCCTTCTTTGAGCAGCAAGCATTGGCAACAGTGATTCATGCCATCATCACCTTGAGGTTGCATCTTGGACTGCACCTTGTAACATGCTGCATCTTGGATTGCCATTGAAAACTACCAGGAAACTGCAGTTGGCAGAGAATGAGGCTGCTGCCCAATTGCTGGCAGGTAAGACCTGCTTCAGTAGTTGCTGCATTGGTTGCTAGTAGCTTTCCAAGTATAATTCAGAATGTGGGTGTGAACTCACTTATCTGATTTGCTCCCAGACACCTACAGGACAATTTCTAACTGAATCTGCCTACCTGGTACATTTGAGCTAAGATGGAATGTTTCATATTTCCCCCCCTTGAGAGGTAAAAGAAGCAGGGACCTGAAGAAAGAACTTTTCAGACTTGACCCTGTCACCTTGCAACAGCTTGCCCCAAACACCAGGGTGGCCTTCAGACTCTCTGGCTTTATGAACGTGGTAAAGGCTATTTTAATCTACTGGGGAATTGGAGCCTAGAGCCTTATGGCTATTTTTTGTTATTAATTTATATGTCATGGTTTTGATTCTGAGAATTTTTTAATTGTTTTGCTTTAAGAGGTTTTATGCAGTCCATTGTTTTACCAATTGAAACTACCTGGAGCCTGATAATTGAGGTGGTATATTAATACATAAATAATAATAGTAATTCTTATTGCTCCCAACTATGTAAGGTACTCCATCCGATATCTGTAATCTCCCTACTCCAGAGTAACTCACAGACGCCGGAGTTCTTAGAAGTAGGAGAGTTTATTACAGGATACAGAAGCTAGCACGAACAAAGACTTGAATGAGTGAAACAGGTACAGTAGTTACATTTAAGCATTCCCTCCCCCCAAGGTTCTTTGTTTGGAGACACGTGTAATCGTGTCTTCCGAGACGCGTCGTCATCCGTTGGCGAGGATGTGTATTTGCGGTCATCAGCCATGTGCGAACTGGTCTACTCGGCCGGCGTCAGTGACATGTCAGTTTCAGCTCCCCGGAGTGCGCATATCCGTCTAGCGCTTTGGCAGAGATCTGCCGATCTCTGACATGCTCCCGGCCCAAGATGCTCCCCCCCCCTCCTGTGGTACGAGTTTCGGTACTCCCCTTATTACTAAACATTTTCAAAACAGTTCCTGTAAGGAGAGAGCAGACATTAATTTAGTATCTTGTCTAGTCCAAGTGTTTGCGTCAATGCGGTTTGTCCGGGAATTCCCTGTGAAAAGCTTTCACGAGTTTGGGAGCCCATGTGTGTTTTGCACTGACCCATTCCTTGTCTCCGATTGGTAGGTGTTGCCACTTCACTAGGTACTGTAACTGCCCCTTATGTCTTCTGGAATCCAGAATTCTATCAATCTCGAAATGTGGTTCGCCCTCCACCAACAGTATGGGGGGTTCCACTGGTTCAGGGTGCCAGTGTTGTGAGCTGTGGTATTGTTTCAACAAACTGATGTGAAACACAGGATGCACCTTTCTTAGCGCTTTTGGCAATTGTAATTTTGCCGCTACTGGGTTGATGACCTCAATGATTGGGAATGGGCCTATGAATTTTGGTGCCAATTTCCGTGATGGTTGTGTTGCCCGCAGATTTTTCGTTGACAAGTACACCTTGTCTCCTACTCTTAAGTCCCATTCTTCCCCCCTCTCGCGATCGGCATATTTTTTGTAACTAGCTTTGGCTTCCTGCAATGTTTGTACCATGACTGGCCAATTGCTGCTTACTTTTCCTATCCATTCGTCCGCTTTTAGAGGTTGTGGCAGTTCTGTGTTGTGTGACATGGCCAATTCGGGGATAGTTATAAAGTCCTGCCCTGTAGCGACTTTGAATGGCGAAAACCCCGTGCTTTGGTGTACCGCGTTATTATAAGCAACCTCTGCGAACGGCAACAGTTCCGCCCAATCGTTCTGTTGGTAGTTAGTGTAACATCTAAGGTACTGCTCCAGTGTAGCGTTCAAACGTTCGCTCGCACCATCCGTGCAAGGATGGAACGCACTACTGAGCCCCTGTGCCGCTCCAATTAACTTCAAAAAAGCCCGCCAAAAGTTGGAAGTAAACGTGCTGCCGCGATCGCTGATTATGCGTTCCGGCGTTCCGTGGGCTCTATAGATGTGTTGTATGAACAGTCTAGCTAGTTTTTGGGCATTCGGTATTCCTTTGCATGCAATGAAGTGTGCCTGCTTGGAGAATAAATCCGTGACTACCCAAATTGCCATGTTCTTTTTACTCACCGGCAAATCTACTATGAAGTCCATGGCGATTTGCTTCCATGGTTGTAATGGGTTTGCTACTTCCTGCAGCTTCCCTGTGGGTTTCCCTATTTTCCTTTTGGCCATTGCGCACACTGGGCATGAACGCACATAGTCTTTAACGTCAGTGCGCAAGGATGGCCACCAGAATTTGTGTCGGATTAAGTGTAGTGTTTTTACAAAACCAAAATGCCCTGCCGTTTTGTGATCATGATGCATGGTCAAGACCTTTTGCCTTAAGGGCTCGGGGACGTAGGCTTTGTTGTCCTTCCACCCCACTCCATCCTTCTCCACTAGGTTCTGTTTGTTCTCCCCCCACCAGGTGTCCATTACTGTTGCCGCCCGCAGTTCGGCTGTCCACGGGTCGCTTTCAGCCGCGCGCTTCGCGCTGCTGCGGGTGATTGCCATGTTGCCTTCCCCCCTCCCTTCTGTTATTGTTGAGCTCTGTGCCTCTACTGGTTGGGAGGGGATGAGGGATTCAATGACCTCCTCCATTTTGCTCTCATGTTGCGGCAAGCGTGATAATGCGTCTGCCAAGTAGTTTTTCCCCCCAGGAAAATATTTCAACGTGAAGTTGAATCTGCTAAAGAATTCTGCCCACCTGAGGTGCTTAGGGTTCAACTTCCTGGGTGATTTGAGAGCTTCCAAATTTTTATGGTCCGTCCACACTTGGAACGGCTCTGCTGTGCCTTCTAAGAGATGTCGCCACGTGCTTAAGGCATGTTTGACAGCGAAAGCCTCTTTTTCCCAAATATGCCATCTTTTCTCCGTCAGGTTAAATTTTCGGGAAATGTAAGCGCATGGTCTTAGTTTCCCCGTGTCATCTGCCTGCAAGAGTATGGCCCCCACTGCGCTAATTGATGCATCTGTGTGTATCACAAATGGTTTATCAGCTTCTGGGTGCTTGAGTATGGGTTCTCTTGTGAACATTTCTTTTAGGCTATCAAACGCTGCCTGGCATTCCTGTGTCCATACGAGTTTCGTGCTCGGTGATGGGGCTTTCGCGTTTGCTCCCTTGCCTTTTGTCTTTAATAGGTCAGTCAGGGGCAGTGCGATTTGCGCGAAATTCTGAATAAATTGCCTATAGAACCCCGCAAACCCGAGGAACGCTTGCAGCTGTCTGCGCGTACGGGGGGGCTGCCAGTCTAGAACCGCTTTGACTTTTTCGGGGTCCATCTCGATGCCCTCATGTGAAATGCGATACCCCAAGAAGTCTAACTGTTCCCTGTGAAATTCACATTTCTCGAGTTTTACATAAAGCTTTGCCTCTAGTAGCTTCTCAAGTACCCTCTTAACTAAATCCATGTGTTCTTCCAAATTCTCAGAAAATATTAATATATCGTCCAAATATACAATTACCCCTTTATACAGAAATTCATACAATACTTCATTAATAAACCTCATGAAAATTCCCGGTCCCCCCGCAATCCCAAACGGGAGCACCCTATATTGGAACGATCCTAATGGGCAATTGAATGCTGTTTTCCATTTGTCCCCCTCCCTTATTCGAACCCGATAGTAGGCTTCTCTGACATCTAGTTTTGTAAAGATTTTCCCTTTTGATAACTGGGCTAACATGTCTTTTAGCAACGGTAGGGGGTATTGTCTGGTAACCGAAATTGCATTGAGCCCCCTGTAGTCCGTGCAGAGCCGGAGTGATCCGTCCTTTTTCTTTCTGAACAGGACAGGGGCTGCGAGGGGGGAGTTGGCTGGCTCAATGAACCCCCTTGCCAAGTTCTTATCTATGAAGTTACGCAGCTCTTGTAATTCTTTTTGCGTCATAGCATACATCTTGGGCTTGGGGAAAGGTGCCCCAGGGATGAGGTCAATGGTTGCGTCTGACTGCCTATGGGGGGGTTCCTGCTCACATTCTCTTTTGTCAAATACCTCTGCTACTGAAAGGTATTTCTCCGGGATTGCGTTGGAGAGTGTGCTATCACCTTTATTCCGCTCCCCCTCGTCCAATTCCAACCCTGTTGCCCCCAACTCAACGCAGTCCGGTGGGCCGCCCTTGTCCAAGTCCTGATACTTCCCATCCATAAATTCCAACTCCCCCGAAACCCAATCTACCTTGGGGTTCCTTGTCCTCAACCATTTTAATCCTAACACAATGGGACGTGTTGCGATGGGAGCCACTAAGAATCGTAATGTCTCCACATGCGTTCCTAACGTCATTTGGAGTCCTTCAGTGTAAAATTCCACTGGCCCCCCTTTCAGTTCAGACCCATCTAATTGGCAAAATGTGATGGGGGTTTTAAGTTTACACAGGTCCAGACCCATCTTTTTGGCTACGTTCGGGTGCATCAAATTCCTCGAACATCCCGAATCTAACATGGCAACTCCCGCATACTGTTTCCGTCCCCTCAGCGTTTTTAACTGTACCTTCAGGTGCATTGTCGGGTTGTTGCGACTACTTCCTTTGCGCCCCTTTGTGGAGGTCTGTCCTGTGGCGCTCATTAGAACAGACCCGGCTCGTTTCCCGCCGTCTGGATTTCGAAATCGGAGTCCTCGCTATCTTCTTCTAGGTCCGGGTTCTGCCAATGGTGCACTGTTGCCGCCGCTGCTCCTTTTCCTTTAGTGTGTGTTGTCTTTGGGTTACTTTTGTCTGTTGCCTTTTTCCCCGGAGGTTGTTCCTTAGCGTTCATTCTCCCCTGGGGGCAAGCGCTAATTCGATGTCCCTCCTTCCCGCAGCGAAAGCATAGTCTCTCTTTAGTCCGGCGATCCTTCTCCTCCTCCCAACTCCGCTGTTTCGCATGCGTACGGGTTTGATTTGTGAAATTACCCTCGTTCCTCTGTCTAAATTGCAGTTTTTTGATGCTTTGCAACTGTAACCTGTTGCTCTCGATTTTCCCGGCTAATTGGATCCACCCCTCTAGAGTTCCAGGGTCATCTCTGTCCAATGCCTTTTCCAATAGGTCCTGTTTTAGGCCATATTGAAAGTGTTCTATCTTTATTGATTCCGGCCATTCCGGCAGATAGGATAATAATCTTTTAAAGTCCATAGCATATTCAGCTACTGTCCTAGTTCCCTGCCTTAAGTTCCGGAGACGCGCCCTGGCTGAGACTTTGGTCAGCGTGTCTTCAAACCGTTTCCGGAGGGCATACATGAACTCTTGGAAGTCCAGTAGTTCCCTAGCCCTCCTGTCGTGAAGTGTTACTAGCCAGTCCCCTGCCTCACCTTCCAGAAAACTGGAGATGTATCTGATTTTGCTCTCTTCCGTTCGGAAGGTGTATTCGTATTCACTCATGAACCCTTGAACGTGAGTCAAGAAGCATGCTAAATTCTTGGGATTGCCGTTGAATTTCATTTTTAATTCACCTATTCCAAATGGTGTATGTGCCCCCCCTGGGGTCATGAACTGGTAGTATGGTGGGGTCCTGGGTGCTCTGTTGCAGGGGTGAAATTCTTCCTCCTCCTCCTCCTCACTTTCGATGTCTGCCTCACCTTCAGGTAGCCCCAGTCTCTGTTCCCGCCCGCTGGGTTTATCTAAATTGTCCATTAATTTCTCAAAGGCAGCGCCCAATGAGTCCATTTTATTCATCTGCATTCCTATATTTAACTGCACATTGGACATCTGTTCCTCCAACCTTACGATGCGCTGGGTTGGGGTGACCTTCTTCTGGTTTCCTTTTGTCCCTTTCTGCGCTAGCCCTTCGCCTACAGCTATGGACCATCCCGCTAGCCTTGGTTCGGTGCTGCTTAGAGGAATGGGGGTTTTCGTTACCTCTATGTGGTTTTGCTTCTTCTGAGCTTTCTTGCCCTCCCGCTCACTGGCAACTCCCTCCATCGTCTGGGTGCTTGTTGAGCTGGGTCCGGCTTCTTCGCTCACTCCTGCCGCCTCTACCGAATCCATTTCTTGGTCTCTGCTGACCGCTTGCTGCTTGGGAGCGCTGGTCGCCGCCGTCGCTTTGCCTCCACGTGGTCTCCGCCGCCTCTTAGATGCTGGGGATCGCCGCCTCTCAGCTGTTAAAACCGCCTTTGTGCTGCTGCTGCTGCTGTGCCGCCAGCGGCCGGCTGTTAAGGCTCACCACCTCTCCGCTGCTTGGGGCCGCCGGTTTCCACTGCTGCTCCACTATTAGGGCGCCGGTTTCTCCTGCTACGCCGCCCCCGCCGGTTTTTGCTGCCGCTCTTCCGCCGCCGGTCAGCTGCTTGAAAACGCCGGTTTTTTCTGCCGCTCTGCCGCCGCCGGTCAGCTGCTTGGGAACGCCGGTTTTTGCTGCCGCTCTACCGCCGCCGGTCAGCTGCTTGAGAACGCCGGTTTTTTGCTGCCGCTCTACCGCCGCCGGTCAGCTGCTTGGGAACGCCGGGTTTGCTGCCGCTCTTCCGCCGCCGGTCAGCTGCTTGAGAACGCCGGGTTTGCTGCCGCTCTTCCGCCGCCGGTCAGCTGCTTGAGAACGCCGGGTTTGCTGCTGCTCTACCGCCGCCGGTCAGCTGCTTGGGAACGCCGGGTTTGCTGCTGCTCTACCGCCGCCGGTCAGCTGCTTGGGAACGCCGGGTTTGCTGCTGCTCTACCGCCGCCGGTCAGCTGCTTGCTGCTCCGCTGCTGGGGAAAGCCGTTTCTCTGAAACTTTTTTTTTTTTTTTCCCCGGTCTCTGCCCAGTGTACATAAAAGCCGGTCTCTACCGTGAAGCTTCCCGGGAAAACCGGTTTGTTTTGCATTCAAGTCTTTATGTGAGGTACTCCATCCGATATCTGTAATCTCCCTACTCCAGAGTAACTCACAGACGCCGGAGTTCTTAGAAGTAGGAGAGTTTATTACAGGATACAGAAGCTAGCACGAACAAAGACTTGAATGAGTGAAACAGGTACAGTAGTTACATTTAAGCATTCCCTCCCCCCAAGGTTCTTTGTTTGGAGACACGTGTAATCGTGTCTTCCGAGACGCGTCGTCATCCGTTGGCGAGGATGTGTATTTGCGGTCATCAGCCATGTGCGAACTGGTCTACTCGGCCGGCGTCAGTGACATGTCAGTTTCAGCTCCCCGGAGTGCGCATATCCGTCTAGCGCTTTGGCAGAGATCTGCCGATCTCTGACAAACTAATGTTGAGCATCACAAGACAGAAGCAAAAGAAACTAAGTTAGAGTGATAAAAGAGGCATGCCAAAACAAGCAAGCTTAAAACATATAGCCTACCTCAAAAGGTAGTGGACTTCATTCAAGGTTGTTAAACAGAAGATGAATAGTTACCTATCAAGATGCTGTGCCTGCCAAGAGATTTCCTACATCAGCACTTGAATTGATAAGATGACCTTTGAAGAACAACTTGATGAATCAATAAGGTTCCAACTATTTTAAGCATAAGGTTGAAACACTGGTGGAAAAGGAAATTATTGAGACAACTAATGTGCAATAGCTGAATATTTGGTAATAAAACAAAGTAACAAGTTGTCTATGTGAATCGGTCCAGAGGTCTAATGGCAAAAGCCAGTAAGTGAGACCATGTGAGAGATGAAGTGCATGATTACCAGGAAGTAGGGCACAAAACAAGATTAGATGTTGCACAATTCTCAACTCAACCATTTCTGGAAATATCAGCTCAATGAACAACTGCTGGTCAGTTGCCTCTGAGAATTTTTAATAGAACGTCACAGTTCTTTTCTAGGTCATTTGTTAGTGAACTCCATATTTTCTGGAAAATGTACAGAAGAAAACTCTCCAGGAATGAGGCCCAGCTCCAACATAACTGCAGCTCCCAAGCAGAACCATTTGACACTGTCTTGTTGTTCAAAACAATGTTTTAACTTCCTTCCTTCTCTCCCTTTCATCTTTCCTCTCTCTACTGTCATCATGGTTTCCCCACTTCATATTCACCATTTTCTTAATGCAGTATTTTGTCTTGCATTGTGGAAACTAATTGTTCTATGTGACCCAACTAAACAGAGTTAATTAATTTAAGGGGCTGTTCTTTTGCTGATTTACTTGCAAAACTTCGATTAACATTAATAGGGGCTATGCATGCATGTCAGGGCAAAGCAGCCCCCTTAATAATGTTTCACAGAATGTTATTATATTACTGCTGTAATTACATCCTGCATGCACATCATTTTAACTTTACTTCACAACATGCCCTTCAACTTCTATTCTATCATCTAGTCCTTTGTTCAGGTTGTTAAGATAAATATATCTTTGTTTTCCATGTCTCTACCTAATATAAGGAGAAGCTCCTGAATAAGTAAAATATTTAACTAACAATCACTCTGTCATTTTCAAATTCTGCAAACATTTGACTTTTAATTTTTGCCACGTTTTGTTGAGTTGTTGATTAAAAAGGCTTTTGAAGGTGAATATTTTCACTGTTGTCCAGCATAAATATGCAAAAAGAAAAGTTCCAATAGAAGAGAATATATGTAGCTATGTAGCTCAGAGTTGAACTGTGGAGTCCTTGGTGCTCTCTGAGCTTGGTTGTTTGCTTGCAGACATTTCCTTGCATAACACTGATGATATTACCTAGTTGGGTAATGAAACGTCTGCAAGCAAACAACCAAGCTCAGAGAGCACCAAGGACTCCAAAAAGGAAAGTATATGACATCTCCAATATTGCAGATAAGATAATGCATGGACCTACATGTAAATAAATTAAACAATTATATGCCTTCAACTAGCATCTGCCAGCTATTCATGGTACTGGTGGGAATGGCACCATGTCCTGCTGTTGTTTGGTGCCATTCACCTCCTTTTTGCACTGATACTACTTTGGAGTATGTCTATGAAGGTTCTCAGTCATCCAGGTGGAATTGTCTGTAGCTTGAATCATGTCAACTGGATTTCTATTTTCTCAGTGGAAACGTTTCGCTCCTTATCCAAGGAGCTTCTTCAGTCTGAGCAAAGTTGGTAAGGGAATCCTAAATATGTTTCTAGGTAGCTGTGTGACCTTACACCTGGGGGCATGGTTATATTGAGATGTTATTTTAAGTCCTTTTATTATCTAAAGGAGGATCGTTAAGATCACCATGCTGCTGTTGAGCTTGTGAAATGGTCTTAATCTTCCTAGGCACAGAAGACAGAGCCAGGAGAAAGATGGGAGAAAGATTGTGCCTGAGGCCCCCACCTCTATTCAAGGAAGGATTTTCCAAGTTGGCATAAATGGATTCCTTGACCCTTCTCTCAAACCACCTATCTTCTCTGTCTAAAATGTGAACATTAATGTCCTCAAATGAGTGTCCTTTTTCCTTTAGATGAAGATAAACTGCTGACTCTGGTCCTGTGGTGTTACTTCTCCTGTGTTGGGCCATCCTCCTGTACAAAAGTTGTTTGGTTTCTCCAATGTAAAGTTCAGAGCACTCCTCACTGCACTGGATTGCATAAACTACATTGCTTTTCTTGTGTTTTGGAGTTTGATCTTTGGGGTATACAAGCCTCTGTCTCAGTGTGTTGGTGGGTTTGAAATATACAGGTATGTGGTGTTTGCCAAATATCCGTTTTATCTTTTCAGACACACCAGCCATGTAGGGAATGACCAGGTTCTTTCGTTTACTCTGAGTCTCAGCCCTATCTGTCGCTGTTTTAGGTCTGGTAGATTTAGATTTGGTGAAGGCCCAATTTGGATATCCACAGGCCTTTAGAGCTGTTCTCAGGTGCTGATTTTCATTCTTTTTGGGATCCATGGAGGTGGGGATGGTTTCTGCTCTGTGTGACAATGTCGTGATGACTCCTAGTTTGTGCTGCAGTGGATGGTGGGAGTCAAACATCAGATATTGATCTGTGTGTGTGGGTTTCCTGTAGATCCCTATTTCTAGCTTGCCACCGGTCCCAATGAGGACTTCACAGTCTAGCAATGCCAGTCTGTTGTCCTTGGTGTCTTCTCTGGTGAAGCTAATGTTGGCATCTATAGTGTTTATATGGTCCGTGAAGGCCTGTACTTCCTGTACCCACTGGTTTAGGTATGTGGATGACACCTGGGTCAAAATCAAGACCCAGGAAGTACATATATTCGAATTGTATATACATACATACATACATACATACATACATACATACATACATTCTCCTAATATTTGAATGGTGCTTACTCTTGCCAACCTAGCAATTCGAAAGCATGCAAATGCAAGTAGATAAATAGGTACCACTTCGGTGGGTAGGTAACAGCGTTCCACGCGCGTCATACGGCCACATGACTGTGGAAGCGTCTTCGGACAACGCTGGCTCTTTGGCTAACAAATGGAGATGAGCACCGGCCCCTAGAGTTGGACACGACTGCACAAATGTGCGGGGGGATCCTTTACCTTTTTTAATAGAATGATTTATAGAAATAATGTGATCTTACTCCCTTATAGAGTAAGGGATTGATTATGGAAATTGCTGTATATTCTTGTTGCTGAAAGTCGGAAGTCACCTCTTTATGTAATCTTCAAAATACTTTTTTCTTGTGTTTTACACTCTTTTAGTTTTTTTCTTTTCTTTTTGTAGTTTTGTTCTTTTTTGTAGTTTTTTTCTTTGTTTCAAACTTAATAAAATTCTTATTTAAAAAGAATATTGTAGTTTACGGTGCTAAACTGGGATTGGGGAGACCCAGGTTCAAAGGCCCATTAACTTTGATGCTTTCTGAATGACCTTGGGCCACTTGCTTTTACTGAGCTGAACAAAATTTAACAGGTATGTTTTTGGAGATAACAGAGCAGCAAACCTTTAATGGCGGGTGGTCATCACTTTCTTAAGTCCCTTCTTGGAACTATATAGGGCTTGAAGCTATATAGGCCACAGGTAAAAACTAATGTAGCTCTACCTGTTTGGGTCTGTTTCCTGGGGTTTTGCTCCCAGGCCTGGTTCACTGAAGACATGAAGATATAACATGGTTTGCCAGTTTTGGCCTAGCGTAGTGAGTGAACCCAGGCACTGTAGTTTGTAAACTATAATTAGATCTTTATTGTTTTACTTGCGTATGTGTGTATTATTAAAGGATTTTATCACCAACTAGTGTAGTCACATGGTGGTTTACAATAAAAACATAATATCAGAATTAAGAAAAAAATCAGACTAGCTTTAAAAAATAGAATGAATTTATAGCCATAAATAACTAAACACTGATTTAAAGTGTTCTAAAGCTTCTATAAATGCCAAACAGACCACCATAGCATGATGTGTACTGCTGATCAATTGTAATTTACTCACTATACCATTATTAAATGCAATGTGGCTTAGCATGATGGTGAACTAGGCACAGAGTAAGTGGAGAACAAGCATAGCTAAGATAATCCAAAAGTCTAGCTGGGCAGACAGAGATTGAACAACCAGTTTCGCAGGATCTAAACACCAGGCTCTAGAAAGTCACATATGAAAACTGGCAATGCAAGTTTCAACCAAACCCAAACAGCACTTTTTAAACTCTCATAAGGTCCCCCCAAACATTCATCAGGTCCCCCACAAGGCCCTTACCCTGTGGAACACCCTTCCACTGACTATCGGACAGGCCCCTATCCTTCCAGCCCAGTGCTTTCCAAAGTCCCGCTGTTGGCGACACATCAATGGCGGCGGCGGTGGATGTACGGCGGCGGCAGCAGCGGCGGCCTCGTGTGTCACGATAAAACCTGGAAGCGCTGATGGTGTGCCGCCGCCGCAGGGGTGGCGGCGACGCACCATCAGCACTTCCGGGTTTTGTCGCGACACACTAATGTGTTGCGACACACAGTTTGGAAAGCTATGTTCTAGCCTTTCGGAAGGCCGTTAAGACCTGGCTTTTTACTGAGGCGTTGGGATAGGATTGTATAGGCAGATAGTATGGAAGGAGGGTAGCTGAGCCTGCTGTGGGGCATCCCAAGCAGGCAATTAAGGGGCAGGGTTTTTGTTTTATTATTTTATGATCGTTTTATTTATTGGTTTTATTGTTGTTGTGAGCCGCCCAGAGTTGCTTAAGATGGGCAGCCATATAAATCTCTTAAATAAATAAATAAATACTCAGAGGCAACAACCAGCTTTATTTCCTAATTGGAAACAAAGAGTCAAGAGCCTTGGACATTGGCCCAAAGCTACCTCTTGGACCTGGTTCCATTATTTCCCACATTTACTGTATGTTTATCCTGCTTCTCCAAAAAATTACCTGAGGAAACTCTGACCATACTTAAGCTTTCCATCTTAAAATTAAACCTCTGAACAAAAGTTAACATGGCATGGTTGTTGCAAATGTTGTCAAAATATAGGAGAGATGTTATATATTTCTGTGGGTTAAACAAGGGAGTGCAAGACTATCCTCTTGTTCTCTGTATACTGCATTTTGCAAATAAATATGGATCTGTAAAAAGGTGGGTCCAGTTTGGGTATTAACTGATTTCATCAAACAGAACAATATCCATTCTGCAGTGTTCAATCCTGCCAGCTCCCTGAAAGCTTGGCTACAAATGAAATAGGATATTTAGATGGATATGTAATCTTTAACCAAACACCTTGCTTTTGGGGGGAGGGGGAGCTTTGAGTCAGTCTTGACTCCAAGTGATTGCCTGTTTTCTTGGCAAGATGTTCAGAATTGGTTTGCCATTGCCTTCTTCTTCCTAGGGCTGAGAGAGAGTGACTGGCCCAAGGTCGTCCAACTTGACTTTGTGCCTAAGGTAGAACTAGAACTCACAGTCTCCCAGATTCTAGCCTCATGCCTTTCAGCACTACACCAAACTGTCCCTCTCCCAATATCTTAGCAGCCAATAATCCACCCCCACCCCATTCTCATAAGAAGCTGGTATTCATTTGAGTTTCAATCCCCAACTTAACCATGTTAATGTCAAAACTCCCACTGAAATTAATGGAATTGCAACTCATATTGTGCACTGTTGAAATCAAACTGGACCCATAACTACATTTGAACAACTTAGCTTTTAACACTCTGTTGGAAGCAATTCAATGTGCCTTTGACTCCGTGAGACCCCCCACCCCTTTCTTTCCCACATGTCCCTTTGTTAGGGATGCAGCATCAGGGACTACCATGTCATTGTTGTGGCTAGGCATAGACAGCTGTTGCTTTGTTAGTCTCTAAGAGGCAGGAGGTGGGGAGAGATATACAATTGGTAAGATGAAACCTTTCATCAAATCTATTTCTTTTAGTGTAGCAGCTTCTGAGGTGCTTTGCATCTCTTCACTGGGAGAAATGCTGTGACTCAAGTTAATCCAACTACTAGTGGAGAATAGAGATGCTCATATAAATGTATTTCCTTGAAGGAACCAGAATTGATAAACACATCTGGCATGCTCTGACTTTACCTCACAATTACTATGCCCATGTTATTTTCAAAGCCATGGAAATGAATGGAACTTAAAACTTGACACAGGGCATCTAAGGTCACTACCAGATGTGACTTCAGATCTACTTGGGAAGTAAATCGAGCCCCCTACTGATCAGTCATTACTGATATTACTGGGAATTTTCCATCACAGCAGGAGAAAGCCAGAACCTGGTGTAAATCCATCAATTCATCAGTGGGGGACTCAATCCACTTCTTATGTGGATCTGAAGCCACATCTGGTAATGCCCTCCTCACACAGGTTGCTCAGGGACACCCCACCTATGCAGTTTCATCTTCTCAGACTATTACAATTGAGGACACATTTTCTCTTTCTCTCTTTCTAACCCAACCATTAATAAAATAAAAGTAAGCCTTGTTTCCATTTATTGCCTTCATCTCAGGATTTATTTGCAACATAAACAAACTTGCTTATTCTCCTTCCTCTGCAACTGTATATTTCACTGATGACTTAAGGTGCATTTCCTAAAATCTATCTTTTAAAATAACACATTTAGTATAGGCCAAGATTTGCCCCTCTGCTATTTTCCCTAGAAAATCATGCATAAAAACTGCTACTTGCCCCTTAATATGTTATTTGTGCCATCATTAGCTAACCACAATCAACTCCATTCATCTGGCTTCCATACCAGAAAGGTCTGGCTGCTAGCCTCAGACTTGGCATTTAAGAAATATAGGATGACTTACGAGACAGATAAAATTTTATTACAACCAGAGATCAATATACAAAGGAGCAACTGAATGTTACCCATGATTTATACCAACATTTACCATAAAACATATAATGAACAGGAGTCTTTAATAGCTGGCATAAGCACACCCATATTTTACTTGGCTGTAAGTTGGCACATCGTCTTACAGGTGGCATACCAAAACTAACAACTTGAATTGCTAAGTGTTGACTCTTGATCATCCAGAAGTTATCTAAGGTAAAGTTCATCAGGGTGTCCAGGAATATTCCTAATTAGAAGTAATATTATGTTGCAAAGTTTATCCTTATAAAAGATGCAATAAAGCAAGATGTGCAGTATTTCAATGGCATCCAAGTCACAAGGACAAATTCTGTCACTGTAAGGCAGGGTTTCTCAACCAGGGTTCCATGGAACCCTAGGGTTCCACAAGAGGTCACTGTGGATTCCCTGGGAGATCATGATTTATTTAAAAAATTATTTCAAATTCGGTTAACTTCACATTAAAGATGTAAGTTTCATTCTTTATTTTTAGTTTAAGAACACTGTTAATGCATATACTGTATACAGGCCTACACATGAAAGGAATATAATAATTTTGTAACTTCTGGCCTATATTTGAGCCTGAATGTGCAGGGGTTTCCCGAGGCCTGAAAAATGGAGGGTTCCTCCAGGGTCAAAAAGTTGAGAAAGGCTGCTGTAAGGGATATTCCTGAACCTACTTTCCTACACTGCTGAAGGAAAAATAATAAATTGAGTAAGTATAAATGCTTCATAGTATTTGGGGAGAGATACTAAAGTTAGAAACATTGCTGCTTACTACAATATTTGTGGGGCAAATGTTAAGTTCTGTCTAGTTGTTAATATTTATTGGTGTCCGCTTTAGTGAATTTTTCCAACAATGGTGGGAAGAACTTATAATCAATGTCACAATTCCAAGTAGATGTAAAACTGTTAGCAAGAGTTCAGCCTTTAGAAAGAAAATCATCTTCACTCATAAATTGACGATACTAATCTATGCATTGATCTCTACCTTTAGTAAACTTGCTTCTATATGGATGACCCCACTGGGAACATATGGTCCACCTGAAAGAAAATTTGATTGATTCGTCTCCTGAGTGGTTAATATGGAGCCTTTCCAAATTCAGAGCCATATAAAATTTGAGCTCATTGTAGCTGAAATGTAATAGGCTCCTCAGATACAAAGAGATAACATGATAGCTGCACTTCTGTTTTAGGCATTCTGGATAATGTGCATAGTATGGGCTTTATGCCTGCCTGTTGAGTGAAAAATCGCCCCTCAACTTTTAAGGCATAGCATGTTGTCTATATGCTGTTCATTAATTATCCAGGTAAGCTGTTTTATTTTTTTAGAGAAAATCATAATCTTTGTTTTATCAAAATGTATTTGCAACTGCTGTTCTCAGCAATAAGAATATAAGGTCCAATGGAGTGAGTGAGAAAGAATTACTGCAGGATGTCTTGCATTATTCACATGGCAATGCAAATGCCTATAATTTCAGATTTTTTGTAGGGCAGCTAATCTCAGAAAATACAAAAGACTAATCTGTGAACATTGTGCAGTTCAGAAAGTCCAGTGTATGTTCAATCAATTTCAGTCTTGCTATTGTTAAGCGGACAGTGAGTGGTTACTGAATCATTTGGCTGGGTTCTTGTGCTGAGTTATGCTTCTTAGTCTCTGTCTCTCTCACTGCTCATTGTGAAACTGGACAATGAATTGTTAGAAGTCCCCATTTGCAGACAGATGCCTTTGGGGTTATGTCAGCATTGTCGGGTAATGTCAACAGCATCTGCTATAGCGTAAGTGGACTGTCTGGATGAAACACAAGCTTGAGATTTCACAGGGTGTTCCTGAGTCCATGATAAAATGGCACAGTTGACATTTCCTTTCAACACAAACTGCAGTGGAGGGTGACTAAAGTGCAGCCAACAGACCACATGCAGCTCTCCAGTGATATCGATACAGTCCAGCACAGATCTCTAACACCTCTATCATATGCACAGCCCAGCCAGACCAAAGAATGGCGGTCAAATGTCCTGCCACCTGCTTCCTGTTTCCATAACTTAGCAGGCTGAGAGAAGCAACACAAAATGGTTGAGAAGAGGAGGAGGAGGAGGAAGGTGGCCCAAAGGGAATGCCTTGGAGCACTTGATTCAACAGTAAATAAGCCTGCTGCTTTTATGATTCTCTCTGCTGGAATATAGGCTGGGTTTACATGACATGCTTAGCTATACAGGTAGTCCTCGCTTAACAATGGTAATTGGACCGGCATGAAGTCATGTGACTGTGCTGGCTTACAACGACAGTTGCAGCAGTTCCAGTTGCTGTTGCTAAGTGAATCCCACATGGTCGTTAAGTGCAATGTCATGTGATCACCTGCCGGCGACCTGCCTGACCTCCTGCCGGCTTCCCCATTGACTTTGTTTTTCAGAAGCCAGCAGGGAAGTTTGCAAATGGCAATCACGTGACCGCGGACACTGTGACAGCCGCAACTACGAGGACCCATCGTAAGTCCCCCTTATTCAGCACTGTCGTAACTTCATACAGTCACTAAATGAGTGGTCACTGAAGAAGGACTACCTGTAAAACCAAATGAATGTGCATACATGCTGCCATTTTAAACTAAGCTCCCGTCATGCATAGCTCTTTACCCAGAGTTGTAGGTTTACCATGTTGCTGAACCTGGAAGGCTATTTGGAGTTGAAACCTATGGCAAGCTTTGGCTGCAAATGTTGGCTTCCATGAATCCCAAATGGAGGCTCCTGCAGATTCAGATGACAAGCAGACTCTGGTTAAAGAGCTGTGTGTGACTGAAGGGAAAATGGAGCAAACTCACAGATTTGGCTTTTTGATTAAAGTAGTTGTGTAAAGAAATTCACATTCTCTACCAGGGCAGCTACTCCATTCTGCCCCATAATAATAATAATAATAATAATAATAATAATAATAATAATATTATTATAATTGATGGAAGGTGTGTTGAGAGAGCATGAAAATGTTAAAAATAGAAGACAAATTTATTTGGACCTCTCATAAGTTTCCAGGAACAACAGGTGATTTCATAATAAAAGTCTCATTTGGAAGCACTTTTTCCCCCCACAAGAATGAATGGTAGACATTAACTTATTAGAATTGCGTGCTAAGAGATCCCTGGGGTTGGGACTAAACTACCTTCCTTTTTGCCCCCAGGGAACACAGCCAGTGAGAACCAGACTTGCTTTTCTTTGTGGGCTTCTCTGCACTGCGACCTTTAGTTGCTAGCCTCTTTTGCGTAAAGGGGCTAGAAATGAAATCAGCCTAATAAATCCTTTCTGGAATCCAATCCCTTTCTTTGCATGTTCTGTCTGGACAGTGTTTACTGCAGCCCCTGACTGATGGATTTCTATGATTCTTTTTTCCTCCTAGACTCAAAAAAAGGAAAACTCCACAGTTTTACCATTTTTCGGGACACTTGGGCTAAAAGGGGAAAGTGGCAGAATTCTTGTCAATTTCACCTGGTTAAAAAAGCCAAGCCAAGCCAAGCCAAGCCAAGCCAAGCCAAGCCACAGACTGGCCCATCATTGCTTTATTCCAGTGTTTCTCAACCTTGGAAACTTTTACATGTATGGACTTCAACTCCCAGAATTCCCAAGCCAGCATGCTGGCTGGGGAATTCTGGGAGTTGAAGTCTATATATCTTAAAGTTGCCAAGATTGAGAAACACTGTTTTATAATATCAGTGAACCTGCAAGCATAGCAAAAACAACTCCCCCATCCAGGGCTTTCCAAACTGTGTGTCGCGACACAATACTGTGTCGCCTGGGGGCCCCAAGTGTGTCGCGTGACAACCCGGAAGCTCCGGCGGTGCTTCCGGGTTGCCGCGTGGCAGCAGGGGCTGCTCCTTCAAAAGGGCAGGCTCCGGGGACCCCAAAAATGCCCTTAGTTCCGGCAGGGAGGCGAAAAGCCTCCCCGTGTGCGCGCACGTTGCCGAGCTTTCCACCGCTCAGCTGATGTGCGGGGAGAATTTCCACCCCAGCCCCCATCAGCTGTGCTGGCAGCGCGCACATTTTTGGGGTCCCTGGAGCCTGCCCTTTCTGCTGCTGCCGCTGCCCCTTCGAAAGGGCAGGCTCCGGGGACCCCGAAAATGCCCTCGGTTCTGGCAGGGAGGCGAAAAGTGTTCCCGCGCGTGCGCGCTGCTGGCACAACTGATGGGGGCTGGAGTGGAAATTCTCCCCACGCATCAGCTGAGCGGCGGAAAGCTCGGCAGTGTGCATGTGCGCACAGGGAGGCTTTTCGCCTCCCTGCCCCAAGGGCATTTTTGGGGTTCCCGGAGCCTGCCCTTTCAAAGGGGCAGCTGCTGCTGCCGTGGTGGCAACCCGGAAGCACCACTGCCGGCACTTCCGGTTTTTGCAGGGCACTGGCCGTGGCGCTTCCGGGTTTTTGTGGGCCGGCCGTTGGTGTGTCGCCAATGGCAAAAGTTTGGAAAGCCCTGCCCCCATCATTAAAAAACAGCTTTTCATTTTCCCACTGGTGAACTTGTAAAAAAAAGGTAATGGAGGGGAGTGACCGGAGGGGAGGGGACATCCCTATCACTGGCTGCAGCACTGAACTGGAGTGGAGGACTTTGGTTTTAAGAAACTGAAGCCCAGCACACCAACTGGACAGCATGCCTTGAGCCATTGCAAGATAGAAAACACTTCTTTTGAAGTGGAACCAAAAAGCTCCAGCAATGATTGTGTTAGTGGCTGGCTGGGGATGGTTGGGGATGATGTAATATATTCCTTCCCTTGATAAATGTTGGATGGCTTGTGTATGTGCTGGGTTAAGCTGGAAGTGCAGAGCTGCCCTGTGTTAGGGCTATACAAATATATTTGGAGGTGTTTTCATGATTCATTGATTGATTATGCGCCATCAAGGCATTATCAACTCTTAGCGACCACATAGACAGATTTTCTCCATGGTGATCTGTCTGTGGGCTTTCAGGTCTTCCAATGCTGCGCTCATTGCCACTGTAACGGAGTCCATACACCTTGCTGCTGGTCATCCTCTTCTTCTCTTTCCTTCCACCTTTCCAGCATTAGAGCCTTCTCCAGAGAGCTGGGTCTTCCAATAATGTGTCTGAAGTAGGATAATTTGAGCCTGGTCATTTGTACCTTGAGTAATAGCCTAATCCCACCTTCTACAAACTCAACAGTTGGCATGGCCATTGCTGAGAATGGTCACACAGCTGGAAGGCATGCATTTGGGGGATTGGTCTAATCCTTGGATCTGATTCTTGTTCTGTCACAATGATTTGATTCACATTTATGTATCCTAGACCACCACAATTCCAATGGTACTGCTGGAGGGATGAAGTGAAGGCTCAGAAAAGGCATATAGTATGGTCCTACTCAATCATCTTATAGGTGTGGAATTACATGATTAAGATTTCTATTCTAGTAAAACTCTTCTTGCAGATATTAGCATGAAGGGGAAAGCATAAGGTTAAACAAGTCACTTCAACTCACATAGTGCCTTTCTAGAAGCATCTGGCCAATCATAAACACAATGTGAGAATGCAAAATTTTATGGTTAGCTGGAGGTATTTGAAAATAAAGGCATAAAATAAAAGGAAACAACTAAAAGCCATTTGGACTGCCAATGAATTAACCTCAAAGTAACTCTACTTCTCTAGAGATTTAGGAAAATTCCATCTATAATGAACAAATATAAATATAATGCTGAGAGAGAGAGAGAGAGAGAGAGAGAGAGAGAGAGAGAGAGAGAGAGAGAGAGAGATGATAGAGAGATGATAGAGAGATGATAGAGAGAGAGAGAGACAGAGATGATAGAGAGATAGAGATAGAGATAGAGATAGAGATAGAGATAGAGATAGAGATAGAGATAGAGATAGAGATAGAGATAGAGATAGAGATAGAGATAGAGATAGAGATAGAGATAGAGATAGAGATGATGATAGAGATGATAGAGATGATAGAGATGATAGAGATGATAGAGACAGAGACAGAGATACTATATTTAGCTTCAACAACTCCTTCAGTCCCATTGGCTATTTCCTTTCATAGATTGGCCATATATTTTAAACCAAATGCTGAAGACAATTTAAAAATTAATTTGCAAAATTTGGCTTCTAACCTTGCTAGAGCAGACTGAAGCTGAAAACTTCACAGGGAGATGTGCATGATGCACTAAAATACATTTCCTGTAAGCATCTGACTCTCTTTGGAATCAGATATTACAAAGAAAAATGCATTTGCTTGGCGCTACTTAGCAGTGAATGTTGTATTACAGTAAGTCTTTTGCAAACATTTTCAGATGATGTTTTGGGGAAATCTGTAGTCTAATGGAAGAGAAGGCTAGGCAAAATAAGTCTGGTTTATTCTGGCATCACTGTTCTTATATTCTTAAAGTCTAAGCCCAGCTCCCTTCCACAAAACCACTGTTTTCATTTCCCAGACCCTCAGAAAGAGTCTAAGGACATATCCACACCTATCATTTATGCTGCTTCTGTCCTGTGCTCATGCTGGTTTAACTCTAAGCCATTTTAAGAAAATCCTATCCAAACCGAGGCACTTTGGCAAGAACTTGCAAGGTATTCAGTTTGGATTGCAGGGTATCATGTCTTCTCATTGGACAATTCCCCTGCTGCTATGCCAGGAAAGCAGCTGCCTATCTTTTTGTTTTCTGTGGGTGAGACTTCCTGAATGGATGTGTGTGTCTGTGTGCCTAGATAAATAGATATTGCACAAACACAGAGACACACAAAGTGAAACTGAAATCACATATACATTTTGCATTTTTAAGAAGTTTTATAAAAATTCCCTTGTTTGCATCCCATTCCACTTCTATAAGTTTCTATACTTCTCTTTACTAGCATCTCTGAAACAGCACAATGGTTAAGAGAGTTGTTTAGTATAGAAAAGGTTCCTAGTTAGAAATCTGCCACAATTTTTTTTTAAAAAAAGGGGGGTTACTGTTTTATCATTTTTATAGTCACCTAAGATAGAAGAGTTTACCACAAATGACTGAAAAAATGGTAAACTGGTAAATCCCGGACTTTGAAGGTATAAGTATAAAACTGAGTATAAAATTAATAGATGGCAATGTTGTCCGTTTCTGCCCTCCTTAATCTCACAACACATGGACAGACTCAACCATGCTTTCAGCTGGGAAACTGTGAGCATCTTAAACCAAGCCAAATCCAAAAACGCTAGAGAATTCCTGGAAGCTTGGCACTCAGACAAAGCAGCCATCAACAGACACATAGAGGTAAACAACATTTACATACCATTCATAAGAGACAATAGAAAAGCCAAAAGACCAGAACACCTCCATGCCAGCAATCAACACCCAGATGTGCAAAGATTAACACCAGGATTAGCACAATCAAACAGCACAATATACTCTAAGAACTATTATATACTAGGAACTATTAACTCAGTCAATCAACCAAGCAGCAAACAGCAGCCCAATCAAGGAACTCCTAAGGGGAGAACAACACCTCCACCAACACAAGCAGGACAAGCCATGGTATATAAACAGAGAGCAAGTCCCATTCCCTTTTCGCACTGAAGATGTTACCTAGTCTGGCAATGAAACGTCTGCAAGAAACCAACAAGGTTCAGAGAGCACCAAGGACTCCACAGTTCAACCCTGAGCTACAAATATTCTCTTCGAGAGAGAGAGAGATTTTGTGTGGGTGTGTATAGTTGACTTTATTATCTTTAAATGCGGTGGAAATGAATGAAACAAGTTGACTACAATGAACCAAAATCTCATTGATCACAACCAATGTTCTCTTGACCAAATCAAAGGGCTGTGTACCAGATATTATACAAAAACACTTTTATTGTAGAAGTTCTTAATTTTATGTAACCAAAGGGAAAGCATAATTAACATGACATGAGTTCAGTAAGGCATGAATACAGGTAGTCCTTGCTTACTGACAGCTCATTCAGTGACCGTTCAAAGTTGTGATAGTGCTGAAAAAGGAGATTTACTATTGGTCATCGAAGTTATGGCTGTCCTAGTGTCCCCGTGGTTACATAACCATGATTTGGGCGCTTGACAACCAGCATGCATTTACAATGGTTGCAGCGTCCTGTGGTCACATGATCACCATTTGCGACCTTCGCAGCCAGCTTCTGACAAGCAAAATCAATGGGGAAGCCAGCAGGAAGTTACAAGTCACAGTCATATGATGTCGCACTTAACGACTGTGGGTGATTCACTTAACGACCACAGCCAGAACTGACATCGTAAATTGGCACAGTCACGTGACATTCTACTTTATGACCGTGTCGCTTAGTAATGGAGTTGCCAATCCCAATTGTGGTTGGTAAGTGAGGATTACCTGCAAATCATCAGAATTACCAAGAAGGACACAATCTCAACCTATTTGATACAAATCATATGATATGCAATTTGTTGTATAGCAAGCACTTTATGATGAGAGCAATATGAAAGTCAATTATATGTATGAATCCAGCATTCCTTGAATCACTGCAAAGTGGAAATTCTGATTTCTGAGATTTATCAGGCATATTTTTAAAGATAATAGCATGCTGAACCCACTCATAATTCTAACTTTGGTGTGGACCTCTCAGAGTAAAATATCTTTATTCATGGATTAGCTCAAGAGTGAGCCAAGTTTTGGCATCCAGAAGCTGCACTTAATGGTTCTTTTTTAATGGGAAGATGATGCAAAATAGGTGGAACTACACCATACACGGGAGGACAGGATTTTAATTTCCATCTGTTTGGGGTTGGTTCTAAAAACCATGTTAATCCTATTTTAGGATTTACACTATAGTTTTCCTGTCATTTCTGTCTCAAAATATAGCAAACTACATCACCAATATTTAGCTATGGCACTATTACAATTTGACATTGTGATCAGAGAGAGGCACAAATAAAGGAGTACAAACAGGGACTTGAGGTGCACGTGGTCCAAAGGCCACAGGATTCCCACTCTTCAGTTAATTCTTTGGGATATTTGTAAATGAATTTCTGTACTGTGTAATGTGGAAGGGAAACATGGCAGACAATGCTGAGTGCAGCTGATTCAAAAATTGTGTCTGAAATTTGACCTCTGACTCTACTAAGTTTGGCTTACCACCAGTACCCACTTGATAGCCTGAATATTAAGGCCAGCATATGTCGTGATCATTTGGGAGGACTGATCTCAGGGACTTTGGTAATTGGCCGATCTCATCAGGCTGGTCAAAGGAATTCTCTTTCAAAGAATTGCCTTCAGGCAAGAATGGGGGAGGGGGAACCCTGGAGGCAGTGAATAAGAATGAGTCTTGATGTGTTGGCAGATGCTCCTGGATCAATGGCTGTATCATAGCAAGAAGTAACAGGACTCTCCTTTTGATCAGCTGTTTGGCAGGGTATGCAAGTCCTGGTTGCAGAAAAAGAATGAATAATGGTTGGGCAGGGACATATTCAGATTGCTTTAGAATGTGCTGTGTTGAGATTTCATTGCATGCAAAGGTAGACTTTACAATTGATTAGGAAGCAACACACTTTTTCAATAATCACAGCATACAGTACATGCTGATACTTTCACCCTCTATTCTTTCAAAGCTATATTAGATCACTTCTGAGTTTTAGCTTTTTCCACCCAGTTGTAGTACACTATGAAGGATTAACTCTAATTTCAAGTATCACATAAGCACAAGAAAAACATATTCAGGCGGAGGAATTATTACTAAGACATTTATTTATTTATTTATTTATTTATTTATTTATTTATATTTATTTATTATTTACATTTCTATCACCACCCATCTCCCCCCAAAAGGGGGGCTCTGGGCGGTTTACAATAAAATCAAGAATTAAACATTTGTTTGTTTGTTTAATATTCATTCATTCATTCATTCATTCATTCATTCATTCATTCATTCATTCATTCATTCATAGCTGTATTAGGTCACTTCTGGGTGTTAGATTTTTTTTCCAGGTGTTGTAGACACTATGGAAAATGAACTCTAATTCCAAGCATCAGTTAATCACAAGAAAAACACATGCAGGCAGAGGCATTATTAGTAAGATCTGTATCAACAGAGAAGTGGAAGAATTGTGTGTGTGTGTGTGTGTTTGTGTGTGCATCTGCGCACGCGCGCTTTTGAGTTATTGTTGACTCCTGGCAACTGCCTGGACTAGTCCCTGGAGTTTTCTTGGCAAGATTTCAGAAGTGGTTTGCCATTGCCTCCTTCCGTGGGCTGAGAGGGTGTGGCCCAAAGTCACCCAGCTGGCTTTGTGCCTAAGGCAGGACTAGAACTCCCGGTCTCCCAGTCTCTAGCCCAGTGCCTTAACCACTACACCAGATTGGCTCTCAGAAGAGCCATTAATATGGTTTAAAATCCTCTTGGCCCTTTTTTGCTCCTGGACAGCTCTTACTGTGTTGTTTGTTCAAATATTACTTCAAAACAAAACCCTGCTATTTGTTTCTACCCTCTGTAGTACAATGCTCAGTAAACGTTGATTTTTCCTTCTCTCTGTTTCTCATTTTTGCAAATTTGCAAGAGGTTTCAATTTTTTCTGAGTTAATTTTTCTTTTAAAATCTTAGTTTGCCACATTTTCATAAGTTTGAAGGTTTTTTTAAAAAAAAATAGCATTAACATTTATATGCCTATTTATGCACCTTTTTCCAGATCCATACACCTCTTGCAACTTTGCCTAATGTAAACAAATATGCCTAATGTAAACTTTACCAAATATAACACATTTTTGTATGTTATTTTTATAGCTATAGACATTTTTGTGCAGACTTATCTAGCGTAACTTTCTTTATTGGCTAAATTCAGTGGAAAATTCAGAGAAGTGTGAATTTGAAAAGATAACTATAGTATTATCTCAACTCACATATCAGTCTGAAACCATAAAATTAGTTCAGCTCAGATTTGAATGTGAACTAAGTTAATTTCTCCCCTGTCCCCCTGCTTTTGCTATCTTGGCTTACTCATACCTCAGCTCTAGCACTCCTTGAATCACTCTGTTTAAGCTGCCTTTCTGACTCCTAAACTTGGCTTCCACTGTATTTTTGTATGCATTCTCTACAATATTCATCAGAAATCTCTGACTGATGGATCTTGAATTTGTGGGGAGCAGCTTTGAACTTTGGGACTCATAGTTTCCCCATCAGTTTCCTAACACTTGTCTACTGAATAAGTCTTTTAGATCCACATCTGATTATTTACCTGGTATAAATAATGATCTGTCAAGTTTTCAGTGGAAATTGATTGCCGCTTGATGCATTTTTACGTCATCTTTCTCCATAGATATATGACCTCAGTTAAGAGGAGTTCACATAGTAAACATAGTTAACATAGTAAACACTGCTAAATTTCCAATTATATTTGGTTATGTAATGACAATTCGCCCCAGCTCTTGCCAACCTAGCAATTTGAAAGCATGCAAATGCAAGTAGATGAATAGGTACCACTTAGGTGGGAAGGTAACAGTGTTCCACGCACGTCATGCTGGCCACATGACCGCGGAAGCATCTTCGGACAATACTGGCTCTTTGGCTAACAAACGGAGATGGGCAACGGCCCCTACAGTCGGGCACGACTGCACAAATGTGCGGGGGGAACCTTTACCTTTACTTTAATGACAACATTGGGGGAAATGAAGACTTCTTCATTTTAAATTGAGAACAAGAAATGCATCTCTACTGTATTTCAGCAAATGTTGCATTGGTGCATTGATGCATTATTCATCTGCATTATATAGTAAGACTTGCACTCCAATCTAGTTATATTTGCATGTCATATGCATAAGATATTGGGAAGAAAATATGGAACAGGATGTACCTTTGAATACACTCCCAATCACATTCTACTCCAACTAATCAATAGCAGAGATGAATTTTACCATGGGGGTAGAGGTAAAATTAACACAATATTTCCCCGACATATTTTGATCCAGAACTAGTTATAAGAACACTTCTCTCTAGCTTCCAATACTCAGCTAGGTTTTGAATAATGTAAAAAGGGCAAAACAATACAATTGGATTGGATTGGCCCTGACCCTGCTGACTTTTCACAAAGTCTTAAAGACATGGGATCTGGATGTGTGGCAGAACCCATGCAGTGGTTGTGTTAATTTATTCTTGTTGGGTTTTTTTTAATCTCGGCTGCTGATTGCACTTGGGCAGTTTTTTAAAAATATTGTTCTGTTTTTGTATAGTTTTTAATTGTTGTTAGCTGCCCAAAGTCACGACTTTCAGATGGGCAGCCATATAAATTGAAATAATAAATATAAATATAAATATAAATATAAATATAAATATAAATATAAATATAAATATAAATATAAATATAAATATAAATATAAATATAAATATAAATATAAATATAAATATAAATAAAAAGATTTGGAGTCCCCCCCTTCTTGGTCAATCTAGATCAGTCAAGATGGAACATGGACACGTTTTGCTTGATTTGCGTTCTTGGATGGTGAGGCCCTACTCCAGTTACTCACACCCTGGTCATCTCCCAAATGGACTACTGTAATATGCTCTACATGGGGTTGCCCTTGAAGAGTATCCAAAAGCTTCAGCTGGTGCAAAATCCAGCAGCACAGGCAATAATAAAGGCGGGATGGATGGATGGATGGATGGATGGATGGATGGATGGATGGATAGATAGAGGGTGTTCCTAGAAGGACACATGTTACACCTCTGCTCTGTGAGATGCATTGGTTGCCAGTTTGTTTTGGGTGCAATTCAAGGTGCTGGTTTTGACCTTTAAAGCATGAGGCCAGGTTATCTGAGGGACCACCTCTTCCCAATTACATCTGTCCATCCCATCAGGTCCAGCAGGAGAGGCATGATGCGGGTCCCCTCTGCTGAAGAATTCCATCTGACGGGACCCAGGAGACAAGCCTTTTCTGCTATAGCACCCGCCCTTTGGAACATCATTCCCCCTGAGGTGAGGTTAGCTCCAGCCCTTATGGCCTTCTGGGAAGCTCTCAAAACATGATTTTTTCCATCAGGCCTGGGGATCCCCTGACAGCATGGAGCCCATGCAGTGGTTACATCATATGTAACATTCTGATTTTAACCCTTTCACAATCTTGGTTTTAATAATTTAATTGGTTTTATAATATGTGTAATTGTTGGTTTTATTGTACACTGTGTAGAGTCACCTTGTGTGAGATGCCATATAAATTTGATTAAATAAATAAATAAATAAATAAATAAATAAATAAATAAATAAATATGGAATGATTGTCATAGTCTATGCATACCTGAGATAGGGCTTCTAATGTCCAGTAAAGACTCTCAATAGATTTTAAATGCTGTAGAAAATATAAGTATTTTATGTAAGAATGTTCTATGTAACACTAATTGGAAAACGGAAGTTTTCACTGAAAAACTTCGAAAGAACCATTGTTTTCCTCTACTAAGTTTTGGAGATGTAGATTTTTCGAGAAACTGTGCTCTCAACTAATCCAGCTCTTAATAGATAAGACTGCCTGGCCATTCAGACCAATGGTATTTTGAAATTTTCTAAAAAGATAAACACCCTGAAATTACAGTACTTACACAATTGCTAAATTCTGTGGCCAAGCCATGAGGCTTCACTACGTTCCCACCTGACAATAGAAGTAGGTAATTTACTCAATTAATGAGATCTTTCCTGAATTTTAATTTTTATGATATGGTCTTGGACTGTAATGAAATGTTTATTTGTTTATTTGTTCCTGTACTAACTTTATAGAAACATATGTGATTATATACCAACAGTTTAACAATAAATGTTTATTTGCTGTTTATAAAAATTAAAAAAACAGTGATGCACTTTCTGTAAGATAAAATAAGCAATGTAATAAAAGGATAGTTTCCTTTTGCACTGCCAGTATCTTTCCAATGAGATCTTCTGATAATACAGATAAATACAGAACACAGTGGAGTTAATATTATGGGGCAATTTAATAGCTGGAGCAAGGAAGAAAAATACCCTCCCGACTATAACACATTATAAGAAAACTTCCATGGCAGAAATCTGAAAAAAGGTGTGGTCTGTCATGGGCTTTAAGATGTTTGTTTTGACTTAGACCAGTATATAGAAGTGTATCAGTGAGATAGCGGTAATATATTTTAAAACAACGTATCTTTGGTTATAAACATCAGATAGAGTATGCTTATAGCCTCCAATTCTAAATACTTATATAGCTATGCCCCCAACATCAAAGCTATTCTACGGTGCATACTTAATGGGAGTAAGCTTCTGAGTTAATATGTCTAAGACTAGACTTCAAGGTTATATCCTCATTTTCATAATGCTGGGCCTACCTCTTCTAAGGTCATTATATCAACATTAACAAAGGTCAGATATCCCTGTTGTTGCAGACACAGCTAAATAAGATCTTAGAGATGTAGTTGTTCAGTTGTGCTGTTTCCTAAGGTGTTCTCCATTTTTCTATGATTTCCATTTGGCTTGAACAATCACTGTCAGAATCTTTTGTAATGGTTGTCAGATTTTGTCTGATTCTTAGGCATCAATGGGTGTCATAGAGAAGACATTACACAACAAGAAGTTCGAATATAACCCCAACTGATGGTACTCCTCTGAGAAAGGTGGCAGCTAATACCTTTTATTATCAGCTAAAAATAAGCTCCATGATTTAAACCAGTAAAACTAAATTGAAGCTCTTCTTTTCAGGGTTAGGATCAAAGGCACTCTTGATATTTCATCCATAAGCAGATATTCACCATCCCCCAATTTCAAAAGGAGACTATTTCTTTGGTGTTCTTGTCCCCTCTTTAGTTGGAGATGGGAAAATAGAGTGGGGAATGCACTTTTAATCTCAATATTATGGTTAATGTACTATTAACACTGGACATAGTCTATATAAGGTAGTTCCTTTCTCTCTTGGTAGGACAAGTATATTTACATTTCCAAAGCTTTACAGTGGAGCTTAGGGTGCTTGGAACAAGAGTCCTCAGCTATACTCCACAAAGGTGTCCTACTATAAAGCAGCTTTCTTCAAACCAACCACATCCAGATGTGTAAGACTGCAACTCACATCATATCCAGCAGGCATCCTGCTGGTTGGAAGATTATGGAAAGTGTAATCCATCATATCCGATGAAGACCATCAGAGCCAGTCTGGGATATTTTGCTGCCCAAAGGAAGCTGCAAATCACACACCCCTCCCCAAACAACCTCTTGAGTTCACAGTTGAACTGCAGCAGTGGAGAGAGACTAGTATAAAGGGAAGGACAGGAAGCTTTTCTCAAAATCAGTTTAATATAAGGGTGATTCACATGACCAGCTTGTCTCAGTGCAAGTGCAAACCACGAAGTATTTCTCAAGCGCAGGAATGCACAACTTCATCCTCTGCCCAGACCCAGCCCATCAGGAAGGCAGCCTCCACCTGTCTTTTGCTGCTACGTATCAAAAATAGCATTTTCTGATGTGTGGTGGCTCAAGTACTGCTGTCTGGTTTGCTTGCTGTGCTTTATTTCATTGCAGGCAAACATCTCCACTCCAGTTGACTACTGTGCACTGTGGCAAGAATGCTCCCTTGTTTCTGGTTGCTGCCATCCACAATCATTTGTTTTCACAAGTTCAGTAGCGGAATAGTGAAAAGCTGAGGTTTTTTAAAAACAAGCTCACCGATGGGACAGTGAAAGGATGGACCTTTTTTTTTTTTAACCAGCTGAAAATTGACAAGAATTCAGCCACTTTCCCCTTCCATCCCAAGTGACAGGGAAAAAGGTAAAACTATGGTGTTTTCTTTTTTTCTCCTTATTTTTAACTGGACCAGGAAGTGTAAAGAAGCTGAGGAAGTGGCTGTGGCCCAGACAGAACATCAGGCTATCACTGTGGCAACTGTGGAGAAGGGGCTGAAGGGGATTTCTTAGACTGGCTTCATTTCCAACCAGTTTACATGGAAGAGACAAGCAGCTTAAGGAGGCAGTCTGAAAAAAGTGCTTAAAAGAAAGTGTGTTTATTTGTGAGGGGACAACATAGACTGCAGTCAAGCACAACATCATACATGTATGCCAGTGCTTTCCAAACTGCCGCCGTTGGCGACACACGATGGCAGCAGCGGCGCGTGCGGCGGCGTGCACGGTGGTGGCGCGGGGGGTGCGCAGCGGCAGCGGCGGCAACCTCGTGTTTTCCACTAAAACGGGGAAGCACTGATGGCGCACTGCTGCCATCGTCGCTGCTGCCACCGCCACACACACCCCCACACCGCCACCATGCACGCACCTGCCGCCACTTCCGGGTTGTGTCGCGACACACAGTTTGGAAAGCTATGATGTACGCAGCTAATATACCTTCTGTTTGAGCTGCAATGACAAAGATAACATCAACCCCCTTGAAAATGAGCTTCCTTCCTTTCTCGCTAATTGAAATTTGCCAACATTCACAAGAGTTTTGATTGTCTTTAAACCTAGACATATGATCAAAGACAATTTTTCAAGGAATGGAAGGTAAAATGGTAAGTATCTCATTTTCCACTACATGCATGCTTCCCTACATACAGTATATGTATATCCCACTATCATATTTGTGTCAAATAAATTCTGAAGCATTACAGAAAGCTTCTAATTATGAGAATCTAATGTTGAGAGGCATTACCATGGATGCAACTGTGCCACCATGCCAACTTTACTCCCCCCTCAAGTTTTTGTGTCTTTTTCTGCTATATCTGGTATCTTAGATAGAATTTTAGCAGGGAGAGAGTTCACATATTGCACTAAGCATTGTGTGATTTGTTTAAGTTTTGGCTTAGTGTATTGAGAGCCATTTGGTATAGTGGTGAAGGCATCAGGCTAGAAACTGGGAGACTGTGAGTTCCAGTCCCGCCTTAGGCATGAAGCCAGCTGGGGGACCTTGGGCCAGTTACTTTCTCTCAGCCCTAGGAAGGAGGCAATGACAAACCACTTCTGAAAAACCTTGCCAAGAAAACTGCAGGGACTTGTCCAGGCAGTTTCCGAGAATCAGACATGATTGAACGGATAAAAAAAAATTATGTGAACTCAGCGACTGTAGCTGTGACTACATAAATCAGTTTATAACTTAGCCTAGTATATGAATTCACCCAAACATAGTTAAGTAAATTATATCCTAACAAAGTGTTTTTTTCTTGGCTTAGAAAATAGTGGCCATTTTAAGGTAAAAATGAGTCTGGATTTGCTTCAGGGCTATATGAAATTTATCTTATCTTCTATATGTGCAAGCATAAAATAGGAAAGTTCCATCTATTATGAAATCTGAATCCAGATTACTATGCATGATTCTGGTATATTTTTCACCAAATTTGGCACTATGCCTGAACCAGGATAGCAGTTTGATAGTCATTACCTGAAAGGGCAAGTTAATTCAGTAGCAGGAATACTTGAGGAATTTGATTTTGGACAATTTTGAAATAAATACCTGATCATCCCCTCCCAGATACTGTGCAAACTAGTCTCCGAGAGAGAAGTATGATTTAAAATATTGTATTTGAACTATTCACTGTGTTGCGTGTCTGCATACATATCATTCTTGATCATGGGGGTCGATAGAATCTTGTAAAAAAAAGTCAAGATGGCAGACATGACGGAGTGATTGAAGCTCTGCCTGTTTTTATATGAGTCACACACACACACACACACACACAAAACCAGGCACAGCTTCAACCACACTATTGTGACTGCTATCTTCACTTTTTTTGACAATAACCTGTGGACAGCCATGATGAAGAATGATATGTTTGCACAAGTGAGATGGAAATAGAACAAAGTGCCCATCTTTACCTTCTAATCCACATGAAGGCTCAGAGCTAGGGTGTTGAAGGCACTGTCCACGGAGGGGAATTTTATGGATGATCTTGTACAATATGGTAATTTGTTCTTTTCCAGGGCCCACCCTTGCTATTAATGCTAAAGCACTCAGGTTGGATATGTTAACGCAAATGCATTATTTGTAAAAGAACAGAAGTTTGGGGGAAATCCTGCCTTTCCACCCTTTCCATTTCTCCCAGCCTCACCCCTAGGCAAAGAAAATGTTGCTATTGTTGGGATGGAAAGGGTTAAGCTCAAGCAAGAACCCAGCGCTTCAACACAGTTAATCCTTATAAAGCTCCTGGATTTCTCTGCAGTGATCTTTGTGTTGTCATTTGCATTTCTCCCCTTTTTGGTGAAATCTTTTCTTCTTTCCCTCCCCCCCACTCCCTTTTTCATCCATTCAGCCTGCATGGAGAAATTAGCATATTGTACCGAGAGCTGGAGATGTAAGAAGCCGACCCCCTGCTGTTCAGCGGATTGTGCAATCTGCAGGCGGTATCAATTTTTCAGGAGTTTTCTCATTTCTCATTACAGTCATGGTACTGCGCAGCACCCGAGTCAACATCATCTCTAGTGGTCTTGCAGACGAGCACCCGGGCTGTCAAAGAGCGACCCCAATACTTTGGGAGCGTTAATACCCTTGTTTATGCCTCCTGCCATAATTAATCAGGGTATTAATAAAGGCTAGGCTTAGCTTTGCTAATTATATAGGGTAGTGTGGGATAATTATGTCAGCATGCTCCAGTGCTTATACTGGAGAGCAATTTAGCAATCTTAGGAGAGATACATTAACCCTCTGGCCAATTTTGCTGGGTAAATTGAAGAGCCGGGGGGAGAGAGAGAGAGAGGAGAGAGAAAGGGTGAGGGAATAACAGCAGAACTAAGTCCAGAAACTACAGTTAAGAACCAAAAAGCCCTTAAGTCAGAGAATTTGATTTGGAGCCAATTTCAGCCCTGCTGACAACAACAAGACCCCAAATTGGCTGCAATCCTCAGGCGCTGCCTTGAAGGTTCAGCTGCCTTGTTGCCTTTTGGCTACAGCATGATAAAGTTGTTCTGGGGTGTCCAATGCTGCGGTTGTCATAGCGATGTGTGTATTATTACGAGGGCGTTGTTCCTTCTGCCAGCTAATCTTCTAATGATGATGTCTTCTTATCAATCCTGGTGAGTTTCCCTGCATCCTTCCCAGCTTCCTTCCCCAGCCCTTTTCCACTTCATGAATAGGGCTACAGTCTTAAAGGCAGCAAACAGGGCCCATAAAAATAATGGCCTGGTACAGTGAAGTTTAGTTGTCAATTTAATCCAGATTTGCCCATGTGACGGTATGTGAGCATGCATCACAGAATGAGACCTCTAAAGAAAAAAAAAAATCCAACAAGAATAAGAAGCCCCCCAATCAGTAAAAAAAAGAGAGCACTGAACTAATTTAACTTGCAAATGGACAAGTGGAAGATCAGGGTTTTTTGTTGTTGTTTTGAGGCCCATCACTTTATTCCTGTACCTTTTCTTGCTGTTCGTCCATTCTGGCTCAATGCCTTTCTGGGAGTCAGTGAAACGTTTCTGCACCTGGCATATGTCCTCATGGAATGTCCTATGCTTACCATTAGCCACTTGGTATCGTTATATAAAACTATTAACCCAGAGACTGGCTCACTTTTAATTCTATGCTGAGGTTTGCCTCCAGTTGTTACTATTGTCCCCCTTTCCCAGACGATCCAATTATCACAGTTTGTCACACCAAGATGGATGCCCCACTTTAATCATTTGCAGTACCAGCTCCACTTTAGAGACAAAGTTTCCATACAGTCAATAAAACGGTACAGCTAAAAGAAGTGAAGTTGGGCTTGTGGGGAAACAGCCGCTAGATTGGTTTCAATTTGGGTTTAATTAAGCCTTTTGTTTTGTTTGTGGCTTGGCAAACAAAATTAACAAAACAAACAGACAATCCTCCTCAACAGCAAGAAGAGTAACAGCCAAACAAACTTGAAATCACTTGTGAAATTTCAAGATCTGGAATTTGAAAATGCTTTAAAGAGTTTACTGCTGGGGGGGGGGGTAATTAGATTTTTTTCTGTATTGATGCTGCTGCATGTAGGAAACTGCAGAACACTGAACATATGAATGGCCCAGGGGTTAGCCTAAATGTTCTGATTACAATCTGCTGCAGGAATAAATTGGTTTTTATCAGTGTTCACCAAGACCGAAAGCCTTGTGGGGGAGGGCACTCAATAGCATACTTGTAAATTCCATTTTAGTCCCTTTCCCCCCCTTTTCCTCATCTCTGCAAACAAAAATAAAACACAAAACCAATAAAACAGCAGGGACAGCAACAGAAACAACAAAAACACAGGCAGAGACAACAGTAAAAGGCATGAGATACTGGCATAGATTTAAGAAATGTTTGAACCAAATTTATATTTGTTGGGATATATGCCACTCAGAGCTATTTGCAGTTAGAGTGGCCTATAAGCCTAGTAAATAAGGAAGGAGGAGAGAAGGAAAGAAGGAAGGAAGGAAGGAAGGAAGGAAGGAAGGAAGGAAGGAAGGAAGGAAGGAAGGAAGGAAGGAAGGAAGGAAGGAAGGAAAATGTCCTAGAGGGAGATTTTCTCAGCCTTAATTTGATATGAAGTACCATTTCTGAAGCTCACAGAAACTCCTCCATAGAATTCTTCACTTTCTCTTAGCCAAGGTAGAAAGATCTATGTTGGTTTTGGAGAGAGATGGGACTGGCAGACTAGTCCTAGTTTGAGCTGGTCCTTGCCCAAGGAAGGCTCTACCAAATCCAAATTGGAACTGCCACGTTCAAACAGGGTGGTGTTCATATTTTGAACCCCTCTTCTAAGTATCCCATATAAATCATCAGTGAGTATTTTGATGAGAAGCATCATGGGAAGCCATATCCAAAGTTAGACATGGTTCTGAAAGTACAGTATATGAAAAGTGCTCTGTAAGGAAGCCCAGATAAGAAGCTGATAGAGCTGATAATTTCCAACCCAAGTTCTGTATGTTGATTGACTCAGGCAGATAATTGTAATGGCTGTCTATGCAGCCTTTTATGTTGACTGGAAATGCCATCAGCCTATAAGACCTATAAGAATTTTTATAATTATTCTTGATTTCTTTCTTGAGACATATAATAGCTATACACATTCCTTTATTTGTTTACTGACTACCCTAGGTAAGCTACTCAGCTTTCATTTCTATGACTTTTGAGAAGTCACATTTCATTTTAGAACAGAACAGAACAGAACAGAACAGAACAGAACAGAACAGAACAGAACAGAACAGAACAGAACAGAACACTTTATTGGCCAAGTATGACTAAACATACAAGGAATTTGACTTCGGTGCAAGAGCTCTCAATGTATTTACCTAACATCAAAAAAAAAATAAACAATAATAAATTATACAATCAAGAAAAGAAAAATTAAAGAAAAAATAATACTACAGCTATTTAACTAACACATACTCATATTTAAAGGGAGAATTAAGGGACAATAATACTGCATCTGTTATCTAGCATATGTTCACATGTAACGGAGCATTACCGGTCACATCTTAGCAGTCATGTCTGTTTTTGAAATAAAAAATGGTGAGCTTTGAATTATATATCCAGGTCCAGGTCCAGTAACCTACTCTTCATATCTCAGGCAGAAAACCAACTAATATTCAGATTTCTGTGAAATTAGGTCTTTATTCATATCTCTTACTGAAATCTCAAAAGCAAACATATAAAAACTTCTGAACAGCAAAACCCTGATAGCTGCTCAGTTGTCTCTTGGTTTAAGATTAGGTGGATGGATAGGGACATTTTTGCAGCCAGAAGCCATAGTTTTAAAAAAGTAAGAATTCAAAATAGCTCAGCAGGGGACACAGGAATAATGTGATAGTGTTATAGGGGAAGGAGAATCCAACATTTTCTGCCTCCTTTTTTTGGCTTTTGTGGGAGGATTCAAGGATTGGGATAGGCTACTGTAAGATTGTTTTACTTATTTACTTTTTGTAAAAAAAAAAGGGGGGGGAAAGTGCACCACTGGATGTCAGCATTGGGTAGTGGAATTTCAGCATGTGATTCAGGAGGGAGGCCACCACAGGATATTCAATGGAAGAAAAAGTAAAATATTTGGGAGTATACTTAACAACTAAAAATGTTAAATTGTTCAAGAATAACTATATTCCACTTTGGATGGATATTAAGAAAGATTTGGAACATTGGGAAAAACTGCAATTATCATTATTAGGTAGAATTTCAGCAATCAAAATGAATGTTTTGCCAAGAATTTTATATCTTTTTCAAACACTACCTATATTGGCATCAGAAGAACCTTTCAAACAATGGCAGCGAGATATTTCTAAGTTTATTTGGCAAGGGAAAAAACCAAGGATAAAATATAAAGTTTTGCAAGATTCAAAGGAAAGAGGTGGACTGGGTTTACCGGATTTGAAATTATATTATGCTGCTTGCTGTTTAGTATGGATAAAAGAATGGATAGTTTTGAAAAATGAAAAATTATTGAATTTGGAGGGACATGAATTAAGATACGGATGGCATGGATATTTGTGGTACGACAAAGTGAAAGTTAATGTGGATTTTAAAAATCATTATATTAGAAGATCTTTATTAAGAATTTGGAATAAATATAAATTAATTTTATGTTACAAAAGACCTTTATGGATTTCTACACAAGAAGCATTTTATAGAACAGAAGTAAGAGTTAAAGATAAATGGTTGACTTACAAAGATCTTTTAAAAAAAGAACAAGGACAATATAAAACTAAATCAAAAGAAGAATTGGCCTCTGAAGGATATACTTTCCAATGGCTTTCATATATGCAACTTGTAGAAAAATTTAAATCAGACAAAAAAGACTTTGAATTTGAACAAAATAAATCGGAATTTGAGATACAACTATGTGAGACAGATGACCATTTAATTGCCAAAATGTATAATATTGTTAAAAGGTGAAATGGTAGAGGAACAAGTTAAAGATTGTATGATTAAATGGGCAAAAAATATTGGTCATAATATTCAAATGCAACAATGGGAAGATATGTGGACTAAAGGATTAAAATTTACTCTGTGTTATAATTTGAAGGAAAATTTCTACAAAATGATGTACAGATGGTATATGACCCCACAAAAGTTAGCTAAAATGTATGGGAATGTATCCAACTTATGTTGGAAATGTAAAAAAAAAGAGGGGTCATTTTATCATATGTGGTGGACTTGTGAGATTGCTAAGAAATTTTGGACTCAGATACATTCATTGATGCAAAATATTTTACAAATTCAAGTTCCATATAAACCAGAATTATTTTTATTGGGAATAACAGAAGAACAAATAGGAAAGAAATTCACAAGAATTATGCAATATATGGTTACAGCAGCAAGACTTATATATGCACAAAATTGGAAAAACCAGACTATACCTACAATACAGGACTGGATGTTAAAAGTAATGGAAATGGCAGAAAACGATAAATTGACATGTTTATTAAAAGAAAATACAAATTATTATTTTCTTAAAGAGTGGAAACCATTAATGGACTATTTACAAAATGCAGGAGGGGTAAAGCTTATATGGGGTTTTGAAGATTAAAATATACATAAATTGATATATTAGACAGGAAATGCTCTACAATGTTATATATAGACCTAGCATGTAAGAGACTATTTTTTAAATCACTATGACCAGAGATAAATCGGAAGTTCTAATTTCTATGTTTCATCTTTCTCTTTTTCTAGTTACTTTACTACACTTTTTTCTTTCTTTCTTTGATTTGTATTTCTATTTCTTTTTCCTTTTCAACCTTTTATCTATGTATATTTAAAATTCAATAAAATATATTTAAAAAAAAAAAAAGGAGGGAGGCCACCACAGAAAAACTGGGCTTGCTTGGCCTAGACTCCAGGGTAGGGCATGCCAACTCTTGAGACCAGACTAAGAAACCAGTGCCATATTTTTCAGGACTACTTTTAACTGTATTTAGTTACAGAATCTTGCAAGTCTGAATGTGCTTCCCCCTCCCTCACTTTATCTTTGTGTGAATTAGGGAGGGAAAATGTCTGAGACATTTTCTCAAATAATTTTCTTGGAATGGGCTCAAGTCCCACTTATCTGACCGTTGCCTCAACAGCAGCAATTCCTCCTGTCCTTCAAGGCCATTCCCTTTCCCTCTAAACCATAGCACCACCCAGGAGAGTTTGGGAAGGCTCTTTTAAAAGGAGCCTGGTGACTCTTGAATATGGTGGGAGTGGGAGCCTGGTTTATAATACCTCCGTTGGCTCTGTTCAATATGCAGCACCAGCTTTATCATCAGCAAAGGGCATTTTATGGTACTAAATATAAGACACAAGGATTAATAGGTCTTTCTGAGATACATATGCGCAGATACAGTTAGACAATTCCTGTACATTTCTAATATGTAAAAAATATATAATTCAGTTGGCAGAGTACATGCTTTGTACACAGAAGATATCCCATTTAAGTCCTTTGCATCACCACCATCAATTAGAAAATATTTTTGTCTGAATTCCTGGACTGGTACTGCCAGTTGGTACTGAGCTTAATAGCTCAGTTCTTGGATTTAGAATAAACTGCTTCCAACGTCCTTTTTCTGCTTGGCCATGCTGGCTTGGGATTCTGGGAACTGAAATCGAACATATTTGGGAGGCACCTGACCACGTTTGACTCACTTAGAAATGTATGCTTCTAGTTCCGTTACTAGTACCATGCTATTCTGCCTGTTGTCATTCCTGCATTTGCCAAGTTAGTGAATAAAAAGCCCACCACCAACCAGATTCTCTATCTCCCTTTGATCGTCAGAGGAAGAAGGAAGGAAGACTAAAAGAGGCTTTAATCAAACCTGTAGCTGAAAGGCAATGAATATAGGTTGCGTGTACCCAAGAAAAGAAGGCTAGTCAGCCATTTTATTGTGCCAATAGAATGGCCCATTTACCCTAAGTTACTTATCATTTGAAATCTGCCCATAACTCCCAGTTGGTAGCCTAACATTTGCTTATTTTTCATTCTCTCTGTGCCACAAAAATAAAATAGAATAGAATAAAAGCTAATTTTTAAAAGAAAATTACCAGTTTGTGGCATCATTGAAATATCAGACTTTTAAAATACCATAGGCTCTCTTCTTGGAGGAAGCGTTTGTGACTTCATGTTCAAATAGTTATTTTCTTCAGACCCTTATTCAACCATATCCTCCCCATCGTTCATAGGCCATTTGAGCCAGCTTCTCAAGGCCTTACATTGTTTTTACAGCAGATGAATAGGTGGATTGGGGAGGAGGAAAGGGGAGGAATCAAACTGCTAATCGGTTCTTAATTTTACAGCAGAAAGTGTGGGTCTGCCCTTAGTAATGGCATGAGCTGGAAAGGCTGGTTATGTTGCTGCATTGTCTTTCTCATGCCCCTCATTACACCTCCATCCAATATATTCAATACATCTAATGCAGGAAGAGAGTAAAAGTTTGAATCTGATGGGCTCATGACTTTGTATATTTTCTGTTTATTATTTTGATGTCATTAATTTTGTTTACATTATGGATGGGTTTATTTAATGCTTTTGAGGGGGTTGCTTTTTATTTTATGCTGATTGTTAGTCTCCCAGAGCTTTTGGGAATCGGTGGCATAAAGAGAGAGAGAGAGAGAGAGAGAGAGAGAGAGAGAGAGAGAGAGAGAGAGAGAGAGAGAGAGAGAGATAGATATTCACTGCTTACGCCTTCAATTTTTACCTTCTGACATTCTTCAAGCCCTGGTGTAATGGGTAGAAGGAATAAACTTGAGGAACAGGAGGAAGAGCTACTACCAAGACAATGGTCAGATAAAAGAAATCTGAGTCCAGGGCAGATCTGTAATCCAAGTAACTGTCTCAGACAAATGCCTCCCTAGTTCTCACAAAGATAAAGGGAGGGAGGAAGCGCATTCTGACTTGCAAGATTTTGTTACTATAACCTACTATAACCTATAATACTACTATAAAAGTAGGATTAGCATGCATGACTTTGTTTTCGTAGTCTGGTTTACCTTGAAAGGCTGACACCTGGTTCATCAAAGTTGCATTACCTATACACAAATATACAACAACAGTTTAAATACCTGTTCAGTTTTCCACTGACCCTGCATGTCAGACTTCTGTGTAAAAGCTGGTTAGATATATTTGGTGTTTACCCTGACAGATTGTGCCTCACCCAATTTGTGGTCTCAGAAGCCCCCAGATAGTCATTCTATTTCACTACCGACTGCAAAAGGACACCCTGTAAAACTGCCATCATTGCTGAACAAAGTTCAGTATTCCATCACATCACCGCCCCAGGTTATAGTGTGAGAGATAGAGGAAAATTAAGACATAAATAGAAAATGATGGAGTTTTTTTCTGTCCATGAGCGTGGAAACTATGACCCTTGTTATTTGTTTAGATCAGTGACAATCTGGGCCTGCTTGCTGTACATGTACCAACCATTTAATGGAACATCTTTCCAGAGAAGGATTTAATTTGTTCAGCTGACTTCTCTTTTAACTCCTTGATTTTTATGAAAAAACTATCCCTTTTTTTATTGCACCTGCTACACTGTTTTCTTGACTACTCCAAGCTCATACACTTTCCTGGGCATATTTTCCTCTAAGGGTGATTGATTTTACACATTTTGAAATGTTATTATTATAATTAGATTATGTGCATCAAATAATAAAGTCAGCAAACTTTCTATTTGCCTTACAACAAACTCGGCACTAGGATGTGGGGAAGGGTAAAGCAGCACATTTCATTATGGCCCAGGGTAAAAAAATCTAACACTTTTATGATGAGGTATGGTTCATTTAGGTAAGTTGTTAAATGGAACAATGCATATCAATGCTATCCTGCATAAAAGGTAATGTGAAAAATTAATAAAAATGACTTTCTTTTATCCAAATGAATCATGTCAATTTGATTCCTATTTGAAATTCCTCTGCATCTCATAGAATTGCAGTGATACAGCAGTGGTTTACCTAGTACCAGCAAAGCTTGCTTTGCTATCTTTCAGGGGCATCTATGGGGAGGGTAGTCAAAAAGTCAAGATGGTGGCCGTGACTGTGCAGCTGAAGCCCACCACTCTTTACATGCATTTGATGCATGTAGAAAAGGTGGGGCTTTGAACAGTTGTGTGTCCGCCACCTTGACTTTTTTGACACCTCCTCACCTCTGCCTTGGATGTACTGGTATCTTCTGTTCACTTTGGGGTGTTGTAACTCCAGATGGATGTTGACAACCATTCAGAGAAGAACAATAAGGTGATAAAAGATGCAGAGGGCACATCACAGAAGGAAAGGTTGAAGGACACACTTAGCTGAAAGAGATAAAGATTAAAAGGAATCAAGCTGGTAGCACCCACATATATTAAAAGGTGGCCTGCAAAAACCCCAGGATAGCTGTTTTTTATCCTTGGGTTGGATACAATCCAATGAAATAGAATGAAGGGCTCACTGATACTGAAAAACTGCCCTACCTCAATGATCCAGTGCTTTGGTGCCTTAGAAATTTTTAGGGGGTAAGATTATATGGGGCAACCTTCATTATAGCAGCACTGCTACAGAGTTAAATAATGTGTTCAAATGAAGAATTATATGTGAATTGGAGTTCTGTTTATTACTATGGCAGTCTTCTCCAGTCTGATGCCCTTTGGATACGTTGGGATTGCTATTACAGTATTTACACAACCTCTGAAGGATGGTCCTGAATCCTACTTCCCTTGGCAATCTGTCTCTGTCTCTGTCTCTATCTCTATATTTCTCTCTCTCTCTATCTATCTCTATCTATCTCTATCTCTCTCTCTATCTATCTCTATCTCTATCTCTATCTCTATCTCTATCTCTATCTCTATCTCTATCTCTATCTCTATCTCTATCTCTATCTCTATCTCTATCTATCTATCTCTCTCTCTCTATCTCTCTCTCTATCTCTCTCTATCTCTCTATCTCTATCTCTATCTCTATCTCTATCTCTATCTCTATCTCTATCTCTATCTCTATCTCTATCTCTATCTCTATCTCTATCTCTATCTATCTATCTATCTATCTATCTATATATATATATATCTCTCTCTCTCTCTCTCTCTCTCTCTCTCTCTATATATATATATATATATATATATATATTTCTCTCTCTCTCTCTCTCTCTCTCTCTCTCATCTCTCTCATCTCTCTCTCTCTCTCTCTCATCTCTCTCATCTCTCTCTCTCTCTATCATCTCTCTCTCTATCTTTATCATCTCTCTCTATCTTTATCATCTCTCTCTCTATCATCTCTCTCTCTCTCTCTCATGTCTCTATGTCTCTATGTCTCTATGTCTCTATGTCTCTATGTCTCTATCTCTATCTCTATCTCTATCTCTATCTCTATCTCTATCTCTATCTCTATCTCTATCTCTATCTCTATCTATCATCTCTATCTCTATCATCTCTCTCTCTCTCTCTATGTCTCTATGTCTCTATGTCTCTATGTCTCTATGTCTCTATGTCTCTATCTCCATCTCTATCATCTCTATCATCTCTATCTCTATCTCTATCTCTATCTCTATCTCTATCTCTATCTCTATCTCTATCTCTATCTCTATCTCTATCTCTATCTCTGCTAACTATTTTAAAGCTAAGAACTGAATTGTAAAACTCAAAGAAAGGATAGACTCAGAAGGATAACAGAATGCTAATTAATTCAGGAGGTGTGGACTGGGTCAATTCACTTCCAAATGCAAAATCCTAAGCATCCCTAACTGTACGTAAGTAGATAATAAATAAAGAGTAAATATTGTGCTTCTCACAAATGTACCTATTTCAACCGGACAAATAAGTACAGACTGTCACATCTGCTATGAGATGCAGTAACTTTTTAAAATTCTGGATAATGGAGTAAAAAACAGTCTATATAACAACAGTCATATAGAAACACTTGGTAATGTAAACTAAAAAAATTGTGTATATGTTCAATCATGGTTTATTCATAAATCATGATTAAGCAATCCATAGTTTAGAATGCTATATGAACCCAGTCAGTGTAAGTTACAATATTTCCTCTTTCCAGCAATTTCTTATAGAAGCAGAAGCTATGATGTATGAACCACACTTCCATATTGTTTGCCCATTCACTTCTACGGATAAAGCAGTTCTATATAAACATTATTCATTATTCCATCTCTTTCATTAACACAAAGAGGAAACATACAAGGAGGCTAGATAAAATTAATAGTGTATAGAGAGAAGGCACTACCAGATCTGAGTTTTGTTTTATGTTCTTGAAAAAAAGCCTATAGTGCAGGGCTTTCCAAAGTGCCACCACTGGCGACAGATCAGCGGTGGCGGCGGCAGTGCGGCGGAGGTGCGCGCGTGCACGTCAGCGGTGCGGGGGGCGTGCGGCGGCGCGTGTGTGCACGGCGGCGGTGGCAGCCTCCGCTAAAACGTGGAAGCACTGATCCTGCGCCGCTGCCGCCGCCACCGTGCACGCACGCGCCGTCACTTCCGGGTGGTGTGGCGACACACCACGCTGTGTGTGGCGACACACTTTTGTGTTGCGACACACAGTTTGGAAAGCTCTGCTATAGTGTATTGATAAATGAAAACAGTAGTTCTTGAGAATGTACTGTGCCTTGAAAGTTTGGAAGACTGAATACTGCAGTTTCGATCCTTTCTTCCTTTCAATTTATAACAATTATGTTCCTGGGAGAAGACAAATATATCATGTACAGCTTTTTTGAATTGGGATATAGGGCTTTTCCAAACTGGTTTGTCAGACATGTGAAAGTACAAGCATAATATTTCAGATCATGATAAATACTTCTCATTTACAGTATAAAATCAACATATTTAGAAATGGATCCATTCTGCATAGTCATCACTGTTTGTGTCCTTATCATCCTATATCAGAGCTTTTCAAACTGTGTGTCGCGACACAAAAGTGTGTCGCTTTTGTGTCGCCACACACAGCGTGGTGTGTCGCCGCACCACCCTGAAGAGGCGGTGCGTGTGTGTATGGCGGCGGCGGCAGCGGCGCAGGATCAGTGCTTCCGCATTTTAGCGGAGGCTGCCGCCACTGTGCACGCGTGTGCTGCCGCACGCCCCCCCCGCGCCGCCGTGCGCGCGCTGCCACCGCACGCCCCCCACCGCTGACGTGCGCGCGCCGCTGCCACGCTGCCGCCGCCGCCACTGATGTGTCGCCAGCGGCGGCACTTTGGAAAGCCCTGTCCTATATATTCCAAAGGCAGGCAAGCAGCCATCAGCAGTAATTTAACAACTTCTCAACTACAGGCCTTTTTCAGCCAAAGGGGTATTTTGTATTATTTAAGATACTTCACCATACGTTGACATCAATTTCAAACCTTATTGTCCTTGGTTGTTAGAATGTTTAATACAATACCTCTCCTCATAACCTGGGGGCACTGAATCCCACTCATGTTGCTTCAGAACTATCTAGTGCATGCAGTTGATCATGTTATTAGCAAGGAAGAGAAGGCAATGCTGAAATTGGAAACAATATTTTCAGCCCTGTGAAAAGATAAACAAGAACTGACGGATAATTCACACCATCTAAAAACTGAGCATGCGAATTTTCAGCCAAGAGCCTATTTGGGCCTAATATTGCAAAGTAGGCTAACTGGTTAGATAAGCATCTCACGGGTTTATGAGACATTCTCTCATTTGGGGGAAAATATAGGGTGGCCGAACGCATATTACTCTAACCCAGGGGTCGGCAAACTTTTTTATGCCAGGAGCCATTTTGACATGCTCGAGGGCATTTTGACATGCTCGAGAGCCAGGGGGCGGGGTTTGCGGGCGGGGACCAATTGCGTGGAAGGGGGCGGGGTTTGCGGGCGGGGGCCAATCGCGTGGAAGGGGGCGGGGTTTGCGGGCGGGGGCCAATCGCGTGGAAGGGGGGGTTGCGGGCGGGAGCCAATCGCACACACTTAGGGCCTGCTGCTGCCATGCCCACCACGCCCACTGCAGTGCCCGCTGCCATGCACACCATGCCCGCTGCCAACGTAGGGATTTGGAAAGCGGAGGGAGGGAATTGGGAAGCGCGCACACTGGTTCATGGGGAAGAGAGCTAGAGGAGCGGAGCGACGTTAGTTAAATGACCTGAGCCTTGGGGAGTATGGAGGGAAGATGAAGGGGAGGAAGAAGCCTTGGGAGTATAGAGGGAAGGGAAGGCCTGGCGGGGTGATTTAGCCTGGGGGGTGATTTAGGCACCAGCTGGGAACAGCCATGGCTGGGGTGGTGGTGAGAAAACGCCGCGGCCGGGCCCTGCTGCTCACGGACCCCGCCGCTCGGGACCCCTCCTCCTGGCCAAGCACAGCTGCTCGCTGGAACACAGCCCCCAGGGAAGAGCGGGAGGACGAGCGTGCGGCGGCGGCGGAGCGACGGCACAGACCCGTCGGCTCAGCGGCGCCTGGGCCGCCTCTCAGGATTGGGCACCCAGCCTGGCTGCGCTCTCTCGGCGCGGGCAGGCAGGGGAGCGCGCCCGCCCGCCAGCTTTCACTTGTCGCAGCGGTTCCCTCGGCGCGTCGCTCTCTCCGACAGGGTGGGCGGGCAGCCCTCTCCCCGGGGTCCGAGTAAGCCGGACAGCCCGTGGGGCTCTCTGCCGCTCCCTTCGACGGAGGAGGGACCGGCGTGTCTTGGGAGCTGCTGCTGCTGCTGGCGGCATGTCTGGGCGAGGCTTGCTTGGGTGCTCCGGCTGGGGTGCAGCGGGACGGGAGCATCGCTGGCGGCCCGCGAGGACCGGCCAGGGAAGGCGTCTGCCGTTTCCATCCAGCAGGGACCCCCGCCCGAAGATAGTCTGGAGGGCAACTCAGCTCCCATCACCCCTCGCCAGCGCGCCCCCTAACCCGGCTGGGGATAATAGGGGCGGTGGTCCTCCGGGGTCGCGATACTGGGCAAAGCGGCACCTTCACTTCCAAGCCCACGCTGCTGCTTTTTTTTAGCCGGGAGCGGGGGGAGGTTTGGTTTTTTTGAGGGGGGGCTCTAAAGGCGGCCTGATCCGGCCGGGGGCTCCTGCATTCGCCCAGCTTCCCCGGGAGAGAAGGGGGCGGTGGTGGATCGGGCCGAACCGGGTGCCCACAAAACTGTTTCTCCAGCTCAAAGGGGGAAAGGGACAAGGAGGGGCAATCTTTTTATTTATTTATTATTACTTACGGCTCATAATTATTACTTACGGCAGGGGCGCGGTGGCTCAGCGGGTTAAACCGCTGAGCCGGTAGTCTGCTGACCATAACGTCGGCAGTTCGAATCCGCGTGGCGGGGTGAGCGCCCGTCACTAGCCCCAGCTCCAGCCCACCCAGCTGATCAAAAGCCCGGCAAGTAGATGAATGGGGACCACTCACGTGGGCCAATTTGCTGGCGTCCTTTTCGGAGGGTCGCCCTCGGACCGAGAAGAAGCTGGTTCCCGTGGATGGCGATGGAGGACGGCAGAGGATGGCGGAGCCCGAAAAACATCAACTTCCTGGACGTCAGCAGCCGGCTCTGAAGCAAAGGTTCCTGGGACATGTAGTCCGACCTGCGATTGAAGAGCCGGTTCCCTCACCCCTTCCCTAACCGCGCGGGTAATTAGAATCTGATTGTATAAATAATATATGATGATTGTAAGCCGCCTAGAGCCCTCCGCTTAGGGAGGGGATAGGCGGGGTATAAATAAGATAAAATAAAAAAATAAATAAAAAATAATAATGAAATAAAATAATTATTAATTAGTAGGCTTACTTATTGTGCACCATGCACTGTTGTTCTTCAGTTGGGGAGATAAGAACCGGCAACTAATTTATTCGGCTGCACAATTGATGGGCACTGAATTCTTCTCGGGAACGGCGGGCCTCCTTCTCGGCTCGGCGGAATGCGGCGCCCTCGGCTCTCCAGGGCGGGGCCGCCAAGAGATCCGCCGAAGCCCCGCTTTATTACTGATTAATATGATTATGCATTATTCATCATAATGACTTTCCCCGAGGTAGGCTGGACTGGGCCAAAGGCCCCCAACGGGTGCGGGGCCGGGCAAGCGAGAGGTGACTCTGCCGGGCTTCACCGTTGCTGGGCGGGGGGCATTTCTGGACCTCTGCCCTCATTCCCAGCAAGGGAAATTCGGGGGAAATGCGTTCAGCCCGGGGAACGCGCCTTCCCACGTGCACACGCCTCTGCCGCCCCCTTCCCTGGCCCTCTGCCACCCACACCCGACGGCTAGCCGGAGGACCCCCGCCCAAAAGCGGGCAAGAAGGCCAAGCCTTCTGCGCCCCGGTTCCGCAGCTCGGAGGGGCGGGAAGCCTCAATCCCGCCTGCTGTGATAATCTGGGTTCGGTGCGGGGGTGGCTAGGCTGCTCGGGCAGCCAGCCGAGGCGGAGGCGCAGGTCTTCTGCGGCAAACTTCGCTGGGCCCCGAGGGGAGCCAGGCGGAGGAGGCCTGCCCCCCCGCTCCCGACCAATGGCAGCTGCCGGGGGGGGACTGACGGCCTCCCCCCTCTCGCAGGCGCTCCCAAAGGTTTGCCTGGGGGAGGGGAAAAGGGGACCCACCGGCTTTGCCACCCCCCGCGATTGGGCGGGCAAGTGGCGGGGGCACTGGTGCGTGCGGGGAGAGGGCGGAGCAGGCGGCCCCACCGCCCCACCTGGCTCTTTGCATGCCGCCCGCGACACCTGATCCACCGGAACGCCCGCGCGCCTTCCCTGGCCGGTCCTCGTGGGCCGCCGGCGACGCTCGCGTCCCGCTGCACCCCAGCCGGAGCGCCCGAGTGCCAGGCGTCGAAGGGAGCGGCAGATAGCCCCGCGGGCTGTGCGCGAGGTGTGGGCGGCTGCGGGTGGTCCCGGCCTTGGAGAGCGAGAGCGCGTAAGAGTTTGGGGGCGGGATCCAATCGCCCTCCTCCAGCGCCAGCCATCAGAGTTTGGGGGTGGGATCCAATCGCGTGGAAGGGGCGGGGGTGAGTTCAGCTGCGGAAGAGCCACACTCAAGGGGCCAAAGAGCCGCATCTGGCTCGAGAGCTGCCATTTCCGACCCTTGCTCTAACCAATTTTAGCCAAATTATGTCCCTATTGTCTTTTAACAACCATCACTAGGGAAGCTATAGCACAGTGTTTTTCAAACTTGGCAACTTTAAGATGTGTGGAGTTCAAGTCCCAGAATTCCCCAGCCATGCTGGCTATAGCAGAAAGCATGGAGGGCAAACTCTTCTAGCTTTCTTGAAATTCAAGCGACATACTGTATAAAGATATTCTCTCTCTTTTCAATAAGTAAACATGGCTAGTGTTACTTATGAATAACTTTGGTTAGCAGAAATATTAATGCACACATAATACTATATTTAACACTAAACATGAAAACAGAAGGAAAAGGAAAACAGTTGCAAAAAACCACAGTGTATGTATGTTATTTCTTCAAACAATTTTATTAGAGATTACAGTTAAAAAGAATAAAAACTATACATACTACAAAAATATAAAAATAAAAGAGATAAAAATAATGTAAAAAAGAAAAAAGAAGTAACTTCCCCCTTTATCCCAACAAGTACAAACAATTTAAGTAAATTTATTGCCATCTCTTAAGTTACAATATATACTTTCTTCACCCCATATCTCATCTCTTAGCTAAAAACAAAATCCAAAATCCTTGTCATTCATTCCTTACCAGCAAAAGTCCAGTAAGGGTTGTCAGATATAAAACTAATTATCTATCTTAACCTTGATCAAATAAGCTAACCTTGTATTCCTTCCTATACTTTTAAAGATCTTAATTCTTAACCCCTTCAAATAGAGTCCCACAGCTTGATTTCTTGTCATCATTTTTTATCCTTCCCCAAAAAATCTTTCAGAACTTTAGCAAGTCTCTTTTGTACATCCAGTAAGACAAACGATGACAATTTCCCATGGGAGGAATTCTTCCAAAAGTTTAAAATGGTAATTCCAAGTCCATCTGAGCCCTTAATCAATTGTTAAACTTTCTAAAATCCATATTCTAAGCACCCTTTTGCTGTTTAATGCAAAAAATATTTTTCAAAAGCTTTTACCACCATATTTAAATATTCTTTCTCTACAGAGAAGGCGACTCACCTAGCAAATGCAGTATAACTTGCCATTCTTAAGGGTCTTAATCCTTCTAAAGCAACAGAAAAAAATGCAAATCCAAAGTGATTATGAAGTGAGGCTCAGTCATGCTTAACACCCTTTAAAAAGGCTGTGTTGACAACTGTGAGCGAAGATGGTTCCTCCCTTGACTCCCAGCTGTTCAATCCATAAGCAAACTGCAAAACCACAATTTTGAGGTTTACTCATGAGGAGTGGCTGTGCGGAGTCATGTGGGCTACCTCAAGATCTCCCCTTATTCTGGGGACATATTGGCAGCCCAGATCCTGCAGCCAGCTGCCAATTCCGTCGCAATGCCATCCTGTTACAAAAAAGGGATCTCTAGCTTGCTATGGCTCTCAACCGGAAGTCACAGTGTGTGTATGTGTGAAAGGGCTTCTACCCCTGCATACTTTGGCTGATTCATGCCTTAGATATAGTTTTTAGCATTTAAATCAAAATTGGAACCATGTTTAGAAGCAGGCTTGCAGACTATGGCTTGGATAACTATAGTTAAAATTAACAACACTATAGATGCAATGGTTATTATCTGTGAAACTGAAAAGGGAGAAGGGGGATGCTTGAGCAAGAAGAGAGGAGGATGAGATCATTAACCTATCAAATAGCCTGAATTACTTAATCATAGTTGTATAAATAAGTACATACAGTTGACCTATACTGTAGGCGAGAGCTTTCCAAACTTTTCATGTTGGTGACACACCTTTTAGACATGCATCATTTCGTGACACACTCTTACAGCAGGGCACAAGGCAGGCACTAGGACCTGCGCGGAATCACAGCAGGTTTGGAGGCAGCAAGGTACAAGGCAGGTACTAGGACCTGCACAGAATCCTGGCAGGGTTTGGAGGCAGCAGCACTAACGTGTCCCGACACACAGTTTGGAAAGCTCTGCTGTAGGCTATCACTTTCCCATTTCTCTACCTTTTGAAATTTCATCCAAAGTAGAGGGCACTAATCTTTCCAATAAACTTCCTACATTACAGAAACACAAAAGTGGGGTAATGAGATGATGATGATGATGATGATGATGATGATGATGATGATGATATCAGATATTTTGGAGAGATTTATAATAGTTATATAGCACTTTTCCTCAGTGAGAAAAAATTCCATACACTTTGTAAAGCTTATGACAGCTTGGTACATTTTATTATCACTGCATTACATACAAGAAAGCTTGCCTAGGATCACCCTAAAAGTTCATGGCTAAGGTGAGATTTAATAAAAAGATTTCCCAGCTGACGGCTTACCCTCTTGACCCCTGAAGTACAGTGGTCAGCAAAGATTAGGGAAGCATAGTTTTTCTCTAGGAAAATGGACAATTGCTGGAGGTGGAGCATGCTCCTTCCCTCCATCAAACAAGTTCACGGCTGGTCCAGGAAATAATCTACCTCCTCAGATTAGGTCAATGCAATAAAGGACATTCAAACATTTCTATCAGTTGCTAGTGCTGGGGAAAAAAATTGAATGAATTTTATTAAAAGTTTTACAAAGAACATAAAAACTAACACAAACAAATAAGGAGTAAAAGGAACAAAGAAAGAAAGACGAAAATAAAAAGTGCAAAAAGAGAGAACAAAAAGAAATAGAAAGAAGCTTCTGATTTTTTCTGCAGCAAATGTAACTACAATTACAAAATTAACCCTTACTCTATGATTATGCTGGTGCTGAAAACTGGAAGAGTAATCAGCTATCTTTTTTCAAGCCCGCATCCCCTCCACCATCTGAGATACAGCTCAGGAGGAATTAATTGGGAATCCCACCTCTCTTCACAGTATAAATAACTGAATTTGTAGCCTGACCCAGACAACTTGTATTTATGATACACTTGTGATAATGGGAACGATGTGTGAAATTCAGGTGCTGACACTGATAAAAAGTCTAGCAGCAGTTTCTAAAACAATCAACATGTGCAGACTGCTGCACCTTCAAAAAGATGGCAAACCTCCTCCACTTACATCAGGGGTGGGGAACCTTTTTTCTGCCAAGGGCCATTTGGATATTTATAACCGGGGACCAGGGGGGCGGGGTTTCTGGGATTTCCGCAGACCGGGGGCCGGAGTTTGTGGGTGGGAGCCAATCACAAGCACTGGGGGGGGTTGTGGGTGGGAGCCCCACGAGCCTTAGGTGGGAGCCCCGCGGGCCTTATATGGCCCACGGGCCTGACGTTGCCCACCCCTGCCTTACATCAAAGAAGTATCAGAAACTAACCAGAATCTATCATCTTAAATTATCTATGTATAGATTTCTCATTTAAAAGTAGAGTACTTGCTGGAGTCCTTATGTCGTAACTCTTTTCAATCAATATTAATAACCAGAGTTTGGAAAGACTTGTTCTTTAGATTAACTTTTTCCGGTCCAGATGGCTATAAGAGAAGTCTGACAAGTTTAGTTGAATTTTCTCTTCATCTGAGAAAAAGTCATATCTCAGGGGCACAGCATATCTGTCAACCCTTTGAGGTTGGCCTGGTTAGGAAACAGACACCATAAGAACTTCTGGAACTCTATTTTATTGTTATAGAGTATCAGAACAGAATCTTGGAAGCCTGACAGAGTTTCTCTCTCCCTTCTCTTCTACCAAAGAGTCTCAAGGTGGGGTGATCTTAAGTTTCTTCCTCGTTGGTTCCCATCTTTCATGCTAAGCTGATGTTTTCATAATGGCTGCTGCATACCTTTTTCAAGGCTCCCTACAATACTCTTCTACAATATCTTTTTTGTGGAAAACCATTTCTGAAATTCTGAGAATTACTGATTGTGTAGGTCAAGGACAGGCAGTGTGGTGCCATGGGAACCATTATATTCATGAACATTTCTCTGGGTACCTACCAGATTTCCTTTCCCACCTGACTAATATTTTAGAGTCTTTTAATTTATAATGAGAAATGGAATGCTGGCATGTTGCATAACATACTACTAGTCTCCAACATCATCTTTGTTTTTTGTTTTGTCAAGTATCCATATAGACTCCACACATGCCCTATAATCATTCTTTAAAGCTACACATGATGGCTAGATGCAGCCAAGCACTTTATGGAGCAAGCTGACAAGTTTGCTTTCTGGAAATGCTCAGGATGTTACCCCTGAAGATTGTGGTAGGACCAAGTACTTGCTTCACAAGAATGCACCCCTAAGTTCAATCCCTGTTGTGAGAGAGCTGGAAAAATTCTTGCCTCAGACCAGGAATGCATCAGCATGAAAAAGCAGGCTTGTCTGACTCTGTATTAACAGATTTGGATGTATGTTCTGGTGCTGACTTCCCGGGGGGGGGGGAGGGGGTAGTGGTTTTTGACATTGCAAGACATGTTGGAAGTTGATTTTGACCAATGGCATTTCCATTGAAGAAACTGTAATAATGACTTATTGCACCCTTTACTTAGGTACAGTGATAATAATAATCTGACCTGCTGTCTGAGCAGGTATCTGCTACAGTTGTAATGATGATGCGTTGGCCACATCTATACTACTACTGCGCTATGGACTTAGTTGGCACTTGGACGGGAGACCACTAGGGAACACCACAGCATTAAGCTAAACTTGGAGACTGAAAAAAAAATTCTGGAAGAAATCAATATCAAACTGCTTGTGCATTGTTGCCAAGAAAATTAAACAACCAAATGAATTTTGTGCATTGTTGATCACATTTTAAAATGTATAGCAAGACTACTGAGTTTTTGTAGAATAGGTTATGACTTAAGGAAAATAGAAAATAAAACATCTACATGGTTTATCATTTTTTTAGATTCTCATAAAAATATTTTTGTAACATGCTTGAATTAATGAAAAAAAATTCCTTTGACCCATTTTAGAAACCTTTATATCTGAAATCCTTATTTCACAGAATTTGGAAGAGTCCGTTGTAAGATGCTAAATAAACTATCCCCAAAATAAGTCCTAATGAGGTCAGAAAGTCAAATCAAATCAAATCAATTTTTATTCGGTCATAGACCAGCAAATAAAACAGAAGATTCACATCTGATTAGAATAAAAGGAAAAAAAAACACTTAAAAATCTAAAAAAAAACTAAGAAAAATTAGAAGGGATATTGCGGCGTGCTGTACAAATTATAGAGCAATATTTAGCTGTGGTCAATGAAATAAAATCAGATTGGTCTGATAAAAACAGCTTGATATAAAAAGAATCCTAACAACCTAGATGTTTAGTAAAAAATTGAGATAATAATCCCTGGCGAGCATCTGCATAGAGAGGACAATATAAAATGACGTGTTCCATCGTTTCAATTACTCCTCTGCCACATGGGCACAGTCTTTGATCGAAAGGGATATTTCGATATCTCCCTTCAATAACAGCTGTTGGAAGGGCATTGAATCTAGCCAAGGATAAGGCCCTTCTAAATTTTGGAATCATTATGCAGCTAAGATATCTGGCTGGTTGGAGAAGATGTGCAGAGTGGCCCAAAAAAATGTTTTTTGGTAAAACTGATAAATCTGATTGTAGCTCTAAATCGATGACCCGTTGTTTGAGATCAGCTAGTGCACGTTCATAGCCCAACAAGATGATGGCTGCCCCTGAAAAGCCATATAATTGCAGTTTGGTGTGTATTGCCTGGCACCAAGAAGATTGAAAGCTATCAGTCATAATCAAAGGGGCCAAGCCAACTGGGAAAAAAGAAAGCTTAAGCCTTAAGTGTAAATCTAAGCAGAAGTTTCTATTTTTAGTAGGCCAGCTTCACGGCGAAGCACCACATTGGGGACGCAGTGAGGTACTTGAAAGATAGATCTTAGAAACTTGGATTGGACTCTTTCAAGAGAAAGGAATGACCTGTAGGGGCTCAAATGAGCTCCAAAAAGGAGCTGAGCTCGGATCTTAGCTGAGAAAACTTTTATCGCTGCTGGTATATATTGAGCTCCTTTGGAGAAGTGATTGTAGTGCTGCCGCTGTTTTTTGTGCATTCAGGCTGACATAATCGGCTTGGAATTTGTGGTTACCCGTGGCATGAAAAACAATCCCCAAATATTTAAAGGTCTTAACTTGCTCTATTAAATGATTGTTTAGCCGCCAGACATGTGCCTTAGGGCGCTTGGCAAAAACCATAACCTTGATTTTTCAGTAGTTTATTTCCAGCCATTCTTCTCGGCAGTGCTCAGCAAGCATACAGAGCGCCCGCTTCAGGCCAATCTGTGTCCAAGAAAGCAACACAGCATCATCTGCATATAAAAGAACAGAGATGTGTCTATTTCCCAGTTTTGGGGAATGAAGAGATGGGCTATTCAATTTGTCTATAAGAGAGTTAATATATAGAATAAAAAGAAGGGGAGCTAGAATACACCCTTGTCTCACTCCTCTCTTGACTGGGATTTCCTTGGTGCAATGTCCATACATATTACATCGCACCTTCACAGAAAGTCATCCAGGTTCATACAAAATGCTAAACCTTGATTTGTTTAATCATGGTTTGTTGAATAAGTCAAAACTGGCTGGACTCAAACAATCAGCTAAGCAAAAGCCAACAGAACACATTATGGCTTAGTGCAATGTGTGAATCCAGTCAATGTGTGCATTAAATTATGTCTGCCTCTAAGGAACAGGTTTTAAATTGCTAAGACATACCTTTGAGTCAGCCTGCTCTGAGTTTCAGCTTTCATGACTTCAGGGCAAGAGAATAACCTAGAAATACTGAGTTATTTCTCATGCTGCATTTTTAATCATAGCCCTTAAAAATGCCTTTTATAAGACATGATCTGTGAGGTATGTGCTGTAGGGAATGCCTGAGAAGCTGTGGTTCCCAGTACTGTGTTCTCAAATACGGAGGCATACTGTATGTGTGATGGCCTTTGAATATAGTGTCAGCCTTCATAGGGGTACAAGTTTTTTGTTTATTTGTTCAGTCGCTTCCGACACTTCATGACTTCATGGACCAGCCCACGCCAGAGCTTCCTGTCGGCCGTCGCCACCCCCAGCTCCCCCAAGGTCGTGTCCGTCACCTCCAGAATATCATCCATCCATCTTGCCCTTGGTCGGCCCCTCTTCCTTTTGCCTTCCATTTTCCCTAGCATCAGTATCTCCAGGGTATCCTGTCTTCTCATTATGTGGCCAAAGTACTTCATTTTTGCCTTTAATATCATTCCCTCAAGTGAGCAGTCTGGCTTTATTTCCTGGAGTATGGACTGGTTAGATCTTCTTGCAGTCCAAGGCACTCTCAGAATTTTCCTCCAACACCACAGTTCAAAAGCATCTATCTTCCTTCGCTCAGCCTTCCTTATGGTCCAGCTCTCGCAGCCATAGGTTACTACGGGGAATACCATTGCTTTAACTATGCAGACCTTTGTTGTCAGTGTGATGTCTCTGCTCTTAACTATTTTATCAAGTTTTGTTATTGCTCTCCTCCCAAGAAGTAGACCTCTTCTGATTTCCTGGCTGCAATCAGCATCTGCAGTAACCTTTGCACCTAGAAATACAAAGTCTGTCACTGCCTCCACTTTTTCTCCCTCTATTTGCCAGTTATCAATCAAGCTGGTTGCCATAATCTTGGGGTTTTTTGAGGTTTAACTGCAACCCAGCTTTTGCACTTTCTTCTTTCACCTTTGTCATAAGGCTCCTCAGCTCCTTCTCGCTTTCAGCCATCAAAGTGGTATCATCTGCATATCTGAGATTGTTAATGTTTCTTCCAGCGATTTTAACTCCAGCCTTGGATTCATCAAGCCCAGCATGTCGCATGATGTGTTCTGCGTACAGGTTGAATAGGTAGGGTGAGAGTATACAACCCTGCCGTAGTCCTTTCCCAATCTTAAACCGTAGTTCCATGGTCTTCTGTTCGTTGCTACTTGGTCGTTATACAGATTCCTCAGGAGGCAGACAAGTTACAGGTAGTCCTTGCTGTGACTGCCATCATAAATCAGCACAGTCACATGATTTTTTGATTTGCAGTTAGTAAGTGAGGACTACGTGTAACAGATTTCAATGCCCATATTTTTTAGGCTAAAAATTAAGCTGAGATGGGGACTATAATAAAGACATAGACAAACAAATACAAAAGTTTAGTAAGAATGCATGTGCTTGCATTTGAAAGAACCCTATTCTGGTCCCAGATATTTCCAGGTACAGCTGGTATTCCCCCCATATTTGTATTTTGTATTTTGGAGGCAACAAAGTCTCGTTCTGAAGACCACAAAGTACAGAAGCATGCTTTTAGAAAGAGAGAGAGAGAGAGATAAAGAAAGAAAAGATACAATTTCTTTCTTTGCAGAAGTGATGAGAGGTATTTCAGCAGGCAGCCTTGATATGACATGTGTTGTGACATGCTCTGGGCATAAGAAGAAAAGAAGATACCGGAGCAGAAAATTGTCTGCATTTCCAGAAAAAGAGATCAAAGGTTGGTTTATTGAAAGGAAAAAAAAAACAAGAGTTTTTCATGAGCCTCTTCTGACAAATACAATAGAAATTGCAACATGTTGCCTGGGGATGATGGGAATTGGACAGTAGGCCTGAGCAAGGTGACCTAGATTCACTTCAACAAAGCAAAGAGGCAATGTCATTTCGCCTTCTTTCAAAACTTCTCCCTCTCTTGTCCCTGTCAGTTTCCAAGTTTGAAGACCTTCTTCATGATCTGTGCAGAAGCCTCCTTGGGGCTGGCATTGGCATGCTGCAGAAGACAGAGCAGGACATCCTCTGCATCCTGACAGGAGTTTTGGACGAGGTGAGCAGCACACCCTGTGCAATGCTTGCCAAGGTTTTGGCATATGGTCTGGAGGAGGAGCGTAGTGCATAATCCACAGCTCTTGAAGTATTCCCGTTGGTTCTCTGAGGAACTTGAAGGAAGTGCTTTGCTCAAACCTTTGTCAAAGCAAAGCACCCCTTCAAAGATTTACACAGACCTGTTGTCTATGCTTATAGGAAAATCATATTGTATGGAGTGAACATATTTACAGGCCAAATGGATACTTTACTTGCTGAAAACAATTAAACTTACCCCATGCTGTCCTCATTATAAATTTAGTATTCATGTCCCTAATCCATTTCTGTTGCAGAATCCAAATGTGCAAATGATAATATTATCTAATAAACTACTATATCATCTCTCCACGCTTTTAGCTTACATAACCCTTCGTACAATGACAATAGGGGCGCATGTCTGCACATTTTAAATTCAATCATTTTGATTTACTTGCTTCACTTCTGGCATGACCATTTGTTTCATTTTCCAGTTGTCAAGTGTCTTATTCTCTCTCTTTTCTTTTTCATTCGTTTTTAAAAAATTCTTGAAATTGATGCTGTTCATAGAGAGGCTTGGAGTAATTTTGCCTGAAAGACTGAGGTTTGTGAGAAGAACTTCTCTTTGGCCTGTCACAGGTTGGATGAAAAGGCCTCCTAGGCCAGATTAAGCCTGTGGGCTGGCACTTTTCTTTGCCTAGTCTAACTTTCCTATTGCTTTCTGCTTCAGATAACAATTTTATTGCTGTGCGGTGCAATGTCTCTTGTCAGAAATCTCTCCTGTGAGAAACAGTGAGGAGAAATAAAATATATATATTTTCTCCCAGTTTTCCCATTATTTTCACTAGTTTCTTGTAGGGCTGAGTTATAAATAAATAAGAATGCACCTCTTTTACTTATTCCCCATTCATTTGAGAAACAGAAATATTTCTAAAATAAAAAAAAGTATACATTTGTAACACAGAAGTGTGCACTGTTTCACAAAGAAAGGTGAGAGTGCACAAATCACTGCAATATCAATTGCTCATTTAGGTTTGGATCTGGGCCCCTGAGTGGAACATGGGAACCCTCCCCCCCCCCCATGACATATCTCAAAACTGCAGATGATGGTGAGTGGCTCAGCAGGTGAGAAGATGGGTTGCTAGGCAATTGGTGTACCTAAACAGCCTCCAGAAGTGCCAATCAGAAACAGAGCTGAAGGCCAGCCATCCTATTCAGATGGCTCCTCCCACAGGCATCTGAAGCACTGAAACAAGGCAAGGTTGATCAGGTAACAGTTGTACTTAGAACAGCCAAATTTCTATGCAGACTTTGTGCCCCAGCTGAGTCATAAGTGTGTGCTGAAAGGAGGGGTGGGTGTTGTATCACTTATCCTCTTTGTTGTGGGGGTCTTTTCCTTTATTATCACATTGTTCAATTGCCATGACTAAACCCGTTTAAGAATTTGGAAATTCTTGAAGACTTTAAGCAGGGCATTTGTGGGAGTGGTCAAAAAAGCCAAGATGTGGGCTGTGATCCCATGGTTGTGCCCACCTTAAATTTGTTGATTCCTATCTCTGAGGTAACATCACTGGATGGAATGTGGGGAAGACAGAGGGTAGCACGGACACTTAGTTAACATAGTAGGCACAAAGGAACACATTGACTTTTATTAAATAATTAAAATGGGTTTTAAATCAGGTTTACTTATTTCTACAAATTATCTATATCCTGTCCATACTAGCTTACCCTGCTCCTAAAATTATTCATAACCTTGTTTTCATATAGCCTTGGACTCTGAGCCTCCCTCAGACCAGTCCTTCCACTGGACTTTCTCTCCTCCCAGGATCCAGTTAAACACTAGATCAGAGCTTTCCAAACTGTGTGTCGCGACACAAAAGTGTGTCGCCACACACAGCGTGGTGTGTCGCCACACCACCTGGAAGCGGCGGCGCGCGCGTGCACGGCAGCCGCCATGCGCGCGCACCGCCGCACGCCTCCCCCGCGCCATCGCCGTGCGCGCACGTGTCGCCGCCGCCGCCGGGTGTGTCGCCAGCGGCGGCACTTTGGAAAGCCCTGCACTAGATCCTTTAAAAAAAAAGGTGAAATTGACAAGATTCCTGATAGTTTCCCTTTCTAGCTCAAGGGACAGAAAGAGCTGTAAAACTGCGGCATTCACCCCTCACCCACCCCCAGTGGATGTGGCATGCAGGAAGGTGTCAAGCACAAGGGGGAGTTAGCAGGTGAGATCCATACCGAAGGTTTACCAATGGAAACTATATTTCCTCAAAAACCTGCCCGTAGAAATGAAAGCAGGCACTTGCTTTCTTGGGAAGGGTAGAGAAACAGGGGAATAACAGTCGTGATAATGGCTGTTCAGAGAGAACACTTGGCCAGCATCACTGAATTGACATCTGGACAGTGATTTTTTAAGATGGCATCATTTCTAACTGGTTTCAGCATGGGAGCAATCACTTCTGGCTGCCATATGGAAGAGCTCTTAGCTTGGACTTAGCAAAGAACTTTGTGGTGCGACTGTCAGGATTTAGCATCCTTCCAGTATAATTGATGGGTGTTGTAGTATTTGTATTAGCATGCTTGTAGTGGCATTTTGGTATGTTGATTAGAATTGTTGAGATGGTCTGAATAGCTCCAAGGTCAGTGCTTGGCCGGTGCTATCAGTGTTCGTTAGCAGCATGAATTGCAGCTGGGAGTTAGAAGAGCTGTTGGAGAGCATTTAGGGAGGGGCTGGTACGAGAGGGGGGGGTTTGTAACAGCAATTGTACGGGCTTTTCCTCAGTCTGATCTTTGCCGTGGACTGATCACCTGTATTAATAAAGACTTCTTCCACATCCTATGATGGCTTGTGATTGAGAGATTAAGAGACTCTGAATTAATAACTAAGGATCAGATTCATCACAGTGACATCAATTGGTCTCAACGAAGGACTTTGTGTTGTTTTGAAGCACCCTCCTTATGTCTCTGTCACTTGTAAAAGTGGAAAGGGGTTCTGTGCCAATGATGCACCTGCGCAGAAGACTCTTTCAGCTTTCATGAGTGAAAGAGTTGCTGGAAAACACTGAGAGGAGCTTGCAAGGCAACACTCTCTTCTCAGCTCTTATAACCATTTTCAGAATCAACTCATTCAGATTGCTCCGTATGCAAGAAATCAAACAACAACATTCGTAGCTTCTAGAATCCTTGCTAAGGCAAAGATAGGAAGCCTTTCTGTCTTTCCACTCTGTTCGTGTTTCACCCAGACCCCAACTACAAGGCGATCTTTTTAAAAAAAAACATAGCCAGCAATTTATGATTGCTTTTTTCAGGATTTCTGTAAGTCAGACTAAGTATTATGAACTCAGAAGCAGACTGATGGACTGAAGATGGACAATTATCATGTACCTTTAAATAGTGGCCAAATTGGCTGTTTTCCCTTTAGTTTGTAAACATTTGTTTCCAAACTATTGGGTTATATGCAGGCCAGCTAGATGAGGTTCTGGGAAAAAATATCCCCTAAAGGACACTCTAATCTGTCAGAAAGCTCTGAGAGGATTTATCAGCCAGTTTGATTCTGCTCTATGGAGTACTGAATGGCTGGAACTAATCATCCAGCTGATTTCCTAGAATGCTTTCACAGAATGCTGCAGGGTGATGCTATGTCAGTATATTCTGGAAGTGTAAAAAAATCTAGTAGGACTGTACAGAGATCTGGATTTGAAAGGAATAATATGATTCAGAGCACTCATGGGTACACATGTAGCACTTCTCAGGAACATCTTAAATCAGCTGACTTTTTTCCTAGGCTCCTGTGGCTGCCATCACATAAGCCCAGGAAAACATGTGTTTGATATAAGGCATTCCCACATCCTAAAAAGTAAGTTGGAGCAATTACTTGTTTATAGTTTACGTTAGCTCTTACAATCTTTTCTAAACTGTGATGGCAAGTAATTGTAAGAGAAAGAAAAGCAACAGAAATAAAAGTGGAAGCCCGAATAAGGATAACAGCAAAAAGGGTCACATCTTCAAACAGAAACAGATCAGGGAACTGCGGTCTCTTAGAATAAAGGGAAGTGATCCCGTGACTCTTTGGTATTTCAATTAAACACAATTTTATTAGGTAGCATTTGTTCTATTGTCCATGCTGCTTAAGAAGGTTAAAAAGTAAGTACAGACTATTGAATAATTGTTTCCTGCCCTCAGATGCTCATAGACTCTTCTTTGGCTTTGACTCTAGTTATGGCTTTAATATATCCTCAAACTACTTTTAAAAAGAAGGAAAGAGCAGTCTGCGGGGCAGGTGATGTCTATTTGCATGTGAAATATGGAGAGTACAATTAAATAAGAGAGCGGGCCACTGTCACCCAGGTCTTGGTGATTTCTAGATCAAATACTGTGGGCCTACCCTTAAAGAAGATCCAAATACCACTTCTCGTTCAGATGCATTGGACGCTGCATCTTGTCTAGACTGACATGAGTTTATTAAATCCATTTTGAAACAACTTTGCTGGTTTATTTGATTTGATACAATTTAATGTGTTGAGTTTAACCTTTAGAAAATTATTTGTTTGATTGATTGATTGATTGATTGATTGATTGAGAAACCTAACATGCTCTTATCTCCTCTAGCTGGTAGAAGTTCTCCAGGTCCTCAGGCAGAGGTTTTCTCCCATCATTTTCCACATATGTTGTTTAACTTATGAAGATGGCAGAAACTAAATTTGAGACCTTTTGCAGACAAAACATGTGGTCAGGCTTTAGTGCCCCAAAATATTTAGATCGTGACTCTTCTGTGGAATGTTTCTGCTCACATGTGTGCCTCCAAACTCAGTACATGCTGATTATCAGTACACAGTATACTCATGCATTTGACAGAGGCGCTCACTGTCGATATTGCTGGACCTCTGCCAGCATGAGTGGTGTTGTGGCTTAGCTGGGTGGTAGCAGGAATTGGCAGAATAGCAAACAATGGTGCTAAGTGAAGTTCCTGGCCTGTGTTGCCAACAGGCTGTGTCCCTCACCTCCCTCTAGCCTGAGACTTTTCATTTCAATTAATGTTAGAGAAAAATACATCCAAGCAGAGAAGCCCTTTAGGACATGAAGAGAATTTCCTCTGCATGTCTTTATGGGATTGACAATATGCTGCTTTGCAGCTTTATCAGTGTGGATTTGGGGGCAGGAAAACACTGCATTATTACAAAACACCCAAAGCTTTATTAAACTCTTCATTTTCTCCTAGTATATAAAAAAATGTACAAATAATTTCGAGAGCAATATAAAAGTAGCTGAAGTCATATTACTGTCTTGTAATATGAAATGAATAATTGTAAGCTCTCTTCCTATCCTCTTGAAAGTCTTAATCCTTCTGCGGATGGATAGACAACTGCCCTTTCTATCCCTGAAATAAAATATTAAGGGTGAAACTCTGCATTCTAACAGTATCAAACAGAAACCAATGCATTCATTCCAAATGTTGACAATTAACAAAGACTAGTCTATTTCAACCCAGAGAGAACAAACTTGTGGTGAAGATGAAAATTTGTTGCAAACAGGAACAAATGATAAGATTCATTCCACAGCTAGAAACAGTGAAGCATTTTCAGCAGGAACATTCTGATGCTTTCAGCAATTAGGTAATCCTTTGAGGCCTAGCAAAATTAGATGTTTTAGCAGTGAGGCCAACAGAAGAGATAAGCTGGCACATGATTGCCTGTATTCTGTGACAGTGTGGTGCATTTTATTTAGCTGGCACGAACATCTTAATGACACTGACTCTGCTCCCAACCTCCCTATATCAGGGATAGTGAGATGGTGGAACCAGCAAATACAGACTTGCAGTTCCAAATATATGCTGCTAGAACACCACTACTGTACTGGGATACAGTCTCAACACCGAGTTTACCATAGCCATATTATGGTGCTGCTACTGGTGTGCATTGTAATGAGAAGCAGAGGATGTATGGCCAGGTCCAAGCAGGAAGACAACAAACAGCAAAAGAAACATATTTTGAATGCAGTAAATGGTCAGGGGAGAACTATGTTTCAGAAAACCAAACTACCTTCTTCGGGTAGGATTCTTGCATTCTAAAAGCAAATACAAATTCATTCATTGGCGATCACTCGTATCCGAGTAAGACTGTCTTCCAAAGGTAAAATTTTAACAGTGGATCCGTAAGTGGCTATAAAGGCCAATTCTGGATCCGCACAACCTCCCACAATGAGGGCATAGGTTTCCGGGTGGGAGACGGTCATGATGAGGGTTTGCCTGACGTGCCTTCCTTTTAGCTCTTTTCTCCCTTTCGCCCTGTACTCGTGCTTCTTCAAAGTCCATAGCGCCATTAATAACGGCTGACCTCCAATTGAAACGCTCATGAGTTAGGGCTTCCCAGTTCTCAATGCTGATATTACATTTTTTTAAATTAGCTTTGAGAGTATCTTTGAATCTCTTTTGCTGTCCACCAATATTCCGTTTTCCATTCTTAAGTTGGGAGTAAAGTAGCTGCTTTGGAAGACGATGGTCAGGCATTCAAACAACATGACCGGTCCAGCGAAGTTGATGTTGGATGATCATTGTTTCAATGCTGGTGGTTTTCGCTTCTTCTAATACGCTAACATTAGTCCGCCTATCTTCCCAAGTAATTTGCAGAATTTTTCGGAGGCAGCGTTGATGGAATCTTTCAAGAAGTCGGAGGTGGCGTTTGTAGAGGGTCCATGTTTCACAGGCATACAGAAGGGTTGGTAGTACAATGGCTTTGTAAACAAGCATTTTGGTCTCCCTGCGAATGTCCCGATCCTCAAACACTCTACGCTTCATTCAGGAGAAAGCTACACTCGCAGAGCTCAGGCGATGCTGAATTTCAGCGTCGATGTCGGCTTTTGTAGATAGATGGCTGTCGAGATAAGAAAAGTGGTCGACATTTTCTAGTGACACACCTTTACGCTGGATTGATGGCGCTGCAGAGGGATTGGTTCGAACTTGCTGGTAAAGCACTTTGGTTTTTTTAATGTTAATCGAGAGGCCGAGCTTTTCATATGCTTCTGCAAAGATGTTTAGGATAGTTTGAAGATCTTCCTCGGAGTGTGCACAGACTACGTTATCATCAGCATATTGAAGTTCTATAACAGAAGTTATAATTACCTTATTTTTTGCTTTCAGCCTACTAAGATTAAAAAGCTTTCCATCTGTTCGATATATAATTTCTACACCAGTAGGAAGTTTCTCTTCAACAAGGTGTATAATCATAGCGATGAAGATAGTGAATAAGGTTGGAGCAATAACACATCCCTGTTTAACGCCGGATTCCACTTTAAATGGATCGCTTTGAGAGCCATTGTTATTCAGGATTGTTGCCATCATGTCGTCATGGAGTAACCGCAAGATGTTCACAAATTTATCAGGGCATCCAATTTTCAGAAGGATGGTCCAGAGAGCAGTATGATTTACAGTATCAAAAGCTTTAGTCAGATCAATAAACGCCATGTACAGAGGGCGGTTTTGCTCCTTGCATTTTTCTTGAAGCTGTCGTGCAGTGAAGATCATATCCACTGTTCCCCTGGAAGGGCGGAAGCCATTTTGCGTTTCAGGGAGGATGTCTTCTGATACAGATAGGAGATGGTTTGCAATGATCTTTGCCAGGATTTTGCCTGCTGTGGCTAGAAGGGAGATGCCTCGATAGTTTCCACAGTCTGTTCTATCACCCTTTTTAAAGAGAGTGATAATTATGGCATCCCTAAAGTCTGCTGGGATTTCCTCCCTCATCCAGATTTTTTCGATGAGCTTATGAAGTTGTTGTGTAAGTTCAGGCCCGCCTTCTTTAAAGACTTCAGCAGGAATCCCATCAGGTCCACTAGCTTTGTTATTTTTCATTTGTTTAGTGGCTTTACTGACTTCCTCCAAACTAGGGGGTACTGCAAGCTCAACTCTTATTTGTTTTTGCGGGATTTGCAAGAAGACTTCATCGGCCACAGTAGAGTAACAATTAAGGAGATTGCAGTAATGCTCTTTCCAGCGCAGTGCAATAGACTCTTTGTCCTTTAGAAGTTTAGCACCATCTACTGAGCGTAAGGGATTTGGACCATGGTTTGTTGGTCCATAGATGGCCTTTATGGCATTAAAAAAGCCCCGTGCATCATGAGCATCTGCAAAATGTTGGGTTTCTTGGGCTTTTTTTATCCACCATAGGTTCTTAAGTTCTCTAGTTCTTCTTTGGACTTCTGCCTTTGCACTGGCGTAGATTTTTTTCTTAACGGCACAGTTAATATCTTTTTGCCATATCTAGAAGGCTTTCCTTCTCTTGTCAATAATATGTTCAATCTCATTATCGTTCTCATCAAACCAGTCCTGATGTCTCTTAGTCTGGTATCCGATAGTTTGTTCACAGGCTGAAATAATAGAAGTCTTCAATTTAATCCAGTGTTCCACAACATTTTCAGGCAGTTCCATAGGCAGATGTTCCTTGAGAGTTGATTGAAAGCAAGCTCGTTTAATAGAATCTTGAAGGGCCAGTGTATTCATTTTATGCCTTGGTTTTCTTCCTTGGAGCCTACGATGAGGGACAATCTTTATGGCCATCGTGGATCGAATTAATCGATGGTCTGTCCAGCAGTCATCGGCGCTCGTCATGGGTCTGGTGAGAAGTACATCACGGCGATCTCTAGCACAGACAATTACATAATCTAAAAGATGCCAGTGCTTCAACCGTGGGTGCTTCCATGATGTTTTAAATTTATTTTTCTGGCGAAAGAGTGTGTTAGTAATGACAAGGTTATGCTCTGCACATTTAGTCAGAAGTAAGATTCCATTCGTGTTGCTGTTGTCAACTCCTTCTTTCCCAATGATCCCTGGCCACAAATCAAAGTCACGCCCAACTCTTGCATTGAAATCGCCCAGGAGGATAATTTTATCCTCCTTTGGTATCTCTGATAAGATGGTGTCCAGCTGGGTATAAAATTTTTCCTTGATATCCTCATCTGCATCTAGTGTTGGTGCGTAAGCACTTAGGATAGTTGCCTGTTGGTTTTTGGCGAGTTTTATTCGGAGAGTTGAGAGTCGTTCATTAATCCCAGTGGGAACTTCTGACAAGAGCTTCACAAGGTCGTCTTTGATAGCAAAGCCTACCCCATGTATTCGTCGTTCTTGTTCAGGCAGTCCTTTCCAAAAGAAGGTATAACCTCCTTTTTCTTCCTTCAACTGTCCTTCTCCTGCTCTTCGAGTTTCTTGGAGTGCTGCTATATCAATATTAAAACATCTCAGCTCCCTTGCAATAATGGCAGTCCTACGTTCAGGTCGTTCACTATCCATATTGTCTTGCAGTGTCCATATATTCCATGTTCCAAAATTCATGTGTTTTTTACGACCACTAGATGGTGACCCCACTGGTCGCAGTAATCCAGTCAGGGAGAAAATGAGGCAGACTATGTTTAGGGCACCTTTTCTATCCCCCTCCCCATATGGGGTGAGCAGAGTGGATCCTAAATAGGGCTGCTCAGTCGTGGATACAGCTGCCGAACTACTCAACTGCCTCGATCCTTGAGTCAGGGAGACTGAATCCATATCCACCGCCCATGTGCTGGTTCATGACTAGGAGCGTCCGGATTTCACAGTCCTGCCCCCGTTGCCATTCATCAATCGCCATGGGGCTTTTAGTTGTTTTGGGTTTGGTGTGGTTGGAAGATGCCTGTGCGTGACTTTGTTTTATGTGTGGAGATCGGTGCACAACGATCAGCACACAACCTTCACAGAAAAAGGCTCTAATCCAATGGCATGGATACCATGACGATTGGTGACCTTTTGTCTGCTGCAGCCTTCATCCGCCTTCGCAGCCGTTGTAACAATACACCTTGTTATCTTCCGCCTGTTCTGCCGTTGAAGACTTTCTTGGATCGTTCTTTGTCTGGTTCCTCCCCCTGGACCTTACCGCCATGGGTGACCCTACCAGGAGTACATGACTCCCGACGGCTTCGCTCACAGGGTTCATTGGGAACACACAAGCCCACTCACCACAACAAGGTGACGATCCAGCGAGTGAGAAATACAAATATATAAAACAATACATATTTTAGTCAACGTGAACTCAAGATCAAAAAGGGACTTTCCTTTTTTTCAGCTTTATCATGACACAATATGAATGGAACTGGAGGTACATTGTTGGTAATCTGCTTTGGACGTCAATTCCGATCAGCTCTAAGCAGAATAGTGCCAAACAAGGAATTGTAGGTATTGCCCAAAAGATCAGAAGGGAACCAGGTTGCCTATTCTTGCTTTAGAGCAGGGGTGGGCAACGTCAGGCCCGCGGGACATATAAGGCCTGCGGGCCTCCCACCTAAGGCCTGCGGGGCTCCCGCCCGCAAATCCCGCCCCTTCCACATGATTGGCTCCCACCCGCAAATCCCCCCCCCAGTGCTTGTGATTGGCTCCCACCTGCAAACTCCGGGCCCCGGTCCACGGAAATCCCAGAAACCCCGCCCCCCACCCCCACCCCGGTCCCTGGTTATAAATATCCAAATGGCCCTTGGCAGAAAAAAGGTTCCCCACCCCTGCTTTAGAGCAATACATTTCAGGCATTCTTTCCTTGGCACCCACCCATTTAAAGTGCATGAAAGCTTTGAATCTTCCAACCTCAGAAGACTGAAAAGGCAAAACCACAAAAAGCTCAAAAGGAGCAAAAATTACTGCCCTGCTCCAAGCTGCTGGAGGAACAAAAATAACCTTAACCCCACTTGGCACAAAATAAACATAAAATAAATTGTTTGTGCCTTCCATCCATATTCATTCTTCATATTATGTGTATTAGTGTAATTATACATACATACAGTACGTATAGAAAAATCCCAGGGGTAAGTGAAAAGATATCAAGCCACTTGGAATATGTGGTGAGGCAGAAGTTCCTACAAATGCAAAAATGGATTGCCACAGAGTCTTGGAATTTCAGGGAAAGGAGAGTAGTTTTACTGTGGTTTTGGATATATAACAACTTAGTCACAAATAAATTGCTTGAGTTGTTGAACTTGACTAATGAGGTAGAATCACAGAGGTCTGGAGTTACTTCAGAGTGATGCAGAATCCTCTTACAGAAGTGTTCCATATCACAATTTGGGTCTCCAGAACCAGCTAGACCAGAGCTTTCCAAACGGTGTGTCGGGACACGTTAGTGTGTCGGCTGCAGTGTCTGAGTGTGTCGCGGCTGCTGCTGCCTCCAAGCCCTGCCAGGATTCCACGCAGGTCCTAGAGCCTGCCTTGTGCCTTGCTGCCTCCAAACCTGCTGTGATTCCGCGCAGGTCCTAGAGCCTGTCTTGTGCCTTGCTGCCTCCAAACCTGCTGTGATTCCGCGCAGGTCCTTGTGCCTGCCTTGTGCCTTGCTGCCTCCAAACCTGCTGTGATTCCGCGCAGGTCCTAGAGCCTGCCTTGTGCCTTGCTGCCTCCAAACCTGCTGTGATTCCGCGCAGGTCCTAGAGCCTGTCTTGTGCCTTGCTGCCTCCAAACCTGCTGTGATTCCGCGCAGGTCCTAGAGCCTGTCTTGTGCCTTGCTGCCTCCAAACCTGCTGTGATTCCGCGCAGGTCCTAGAGCCTGTCTTGTGCCTTGCTGCCTCCAAACCTGCTGTGATTCCGCGCAGGTCCTTGTGCCTGCCTTGTGCCTTGCTGCCTCCAAACCTGCTGTGATTCCGCGCAGGTCCTTGTGCCTGCCTTGTGCCTTGCTGCCTCCAAACCTGCTGTGATTCCGCGCAGGTCCTAGAGCCTGCCTTGTGCCTTGCTGCCTCCAAACCTGCTGTGATTCCGCGCAGGTCCTTGTGCCTGCCTTGTGCCTTGCTGCCTCCAAACCTGCTGTGATTCCACGCAGGTCCTAGAGCCTGTCTTGTGCCCTGCTGCCTCCAAACCTGCTGTGATTCTGCGCAGGTCCTAGTGCCTGCCTTGTGCCCTGCTGTAAGAATGTGTCGCAAAATGATGCATGTCTAAAAAGTGTGTCACCAACATGAAAAGTTTGGAAAGCTCTGAGCTAGACCTTCAGCAGCAAAATTCAGATAGAAAATGATGCTCTTTTTAGCAAAAGAGAAACATTTTCACAAAATCCATGATCAAACTAATTCATCAAGAACATTTAGGCCATTTTGACATATCTTCAGATTCTTCTGTTATTAGTGGAGCAGCTAACAGAGGAGCTATAGCTTTTCAAAAGCAAAACGATTACAAGATAGAACTCATCAAACAATTTTCTGATACTTCATGTTACATCTTCTGGATTGTAGAACCCACTAAGGAAATAATAAGCATTAGTGTAATGTAATAGTGAACCTGGACTAGAGAGATCCAGGTTCATGTTTGCCCTTACTCACTCAAGCCAGTGTCTCTTATTCCAACCTACCTCAGGTTTACTGTTGTGGGAGTGAAATGAAGAGAGAACCTCAAGTAACCTGACCTTAGCTCCTCAAGAAAAAGTGGGATAGAAATCTAATAAACAAATAAATAAAATATTAACATATTTACAAGAAATTTGACTGAATATGTTTCAGAACATGAATATTTTTGGTATTGTATCACAATAATCTCAGGATTCCCAAGATTCACAATGACATAGCCCTCCCCCAGATTTTTAGAAAAATCAATCTAGAACTTGTGGGATTCCACCCAGCCACCCACCCCACATTCCAGGCATGATTTCCTATATAAAAGACAATACTACTTTTCTTTCCAGGCTCTGAAAGATCACAGTAAAGGAACATGACATATCAGCCAATTTATAGAACAACATTCCACACACCCAGTGATTGCCAAGTACAGAATATATGAAATAATTGCCTGGAAAGAATGGCTGCCACATAATTTATAGTGGCTTTGGCAGAAATGTCTTTATGTTAAAAGTACTAGAGATGTTGGCAGAATAAAGACATACTAATGGAAAGTCCAATGGTCCAAAGATGGCAAAGCTATACTGTGAAACTTCATATTAATGGACTAATTCAGAGGAATGGGTGTGCATTATCCCCAAACAGTACCTCATCATAGTGATACAAATGATGTAAATGATGTCATTTATATAATTTACATCATTTATGTAATGTCAGCCCATGAAGACGATGATGTAATTGATGTTGATATACAGTATGTTTGTAGAAGGAGCCCAGTGGTCATTTGAATTCCTCAAATGAGCCCAGTGAATTAACAATTTCATTGAACAGATGCAATTTGACATCTATCTCTGTCTCTATCTCTATTTCTATGAAAAAATAATTTTCCAAGTATCATGGTATTAAAGGACAGAAGTTCATAACTTTCCTATGATAGTTCTCCCTTTAAACAGGAAAGATACAGCTGACTCTGTGGTGAATTTTTAATGTTAGGATATCAAGATGAAGAAGTCACTGAAGCTAGGACAAAGCTAAATCTGAATTTATTTAAATTTATTGAGAGTTAATTGAAATGAGCAAAAGTCTCATTTCTGCTGAGTACAACGATTGACAATGATGGGGAATGTGACTAATTATTATCAGATATTGGTTATCCATTGACATGAACCACCAGTAGTTGCATTCAGTTCTCTTGGAAATATCTGTATGCCTACGAGATCTCTATTACCATGGTTTGTAATAGAAGATTTATAATCTTTGGAGTGTTTATAGGAATGTACTGTATGTGTTCGTGAAGTTCAGCATTTTTATCCTAAATTATTTTACACTTCTATCATGGCTTTATTTGATATATAGATTAAAATTCAATTATTAAAAGTAGGTGGCATTTTTATTTCCTGCCCAATCCTAAACCCAATAAAATCATTCGTTTTATTCATAGGAGAGTTACACAGATCAGTTTATTGTTTTAGGGGATTGCAGCATTACACATTTTAAACCTTCAGCTTTAAGCACTCAGTTTCATGTGCTAATTGCTAGAACAATGTCTCCTAGCAGTTTTGTGTGTCTGTTCCTCTATTGGACTTAGTATGTGTGTTCTTGGACTTTCTCCTGCTGGCCAGGTTCAGCTTTGCCCTGGGTAGGACATAGCACATATGCTATGCTGTTCCTAAAAAGTTCTCTCATTTGTTTCCACCAACTATGCCTGGAAAAGTTGGGGGGGGGGGACCTATTTTAAAGGATGGACAGGAATATATGGAGTTGACCCTGGAGATAAGAAAGAAACAAGCAAGCTATTAAAGGAGGACTTGCAGAAAGATTACACAGTCCTGAGAAACAGAGAAGCATCAGAAAGAAATTCAAATAACCTTGCCTTGATATTGTTTAGTGTAAGATGTGGCAAGAAGAAACTTGGATGAGCTTTCAAGATTCTGTTATTTTATCTTATGACAATCAAGAGCATTCTTGTTTCTTGACCTGGCCTATCTTGAAGGGCTGACACTCCCAAAATGAAAGAGGCCAAAATTTTTGTCCCCATCTATATGAAATGAAAATTACTTCAAAATGGAAAACTTAAGCATCAAAAATATAGTTTCATTCCTGGAGAGATTCCTCAAATTGCAGATACATCATACAGTCCCAAAGAGATCCAAGTGGAAAAAAAGAAACAAAAAAACAAAGGAATGAGGATGCAGAATTTGTTGTTTATTCGTTCAGTCGTTTCCGACTCTTCGTGACTTCATGGACCAGTCCACGCCAGAGCCCTCTGTCGGCCGTCACCATCCCCAGCTCCCCAATGGTTGAGTCCGTCACCTCCAGAATACCATCCATCCATCTTGCCCTTGGTCTTCCTTTTGCCTTCCACTTTCCCTAGCATCAGCTTCTTCTCCAGGGTATCCTGTCTTCTCATTATGTGGCCAAAGTACTTCAGTTTTGCCTTTAATATCTTTCCCTCAAGTGAGCAGTCTGGCTTGATTTCCTGGAGTATGGACTGGTTTGATCTTCTTGCAGTCCAAGGCACTCTCAGAATTTTCCTCCAACACCACAGTTCAAAAGCATCTATCTTCCTTCGCTCAGCCTTCCTTATGGTCCAGCTCTCGCAGCCATAGCTTACTACAGGGAATACCATTGCTTTAACTATGCGGACCTTTGTTGTCAGTGTGATGTCTCTGCTCTTAACTATTTTATCAAGATTTGCCATTGCTCTCCTCCCAAGAAGTAGACGTCTTCTGATTTCCTGGCTGCAGTCAGCGTCTGCAGTAATCTTTGCGCCTAGAAATACAAAGTCTGTCACTGCCTCCACTTTTTCTCAGAATACATGAGAAAAATACATGCATACAGGATGCAGAATACAAAGAGAGAAAATAGCGGAATAATGAACTTAAATGATTAGAAAAAGACAATCTCAGTTGAGGAAAAATGTGATTCAGTGTTTTCATCCCCAATCCATACAAATTTTCTTTTCTGATAGAGTTAGAATTATTTTATTCATTCATCTGATACAGTGCAAACCACTTAAATATCTCTCCTAAATACAATCTACCCCAAATTCCCTACACAGTGCAGAAATCCAAATTAAACATCTCTGACATTTTTCCTTCAACGTGTACAAATTTTTCTGCAACAGATACTTAGTTAAGGTTAAGCAGAGCCTTTATAAATGTCAAATTCTTTCTTCCCTTTCATACACATCAGGATTCTGCTAGTTCAGATCCCTCCATGCTTCAAATTAATCTTCAGTAGCCAAACAAGAGATGTACAAAGGCCATACTTCCATTACAATTCACTAACATGATCTATACCCTTCAGATGCATTGCCTTGAAACTAAAGGGAATAAAGCAAATGTATTCACTTTGCAAATGCATTTCTTCTTGTTCATCAGTTCTATTACACAGCATGTGCAGTAAATATTCATAGAAGGCTTTTACTCATTTGGAAAGAATATGACTCTCCAACATAGACTAATTTGGGCACAGCTATTGTTAGCAGAATAGATTTCAATGCTAGTAGTATGGTCTTTGGTTTCTTGCTGGTACTTGAGCATTTTTCACCACCTCTCCCAATCGCATCCTCTTTATCTGTTATGAACTAGAAGCCTCTTCTTTTGATTCCAACACAATTCTGCTTCTGTTCGGTTCTACCCAATAGTCCTTGGTGGGCAACTGTTTGTGCACCTGTTGTGTGGAACTCTTAAGTTCTCTTGTCTTGTGGTGCTATTGTTCAACAGATATACGCAGCCTCTGGGAGAAATTATGATATGCTCACATCAAAAGTATATTTCTGGCCCTCAGAGTTATGATTTCTTGGGGGTTTCACTTCCCAATCTAACTTTTTCTGGCTTTCTGAAATTAGATCAATGTCTATCAACCTTCCATGGTAGAATAGAGGGAAGGGTGACAAAGGACATCAGACTCTCCAGCCACTTTGGGTAGTGAAAAATGTCAGATTATTACTATAGTTCTGACTAGCAACTTGTAGAAAAATTTAAATCAGATAAAAAAAGAATCTGAATTTGAACAAGCTAAATCGGAATTTGAGATACAACTTTGTGAGACAGATGATCATTTAATTGCTAAAATGTATACATTATTGTTAAAAAGTGAAATGGTAGAGGAACAAGTCAAAGATTGCATGATTAAATGGGCAAAAAATATTGGTCATAATATTCAAATGCAACAATGGGAAGATATGTGGATTAAAGGACTAAAATTTACTTTGTGTTACAACTTGAAGGAAAATTTCTATAAGATGATGTACAGATGGTATATGACCCCACAAAAATTAGCTAAAATGTATGGGAATGTTTCCAACCTGTGTTGGAAATGTAAAAAAAAGAAGGGTCATTTTATTATATGTGGTGGACATGTGAGATTGCAAAGAAATTTTGGACTCGGATACACCTATTAATGCAAAATATTTTACAAATTCGAGTTCCATTTAAACCAGAACTATTTTTACTGGGAATATTAGAAGAACAAATAGGAAAACAATTTATAAGAATTATGCAATACATGATTACAGCTGCAAGACTTGTATATGCACAAAATTGGAAAAATCAGACTACACCTACAATACAAGACTGGATGTTAAAATTGATGGATATGGCAGAAAATGATAAATTGACATGTTTATTAAAAGAAAATTCAAATTATTACTTTCTAAAAGAGTGGAAACCATTAATGGACTATTTGCAAAATGCAGGAGGGGCAAAGCTTATATGGGGATTTGAAGACTAAAATATATATAAATTGATATATTAGACAAGAAATGTTTTTCAATGTTATAAATAGACCTAGCATATAAGATTAATTTTTTAATATACCAGGGATAAATCGGAAGTTGACTAATTTCTATGTTTCATCTTTTTCTTTTTCTTTTACTTTACTACACCCTTTTTCTTCTTACTTTGATTTCTATTTCTATTTCTTTTTCCGTTTCTAACTTTTATCTATGTATACTTAAAATTCAATAATATATATATTTATATATTTATATATAATATTTATATTATATATATTATATATAGATATAGATATAGATATAGATATAGATATAGATATAGATATAGATATAGATATAGATATATAAAACCCTGTAGTTCTGACTAGGAGTAAACTCTATTTCTACCACTAAACCCAATTCTGTTGTTACTAGAAATGAGAATGGATTTGTCAAGAACCAATCTTGCCAGACTAAACTTATCTCGAAATTGATTGCTGTAGATATACAGTAGTGCAGCTTGACTTCAGAAAGGCATTAGCTTAACAAACTGGGCAGTGAGGTGCTGCATGGATCAGTCATGGCTTCTCCAATATTTTCATTAACTAATGATTTAGATGACAAGATGGAGAGAATTCATTTCAAATTTACAAATGATACAAAACTGAGTGGGAGAGCTGATACTATAGAAGAAAGAAAGTCTAATACAATCTTGATGGATTGGAGAAATGAACAGAATGAAATTTAACTGGGACAAGTTCTGCATTTAAGAAACAACAATCAAATACACAATTACAGTTTGAAGAACACTTGACTGAATAATGATACTTATGAAAAAGATATTGGAATAATAATTGACTCTAAACTGAATGTGGACAGCAGAGTGATATGGCTGCAAAAAAGGCAAATGCAACCTTAGGCTGCATCAGCAGAAGTATAAATCATCAGTGGAAGTATAACTTACTTATTTTGCTTACGTCCTATGAAGAAAAGAAGGAGCTGGGCATATTTAGCCTTGAGAAAAGATGACTGATGGGAGATATGATAGCATTCTCCCAATATCTGAAAGGATGTCAATGCTCTAGAGACAATGCTTTGTCTCTGATTCCTGAGAGTAAGGGACATGAAATAATGAATTTAAGTTACAGGAAGTCAAATTCTGATTATTGGGAAAAAAAACTTCCTAACAGTAAAAGCAGTTCAACAATGTAATGAATTACCCGGAGAGACAGTGGCTAGACAGTCATTAGTCTGGGTTTATTTAATTTGGACATCTTGATGGCTTAGAGCTGGTCCTTCCAGCGCTATGATTCTGTGATTCAGTGTATGAGTTTATCCTGCATCAATTTCTATGAACTGGTTTCTTTGAATCCCTCAACTATATATACAACAATCATGCCATAAAAAGGACATGATTCACAGGACCCTGTTATTTTTATTCGTATTTGTATATTAGACTTATATCCTGCCTTATCTCTAGGAGTTCAAGGTAGCATACCTCCCATGTTCCTCCCATGCTTTCAGTCTTTCTTGGCTAAGGATGCTTTGAACCCAAGAGGATACCAGCAACGATGACCAATCAGCATTTGATATCCAGGAAAATAACAACAGATGCAGGGAATATGACAGCCTTTTCAAGTGCCCCAAGAGGTGTCACACAGAAGATCTATCCCTGTTGTCCCAGGACGCAAGATATGGAAAATATGATACAGAAAGCCAGATTCTGGATGAATGTTACAAAAAATCTTAATGGTAAATCCAGATTAATAATGAAACCAATGCTAAGTGGGATAGTGGTCTCCCCTTCCCTGGATACCTTTAAGCAGAGGGTTTTGGAGATGTTTTCATTTAAATTCTTACCCTGAGCAGCAAACTGGACTCAACTGTCTTAACAGTTCCAGTCTATAATAGTATGATCTCTGTTCATAAACCTGTGGCTTTTTGGATAGTAGGCAGAGATAGTTATTTGACCAACATTACTTTACCACAGTAAGAATTTAAACCACTTCAATACGGTCCATAGTGACTGAGTAGAGGAAGAGATGCAAGTTTGGTAACAGTGAGACAGATATGATTACAGATGAATATATCGTGTTCTTTGATAGGAGGGGAGGACCTCTGATCACCCAAATGCTATTGGAGTACAGTTCCCCACATCTCTCACTACTGACCATGCTGTCAATAGGTCATCAGCATCTGGAGGGCTACAAGATCCCCACTCATGTTCCATGTACATCTAGAACTATAATAAAATACTGTATTTATAGAAAGGCATTAGTGGCAAATCTGTGTGTAACTCTTGATCCAGTTCCATGCACAGGTCTCAAAAAGATAATGTTGAAAAATGGTTATAGTGCATGCCATCAATCACAACCTTTTTAGGAAGAAAGTTGCTATGCTCTTTGTGGTAAAATGGTATACCACCCGGCTGCTAAAAATTGCTGTGCTATTTCCAGTAAAGTGGTACAACTCCCAGCTGTCTTCTGCCAGAAGTTAGAACTCTGCTTTTTTTGAAACATTATATTTCTATTATTCATAGAAATACTGTATATACTGACACTGAAGGTTCTTCTCTTCCATGTTTGTCACCTTTAACACTAATTGCAATGGACAGGCAGGGTAGAAATTTAATAGACAAACAAACAAAATAATAGGAAACTGATGTAGGCTTCTAGATTATCATTTCTGTAGATTGTGGAGTGTGGCTTAACTTGTAGCTATTTACAGTATTTGTTCTGTGTAATCCTCAGGGGAGTTTATAACTCTCCATGACAGAAAAAAAAGCAACAGCCATCCCTATATACTTCATTTTGAAATGTCATTATGAAGAGTGTTTTTATTTGAAATGATATTTGCAGTAGCCCCTGAATACAAATTCCTCTGGTGATTTTCCTAAAAGAAAAAACAACAACACTAAAATGCTGCATTTTTCGAAGTAAGTGCCTCAAATAATGCTCAACAGTTCACATAGCAACAATGCCTTTTTTATAAATCTGACCTCACTTGACTTAGCTGCCTTGAGAGTGGAGACCTGAAGAACTTCAACTCTGGTTTCATCCATCAGCCAAACAATTATAAAATTAATAAACAAACAAAAAGCAGGCACAGCTGCTCAGGAGCTACATCCAGGAAGACTCATTTGATCCCATTCATGGTCCCGTGAAAGAATTGTCAGGCCCACAACTAGGGTCTGTGTCACCCGGGGCAAATATGGATTCTGCGCCCCCCCATGGGTTATTTTGTCATTTTGGCGCCCCATGGGTTGGTGGGGGTGTGTGGAAAGATGGCCCTTTCCGTATCTTGCAAGGAAGGGGACGAAATCAATGAAGGAGGGTGGCTGGGGGAAACAGGGGTGGGGGGAGGTAAGAGGAAAGCGGGGTGCCTGGAGCTGGAAATGGGGACCTGGGGAAATAAAAATCTGCAAGTTTTGGAAAGGGGGGCAGGTATTCAGCATTACTTCTGCACACCCTTGTCTCCCAGGATGGGAAGAGAAAGGGCCGGGCCTCCCTGTGCACCAGCAGGGCTTAATTTGGAGCAAACCTATCCAGATCGCTGCCTTTGCCTGCTGCCAGCACGGGAGGTGCCAGGCAAAAAGGCGGCACGGCAGGGCAAAAGCGTGCTCAGCGGCGCTCTCTGCCAGTTGGTTGGAGGGAGCAGTGAGGGGCTGGGGAGGGATGGGGAGGGATGGGCCCCGGGGTGGGGGGAGAACTGCATCAGAAGGTTCAGCTGCTGCTTCCGTTTCCTTGCCACTCGTTTTGGCCACGTCCAAGCCAGCCGCCCATGGAGCGTGGAGCTGGGCTTGGAGAGCACTGGCGGGCAGGTTTCCCACTTCCCCAGGCCCCATGGATGAGGCGAGCCCCCTGTCCCCCAAGGCCAACGCGTTCAGCATTGCCTTTCTGATTGCAGCCGCCGAACCCTCCAGTGAGGAGGAGGAGGGGGGAGGAAGAACTTGCGCTGGACTGTCAAATACTATTTTGTCATTTTGGCGCCCCCCCCCCCCAGTGTGGCGCCCGGGGCACATGCCCCGCTTGCCCCCCCCCCCAGTTGCGGCCCTGAGAATTGCTGCTCTAGTTTTCCTTTCCTCTTCCATCTTGCCCCAATGCCTTTCCTTTTGGTATTCTGTCCATTAATTTGTCGGGCAAATACTGTACTTTTCTTTCCATACATCAACATAGCTCTGAACATTTCAGATGCTATTAATAATATTACAGAATAATCCTGAATTGATTGGAAAAATGAACATTTTTAACTTTCGGTGGAGGCATGGCGAAACACGTCTTCATGGAGAGCGGAGATGACAATCGAGGCAAAGACCAAAGACCCAATGAGTAGACCGGTTCTTCAGAACTTCTCAGGACAAGGAGAGGATGGAAGATTGCCCACATGTGCTCCAGACAGTTGTTCCTTGCGAGGAGACAGCAGGACAGCAGTCCACTGTGGGTTTGAGTGCTGGGAGACAAAGGGATCAATCATCAAGCTCACAACCACAGCGGAGCCTTTTAAAGGACACTAAGTTTGCTAACTTTGCTTCTACAGGTAGTCCTCATTTAACGACCGTTCACTAAACGATGGCCCGAAGTTACAAACAGCCTCAGAAAAAGTGCTTTATGACTTGGCAAAAAACTAAATAAGAATTTTTTTTAATTAAAGTTTTATTATTTTTTTTCAAAATATAATTAAAATACAAAATACAGAGTATAGAACAGATAGAATACAGATCTAAAAAGAAACAAATAAAACTAAAACAGTGCAAGAATAGATAGAAAGGTATAAAAGACAGGTGACTTCCGAGCTTCTACCCCACAGATATAAAAGCATATTAAAAAGTTGATCTCTTACTCTTTATTAAACTTTTAAAAACATTATTTCTCTAAAATCAAACCATTTAATCGTCAAAAGCCAAAATCAAAACTTCATTTTTTTCTGTTACAAGCAAATAGTCCAAAAGTGGCTTCCAAGTAGAAACAAATCCAGTTACGGTATTTTCTCTTATCAATGCTGACAGTTTAGCCATTTCCGCCAGCTCCATTAATTTAATCATCCAATCCTCCATTGAAGGGATTTGTAAGTCCTTCCATCTTTGATCATATAAGAGTCTTGCTGCTGTCATATGCAAAACAGAGTCCCATGCTGCTTCTCAAACTGTTGATCCATCGGACCCAGGAGAAACAGCTCCAGCTTCAGTTGTAAGCCCACTTCAAGAATCTTTTGAATAATAATAGATATTTGATTCCAGAATTTCTTGGCTTTACCACAAGTCCACCATAGATGATAAAAAGTTCCTTTACCTTGTAAACATTTCCAACAACCATTTGATATCCCATTATACATTTTTGACAACTTATCAGGAGTTAAATACCAACGGTACATCATTTTATAAAATTTCTCTTTCAAATTATCATTCAAAGTAAATTTTAATTCTCCCATTGTTCAAGCATAATATTATATTCAAAATTCTTAGCCCATTTAATCATACAATCTTTGACATATTCATCTTCTAGATTCAACTGCAACAACATTTTATACATTTTCTTAATGAGATGCTCATCATTTGTACTAAGTTCCATTTCAAATTGTGTTTTTTCATTAACAAAATTATATACCTTCTTATCTAAATTGAACCGTTCTGACAGTTGTACAAAATTAAACCAATGACAAGTATGACCTTCCAATTCTAACTGTTCCCTTGTTTTAAGTTTAGGTACACCTTCCTCAAAACTCAACAGGTCTTTATATCTCAGCCAACTTGATTTGCTTGCCATCTCTCTTCTAAAAAAAAGCTTGAGGGGACAACCACATAGGTACATTAGGAGACAATATTGGTTTATATTTGTTCCAAACCCGCAATATGGGACACCTAACAAAATGATTTTTAAAATTGTTATTAACTTTATCATACCACAAGTAGGTGTGCCACCCAAATCTAAGATCGTGCCCTTCTAATTCCAATAAATTCTTGTCCTTCAGGGTCACCCAAGCCTTCATCCAAAGCAAACAGCGGGCAGCAAAATGCAATTTCAAATCAGGTAAACCTAAACCTCCTTGTTCCTTGGCATCGTGTGACAATTTAAACTTAATTCTTGGTTTCTTCCCTTGCCAAATGAACTTAGAGATATCTTTCTGCCATTGTTTAAACAGTAAATCTGTTGTCAAAATTGGTATTGTCTGAAACAGAAACAACATTCTAGGCAAAACATTCATCTTCATCACAGACATCTAACCCATCATCAACAATTGTAATTTTTCCCACCTTAACAAATATTTTTTACATCATTCCATAATTTAACATAATTGTTCTGAAACAACATACAATTCATATTCGATAATGTTATTTTATTTCTATACATCAACATGGCTCTGACCATTTCAGATGCTATTAATAAATATCTGAACTTTTTTTCAATGTTAGCACCAGTCTTACCCATCAACATTTCTTGATTATGTGTGGTCATATTTTTGGTCAACATCTTCGTTTTTTGTTTGTTTACTTTAGGGCCAGCTAATGACCCAAATTCCTTCAGTTTCTTCATCAGATATTCAGCAACATTCAAGGGATCCTGTAATATTAAAATTAAATTGTCAGCAAAAGCCCTCAATTTGAAGACCTTTTTCTTTACCTTCAAACCCTTTGTCTCTATTCAGGGCTTCCAAAACTAGTATAAAAAGTAAAGGTGACAAAGGACATCCTTGCCTTGTTCCTTTCTCTTTATGACATGGTTCGGTTAAATCACCATTCACAATAATACATGCTTTTTGAGGCACATAAATTGCTTTAATTCCTTGAATAAAATTTTCTCCAAAGTCCATATTTTCCAAAACTTTAAACATAAAAGTCCGGTTCAAATTATCAAAGGCCTTCTCTGCATCTAAAAAAATAAGAGCTGCTTGCTGTTTGTTATGTTGTTGTAAATATTCTATGATACCCAAAACTATTCTCACATTGTCTCTTAATTGCCTTTTAGGTAAAAACCCACATTGATCTTGATGAATAAAGTCCTGTAAAATTTTCTTCATTCTTTCAGCCAATATTGAGGCAAATATTTTATAATTATTATTCAACAAGGAAATTAGTCTGTAATTCTTAGTTGGGGTAAAGCTAAATAAGATTTTGAACCAAGAAAATTATAAATGAATTAAGGGTCCAGACAAATTTGGAATATTGAAACTTTTACTATAAAATTTTGGAACTAACTATATAAAATAAACAGATCTTCATGGGAACCCGAATTATTTTGTCTGAATTGTTTTGATTCAGATTAGGATTTACAAAATTACACAAAACATTATAACATTTGAAATAATAGAGGGGAACTTCGAAGAATGGGGCCAGAAATTATAGCCACAATATCAACAATATCAGTAACAATGTCTGCTTCTATGGATAGACTAGGTTTCAAGGATGTTAATGAAGGAATTATATATGTGAAACAAATCTTTCTTGATGCAGAAATAGTGGAATCAAGAACAAGATTTAGATTTGGAGATAGACAAGATATTCAGAGTAAACTCACGTTATGCTAAGGAAAGAAAAGTCCCTAGAGACATATTGATATATTTCGTAAGAAAAGTGACAAAAGAGCAAATCTTAAGGAAGCATTATAATACTAGATTAAATATAGAAGGGAAGGAAATAATTGTATTAAAAGAAATTCCCTTGAGAATAATTAGGAAAAGAAAAGACTATTCTTTCCTTACAGACAAATTAAGGCAACATAGTATTTCATTCAGATGGGAAAAATTGGAAGGCGTATCGTTTGAGTTTAAAGGACAGAGATTCAAAATAACTTCCATTTTAAAAGCAAAAGCTTTTTTAGAGAAATACAAGAAAGAAATGGGTTTACCAGAAGGAGAATTGACAAAAGGAGGAGAAACATCGAAAGACAAAGAGAAGACTGAAGATCTATCTGAGAAAGGAGCTACAGGTGTGGACTTAACAAAGGGATTTTAAAGAATAAAACACCAATGGAACTTAAATATCTGACATGGAATATTAATGGAGCCAATGCTCCACAAAAAAGAAGAAAGATATTTCATTTTTTGAAAAAACAGAAATTGGACATAAGTTGTTTACAAGAGACTCATATTTGTAAAAAAGATACTAAATATTTGATTCAAAAACAGCTTGGAGAAGAATTTATTTCGGCTGGATATAAAAAAACTAAAGGGGTAGTCTTATATGTACAACCAAAGTTAAACCCAAAATTGATATTAGCTGATGAAGAGGGTCGATACATTGTAGTAGAAATTAACATACAAGGAACTAAAACACTGATAGTTGGACTTTATGCACCGAATATGGATAAAGGAGTATTTTATAAAAACCTGATGGATAAACTTTTGGACTTAACTTATGACAATTGGTGTTTCATGGGGGATTGGAATGGGGTAATTTACCCCAGATTGGATAGACAGTCACAAAAAGAAGTGAAGCAAACACAGGGAAAATTGCCACAAACATTTTTCGACTTGAAAGAGATGTTGGATTTACAAGACATTTGGAGATGTATGAATGGGACTTCCAGAGAATTTACATATTATTCAGAGAGATTTAAATCACATTCTAGAATAGATATGATTTTGATATCTAAAAATTTGATGATGGATATTAACAAAGTTGATATATTACCTAAGACTTTATCAGATCATAATCCAGTAATGTTGACTCTTAAAGGGAAACGGAATGTATTTAGATGGAGATTGAATGAGTCACTACTACGGAATAATGATGTAGTTGATGTATGCAAAAAAAAATTAAGAGAATATTTTCAATTTAATTTGAACAAAGGGACTAATATTCAAACTGTATGGGAAGCCAGTAAAGCATATATGAGGGGTTATTTTATTCAATACAATGCTCAAATGAGGAAGAAAAAACAAAAAAGAATTCAATTGATTTTAGATGAAATTAAAAGTAAAGAGTTAGATTTGAGAGATAAACCAATGGATGACACTTTGCTCACTCAAATTAAATTTCTACAAAAGCAAATATCAATGATATTAACTCAAGAGATAGAGACTCAAATGAAATTTACAAAACAAAAATATTTTGAATATTTTTCAAATGGTATTTTTCAAATGGTAGATGGCTGGCTTATAAATTGAGGAAACAAAGACAAAAGAATTTGATTACTAATATTCAACATGAAGGAAAAACTCTGGTGAATAATATGGACATTCAAAAAACCTTTCATGACTATTATTCTAAATTATATAAAAAACAAGATGTCAACTTGGATGAGATTGAAGAATATTTGAATAAACAAAAACTAACTGTTCTTAATGACCAACAAAGATTGATATTAAATAATGTTATAACAAAAGAAGAATTGATAAAAGCTTTTAAGAAAATTAGTAGTGGAAAAGCTCCTGGACCGGATGGATTGTCAGCAGCCTACTATAAATGTTTTGAAGAGGATTTATGTCTACCTTTGCAGAAGACTATGAATTCTATTTTGGAAACAGGAATTATGCCTGAAACTTGGAAAGAAGCACATATAACATTGATACCCAAAGAACAACAGGATTTAACATTAACTAAAAATTACAGACCAATATCTTTATTGAATAATGACTATAAGATATTTACAACGATATTAGCAGAAAGAATGAAGAATATACTTAAGGATTTTATTCATCAAGACCAAACTGGTTTTCTACCCAAAAGACAAATTCATGACAATGTCCGAAACATAGTAGACGTAATTGAATATTTGGATCAACACTATGATAAACAAGCTGCCTTGATATTTATTGATGCTGAAAAAGCCTTTGACAACTTAAATTGGCCTTTTATGTTCAAAGTTTTGGAAAATATGAATTTTGGAGGAAATTTTATAAAATGGATTAAATCAATATATACTCCACAATTTGCCAAAATAATTGTTAATGGAGAATTTAGTAAGCCATGTGAAATACAAAAAGGTACTAGACAAGGTTGTCCATTATCTCCACTTTTGTTTATATTGGTATTAGAGGTTTTACTTAGAGATATTAGACAAGATGACGGTATCCATGGTATTAAAGTTAAAAAAGAAGTTTATAAACTAAGAGCATTTGCAGCATTTGCTGACGACCTAGTCATTACTTTGGAGAATCCACTAGAAGGAATTGAAATATTAATACAGAAACTAAAAGACTTTGGGTCGCTAGCAGGGTTCAAAGTGAATTTACAGAAGACAAAAGTTTTGACCAAAAATATGGATTACCACCAACAAGAGAAATTGAAAGAAATAACAGGATATTCAATGGAAGAAAAAGTAAAATATTTGGGAGTATATTTAACAACTAAAAATGTTAAGTTGTTTAAGAATAATTATATTCCACTTTGGATGGATATTAAAAAAGATTTGGAACATTGGGAAAAACTGCAATTATCATTATTAGGTAGAATTTCAGCAATTAAAATGAATGTTTTGCCAAGAATTTTATATCTTTTTCAAACACTACCTATATTGGCATCAGAAGAACCTTTTAAACAATGGCAGCGAGATATTTCTAAGTTTATTTGGCAAGGGAAAAAACCAAGAGTAAAATATAAAGTCCTGCAAGACTCTAAAGAAAGAGGAGGACTAGGTCTACCAGATTTGAAATTATATTATGCTGCTTGTTGCTTGGTTTGGATTAAAGAATGGATAGTTTTGAAAAATGAAAAATTATTGAATTTGGAAGGACATGAATTAAGATATGGATGGCATGGATATTTGTGGTACGATAAAGTTAAAGTTAATGTGGACTTTAAAAACCATTATATTAGAAGATCCTTGTTAAGAATCTGGAATAAATATAAATTAATCTTATGTTATAAAAGACCCTTATGGATTTCTACACAAGAAGCATTCTACAGAACAGAAGTAAGAAATAAAGATAAATGGTTAACCTACAAAGACTTTTTAAAGAAAGAACAAGGACAATATATAATTAAATCAATAGAAGAATTGGTATCAGAGGGATACAGTTTTCAATGGCTTTCATATATGCAGCTCGTAGAGAAATTTAAATTAGATAAGAAAGACCTTGAATTTGAACAAACCAAATCGGAATTTGAGATACAACTATGTGAGACAGATGATCATCTAATTGCAAAAATGTATAAATTATTGTTAAAAGGTGAAATGGTAGAGGAACAAGTTAAAGACTGTATGATTAAATGGGCTAAAAATATTGGCCATAATATTCAAATGCAACAATGGGAAGATATGTGGACCAAAGGGTTAAAATTTACTTTGTGTTATAATTTAAAAGAAAACTTTTATAAGATGATGTACAGATGGTATATGACCCCACAAAAACTTTCTAAAATGTATGGAAATGTCTCCAACTTATGTTGGAAATGTAAAAAAAAAGAGGGGTCTTTTTACCATATGTGGTGGACATGTGAGACTGCAAAGAAATTTTGGACTCAAATACATGCATTGATGCAAAATATATTACAAATTCGAGTTCCATTTAAACCGGAATTTTTCTTACTGGGAATAATTGATGGACAACCTGGGAAGCAATTTACAAGGATTATGCAATACATGATTACAGCAGCAAGACTTATTTTTGCACAAAATTGGAAAAACCAGATATCGCCTACAATACAAGATTGGATGTTAAAATTGATGGATATGGCAGAGAATGATAAACTGACATGTTTATTAAAAGAAAATCCAAATAATTATTTCCTTAAAGAGTGGAAACCATTAACTGACTATTTACAAGATGCGGGAGGGGCAAAGCTTATATGGGGATTTGAAGATTAAAATATATATATATTGATGTAATAGACAAGAAATATTCTTTAATATTATATATAGACCTAGCATGTAAGATAAAAATTTTAAAATACCATGACCAGATACAAATCGGAAGTTGACCAAATTCTGTTTCAGCTTTATCTTTTTTTCTTTTTTCCTTTACTACACTTTTTTATCTTTTCTTTTTTCTTGATTTGTATTTCCATTTTCTTTTCTGTTTCAAACTTTTATCTATGTAAAATTAAAATCTAATAAAATTTGTTAAAAAAAAAAAAAAAGAAATAGTGGAATCAGAAATATTGGATAAAAAAAAGTGTGGATTACAAGATAGAGAAGGTATTTAAAGTGGAAATACAAGTGGCAGGTCAAGAGAATGACCTGGATAAGGACTCTTTACTGGATATCCAAAAGAAGCTAGTTGAAATTTTAAAAATTAAAGGGGAAATGCAAATGATAAACCAAGAGAATGACTTGGATAGTGTCTTTTTATTGGATTTACAAAAGAGGCTTGTTAATGCTTTGAAGAAGCCTATGTGATGGGACAAAGAAGAATCGAAGAGAGATCAAATCCTATAACAATATTTGAATGAACTAAAGATTAAGATTTTCACAGGTAACCGGAAGGAATATAAAGTTGGTTTATTTGATCAAGGTTAAAATAAGACATGTTTTTATGGAATTCTGGCATTCCTTTATGGACTTTTTGCTGACACCAGGATTAAAAAAATGATGTCTTATGGATTTGCTTATAGATAAGGGATGGATTATGGGAAGAAGAGATATCAGTTTGTAACCTTATAGGGGGTGAACTGCTACCAAACTTATTTATACTTGTTGTGATGAAGCTGGATATGAATATGGAGATCCCTTAAGAACATCAATCTAATTAGATAACTATTTTCTGTTATGTACAGTATATGGTATGGTATGGTATGGTATGGTATGGTATGGTATGGTATATGATATGATATGATATGATGATATGATATATATGATAAATGGAAAGCCTCTTCGTGGCATTGACCTGTAATTTAATTTGATCAAGTATCTCATTAATCAACGCGTTCTAAAGTTTAAACAATGAGTTTAAGGTTCTAACTTTAAATATTTTAGTATTTCAAAGTTTTAAACCTTTAGTAGTATCTTAAAATAGCATTATTTAAATATTGCACTAATTAAAACACTTGCACAAGTGTTTTATAGAATTGTATTTTTTTTTTAATTAGATGACAGTTTTGGGGAGCTTAACACTATGCTTACAATGCACTTATTGAGTTAATGTAAAAAGTAGCATAATAACTTAAAGAATTGGATATAATTATTTTAGTTCCTCTTTCGTTTATGTGTATTTTTATTGTCTCACTATTGGCATATAACTTATATTTGATTAATTGTCATTTATAGAAACTTCTGCATTTTCAAATTTAGGTTCAATTTTATCTCCTGGGGGATGCTGTTCCAGAGGGTGGGGCCATGACAGACAAGGCATACTTCTTCAGTCCTGTAAGATGGCAGTGTTTGATAGAGGGGACCTGGAGTGCATCCGCTCTGCTGGAATGTACTGAGCGGGCAGAGATGATTAGAGACAAGCAGTCTCCAATTTATTTATTTATTTATTTATTTATTTATTTATTTATTGTGCTATTTATACCCCGCCTATCCCCTCCCTAGTGGAGGACTCTAGGCGGCTTACAATCATATATATACAATTCAATTATACATCAATTCCAAATATATACAATTCACCGCTCATGAAGGGAGAGGGGTAAAGGAACTGACTCTATTAGGCTCGGGACTACAATTCCCAGGATGCCTTGAGCCGGCTGCTGACGTCCTGTAGCTGTCACATCTGGGTCCGTCGTCACCACCACTGTTTGATCTTCCTCTGATCCTTTGATCCTCTCCTCTCCGGTGGAGCTGACTTCCCGACAGGACGCCAGCAAATTAGCCCACTTTAAGGTGGTACCCATTTATCTACTTGCAAGGCTTTCGAACTGCTGGGTTGACAGGAGCTAGGACTTAAGGACAAGAGCTCACCTCATCCGCGGGGTTCGAACTGCCAACCCTTTGATTGGCAGCCTACAGCTCAGCTGTTTAAGCAGTTGAGCCACCGTGTCCCTACAATTTATCCGTTTTAATCTCAACAACTTCTACTTTTTAGTCAAGTAGGTTCCATCCTATCCCTAAATCTGTTTACAAGTTTATTAACTGTGCGCATGAAAAATAATACAACTTTTCCTCTGCTTTTTTTTGCATTTTTATTTTAATGGGTATTGAAAATAAAGGAAAAGAACGGAAGAAAAAATAAATAAATAAAAGATTGTTAAGTTGTGTACAACTGAACAAGAATTGTTAAGCTAACATTAGATTAATACTATATATAAAGATAATCCTATAACAATTTCATCTATTATTAAAAGCAAATCAATAATCAATATTAACAAGGGCAACCAGTATGATTAAAAATTGTCAACCAGAATAAAAAAATAATAGGAATTTCAATCTAATTTAAGAATGTCTATCCTTACTATAAACAGTCAGGGAAAGGCTAATATTTTAAAGCCTTATATTAAGAGAAACCTGAACTTCAGATGTGGTACAAGTCCATGTGCAGAATTATAGCCCATAAATGATATTCGAGTTGAATTAAATTCTATATTAGACTTGTTTTTTAATATGAAGTTGCAATAGAAGAGAATATCTGTATTACAACTTCATATTATTATTGTAAACCGCCCAGAGTTCCCCATTGGGGGAGATGGGCGGTTATATAAATTTAATTAAATAAATAAATAAAAATAAATATTAAAAAGCAAGTTCAGGGTTGAACTGTGGAGCTCTTAGTGCTCTCTGAGCTTGGTTGTTTGCTTTCAGATGTTTCATTACCCAACTAGGTAACTTCATCAGTGCAAGTGCGTTTTCTAATCTACAGTAGTCGTCAATAGACACATATATAAACCACATTTACACATCATTCAAAAGAGACAATAAAAACCCTAGGAAGGAAACAAAAAGACTAGAACTCATACCCTCTATTAGCCAATATTCAGATAAGCAGGGATCAATACCAGACAAACAATCAGGTAGAAAACAATACTTTATTTAAGGAACCACCAAGGCATACTCCCACAGCATATGCCATTCTTCTAAGGAAGTAATTATATATAATTTCCAGTAAGAGGCACCATCTTGTGCTTTTTTTATGTGTATTTGTCTTCATTGATGAACCTTTTGTGTACAAAGTTTTCTAATGTACACATATTTAATCAGGCAACTGCACTGTGCTATCAAACTGAACAATTTATTCTCCCATTATTAGATCAATGTTCTTTTAAAAATATATCTTAGAAAGTTTGATTTCAAGTGAGCTAGAGTATTAAATTTGGCCTTGTAAGAAACAATTGTTAGATCTGCTCTGATTATTGATATTATGACAGCAATAAGTTTTAAGCAGGATCTTTTAAGATTCTGAGTGACCCAGAAGAAGAATATTTATTTGAGCCTAACTCTACATCCATCCTTTTGCATTGCATTCCAGGCCAGGATACTTTTTCTCCACTGAGATTCATTGGTCTATTAAATGGGAGAATGGGACAAAACCAGAAACACTGAAATAGGTTTTGTAATTATGCTGTATACTGATTAATTAATTTTACTACCTCTTTTGAAAAATATCAGTCCATCTAATAATTTCAAACAGTAAAACTTTGTTTGCATGAAGTCACCTCCATGTGTGGGGCCAAGGGGAGCTGCTTCCCCTAAAAGGCCCTGGCTCCTATTCACCCTTAATTTCCCTTCCTCCTAGCTCTGATTGTCAAACAACTTTACAACTTGAACAGAAAGATCATGCTGGGGGTATAGAACTAATCCATAGGTCTCCAAAGGATGAGTAATATCAGTATTATAAACATGTATTTATTTTAAAGAAGTAGGCTACCACTTCTCTTTCCATATCTTCAGTCTGCAACATTTGATGCATGTACACACATACACTCACACATAAGCAAACTCACACAACAAATTCCTAAACTGGGAGCTGTGTTCTGAGCTTCAGTCAGGGACATGATCCTTCTCTGAACAGCCTCCCCCAGTTCCAGATGTTTGAGGGTGGTTGCGGTTATCTGATGGTGAATGAAAAGCATTTTGCTGATGTACACACATGCACTTTGCTCTTTGTCATTACTTTGCATCTGGTTCAAATCCAAACAGCACATGCAGCATCCAGATGGAAGAGATTATACATGCCTCAGATCTACACATGGCAAATGAATAGAATTAGTCAGGTTTAGGAAATCATTGGCTCCTTCAATAGTCCTGTTTTTTGAATCAGCATATAGACTATTTATTCTCTCCTGTCATGAATGATTAGTCAAAGAAATATATTAGGGCTCTGCAGATCTTCAAAGGGGTGCTTGTCTTAGATGAAGATTCAAGCAAAGCACCTCTTCGAAGTGCCTGCTGAGACTTTGATCTTGCAGAGAAGCCATGACCCTCACTTTGCTTGTGAAAAGTAGCCTTGCTGAGGGAGATCAGTCCTCCCTCAGTCCTCTGCGGTGACAGAGTGATGGTCTCCATAAGGTGTTCCACCACACTGAGGCAGTGATGGGACACGATTAAGTGAAATACCTCACCAAGGTGGATTGATTCTGTTCTCTCCAGGTTGTGTGTATACGTGTGTATGTTCTACAATATTCTACGTTATGGTTCTACAATATTCTACATTAGGGCTCCATGGTCATCCACATTCTTCCAGCATCTCTTCCTGTGCTGGAAGAATATATCTAGCTGACTCTTGTTTAAAAATCCAGTTTTATGAAATGCATTTGCCTATGTTTAAGAGTCTAGGTATGAGGGAATTTAAGAAATCCTATTGATATGGGGGTGGGGTTGCCTAATTTTAGTAAAAGTGAACATCAGTAAGGAAGAAAGTGTGAGTTATTGTTTTAAAGTTGATGCAGCGTTTGTTGATTTTTAATTTATCATTGTATTTATCTGGATAGTGTTGGTTATCTGAAGCAAAAACTTCAACAGATACTTATATTTTATGTGGTCTTCATCTGGGGTATTTCAGTTGGAACCAAGATCTTTTCACAGTCCATCTCTACATCTTAGAGGTTGTCTGAGTGGACAGTATAATTATAAGGCCACTACCATGTTTATGCCTACTTATTATCAGGTAAATGTACAATGTGCCCTATCAATTTATTCTGATATATTTTATGACTTTACAAAGAAGAAAGAAAAATAACCAGGAACTCCTTTTAAAAATGTACAATAATTACACACCTGCTCATTGCTGCATGAGATTCAGAAACTTTTCCCTTAGCACTACTGTAATTCAGTTACAAGGATATAACTTTTAAAAAAAAACTTTCACAAACTCAGGTTATTCTGGGCCTATTGTCCTGCCCCTCACTGGAAAAGACCCTGATGCTGGGAAAGACTGAAGGCAAAAGGAGAAGGGGACGGCAGAGAATGAGATGGTTAGATAGCATCACCGATGTAACGAACATGAATTTGAGTAAACTTCGGGAGACAGTGGAGGACAGGAAGGCCTGGCGTGCTATGGTCCATGAGGTCACGAAGAGTCGGACACGACTAAACGACTGAACAACAACAACAAAATTGTCCTGCCCTGGGGGATAAATAAGTAGCAACATCAAGGCAACCTTGGTTTATGCTGAAGAAGCTAATCAGAATTGGACCTGATTAGTAATTGGATGGGAGATCTGGAAATACCAACTCTGGAGGTTTGATTGGGAAGTCAAAAAAACATCTGGGGGAAAAAAAGTAACAAACCACTTCCACATTCTTGCCAAGCTAACAATGTCTATGTAATTACCAGGAGTCAAGAGTGTCTTTATTTTTTTACCACTATTCACTCCAACTCTTCCTTTTCTTCTCCTCTTCCAACATTTCATATCCATGAGTTGAAATCTCTTTCCTGTGCTAAGACACAAGAGGCTTTTCTGTGTTATTAGCTGACAGCCTTATGTCCTGATCCCAGATATATTTTATTTACTCACAGCAAAAGAAGTGCTGAAGCTAGAGCCTCAGAATTGAGAAGGGAAATCTTGAGGAGAAAGGTAAAAGAAAAATGCTCTTCCACTGCTAATGGTCTCCATATAGCTCCTGTATCACAAAAGAGGGACAGAGTCTACTTTTATTGCCATCTTGTAATAATGGCAAATTGGTGTCTGATTTTTAAAGCCTGATAATGTGTCTATCTGCATATTATGTTAATAACTTCAAAAAGGGGTATGAAGGAGGGGTATATGTGTGTGTAAAACAATGTCAATATGGCAGCCATGACTGTGTGATTGAGGCCCTGCCCCTTTTATGTGTCATAAAAAAGGGGCAGTACTTCAGTCACGTGGTCATAGTAATTGGATGGATATCATCTTGACTTTTCTGAACCACCCTCCCCCACCTGGCAGATGCTCCTGGGCTTTTTTTTAAATAACTTTATTACATTTTCAAAGTAAAGATAAAACATGAAAAGATAGAAGAAGATTGAAAGAAAACTAAAGAGAAGAGAAACAAACTAAAAAGTGCAGAAATAAATAGAAAAAGGTACAAAAAGAATGACTTCCAACCCTTTACAACAAAGATATATATAAAGAATACATCAATTTCTTCCACCAATTTTAACTATAAAAACATTATTTCTATAATCCATTTCAACCTAATAATCCAAATCCAAAAATAAAACTTCATTTTTTTCAGTTACAAACAAAAAGCCCAAAAGCGATTCTCTATCAGAAACAAATTTAAACGAAATATTATCTCTTATCCATACAGTCAGTTTCCCCATCTCTGCCAACTCCATTAAATTTATCTACCATTGTTCTCCTTCCACCACTATACATAAAAAAATCTTACTCTTATTATAAAAAAAGAAGAAGATCCAAACTGTTATTTCAAATTAAATATTCATCAAACTTACAAGGCATAAATTCTATTATACATCCAGCTTAAATACAGTACCTTTAGAATTACAATACATATCTTTCCCCAGTAATTCTTAACATTCTTAAAAGACAAAAAATGCCTTCACTTCATATATCTTAAAAATATCTTTTTAATACTACCTAAATAGTACTTCCATTATCAATATTAGTATTGTCTAAAATAAAAAGAACATCCTGGCCATTCAACTTAATCACCAAAATCCATACCAACTATAATAATAAGAATTTATCCCACCTCAAAGGAAAAAAAACCCAAAACATCTTAGTCTCTTATTCAATTAAATTCTCAGCATTAAACTACGTATCTAATCCCAGTATTTCTTAACATTCTGAAAAAATCCATTATAAATGACAAAAAATATATTCACCTCATATATCAAACATAAGAATATCTTATTAATAATACTTAAAGGATACTTCCATTATTAATATCAATATAACCTAAAGTGAGAATAACATCCTGGGCAAAGCATTCATCTTAATCACCAAAAATCCATCCAAACCAGCATATTTAAAATTTATCCCGCCTCAAAATAAACCAAGACAACTCTTACTCTCTTATTCATTATTACATATCTTAAATTTATACAGAGAACTTTATCAATCTCCTCCTCCATCTTTTCTTCTTCCCATCTTAGGAACCCCAATTTCTCTTCTGGGATCTTCCACAATTTTAAACCAATTTCCTTTTCCTCAAGCTCAAACAGTGCAGTCTTATCCAATTCTCTTATCCAATTCTCTTTCTGGCTCCAAATCTCTCGTTTCCTTCTTATTCTTTAAAAGATCCACTCTGTCATTTAAGTATTTAGCATCACCATCAGTCTTTTTACACTTCTGATCCAATCCCTCCCCCAAATCTTCAGTCTTGTTCTTCATATATTGGATAACTTTAAAAATAAACTCCTCCAAAATAGCTTCCAAGGATGCCATATTTCCAAGTCCAGACCTTTGTATTCCTCTCTGTGCAATGATCTATGGCTCCCTCTAGCGTCCCAGAGTATAACACAGAGGTGAAATATATTTCAGCAAAAGCAAGAGAAAGTTCTCCAATTACCACTGTTTATACAGCTAAACCAATCGTTACAGCAGGAAAGAGTAACAAAAAGCAACTTTCCCACAGGAACACAAAAACAAAAAAGACAGATTCCGGCTCCACCAACACAGATTCGCAAAAAAAAGAAAAGAAAAGAAAAGAAATGTAACTTCAATAATCCATAAAACTTACCTTGCTTCTTTAAAAAAAAAGAAAACAAAAACTAACCAGCAATCTCAACTTCGGTCTTTTTGCAATATATACAAAGCATAAATTTCCAAGCCACTCACTTAAGAAAAAAAAAATCCCCCAAAATAATGAAACTCTCCAAGAGTATCAGCTTCTCTTCACTATAAAGAACCTCTCTTAAATAACAAATAAGCATAAAATAGAGTGCCTTAGAAATGGGGTGGTCAGTTCTAGAGTCTGTTTCCTGGCTTCGACATAGTCTCGAACAAGATGACAGCTCCGCCTCCCAGCTGCTCCACTCACGGTTTGGTCTCAGAAACTCTGTTTCACGACCCCCATGCAAGGAACAGCCATCCGGAGGACAAGTGGGTTAATTAAAAACCGCCCAGAGTCCCTCCTTGAGGGTTAGGGTTAAAAAAGGAGCCAGTAAATCCGCCATGATCCCCACCGGAAGTCCAGATGCTCCTGGGCTTATGTATGTTGATGCTATTGCTGAAGGGCAACCAACCACATAGAATTCCCTCCCACAATCTGATGCCACATTTTCATTTCATAATGTTCCTATGCTGGTTTCCAGACAGGAATCCCCCAGATGTTATCCTCCCCAGCACCCCACCAATATGTTTCCTCCCAGTAAAGAGATCCAGGTTGGCTAACTCAGGTACATATTATATATTTTATTTATTCATATACAATCCTGTATCTGAATCCTTGGAGGCATATACAGTATTTCATTAATAGAAAATGTGAAATATTGCCACAAGTGTATGTGAATAAGTGTGTTTGTGTATGTGTGGGTAATACAGTATATTCAAATCAGTCAAGAAAATGAATAAAGGAAACAGAACTAGCAGGCAAGTCTTTCTCCGGCTACTGTTCTCTCCTTTCAACCTGGGTCCCAGTTCTACAGCATACAAGAATCCAAAGCCAGTTCTCTAGAGCAGGGCTGCCCAACCTGTGGGCCGTGGCCTGTTAGGAAGTGGGCTGCAGGGCTCCCTCCTGCAAACCCCGCCCCCTGGTGCGTGCAATTACCCTGCCCCCAGTGTGCACAATTGGCTCCCGCCTGCAAACCTTGCCCCCTGGTGCGCGTGATTGGCTCCCGCCTGCAAACCCTGCCCCCCAGTGCACGCAATTGGCTCCCACCTGCAAACCCCACCCCACCCCCCGGTCCGTGGAAAAATTTTCTTCCATGACCGGTCCCTGGTGCCAGAAAGGTTGGGAACCGCTGCTCTAGACAAATTTTCCTCCACTTCATGTCATCTTCAAAAGTTGGACTAAAACTCCAAGATTCCTATTTATTGCTCCTCTAGCAAGCTACAACCTGAAGTTACCAGATGCTTCTTGCTTTGTTTGAGAGTGATAGAATAGGAATCTTGGCCCAGAAGCAATTATTTCTCTTCCTGGCTTTTGTAATGCTTTTGCTACTAGAGAGGAATTGTGAGAATAATTGGATATCATGTGAATTCTCATTATTCTACTTATTTGGTGTGAACAAGGCCATTAGTTCCAACACAATAGTAAAAGGGGGGGAAACACATACTCTACATTTGTTTATATATAATCATCTAGAAAAAAATGAATCCAAGGGTATTTTCTCTTATCCTAAATATTTTTTCTACTTGTAGAGGAGACAGTTTGTGCAAATTTCTCCATCAATTGTATCCTTGGTCTTAAGGCAGTCAACAATCCAGTGCAATAGGAGTCGTCCTACATACATACAGAGTGCAGAATTCCCCCATGCCTATCTACAACTTGCTGGACTTAAGAGCTTCTTATCAGTATGCTAGTACCAATTTTTGTGGTCTGGGGAGATGAGGGAATTGTGCATATGTAATACACCTTCCTTTTTGTATAAAGACGACAGGGGAATGAAATCACCCTCTTACAATATAAGATTTAGAACTGGAAGCATACAGGACTGAGAAGAGCTAAAAAACCTCACCCACTTATAATCTTTAACTCAGAGCTTTCCAAACTGTGTGTCGCAACACTTTAGTGTGTCGCGACACTTTAGTGTGTCACAACACACAGTTTAGTGTGTTGCGACGCAACCTGGAAGTGGACGTGCACGGCGGCGGCACAGGGGCGCACGTGGTAGCGGCGTGTATGGCAGCGGCGGCAGTGGTGCGCCATCAGCGCTTCCACATTTTAGCGGAACACACGAGGCCGCTGCCGCCGTGCACGCCACTGCCACCACGTGCCCCCCCACGCTGCCACCGTGCACGCCCCCGCTGCCGCGTGCGCCCCTGCGCTGCCACTGCCTCCATTGGTGTGTCGCCAATGGCAGCAGTTTGTAAAGCACTGCTTTAACTACTACTAAAATACAGTAAAATAAATAAACAATTCTTTTAAATCTTAAAAGAGACATTTATGCTTCAAAGAGCATAGATCTTCAAAACTATGTTTGGAAATAATTGTTCTCAGAAATATGGAAGCTTTGTTTCTTTTCATGGCTTTCCAACTATGAAAGGCAGCATAGTGGAAATGTTATATACCTCATATATCAAGACCATTCCTGGAAGGATATAACTTTTTCACAGTTCGGTTAGCAACTGATTGTATATTCTACGATTTTGAAGGCTGAATCCCAGATAATCATCTAAGGAACCCAGGATTTTTAATGTAAGATAAAACTTACAGTGAATAGCTTGATTGCTGTAAAGTCAAAGCATGGTAGGCCAACAGGGATGGTCCCTGCCCTGAGATTATCTATATTACACATTAAAGTCTTAGCAATGTTACAAATATATATACAAAAAAATTGAAACATTATGTTGAAATAATAGTATTAAGCAGTCTGAATTAAATAGGATAGAGTTAAATTTTGTTAAGATGCCTTCCATTATCACAAAAAGTTCAAATGGCATGTAGTCCCTGTTTAACCTGTTTAACCTGCTATCATTAAATGAAGCATTTGAGGCAGCACCAAGATCAAATTCAATATATAGATATTTTCTTTCTTATTTTAATATTAAGTTCTTGTTTCACCCCAGACCCAGGGAAATTTAGGAGCCCAGGCATTCTTCCCAGAAAGTTCCAAGTTGAAGCAGATTTGACACCATGGAACCAAGATCAACGCAGGAATACATAAAATCCATTTCTGTGCCAATACAAAGAGCCATGTTAAGTTTTCTTAAATCAGCAATGATTTCTGCTCCCAAGAAACCTTTTATTTCCACAAACATAAATGTAAGGCTGTCCTGAGAAAGAAAAGTCAACTGGTTGCTTGGGACAGACTAATTCACTCAACTCTAGTCAAATTGACACTATGTTCTGGTGACTTGTCTCTCATGTGTCAACAGGTTGCAGACCTAGATTGGACAATATAATGTGAAACCTAGGATACTGTCAGGGAGATAACTGGTGGAGAAGGAGGGAGCCCCCTCCTTCTCCACCAGTTATCTCCCTGACAGATACCCCCTATCATACATTGTTCCAAACTACAGTCAAGCATTCTGATATATCTCCAACAATTTCTATTTTCTAATTATTTTCTCGACTGGCCTCCAGTCTCCAAACCAGAGGTAATGAATTTAACTGTCCATCTTAAAAGTGGTAAAGTTCACAGAGGAAACATGATCCTCCTGGAAATGTTGAAATAAAATCCTGACTGGTAGATGACTGTTTTAATGCCTTCATTCACCTGTATTAATACATCCCTGCATATTCCCAAAGAATTGATTAACTCTATTTCAACTACTGTCCAGTCTATTATGTATAGTTAGTAAATTACAGGTAGTCCTTGTTTAACATCCACTCTTTCAGCATCATTCAGAGTTGTTGAATGAGAGGTACTTACAACAGGTCCTCGTAGTTGCAGCCATCGCAGTGTCCCCATAGTCATGTGATCACAATTCAAGTACTCAGCAACCGGCATTCAATTATGATGTTGCAGCATCCGCAGCCAAGTAATCGCCATTTGCGACCTTCACTGCTGGCTTCTGACAAGCAAAATAAATGAGGAAGCCAGCAGAACATTGCAAATGGTGATCACATGACTGCGGGACGCTGCAACGCACAGGATTCGCCTAATGATGGCAACTGGGACAGCCATCATAAGTTTGCTCAGTCATGCGATGTCATGTCTTACAACTGCATCACTTAGTGATGGAGCTCCTGGTCCCAATTACCATAGTTAAGTGAGGACTATCTGTATACACTAAATGTCTTTACCATAAGCTTGCTGATTGGATGGTTCAATAAAGAATTCTAGCAGCGAAACAAGCTGGCTTCAGATCAGGTTTTTCTATTACTGATCAATGTCTTACTTTGCACCACCTTTCTGCGAAGTATGCTAACCCTCCTGGAGATGCTCTTTACACTGCTTGTATAGATATGAAAACAGCATTCAATTCAATCCCTAGTGAGAGGCAGTGGCAAAAACTGGCAGCTTCCTCTATGGACCATCAGTGCAATTAATCATGATGTTGCACAAAGGCACCACAATACAGGTCCAATACTGAAATAATAGAGAACTGACCCTATTTCAACGTCTAAAGGAGTCAAACAGGGAAGTATCCTGCCCACCCACCCCCTATTACTTAATTTTTATATCAAGGACATTGTTTAGGTTCTTACTAAAGCTGAATTCCATCTCCTTCCCTGGCCTGAAAATCAACTTCCTTTCTGCTATATACTGACATGCTATAATCTTACCTCTATCCAGTAGGGCTGCTTCACAGCCTCCATGTGTTAGCTGCCTACTACCAATCTGAAATGCTAGAAATTAACCATATATAACCGGTGGTTCTATTCACTAAGAGGTATACTAATCACCCCTCATTTGGAAGATTGACAGTTACCAAATTCAGCACGTGAAGGCGTTCAGTTATCTTGGCATTTATTTCCAGTCATCCTCCTCCTAGAAGCTCCACTCCTCAAACCTTTTTCTGCATGCCCAAACAGCCTCTAATGCAGTAAGTAGATGCTCAACCTGTAGGAGCAACGCTTACGTGCCTGCAGCAATTAAACTTTTTAAAGCTAAAATGCTAAATCATTTGCTGTATGGCACACAAAATTGCACTTACAAGTATATAGTATTTGTGCATTGGTAGCTCTTTAGTCTAAAATTCTGGGATCTTTACTTTGAATTCCCTGTTCTGTCACTAATGCACTTACTTCTCCAGCTAGAGCTTAGCTGCATTTTGGTCAAGGCTCAATTATGGCTGTGCCAGTTGAAGTATTGGCTTAAACCAATTGGAGGGGGGTGGAGATCTCTAGCCCAACTAGTTTTGATAAATGGATACCAGCCTCCTTGGAAGAAATAAATAATGGCAGATCTGGCCCATTGTGGGCTCATCCCCCGGTCTGTACGTATGCTGTTTGGATGAAGCCTGGAGAGAGTTCAGACAAAGAATTTTAGATCCTGATTTACAAAGAGATTAAAACCAACATTCCACATCTCTGCCACAGAGATTTCCTTCACTATTCCCAAATATCTGTATCATTTAATAGTCCCATCTCATAGGTCAGCCTTTACATTGATACATCTGGATGCTCTCATCTCAACGATTCTGTGAGGTAGATTCAGTGGTATTTCTTCTCAAGAGTGTCTATGTATTTCCTCAGACTCTGCAACTGAGACAGTAGTGCACATACTTCTGAATTGCCCTATCTACCCTCTTATTACAAACAATTTAGATCATTCTCACAAGGCAACTGTGCATCACCTACTCTTAATAATTTAATTTAATTTAATTTAATTTAATTTAATTTAATTTAATTTAATTTAATTTAATTTAATTTAATTTAATTTAATTTAATTTAATTTAATTTAATTTAATTTAATTTAATTTAAATTTAATTTAAATTTAATTTAATTTAATTTCTATCCCGCCTTTATTATTTTTACAAATAACTCATGGCAGGGAACATACCTAATACTCCTTCCTCCTCCTATTTTCCTCACAACAAAAACCCTGTGTGGTGAGTTGGGCTGAGAAAGTGACTGGCCCAAGGTCACCCAGCAGGCTTTCATGCCTAAGGCAGGACTAGAACTCTCAGTCTCCTGGTTTCTAGCCCAGCACCTTAACCACTTTTGTTGTTGTTGTTGTTCAGTCGTATAGTCGTGTCCGACTCTTCGTGACCTCATGGACCATAGCACGCCAGGCCTTCCTGTCCTCCACTGTCTCCCGGAGTTTACTCAAATTCATGTTCGTTACATCGGTGATGCTATCTAACCATCTCATCCTCTGCCGTCCCCTTCTCCTTTTGCCTTCAGTCTTTCCCAGCATCAGGGGCTTTTCCAGTGAGTCCTCTCTTCGCATTAGGTGGCCAAAGTATTTGAGCTTCAGCTTCAGTATCTGTCCTTCCAATGAGCAGTCAGGGTTGATTTCCTTAAGGATTGACTGATTTGACCTCCTTGCAGTCCAAGGGACTCTTAAGAGTCTTCTCCAGCACCACAGCTCGAAAGCATCAATTCTTCGGCGCTCAGCCTTCCTTATGGTCCAACTCTCACAGCCATACATTACTACTGGAAAAACCATAGCTTTAACTATACGGACCTTTGTCGGCAAGGTGATATCTCTGCTTTTTAATATGCTGTCTAGGTTTGCCATAGCTTTCCTACCAAGGAGCAAGCATCTTTTAATTTCATGGCTGCAGTCACCATCTGCGGTGATCTTGGAGCCCAAGAAAATAAAATCTGTCACTGCTTCTATTTCTTCCCCTTCTATTTGCCAGGAAGTGATGGGACCAGATGCCATGATCTGAGTTTTTTTAATGTTGACTTTCAAGCCAGCTTTTGCACTCTCCTCTTTCACAGTGCAAATACAGCCTTGTCATACTCCTTTCCCTATTTTGAACCAATTGAACCTTAACCACTAGACCAAACTAAACAACCAGGATTAAGCAATCCCTAGAATTGTAGCCAAATGTTGTACTATCAATATGACAATTAGAAGTTTTTGGACCTGATTGCTCTCCCAGGTGTGTTTATTTTAGGTATGAATAGGCTTTTAATGAATATCTGTGTTATGTACTCTTTTATTTTGTGTGGTTGTGTCAGACTGCGCACTGTGGGGTGGCCTGCTCCTTTTTCCAAGACACCAGTGATCCACGTTCTAAGCAGTAAATAGACACTCAAGCAGAGATTAGATAAAATAGCCTATTTACTTTATATACATACGTAGTCCAAAATACATCCAACAGCAGTAACAAATGATACAGCAATACAGCGATGAGAAGTTTAGCAGCAACGAGAAGAAAGAATACCAGATATTCTCTGCTTATATACATAAACTGACCAATCACATTATAGGTCACTCTCATCATCTGCCACACCCAACTAAATGATAGCACCTGTAGTATGAGTCATTGCTGCCACATCATCCCTACAACAATGGCTGCTAATTGGGTGACTTGCAGAATAATTCCCCTCTCACCTAGATTTCAAGCCTCTCCAGTATAATTTATCTATCTGTAAATTCCTGGGTATATACAAACCCCAACAGGTTGTTTTATGATGGTATATTTTACTAAACTTCGAACTCCTGCCTTGCCAGAGCCTTCCATCTCAAGGACGTCTCTGCCTGGACCAAGCGACCAGACCATGATCTGGCTATCAGACCATCCAGCCCTGGGGAAAGACTCGGGGTGCAAGATCAGGACACTGCACAGCACCAGGTGCCAGGCAGGCTCAGAAGGCAGTAAGTTCTACCAGGAGAGCCGCTGAGCCGCTGCAGGAAGACTGATGACTCTCAGCTGCATGCTGGGAGGGGACTCAGAGTGGAATATTTAAATCTTCCCTTAGAGGAGGCAGGTGGCTGGGAACAACTGTGACATTCTGGCTATTGTTTGTTTTGCCACTGGTTGCCATGTTCCTGTTAGACCCTTGGCCTGTTTGACTGGGCTTCTGGACTTCCCTTCTGATTTGGTTTTGGCTCAGCTGGTTGTGACTCCTGCTGAAGTGTACAATTGTCTAAGGTATCTGGAAACAAACTGGATTGTTTCCTAGTTAATATTGTTGGTTCCCCCAACTTACTACTATTCTGCTTATTATGTGAGACTGAAGAGTTTTATAGCCTGTCTAAGCTAAGGAATTCATCTGTGTAATTAGCCTTAATGGCCAGGCTGTAGTAGAGCCAGAAAACATAACATATCTGTTCCCTTTTGGTTCCTGCTGTTCAATCAAAATGTTTGTGTACCTTCAGATTTTGAGTAGTAATTTCAGCTGAGCATATCTATTTGTAGTTTCAGCCAGCAGGATTTGCAGGATAGGATGTTATCACAGAGTTTAGTGATTTTTCTCTACTTCAAGCATTATCATAGTGGATATGGATTTTGCAGCTAGAGGAACAAATAGTAGCCAGCCAACTCAGTATTTTTATTTTTATGCCTATTCTTGATCCATTTTGCAGCTCCACCCACCATAATTACAGACTCCTTTGTATTGGTATATGCCGTGTATCCTTCTCCTCCACTAGGTAGTTCATGTTCTTTCTCATATACCAGCAGTCATCATACTAAATAACTGCAACCCTCTAAAATGAATTTGTGTGACCACCTTCCATGAATAGAATTAGTTATGTTGTTAAGGATGGGGAAAGTCAAGAAATAAATACACCACTTTTAATTATTCAATTTTAATCTATTTATCACAGGGGTTCTCAAACTTCGCATGTTTGTGCAGATAAGGCACGAACCAATGCCTGGAGTGAGTTTTAATAGTACTTAAGTTCTGCCTAAGGGGGCGTGGTGGCTCAGCGGGTAAGACGCCAGGCTTGTCGGTCGGAAGATCGCAAGTTCGGAGGTTCGAATCCCTAGTCCCATGTGACGGAGTGAGCTCCCGCACTCGCCCCAGCTCTTGCCAACCTAGCAATTCGAACGCATGCAAATGCAAGTAGATGAATAGGTACCACTTCAGTGGGAAGGTAACAGCGTTCCGCGTGCATCATGCCAGCCACATGACCGTGGAATCGTCTTCGGACAACGCTGGCTCTTCGGCTAACAAACGGAGATGAGCACCGGCCCCTAGAGTCGGACACGACTGCACAAATGTGCGGGGGGTACCTTTACCTTAAGTTCTGCCTATGCAAGCCTGATCAGATTTTTTTTTAAAATGTGATCCCCATCTAAGTTGCTCATGAAATCCCTGAGGTGGGGTCACAACCCACAGCTTGGGACCCACTGTGTAAAGCTTTACAGAAACTAGTATTTTCCTTCTAAGGAAATCTTGCCTTATGTTCTGAGCAAGCTAGCATCTTGTGCTGTGTTTTTTGGCACAAGCAAAACTAGTTTTGGGACCAGTTCTGTTGTTGGAAAAGCAGTTTCTTTTCTGGCCCTTTTATATGGTAACCCCATATGCAGTGACATTCAAGAGAAGAACTAGAGAGAAGCACGAAAGACCTGCAAGGGAGTCATCTAATATTCTCGATCTTCTCAAAATTGGAATTGTTCAAATATGTTGAAGTATAAATCTCACCCCTAGCAGATTGGCTGAAGATTATGGGCTGATGTCCTACTGATCTGAAGGCCAACAAATTTAGGAAAGTACCTACCTCTAGCTATCTCTGTAAATAACTGATGCAGAAAAATTCCATTAATTTAGTGTTTTGGTGGTACTTAAATCTTGTACTAGAAGCAAATCTGCAGAATCACTGATGGAACAACAGATTTGAAGCCAGATGAAGTTCACTACCAACAGTCTGCTTCATTCAAAGGACACATATTAGACTTGTTAGTTAATTATCAAGAGTCTTTTTGAAGATGAAATTTGCTAACTGCTACCCTTCCCATTCTTTTGTTACTGCAAAGCATGAGCTGCCATCTTGAGTCCATGTGTGTAGAACCAAGAGTGTTACTCCATACATTCTGTTTGATGAAGTCTCTTATTAGTGCTCTGTTGTGGTGTAGGCTGGATTTGTTTATGGGGTTAGAACTGAAAGCAATTTCATTGATAAGAGTCTTGTATTACCCATCTACCAATAACACAGGAGTCCTTAGGTTATGGACTTGTACATACTACATAATTACAACTACCCGTACTAATGACAGTTTTGCTTCTTTTTATATAATACTGCTCCCATAAAAATATGCACATGGGAGTTTTTTGGGCTTTCTTTTTCATTTTGTTTCATTCTCCAGTGAAATCACAGAATAGATGGGAAGATAGATCAATGTAGGCAGTTTTTCATTTTGTTTTGTACAGTTCTGTCTCACAACTTTTCAGTGATTGACCAACACATTTTTTTGAAAATGACAAAATATGATGTAGCAACAAATGAATGCCAGATTGGGATTTAAAAGCAATTAAGCACTGTTCAATCCAAATTTCAGTAAAGTAATTCCTAATAGGTAAATTTTGCCTAGTCCAAGCGTACACAATCCTTCTGTGACTTTGGATCCCATATAACATCTGGGAGGAACCTGGGGGCCACATTGAATGGAGTGATAATGCAAAAGGGGAGGGGGGGTTCTGTATTTTTCTGAATTTTTTAGAGGAGTTTTTCAATCTTCCTTTTTTTAAAGCTGTGTTTTAGGGTTTGCATCCATTTTTCATCCATTTTCCATCTCAAATGATAGAAAATTGCACTAATAGGATGTTCTAAGAGCACTAAAAGAGGATTTGAGACTGCATGTGACCCTGTGGCTCCTCCCAATGGTAGGTATGGATTTCACCCGTCAAAAAGTTACCCACTCCTGGTTTGGACAAAGGAAGTCATCGAGGATGATTTATATCATTATATCTTCTCTTTAGATTACGATGTGTTAGTGTATATATGTGTTTCAGTGTTTGTCATTTACTTTTTCTCACTTCTTTTTTAAAAAATTGATGATGCACTGTTGATATTAATAACAAAGCCAAGCTAATTAGCACATTTTAAAAAATTAAAGGATAAAACATGAGAGCCAAAGCTGATTTAAAATTTCTGCCAAGATTTTAAAGGGCTGGGATTATAGAAAGGACACTACTGTAGATGCCAAGAAAGCCATCCTAGAGAGACTATTTCATAACTGGAGTTCCACTAGCCAAGAGACCCTATTTCATAGTCCTTCTCCCCCACTTCTCTGAAAAATACCTCTTACAATTACCCTGAAAGGGCAAAAACATCACTTTGAACTGGGCTTGGAAACAGACCAGGATGACCTAGTAAAGGTGAAAAAAAAATACCATACTGACCTCAGTGTTTACAAAACTACAGGGTTGGAACTTGTAAAAAAAATAACGCTTGCAATTTGGGTTGAGCTGCAGCTCAGCCAGAGGTAAATCAGCTTAGTTGCAAATGTAGGGTCAAGAGGGCATGACACTAAGGCAGGATGTCACATTTTCTTTGAAAGAACCTGTTCTGATGTCTTTCTTGTTGGGGTGTGGACCTACATTGCTTTGAATCAGGAACCATTAAAATGCAGAGAGGTAACCTATGAATGGTTTTGCAATACCTGGCTGCTTAACCCTGAAACCCTGCTGCAGGCCAGGAGCTGTAAATACAGGAAAGGGCTGTAGTCCATTGCTTAAGGGTGCAGTAGCTTGCATTACATCAGGGTAGGGCCAAAGCCCCTCCCATAACTTCCTGTAAAATTCAATCCCATTATTATTACTACTGTATACTTGTACATGAAGGGGGCATGGTGGCTCAGCGGGTAAGACACCAGGCTTGTCAATCAGAAGATCGCAAGTTTGGAGGTTCGAATCCCTAGTCCCACGTGACGGAGTGAGCTCCCGCACTAGCCCCAGCTCTTGCCAACCTAGCAATTTGAAAGCATGCAAATGCAAGTAGATTAATAGGTACCACTTCAGTGGGAAGGTAACAGCATTCCGCGTGCGTCATGCCAGCCACATGACCGTGGAAGCGTCTTCAGACAATGCTGGCTCTTCGGCTAACAAACGGAGATGAGCACCGGCTCCTAGAGTCGGACACAACTGCACAAATGTGCGGGGGGAACCTTTACCTTTTTATACTTGTACATAGTGAGCTTTCATGCACGTGATCAACACAATCAAAAGGGGAAAAAAGAAAAGCATACTATTATTCAGAACGGCTTTTCCAAAAGTATGTGTTATGGAATGTGTTCCTGAAGAAGGGATGTGGTGGATTCCGACGCTGCCGCTGGTTCCCAGGGAGGGAACGCATTCCAGGCAGATAAGCGGATTCACAGCCCGGACACTGTTGCTAGGAAAGTTAAGAGGTTCAAGGTACCTCTGCCCTAGAGCCTTCCTAGGTTATTTACCCTTAGGTTAGTTAGAGTAGCTTTAGTCTGGCAAGATTCTGTCTAAACGGTGAGAACAATAAAGAACTGGAATTCACTGACTCGGAGTCATTGTTGGTCTGGGCCCGACATCATGTCAACTTGCTTAGTTTTTCTACAACTGTCCTCTTTTATACAGTATGACCACAGCAACTTTTCTGCCTTTTACCAGATTGTCTGGATTATGCCTGTTTACCTAGCCTTTGGCAGAGGACAGTCTCCCTGCTGCCCACCCCCTGTTAGCTGAAGGCAGTTCACACAGTGTCCTCATCACTGACCTTTTTCACTCAAGTTTTCCTTCTTGGACCCAAATAGTAGCACTGAGGCTGTTATAACCAGTGCATGGTTTTGAGAGACAAGTTTCCATGGCTACCTTTATATCTGATTTTGCCCAAGTAAATTTTGTTAGATTGTAGACACAGTATTTAAGCACCTGGAACATTTTCAGAATTCCAAATAATCAATTGTTATGTTTTTACTTAGGTAAAGTACAGTAATAGTTCCAAAATGCAACCCCAGGTATTATGCATGTACATACATATATGTATTTTGCTGTTTTGAGTGACATCGCCAGTATAAGTAGCTTCCACATTGTTTGTTCTGGATATGAGGATCAGTGTAGATCCAGTTCATTTTATTGCTCACATTAGTAAGGCAGTATTCTGGTCCAACAATTTGATGGATTCTTTAATTACATCTGCAAAACAAATCCCCAAAGAATGCTATGTATCCTGTCTTAAGCTCCTGAATAGAGGCAGTAGCAACCATCCAGGGAGCGGGGCCTGGAGGGGGTGTCAAAATCTGAGAGATGGCAGGTATGCTGTTGTAATCCAAGCCTCCTGTGCATGCATCCCATGCACATACAAATGGGGTGGGGCTTGGATTGCAATGCCACGCCCATCATTCTACATATTTGGACTCACCGCAGTGCTCCTGAATGAAAAGCAGGGTATAAATGTAATAAATACATGTTGGTAATATGCCTAAGCATACACAGCTTTCTCAACATGGTTTTGAATATTTTTCTTTTAAATTAGTATTTCTACAATTTCTTTTATTGTAATTTTTTTAAACGTGTGCTTTTAAAATAGAATTTTCCTAAACCATGTTCTGTATTATTTTACACCATTATCCCTAATGTGTAATTTTTAAAGATATAAATCATTTTTGTACATAGCTTTCAAATATACTGTATATGAGATGCCTATTTCTCAAGCATTTTTTTAAATATGTGGATATATTTGGAGATGCATGCTAGCAGATTCCAGTGCCACCCATGCCCTAGCGCATTTATGCAAATCCACCACTGCAGAAACCTATGGTAAATTTCTTTTATATCCCTAGTGTTTGTTAGCAGAAATGGCTATGATTTAAGGCTGTCATTAGTAATATAAGAGTGGAGAAGGGAGATGAAAGGAGACAAATTCCAGCGATAGAGCTGATTCATAAGTGCTTCAGCCACATGAGTTCATAATGCATCAGCATGAGAAAATGGAAGCCATAAACAAAAGAGAATGTTTATGTTCTGTTAAAAGCTACATACTGTAAGCCCCATGAGAAGCTGCCCACATAACAGGCATGCTGTACAAAGAGGTACGCCTTGTGGATGTGTTATGGGCAAACTATTGCACACTGCACACACACAATAAAGATAGCATCATTCAGGACTGAGAACAGAAGCAATAGGGATAAGAGGAGAGGAAACTGCAGTCTGTTTTGTGTTAGTACAATTTTTGGTCAGTTCAAGGATGGATGGACAATGCTTTAACTCAGGGGTCGGCAAACTTTTTATGCCGGGAGCCATTTTGACATGCTCGTGCACATTTTGAAATGCTTGAGAGCCAGGGGGCGGGGTTTGCAGGCGGGGGCCAATCGCGTGGAAGGGGACAGGTTTTGCGGGCGGGGGCCAATCACGTGGCTTATTGGGGCGGGTGGGAGGGCCCATGTAGCAGTTTCCCCCCCCCGGCTTCCCGCCCCTCTCTCCTTGCCTGCAGAAGGCGGCCGGCCTTCTCCCCCCGCTATTTCCGGAAGTGATCCAGCGCCGATCTGCGGGCTGCGGGGGCTCCAGCTTCGGAGGGCGCTGGCTGCGCCTCTGCCTCGGCAGCCAAGCTGTTCCGAACCAAGGAGCCAGGGCAGAGCCGGGGCAGGGGAGGAACGGGGAGCGCCAGGGGACTCACCCACTGCTGCTCGGCTGCCACCTTCCACCTCCGCTTCAGCCGCCCGCCTGCCGAGTCCCGGAAAGACCTCCGCAGACCCGGGGATTTCCCCCTCCCGACTGAGAATCCTCCTCGCCCCCCCCTACACCACCAGGGCCTCGCCTTCCAAGGATCGGAGGGGGGTATTCGGAAAAGGGCAGGGGTGGGCGTGGATGTGATTTGGCAGCGCGCTCCGCTCCCGTGCAGAGCGGGCGGTGGAAGAAAGCCAGCCAGCGCTGGCCTGCCTGACTGGTGGATGGGCTGAAAAGCCTCCTGTCTTCTGCCAGAGTGGATATTCAGGGCGAAGGCCTGGCTCTGTGACATTCTTTCCTACTTCGGCGGAAATAAGAATAGGCTTAGAGCCAAACAATCATGTTTGGCGGGCGGGCGGCCCGGGCCTCCGCCACCGGGCCCGCCCCCCTCGGCGCCTGTGCGGCTCCCCCGCGCCCTCCCACCCGCCCCAATAAGCCACGGCAGGGAGGCGCTGCTGGCCCGGGACGCGGCGCTGTCGGAGGCGGCGCAGGAGCGGCTGCAGGGGCTGCTGCGGCTGGAGATGGCGCTGCTCCGCGGCATCCAGGTGCTGGGCGAGGGCGCGGGCCCAGGAGGCGAGCGGCAGGGCAGCGCAGGGGGCCTGGCCGGGGCGGTGGCGGTGGCGGTGGGGGGATGGAGCCGGCGGAGGTTTGTCGGGCGGCAGGATGGGGCGGGTGGCGCTGCTGGGGCTGGTGGCGGAGCTGGAGGAAGCAGAGGGACCAGGCGTTCCCGTGGGCGCAGCGTGCGCTCTGCAACCCGCCTTGGAGAAGTGGCCGCGGGAGGCCCTCCGGGTGCACCCTCCCGCCCCATCAATCCCCCCACCCCGCCGTTCGGCGTCCTCTCCCCCTGCTAACCCGAAGCCTGCGGCGGCCAGGGGAGCTGAGCCAGGCTTGGACCGGAGGCGGCCAAGGGGAGAGCAGGCTGCTCTTCACCCTGCGCCGCCCTGCCGCTCGCGTCCCGGGCCCGCGCCCTCGCCCAGCACCTGGATGCCGCGGAGCAGCGCCATCTCCAGCCGCGGCAGCCCCTGCAGCTGCTCCTGCGCCACCTCTGACAGCGCCGCGTCCCGGGCCAGCAGCGCCTCCCTGCCGCGCCAGGCCTCGCTCAGTGCGAGAGCCAGGGGGCGGGGTTTGTGGGCGGGGGCCAATCACGTGGAAGGGGCAGGGGTGAGTTCAGCTGCGGAAGAGCCACACTCAAGGGGCCAAAGAGCCACATCTGGCTCGCGAGCCGCCATTTCCAACCCTTGCTTTAACTCAACAGCAGGGAAAGTCCTGTAGTCACCAAAGTCTCAAATGAAAATGCTTGGCCTGATAAATTGAGATCCAGCAAATATACAACTCCAGTTTCCCCCACCCCCTGCCATTTCATTTCATTTTTATTCAAAAAATATATTTAGCTTTGAAATCCTCTGGATTGTAGTTTTAGCATGAATATCAAGGAGTGTTGATTCTCTTTAAATAAATGTTGTGTTTCCTTCTCCAGATCAATATACTGTACAAAGTTTGTTGTTTATTCATTCAGTCGTTTCCGACTCTTCGTGACTTCATGGACCAGCCCACGCCAGAGCTTCCTGTCGGCCATCACCATCCCGAGCTCCCCCACGGTTGAGTCCGTCACCTCCAGAATATCATCCATCCATCTTGCCCTTGGTCGGCCCCTCTTCCTTTTGCCTTCCACTTTCCCTAGCATCAGCTTCTTCTCCAGGGTATCCTGTCTTCTCATTATGTGGCCAAAGTACTTCAGTTTTGCCTTTAATATCATTCCCTCAAGTGAGCAGTCTGGCTTTATTTCCTGGAGTATGGACTGGTTTGATCTTCTTGCAGTCCAAGGCACTCTCAGAATTTTCCTCCAACACCACAGTTCAAAAGCATCTATCTTCCTTCGCTCAGCCTTCCTTATGGTCCAGCTCTCGCAGCCATAGGTTACTATAGGGAATACCATTGCTTTAACTATGCGGACTTTTGTTGTCAGTGTGATGTCTCTGCTATTAACTATTTTATCAAGATTTGCCATTGCTCTCCTCCCAAGAAGTAAACGTCTTCTGATTTCCTGGCTGCAGTCAGCGTCTGCAGTAATCTTTGCACCTAGAAATACGAAGTCTGTCACTGCCTCCACTTTTTCTCCATTTGCCAGTTATCAATCAAGCTGGTTGCCATAATCTTGGGTTTTTTTTTTGTTTTTTTTTTGAGGTTTAACTGCAACCCAGCTTTTGCACTTTCTTCTTTCACCTTCGTCATAAGGCTCCTCAGCTCCTCCTCACTTTCAGCCATCAAAGTGGTATCATCTGCATATCTGAGATTGTTAAAGTTTCTTCCATACTGTAGAAAGTATTACATCTTAAATCACCAATTCTGGCATCAGTTACTGTGTAGATATGAACCAGTGTTTTTAGTTGAATGGTGATTGGAGTTAATTGAAACTGATAAGTTGACAAAGTTGGGTCTATTCTACATTTCCACAACAAATCATGTACAACTCCTTTTTAGCTGAATCCTTGTACTGAGAAATATCAGTAAAGGTGACTAATTTTTGGATAGAGTCCTCAATTTTTCACACTATTTAACCACATTTCAAAGTGTATTCTTTAATAGGTATTTCCTACAGAAAATATATCAAGAGTTCTTTTACCAGTAGAAATAAGACCCATCAGTCTCTTGATAAATCATATGATTTATTTCACTCAACATCAGGGAGCTGACAATGCTGGGTTGAAGCCTGAGCAATTTTAAGAGAGATCAGAAATAAAAAAGATGCTTCAACCAAGGAGAATGCTGAACTAAATAGGACTAATTTTATTTGATTTGCTTCATTGAGCTCTCTGAATTACTATTGTGTGGGATTATTGTTATTCAGTACATGGTTTAAAATTGCTCGTTTTCAGTCATATAGAAGACTTGACCTTTTCTTTTCCTTTCAAGTATGAACTGAATGACTTGGGTTTTCTCCCAGTCCTTGTTTCTTTACTCCCAACAATATATGTCAAGGATGCTTAAATAATGCTCTGGACCATCACTGTTGTAGATAATATTCATTCCAATAATGAGTCTGTCAATCTGCAGGGATTCTCTCGTGTGAGCAGCTAAAATAGTTCCATTTAATATGCCTTTAAAAGGAATGTAAATGTAAATGTCAATACATATATACATACATTTTTGTTGTTTATTCGTTCAGTTGCTTCCGACTCTTCGTGACTTCATGGACCAGCCCACGCCAGAGCTTCCTGTCAGCCGTTACCATCCCCAGCTCCCCCATGGTTGAGTCCGTCACCTCCAGAATATCATCCATCCATCTTGCCCTTGGTCGGCCCCTCTTCCTTTTGCCTTCCACTTTCCCTAGCATCAGCTTCTTCTCCAGGGTATCCTGTCTTCTCATTATGTGGCCAAAGTACTTCAGTTTTGCCTTTAATATCATTCCCTCAAGTGAGCAGTCTGGCTTTATTTCCTGGAGTATGGACTGGTTTGATCTTCTTGCAGTCCAAGGCACTCTCAGAATTTTCCTCCAACACCACAGTTCAAAAGCATCTATCTTCCTTCGCTCAGCCTTCCTTATGGTCCAGCTCTCACAACCATAGGTTACTACAGGGAATACCATTGCTTTAACTATGCGGACTTTTGTTGTCAGTGTGATGTCTCTGCTCTTAACTATTTTATCATGATTTGCCATTGCTCTCCTCCCAAGAAGTAAACGTCTTCTGATTTCCTGGCTGCAGTCAGCGTCTGCAGTAATCTTTGCGCCTAGAAATACAAAGTCTGTCACTGCCTCCACTTTTTCTCCCTCTATTTGCCAGTTATCAGTCAAGCTGGTTGCCATAATCTTGGCTTTTTTGAGGTTTAACTGCAACCCAGCTTTTGCACTTTCTTCTTTCACCTTCGTCATAAGGCTCCTCAACTCCTCCTCGCTTTCAGCCATCAAAGTGGTATCATCTGCATATCTAAGATTGTTAATGTTTCTTCCAGCGATTTTAACTCCAGCCTTGGATTCCTCAAGCCCAGCACGTCGCATGATGTGTTCTGCATACAGGTTGAATAGGTAGGGTGAGAGTATACAGCCCTGCTGTACTCCTTTCCAAATCTTGAACCAGTCCGTTGTTCCGTGCTCTGTTCTTACCGTTGCTACTTGGTCGTTATACAGATTCCTCAGGAGGCAGACAAGATGACTTGGTATCCCCATACCACCAAGAACCTGCCACAATTTGTTATGTTCCACACAGTCAAAGGCTTTAGAATAGTCAATAAAACAAAAATAGATGTTTTTCTGAAACTCCCTGGCTTTCTCCATTATCCAGCAGATATTGGCAATTTGGTCTCTAGTTCCTCTGCCTTTTCTAAACCCAGCTTGTACATCTGGCAATTCTCACTCCATGAATTGCTGGAGTCTACCTTGCAAGATCTTGAGCATTACCTTTATATGCACACACACAAACACACATGTATATAGTGTATATACATACAGATAGAGGTATTATATGGTACCAGACCCAGCTCAGATATAAGGTGTGTAAATCTTTCTTGGGTTTGATGCCAATCACATCACAGAACAGCCTTCCTAACCTGATGTTCTCCAGACGTATAGGAGAATCCTAGTGGAAAATTCTGGGAACTGTACTTCCAACCCAGTTGAAAGGCACTAAGTTGGGGAAACATATGTCGATGAAGGTTCTCAGTCATCCAGGTGGAACAGTCTGTAGCTTGAATCATGTCAACTGGATTTCTATTTTCTCAGTGGAAACGTTTCGCTCCTTATCCAAGAAGCTTCTTCAGTCTGAGCAAAGTTAGTAAGGGAATCCTTAAATATGTTTCTAGGGTGGCTATGTGACCTTGCACCTGGGGCTAGGTCATGGTTATTTGAGATGTTTATTTCTAAGTCCCTTTATCATCCAAAGGAGGATCGTTAAGATCACCATGCTGCTGTTGAGCTTGTGAAATGGTCTTAATCTTCCTAGGCACAGAAGACAAAGCAGGAAGGAAAATAGGGGAAAGATTGTGCCTGAGGCCCCCACCTCTATTCAAGGAAGGATTTTCCAAGTTGGCATAAATGGACTCCTTGACCCCTCTCTCAAACCACCTATCTTCTCTGTCTAAAATGTGAACATTAATGTCCTCAAATGAGTGTCCTTTTTCCTTTAGATGAAGATAAACTGCTAACTCTGGTCCTGTGGTGTTACTTCTCCTGTGTTGGGCCATCCTCCTGTACATAGGTTGTTTGGTTTCTCCAATGTAGAGTTCAGAGCACTCCTCACTGCACTGGACTGCATAAACTACATTGCTTTTCTTGTGTTTTGGAGTTTGATCTTTGGGGTGTACAAGCCTCTGTCTCAGTGTGTTGGTGGGTTTGAAATATACAGGTATGTGGTGTTTGCCAAATATCCTTTTTATCTTTTCAGACATGCCAGCCATGTAAGGAATGACCAGGTTCTTCCGTTTACTCTGAGTCTCAGCCCTATCTGTCGCTGTTTTAGGTCTGGTAGATTTAGATTTAGTGAAGGCCCAATTTGGATACCCACAGGCCTTCAGAGCTATTCTCAGGTGCTGTTTTTCATTCTTTTTGGAATCCATGGAGGTGGGGATGGTTTCTGCTCTGTGTGACAATGTCCTGATGACTCCTAGTTTGTGCTGCAGTGGATGGTGGGAGTCAAACATCAGATATTGATCTGTGTGTGTGGGTTTCCTGTAGATCCCTATTTCTAGCTTGCCACCGGTCCCAATGAGGACTTCACAGTCTAGGAATGCCAGTCTGTTGTCCTTGGTGTCTTCTCTGGTGAACCTAATGTTGGCATCTATGGTGTTTATATGGTCCGTGAAGGCCTGTACTTCCTGGGCCTTGATTTTGACCCAGGTGTCATCCACATACCTGAACCAGTGGGTGGGCACCGTTCCCTGGAATGTGTTGAGTGCTTTCTTCTCCACTTCTTCCATGTATAAATTGGCCACAATGGGTGACACAGGGGAACCCATGGCACAGCCGTGTTTTTGTCTGTAAAAGTCACCTCTGTATGAGAAATAAGTGGTGTTAAGACACAGGTCCAGAAGATGGCAGATCTGGTTTGGGTTGAGATGGTTTCTCCTTTCAAGGGTGCTGTCCTCTTCTAGTCTCTTCCTGACAGCGGATAGAGCATGAGTGGTGGGGATGCTGGTGAAAAGGGAGGACACAGCGAAGGAGACCATAGTTTCATCTGTATCCAGTTTCAGGGTCTTTGCTTTGGAAACAAATTCTTCCGAATTATGGATGTGGTGTTCAGAAGAGTGTCCAACTAGAGTTGCTAGTATGGTAGAGAGGTGTCTGGCAATGTTGTATGTTACCGAATTAATGCTGCTGACTATGGGTCGGAGGGGTGTTCCTTCCTTGTGGATCTTAGGGAGTCCGTAGATGCAGGGGATGGCTTCTCCAGGATACAGACGATGGTTTACCTACCATCATTTACCTACCAGACGATAGGATTACCTACCATCGTCTGTATCCTGGAGAAGCCATCCCTTGCATCTACTAAGATCCACAAGGAAGGAACACCCCTCCGACCCTTAGTCAGCAGCATGAATTCGGTAACATACAACATAACAAAACAAAATACAGACATACATGCAAATTATAGCTCAGCATTGAGAGCAGAGAACCACCTTGGTTCTCAATTTTTCAAAACTTCAGCAGTGCTTAGATCAGGTTTTTACTATTAATGCCTTTTGGTAGCTCAGTCATCTTATAATGTTTGAGTAACAATAACTTATTTTGCATTTATTAATTATTGAGCTTGGGGCTTATAACAATATGTACAACAGATCCAATAAAATCAATGCAATGATAGTATACATACAGAATATCATGCAATGACAATGCTAGTCTCTTCACTGAAAATCTAATATAAACATGATTTTTTTTCCTGCTCTTTCACTGATTAGAACATAGGTGGGCTATCCATGAAAACTTCTTAACTTCTACTAAAATGAAATTGCTAGTCATCAGTAAATTTCTGGGCAATCCAATTACACCTGCCTGAGTAGTTATTCTGGATGGGGTCACACTCCTCCTGAATGGGGGGTTCTGTGATTTGGGTTTTTACTTTCCTCTAAAAACACTAGTAAAGTAGATGTATAAAACCTCCAAGAGACTCAGTGCACTCATCTTACTGAGCATCCTCAAATTCCTTCAGATGCAGAGGAGGAGAAAAATGTTAGTACCACTCCTTCCAGTAATCCTCTCTATCAATACATCTCCTATTGATAGAGAGCAATACTTCAGCTTTTGAAGGCTTAAAAAGTAGTCAAAACAATAAATGTCCCCCAGCAATAAAAACAGTTTGCACCAATCTAGTATGCATACAACAAAGTAAATTTTGGTTTATAAACACAAATCTCATAATAAGCATTTATTCTGAGCCCAGTTAAAGTGCTGGATTTAATAGTAAAGAAATAATCTTTTTTGTCTTTGAGAACAGTCAAATCATTGAGTTGTTTGCAGTTGTCCCATAATGCTTCACTAGTACAAGGCTCACTTATATTTGAGGTTTTTTCTTAAGATTTGCGTGGAAATCTTAAGATTTCTGCATCCATGTACGTTTATATAACTGCAATGGTTTCTGGGCTTTTTAATATTTGAGGAAGAAATCTATTTTTTATTAGCAGAACCTTTTAGTGTTAGTGCTGTTTTAACACGTAAACCATCTTGGGAGGATTTTACACCAGCAGTGACCTAATCTATTATAAACCAACAGCTGAGAAAAAATCTCAGGAACAATCTTTGGACTCCTGGGCTATGGCCCAGAATTATTAGTCTGTTCCACAAACACCTCAATCCCCATGTGCAGTGTCTGGATTTCTCATATTATTTCTAAGGTGTTGATTCTTGCTTTGGTAATTTGCCTTTTAGTAACATCCACCTTGGATAAACAAGGACAGATTCTCCACCTCTGTTGACAATTGCATAGGCCACAGCATGGTCACAGAGACTCTATGTGAGGCTTAATCAGTTGGTATGGGGGATGAGGAATGATTCCATCTGTATTTCTTTGCCCCAGCGATATCACGGTATAGATCAACCTTTAGCTGAGTTTTTTCCTCCAATTTGGGGACTTCAGCTTCTGTTTTCAGCTTTTCTTAGCAATTTTTTTTCCAAAGGAAAAATGTTCTTCATCAGCTATTGCCTCACAGCTTACGTGTGTGTGCATATGTGTGTATTACTAATCAATTAATTCAAACTGACTCCTGATAGTTTACATACAGTATAAAACAAAATACAAACAACTCAGTTGCTAGCTCAAGACAAAACTGTCTTGATCAACTTGCAAAAGACTAATAAAAAGGTTGCAGGTGAACTCCAGGAAAAGTATGGGGGCCACAAAAGAAAAGTACTGTCTTTGGATCTACATTTCCCTGAACTCTCAGAGGGGTGGGAATCTTGGCATCTTCTCCCTGCCTATCCTGTCAGGGTGATCCCACAGCAGAATGATTAGGTTCCCAAATTCTATAAAATTGTGGATTTAATCATGGTTTACTGAATACATCACAACTGGCTTGGTTCATATGGCAAAAACATGGCTTACAAATCAGTGACTGTGTTCATGCATCTCACCAAGTCAAAGTCACATCAATTGCATTATGCCTTAGCATGATAGGTAAACTTACTTAATATTGCATAACTTATACTTCAACTACAAACTTATGTTTCCCCAATCTGTAGCTTGAATCATGTCAACTGGATTTTATTGAATTATCTTTGGGGCCATTATCAAAAGACTGTAGGAATTCTGGGATGGTAGTATGCAGCTTCTTATTAGTATATAGCAGAGTAGAAGCATTCCCATAAACTTGCACAAGGCTTAATCAGTTCAAAACACAAAATAAACACACTTCACACATTAATGTAAAGTTACATAAAAAAAGAAGTTTACACTTTTATTGTAACTCACAGTTCCTTAGTAGAAACGGTCCATGCATGTGAGCAATTGGTTCTGACCAAACCCACAGTCTTCATTAATGTGGCCTTGCTGTATGGAAGTATGAGAAACACGCGGCAGCAGCCATAGCTGCCATGCTCCTTGGTAGGAGATCCGAGCAGAAAGAGAAGGAAACAGGAAACAGGAAACCGGGATTCAGCCCCTCTCACACAAAGCAAGTAAGATTAGGTTACAGCAGAGGCTGCCTCCTCCTTCAAGCTTGTGTGAGACGTGCTTGGTTGAAACCTGATCTCTAACAAAGACATAAAAACAAGGAGAAACCAGCTGAAGTTTAAAGATTCTATAAATGCTTAGATTAGTGGTTAGAACAGTTATCTACTGGGTTTTGCTTTATAGAACTCCAAATGAAGTGAAATGTAGGTTAGCCACCACTATTCTTAGACTGGTCAGGGAAAAAGTGTCAAGAAGAGAACCTCCAGTTTTCCAATACTGTAGCAAGAAAACTATTTTATCATATTCCTTGCGGTGCCCCATCAATAAAGTTTTGCTATGAAGGAATGAAACAAACAGAACTGGGCTGCAAGTTACAAGCAGAGAAGGGTCGTGTTGCTTGATATATCCTGGTGCTGCACCATAAGGGTCTTCTATGCCAGCAATCAAACTGCTGCATTTTGCACCAGCTGCAGTTTCTGACTCCAAAGGCAGTCCCATGTGGAGCACGTTGCAGTAGTCCAGTTGGTGATGATCAAGGTGTAAATTACTTATATCAGGGCATCTGGTACAGGCAGGGTTGTAACTGGCACACCAGCTGAAGTCTCCAACAGCCATAGCTTCCACATGTTGCTTAAACAGGAATTATAAGTCTGGAGGACTGCCAAATCACCCAACGCCCCATTCAGAGTGAGCATGACCCCATCCAGAGTAACTACTGGAGCAGATGTAATTGGATTGCTCAGAAATTTTCTAATGACTACCAATTCCATTGGTTTAGGATTTCAGTGACATATCCAGCTCAGTCTGGGGTGGCAAGGTAGAGTTGAATGTCATTAGCATATAAATAAAACCTCATCCTGAACCAGCAGATGATTTTATGAATAGTTCTTCTGATAATGATTCAAAGGAAGACATCGGCTGGAAATTCTACTCAGACCCAATTATTTTGTCTTAGTTGTTGTATTTATTCCTTTATCTCTAGGCTGACCATACGTACTGTTTTGAACGGGACAGTACCATTTTTTTCACATTTCCCGACCGTCCCCTCGTTTTAATATAAATGTCAATTTTGTCCCGTTTTTTAAAAAACCTGTAAGGATGGAGGTTGGGTCAGAGGAGGAGGGCGAAGAGCCTGTTAGGGAAAGCTCGGGAAATGTCGTTGGGGAAAGCGTGGGAAGGTTTGAGGGGGAAGCCGATCAGCTGGCAGAGACCGGACTAGAGGTGAGTTCCCCGCCTCCAATCAGCGCACGAGCTAGGAGAGCTGAGAAGAGAGCTGCACAACGACAGCAGCGATTGGCTCCTGCTCGTCAGTGGCGGGAAACTCAGCAGATAAAAAGACGACAGGCACAGGAGCTGGTTGTTGGAGACAACCGTCCTGACTACCCTGCACCGACACTCCGCCGACCTGCCCTCCTGCCTTGCCAAGCGCCTTGCCATTTCCGTGCCTCGTTGCTGCCGTTGCTGAGTCTGCCTCCAATTCTTGCTGAGCTGCTGCTGCCTCCTATCTCTGCTGGGATTCCGCGTCGGTCCTAGTGCCTGCCTGTTTCCTTGCTGTCAAGTAGAAACACTGCCTTGTTCTGAAGCCTTGCCTTGCTTCCACTTAGAACTCTGAGTCAAGCTTCGCCCTGCTGCCAAGTATGAGTTCTGTCACTGAAGAATAATTGTTAGCTCAATATGTTCATGTAATAAAACTTTTTCATTTTAATGAAAACAAAAATCTTTTTATATATACAGTCATCTGTTTAAGGACCAGCAAATGGATCTTAAAAACTCTTTAAAACTTTTTTTATCGTCCTACTTTCTCATGAATACGGAATATTACATAAGCTTAACCCCGTCCCATTTTTGCCATCCCAATGTCCCGCTTTTGTCTCAAGGAAATATGGTCAGCCTATTTATCTCACTTTGGTTTGTGAGACTTTTGTGAGATGTGCATTTTAGCCCTGGCACTAAAACAATACAGAGTTAAAATAGGCTTTCTTGTGACTATTTATAGCTGTGACAAATATTGTAGCAGCTTTAGGGATGGGACAGAATTATTTTTTTCTGAAAAAGAAAAGGTGTTGATAATCCCAGTATTGATTCTCAGGATTTTGAACTGTGTGCCATTACAAATTTCTGATTTATATATGTTTATGTTTCCACACACAACTACCATTCCCCCTTAGGCAAACTTTACAGTTGTACTCTCAATCCTCTATAAAAACATGGAATATCAGAGAAAAAGAATACAAGAGCTATGTAAGCAATAACTGCTGGGATGTTTTTTTAGGTCTTCTAGAGAGCTGTTCTGGAACAATTGGTTCTGTAAATTTGATTTAATAATTCTGTTTCTTTGGTTCACTTTTGATCCTTAATCTTCTCAATAAAAGACAATTTGTTCACAATAATTCAGACTGAAACCACCTTTCTTGCCTTTTGGGATGATTCTTCTATAGCAGGGCTTTCCAAAGTTTTCCCGTTGGTGTGTCGCCGCGGGATCTTGCCAAGAAAACTGCAGGGACTTGTCCAGGCAGTCTCCAAGAACTGGACATGATTGAATGGATAAATAATAATAATCTGTCTGTCTAAGTCATTTTAGGAGCTGGAGAAATTTATACTCAGCCACTGTACACTGCACCATCCACATAGTGTGTTGTTCTCGTTTGTTCAATAGCCTTGACTGAAATGCATTGCATCACACACACACACACACACAGAGAGAGAGAGAGAGAGAGAGAGAATAAGTAGCATAGCATGATTGGGTCTGCCTCTGAATAAGTGAATTAGTTACTTGTCCACAGTTATTAAAAAGCATTATGTCAGTCCAGTTGAAACTGATGAAAGCTCTTATGCAATTTTCATTTATTTCAATAGGCGTTGTGCAAGATTTCTCACTAAACTGTGTCCAATCTTCATAATATTTGGGAAAAGATTTCAAAAATTCCTTAATTTTTCTTAATTTTCCTTATCCTATGAACCACCTTACCTTTTTTGGCATCCCCTAAGTATGGATTACAGTTTCAACCATCCTTGCCAGTTGGAGGGTGCCATGTTCACGATGATTGCTATATACAAACAGTGCACTTATTTACCAAGTATTGATTCTAATGTAACAATTATGTATTCAGAAACAAAAAGGAAGGTTTCAATAGGCTTCAAGGTGCCCCATGTTTTGCAAAAGTGCAAACTTTTTTAGGGGAAAAAATACCAACCACACTGGGAAGGAAATCTAAAATTGCCAAATGTGAGAACCAATGACATATCATACAGGAAGAAAATGAGGGAGCATTCATTGAATGAATAGAATAGAATAGAATAGAATAGAATAGAATAGAATAGAATAGAATAGAATAGAATAGAATAGAATAGAATAGAATAGAATAGAATAGAATAGAATAGAATGTAGCCAACCTCTAGATTCCCCTGGAGATTGGCCCTCTACCATATATGTGTATGTATGTATGTATGTATGTATGTGTGTGTGTGTGTTTGTGTGTGTGTATATATATATATACACACACACACACACATACATACATACATATATGCGTGTGTGTTGTTTTGAAATAATTATGTAATAATACATTGTAAAAGGATCTTTCTTGATCTCTAATTTCGTTACATTATAACTATAGACCCTAAACAATCTGGTGTCCTCTAGATGTTTTAGACTACAATTCTTACAGACTCCTGCATTTAAATATCTTAGCTAGGCTGTTGGGAGCTGAAATCCAAAACATCTGGAAAGTACCAGTTTGGACATTCCTGCCTTAAAATAACTATGAAACTAGTATTTAATAGACCTGTACAGAATATATTGGAAAAGGCTTATATAAACAGAAACAAGACTCAATTCCTTCAGGGAGTAGACAGATATTTTGCCAATGGGTCAGTCTTATAATCTACATGATTATAGGTTTATCATGTAGAAACCTGTCCTCGTTTTTTTTTGTAGCATTCTGAATGCTACAGACTTATTTTTGCTCTTTAGATACACTGGGAATAATTTATTTGTGAATTCAAGAGAATGGCAAAAATGTAGGGGGGAGAACTAAAAATCCTGCAATGAATTGCTGGGTTGAGGGAGCCTAGAGAGATAAAGGAGAGAGGCAAAACAGCTGGGGTAGGCCAAGGGATATGAGTGAGATGTTTCTTGCAGGGCAGCCTGAGATTCTGTTGAGTTTGTGGAATCCAAGGAAGTGGATAGAACTCACCTATAGGTAGGCTGACCATACGTCCCATTATTTCACCATTTCTGGAGCGTCCCGTCGTTATAGTAAAAATCTCAATTTTGTCTCGTTTTTGAAAAGTTTCCCGGTGAAGCGTGTGCATGCGTGCACATGCCCCCCGCCACCCCACACGCCACGCCCCCGCGCGCGCCCACTTTGTCCCGCAACATTTTTGCCTCAAGGAAATATGGTCAGCCTACCTATGGGTTAAGGTTCAGGTCCCTCCTTGAGATGGCTGTGCAGGGTGTGTAGCTGGTAGTTAATATTTCCTTGAGGGAAGGTATTATACCACCAGTCTTAAAAGAGGCAACAGTTCTTTTGTTGAAGAATTCATCTCTGGGTGGCTTGCCAGACACATTTTGCATGGGACTGTCTTTTAAGACAACTCGGAAGATGCAGGATTCAGAATGTGGTAGCCTAACAGGTAGCTGGTATAACCCAGTATTGCAGAATTATTCCCATCTCCAGGTTGCTATACAGTTACCAGTATCCAATCCAGGGACAAATTGTCTGCTAAGAGTCCATCCCGCATTTGAGGTGAGAGGGATATAGGTTAAAAGGCTGGCCTTTCTGTAGTAGCCCCCACGTTATGGAACATGCTGCCAGAAGAGATATACTTGGCTCCAACTCTTCTTGTATTCTGGAATGCCTTGAAAAATCACTTTATTTCAACAAGCCTTTTTGCAGAATGAGTATAGGCAACCAGCTGATGCAATTATTATGTTTTTAATGTAGTTGGATTACAATGTTGGTTGTTTCCTTGTTATGCACACTCAAGGTTTTGTGATAGGGGTGATTTGCAAAAACGGTTCATTAATTAATTGATTGATTACCGTATGCCAATGATGGCAATAGAAAAAAATAGAAATTATAAGAAAAAACAGTATATTTCTCACTTATGAAAGCTGGGCAGCCCACAACTTGGAGGCTGCATACAGCCCCCAACTGTAGATCCCCAGACCACTTTCAGATCATTTTAGTGGCAAAATATCAATTTTGGATGGCATGATTTTTAACATTTTTTTCTAAATTATAGGTCAAGCTCTTTCCCCAATCCCCCAAATAACTTCTGAAAATGTTGGGTCCCACCCTGTGGTGAAGTTACCATGTTACTTCGCATGCCCCCTAGAGACCAAACTACTACTGCTGCTGCTGCTACTGTTACTGCTACTACTATACAATTAAAAACCATACCACAATCCAAAAAGTTTGTCCCCACCAATTACAAAATATGAATAGACACCTTCAAGCCTTCTCTCACTTTATCTTGGGCTAGAAAGCCTTTCAAACAGAGAATGGCTTCAAGCAGAGAATTCTCTTCTGGTTCTGTTTCAGACAGAGCCTCTCTAAATACATGGCACCCTAAGAAATCACATACATGCACACACACACAGGGATGAGATGATGCATGTGTGTACAGGGAGGAAGGAAAGAGCACAAAGCAACCCTGAAATGTTCCAGTCTCTGCTTACTTTGAGCTGTGGCACCACCTGCCATTAGCAGCATCCTTGACTTGTCTTTCCCAATAGTCAAGACCCTTTCTGGGTGGGAAGCCACAGCCTGCAAGCTGCGTGTGCCTCCCTCCACCAGTCCTTTTGCAGTATGCAGAGTTCTGCTAGCGTGGGGAGGCAAAACCTCTGAATGTTTTGGGGAGCTGGGTAGATTGGGGATTTAAATGCAAAATAGTTGGCCAGAAGCATCCATTTTGCCTTAACCATCCTCAAAAGAGCTGAATATGTTAGTTGCATCCACTCTGGTGATATCAGTGGTATCAACAGTCACACACCTGTGACCCTAGAGGCCAAAAGTGTGAGTCCAGGAGCAGAAAAGTTGCCTGCCTATGTTTTATAGGTTAAAAAAAAATATGTAGCCTTTTTTGTTGTTGTTTTGGTGCCTTCAAGTGAATGTTGACTCCTGACGACTACCTGGACTAGTCCCTGCAGTTTTCTTGGCAAGATTTCAGAAGTGGTTTGCCATTGCCTCCTTCCCAGGGCTGAGAGAGAGTGACTGGCCCAAGGTCACCCAGCTGGCTTTGTGCCAAGGGTGGGATTAGAACTCATAGTCTCCTGGTTTCTAGCCTGGTGCCTTAACCACTACACCAAACAGGCTCTGTTATGTAGCCCTAGCCTGCAAGAAATCATAAAGGCCTTATAGACATTTTTGAGAATAAAAGATATCCCATCCCCAATTCTGAATTGCTTATCTTTCTATAATTGAAATCCTGGAAGAGGGAATCTGTATCCTGAAATTACACAAACAAATTGAACCCGAGGAGTCTGTTCTCAGGTCACAAATGATGGCTAGTTTGCTACTTCTAAAAAAAAAAAAAGGTGGTGTGGCGGATAACTGTCAAAGTTTTGACTGTAAAACACATTAAAAGGCTTTCATATTCAATGAACATCTATTAGTATAAGACGCTAAGAATATATCTCATTGTGATGAAGTGAGATATTATGTCTGGTATTTGGGGCACAGAGCAATTCCAGTGGAAAAATGCTAGACAGAAAGAAGACCATCCTAAAATCATGATCTATTAATAATAGTCCAAGCTGCTTTTTACATCTCCTTCCATGATGGAATCCATTATTGCAACTTATTGATCAAAGTGCACACTCCATAAGAGCACAAATAGCAGTAACTGATTATCTCTTTTTCAGTACTTTCTCTTAAAATACAGAAGGGCTAAGTTCACCCTTGATGTGACACTTGCTGACTTCAGGAAAATTCTGCTTTGGAAATTAAATTCATCCAAGTCTGTCTGCAGATTGCTATGTGTGAATATGTGATGTTAAGGATACTAAATTAGAGTCATTAAAACCATTACAGCAAAATAGGCCGCTAATGGGAGGTTCAATTACGATGCCATTAAAGCCTCTGACGGAATTATATGGCTTCAGTTGAAGTCCCCATATTCTCACTTCTCACTTCCTGGAAATAAAAACAAAACAAAACCCTACTTCTTTTTCTACTCTTAATTGACAGGAGAGACTGTAAAGTCATCAGGATTTGTTTAGTCCTTGGTTTGTGCTTTCCTTGGGTAAGAGCTCATATAGAAATTGGGGCAAAGATGAATTATCTTACAATGAGCAACACAATGCCTGTAAAAAGCACAAAACAGATACAGAATGCTTAGCAAGGATTCCAAAACCAAATAGCATGCTTTAGAAACTTTTAAGACTCATGACTTGAAATCTTTTCACCCCCAAGAGACTATAAAGTGTTTTAGATCTTAACTGATTAACCTCAGTCACTTCAAGATGGTAGCTAAGTGTTTTATCTAGCCAGCTCATGAATTCAAGACTGAGAGTGTACACAGTTTTGGTAGCTCTCTTAACCAGCACACCTGGCAACTTCTCTCAAGCTTGCTGTGGCTGCATCACTCCCACTCAGCCCAGCAAGGGAATCCTCCATATGAAGGGAGCTTATGTGATGCCTCTGGGCACTCAACTGCCAGCAGACTCCTCACTTGCCTCATGCTAGGTTTTGCTCACTCACCTCTAGTGCCTGTAAACACTGTTGGCAGAAAGCAGTATCCTGATCTAATACACCCTCTCTTTCTTAAGATGCCGAAGACTCACCTCTCTCTTGGAACTAGTTAGGGGTTTTGATGTGGAACAAGTTTTGGTTTCCCCTCCATTCCCCTAAAGGTAAAGGTTCCCCCCGCACATTTGTGCAGCCATGTCCGACTCTAGGGGCCGGTGCTCATCTCCGTTTGTTAGCCGAAGAGCCAGCGTTGTCCGAAGACACTTCCATGGTCATGTGGCCGGCATGACGCACGCGGAACACTGTTACCTACCCACCGAAGTGGTACCTATTCATCTACTTGCATTTGCATGCTTTCGAATTGCTAGGTTGGCAAGAGCTAGGGCGAGTGCGGGAGCTCACTCCGTCACGTGGGACTAGGGATTCGAACCTCCGAACATGCGATCTTCCGATTGACAAGCCTGGCGTCTTACCCGCTGAGCCACCACGCCCTTTCCATTCCCCTACTGTCATGTAATTCAGATTCCAGAATAGGTTTTTCACCCTCCTAGACTTTTAATAGGCTTAAAAGAACACACTCAGGAACCCAACATACCTATCCAGTTAAATGCTGTTTAGGCAGCTTGGAAAAGAAAGCGATTTGTCTCTGTGGCATGATGAGTCCCACAAGGATTCCTCAACCGGTGCTCTCCATAAGAACATAAGCAGTGCCTGGCTGGATTGGATCCCTTGCCCATCTAATCCAGCAGTCTGTTCTCACAGTGACCAACCAACTGCACAAGGAGGCCCACTAGTCTCCCAGCCGATGGCCTTCAGAGGCAATGGCACTGCCATCAAGACAAATAGCCATTGATTCCCATGACTTTCATGAATTGGTCCAATCCTTTTTTGAAGCCAGCCCGGACCATATCTTATAGTAGCAAATTCCAAAGTTTAATTACGCATTGTATATATTTAAAAAATCCTTTTGTCGGGCCCGATTCTTCCAGGATTCAATTTCATTGGGTGACGTCTGGTTTTAGTATTTTGGGAAAGGGTGATTTTCAGTACCAGCTGGTCTGGTGACCTGGCAGGAATTTAGGTGAAGGTCAGGCCAAATAGTCAAGAGAAGGCTCCAGGATTAAGTAGGTTCCTGGTAAAATGCCATCTGATGAGATCAGTAATATTCCCTAGGGTCTCTGAATTCTCTATTTCTCTCATTGGACATGAAGCATAGTAGGCCTTTTGTAGCCACTTATTGCACGAGGTGAAAAGAAAAAATAAATGATGGTCAATGGGTGGATCTAACTGATACAAGTGTTGGCATTCATTGGCTTTTAGCAGCTACCCAGTGTTGCTGGGTGCTGAAGTCAGGTCTTTACATCAGATTCATCCACAAAGCTATGTTGCTGTGCTTTCCTCCTGTCTCAGAGGAAATTGTGTTGGCATAAATCACACTGCCCCCACAGCACACTCTTAACGTGACAGGGCCATGCTATGATGCTGATCACACAGTTCCGCCATGCCACACTTTTAATGGAGTGATTGGTAATTTTCTCCAGCTGAAATTTTAATCCTGCCCAACACCACCAACTGTGGGTAAAGCCACCACCATTTGCTGTACAGAATTTGTGTTGGGACAGGGCTTCTACAGTACAGGCTCTTTGTCCAATCAATTTTTTTTCACTTTTCACCACAGAATTACTGACCTATCGACCCATATGAGATTGATATTCCTGCTTCAGTAAGAAACACAGCAATGAAGTCTGGAGATATAATGTGGTGTGTAGTAGCCCTATGAAACATTTTCATAGATCTTACCAACTTGATGCTGTCTGGATTACTTCAGGTTGGAATCAAAAATCCAAATTCCAACTTGCAATAACCAGACACCCTCATAGGATTATTGATGCTCTGGGAGATCAATAGTCCTGACAGGGAAATAGATCGATTTACCTGTGTCAACCCCCACCCCCCAATAAAGTCTGCTTGAGTGATCACAACAGCTGATTTGAAATACTTTTTAGATTTATTTTTGTTTGGCTTCAGTCCTTTAATCCTGAGGCAGGGGCTGGAAATCATGTAATTGTCTGTCAATAGGAATATCGATTTCTCAGTCTCCTGGAAAATTGTCTGCCATGCAAGTCCTATGAAGTGTTTCAAGGGTCAAATATTTCTTTGGTTTCTTTTTGTTTGTGAATGGAAATATCAGTCTCCTGGAAGATCTGCATTCAGGTCCATATTCCCAAGTTCAATCCTTCCTCCCAAAGAAGAAGAAATGGGTTGCATAAACAAGGTGTCCAATCTCTCTTGGAGACATAGCCAAAATGGCCATGAGGCACAGTGCCAGTGACCAGATAAGAGGGGGCAGGCTCACAGCAGACCTGTTGGGCCATTTGGAGCTAAGCATATTGCCAACCTTGAGGGCATTATCTCACAGCTCCTCCTCCCTGCACCCTAGATTGTTTGCTTTGAAATCTTTGTGCCAGGATAAGAGGGAAAACACCATTTCATACCAGAACATCTAAAACCAACTTCAGACTGCCTCAGCATTGAGTTAATGATGAAATTTGTTGGAGGTTCCAGCAAATCAGCATGCCTCATTAGCATATGGGTGATTGCTCTAGGAGGCAAACTCTATGTGCTTCTTCCTGAGGAAGCTGGTTGTTGCCCCTCCCACTTCCTCTTTCTCTCTCTCTTGCTTTCTTCCACCACAGAAGAAGGACCATGCGGCTGCTGGTCCTTCCATGGTGAGGCCATGTGCTAGGCCTCAACCCCAGAATTTTCCCCTTTTCTCCACGCAGCCTTCACCAGCAATGAGGGGTGAGGGTAAATTAAGTTTAGGGACAAAAGAAGAACAAGAAGTCATCTTTCCTGAACGAAAATGTAACTGGACCAAATAAACAGTAAGAACTCTTTTTGTAACCTACGTTGTCTAAGTGTGTAATTCTTTATGCTTGGGTGGGCTATGTGCTTAAGATCAATATCCTATATTTCTCTAGTGTGCTCATTAATGCTATTAAGATAAAAACTCCTTTCTGTGTGTGCTTATTGTTTTGCTGCAATTATGCTCTGCTCCATTCTGTGGTCCTAGCTGCCCACTAATGGTCTTCATAGGGTTATGGGCCCAGACTTTTACAGAAGGAGAATTTATTTTTAATAGAGAAAAAGATAAACAGCAAAAATTTTCGGTTTTGGCTTGTTTTGTATTTTTGCATGAGCATTGTTGTTTTTTGAGAGAATACTCAGTTTAAATGCTGAGGAAGTGATCTTGCACAAGAACAATAGCCAGAAAGCATAAATGGAAGGAAAAAATGTTTTTGAAAGTGATTTTTTAACTTTTTGCTTAGACAAAATGGCCAGTGTGCAACTGCCTTACAATCTGGTAAATTTTTAAACTAAAACCTGGAGTTTTATCCCTGGAAAATTTTGGTGGAAAGGCAGGCAAGGATTTTTAATCTGCAAAATATTTTGAAGGAAGATCCTCCAAGTTCATATTCAGAGGGCTATGAAAATTGGGTAGCCAATGATCTTAAACTGCAAGGACTAATCATGAATTCCTTAGATGGATCAATGATGGTGCAAATCCAGCACAGGGAAACTATAAAACTGATCATGGAGGAATTGTTTAAACTCTTTGGGGAAGGAGGAGATTCCCAAGTTGTTAATCTAGTGAGAGAGCTATCCAATGTAAAGCTCCAACTAAATGGAGACATTGATCAACATATTTCCAAAATTCAGTCATTGTTACACAAACTTGCTTGCAATGATGTAATTTTGGATAACAGGATCCAAGCTGGATTTTTATTAGGCTCTATACCTCAGAGTTTTTCAAGTTTTGCTGCCAGCTACAGGGGATCAAGACAACCCCTATCAGACCTGATTCAAGAATTAAGGTCTGAACATAGCAGGCAGGCCTCTTATAGAAATTCTAAGCAGGTGTCAGGGTTCATCTCCATGAATCCTGTCATTGGGAGTAGGCCTAGTTCGAGATGCTTCTCAAATGCTTAGTAGTGATGCTTCTAGTGTGTTGGGGGGGAAGTTGGCAGTTGAGTATTGTGACTACTATTGAAGGCTGGAAGCGGCTACGTCAAGGTCAACCACCTGCAGGAGGATGGTGCTGGGAACGTTTGTACAGTGAGATCATCGGTTGGTAATTGGGCACGCAAAGGGAGAAGATAAGATGCACCAATTGGGCGGGAATCCGCATTCAGATCTTTGAAAGTGCTTCAATTAACATGTATCCTGAATAAAGCTTAATCTGCATTCAAATGAACTGCATTGTTAAGTGTTTATTAGGGCATAGTTGTTGGGGTCATCACAGAAAGATCTGAATCCCTTCAACTGGGTCGGTCTATCCCGAGGTTGCAATTGTTAATTACAATTAGTGCCTAATCGGTGAGAATTGACTCGTCCAAGAAATTTTTGGAATGGAGGAATCCATGGAATGTTTCCAGGTGGAGGAAGAAGCGCAACCCAGCACTTCTACAGGCCTAGGAGCAGTTCTCAAAGAGGAAAAGTTGGTGGGCTTTGAACCGGTTATTGCCAAGAAGAAAGGAGCTAAAAAGGGGCCCAGACGCAGTGGCATCGAGGCAGCTGAGATTCCTGTGGTACGTACTCCCAAGCCAAGTGCAGAGTGGTCTGTGGGAATTGGAGGCGGCCTCAAGGAAGGGATTGGGAAACGGACTGCTAAAACTAGAGTTACCCAATCCCAAAGAATGGCTTCTTTGGAGGCAAAAACGGCACGTATTGATTTTGAACTAGAAACTATCAGCAAGCAGATAGAATCCATCAGCCAATCTTTGCAACAACTGGTCATGGCTCCGAAGCAAGAAGGAGCTGCAGTACCGGAGAAAGGAGCTGCTTCAGGGACCAGCTCAGCAGAAAGCGGAACTTCCAGTGCTAGTGAAGAAGAGGAATTATCAGAACCGGAGCTGGAGATGAGGCTCTCTTCCATGAGTGGATTACAAAGAGGGAGGACCAGAGCGTTAACTGTTAACAAGCTGAAAATGTGCTTTGATGGCGATCTGGGGAAATTGGCTTGTTTTATGACCCATGTACGGGGTTTTATGGAGGAGTTTGAGGACTCTTTCCTGGATGAGGAGGCTAAAGTAAGGTACGTCTCCAGTTTCTTAGAGGGCGAAGCAGACCAGTGGCTTGTGGCTTTACATGACATGAATGCCAAAGAACTATTAAATTTTAAATCATTCATTTTGGCTCTAAGAAAGAGATTTGAAGACACTCTATCCAAGATGTCAGCTAGAGTGCAGTTGCAACAGTTGAGTCAGGGGAACATGACTGTAGCTGAATATGCCATGGAGTTTAAAAAGCTTATAAGCCGATTACCAAACTGGCCGGAAAGCTTTCAGATTGAATATTTCCAGATGGGGTTGAAACCCGAGATCTTAGAGATGGCAATGTCAAGAGGTGACCCAGAATGTTTGGAGGACTGGATTCAGCTAGCAGGCAAAGCATGTGGGGTGTTGCTGGCTATTGGGGTTCCAGGTGCAGAGTAATCCAAACAACGTGTTTTAAGGCTAACAATATCTTTATTGATAGCATAAGGCAATAATGGATGTATGGTGCATTATTGCAAAAAGGAAAAAACAAAGCATACACAGAGTTCCATCAACAGAAGTGAGGAAAGAAAAAATCATGGTCTGTGCAAAGACCAGGCGTAGTTACAGTTCAGATACAAAGTACATGTAGATAGCAGTCAAAAGAAGCATAGAAAATGCACGAGTGAGATGAGTACCCATAGTTCATAGTTGAATTATACCCATGGTTCAACATTCTGATTGGCTAGGCCATTTTTCAGCTTAACATTTTTGTAACAGTTGTACTTACTATAAACCGCCATGGGATGGCGGTGTTGCATGTTGGCTTTTCTACGGGACGCTGTTCTCATGGGAAAAGACTGTTATCATAGTCAAAACAAAGGCGATGTTTTGCCTACAAGGTCACCACACCTGTTGTTTACTGCTTTTTGTTATGGGAAACTGCTTACAGCAGGGAAATGGAAAAAAACCCAATTAACAGGCATTCACAGTGTAGGAATCCATTCGTTAATTTTAACAAATAACTTTAACACCCCTTCCGGATGGATTTCGAAACGCTTTGGGGGAAAACTGTTATTTTACAAGCACACAGAGACACAAATGATTTTATTTCAAACACATTTGCTCTAGTCCCAACTTGGTAACCATGGTAGCATGTTTCCCAAGAGGTAGAGCTTTCGTAAAGATATCAGCCACATTCAGTTCAGAAGGACAATATTCTAACTGGATAAACCCTTCCTGAATTGCATGTCTTACATTTTTGAATTTTATATCGACATATTTTGTCCGGCCTCTGACATTTTCAGAGAGAGCAAGCGCAATGCATGCTTGTGAATCTTCATATACTGTGACTGGTGAGGCTATATCTACGGAAAGATCTCCAAATAGTTGTTTACGCCAGTGTAACTCATTTATTGCCTCACTGAGGGCGCTGTACTCTGCCTCACAGGTTGAAACGGCAATTGAACTTTGCTTTCTCTTCTGCCAGGCGATGGCTGTATTGGCAAACAAGCAAATAAAACTGCTCACAGACTTCCTGTCTCCTTCTTCTGCAAAAGAGCTGTCAACATAAATCACAGGCATTTCGGCTTTAGTAGCTGATACTTTAAGACAAAAATCAGCTGTGCCTTTAAGGTAACGTAGGACCCTTTTTAACCCTTGCCAATCTCGCATGGATGGTTTGGCAACCTTACGACTGAGTACTCCAACTGAGTAAGCTAAGTCAGGACGTGTCCATTGTGTTAAGTGTAGTAAGCTTCCTACAGCAGAGTGATACAATTCAGGTTGAGGACAAGGTTCCTCACATGTGTCACCCTTTAGAAAATCAAGAGTCATTGGTGTTCTGGTAGGTTTTGCATTTGACATTTCAAGTTGACTCAACAATTGATCAGTTTTTCTCTTCTGACTCAGATAGAATTCACCATTCTGAGCTCTAGTGACTTCAACACCTAGATAGTATTTCAGCTCACCTAGGTCTTTTAACTGAAAGTACTGTCTTAATTGTGTTGCAAACTCTTGTACAAGGTGCAAAGAACCAGTTGCTAGGCAAAAATCATCAACATACGTTAGCAACACCGTGTAGCTACTTCCAGAACCTCTTACGTACACACAAGGATCAGCAATTGACTTTTTAAATTTTAGCTCCATCAAAGCCTTATCTAAACACTGATGCCAACAGCGACCAGCCTGCTTTAATCCATTAAGCGCTTTGCGCAGCCTGTACACCTTCTGGGAATTGCCACAAGCATAGCCAGGAGCCTGCTTCATGTACACTGTTTCAGGGAGCTCTGCATTCAGATATGCTGTGTCAACATCAAAATGATGGACAAGTTCACGCTGTGCAGCCAGAGAAAGTACCATACGTAAAGACTCTGGTCTAGCTGCGGGCGCATATGTGAGATCATAGTTCAAAAACCTCTCTTGTGAAAACCCCTGAGCAACAAGCCTGGCTTTGTACTGCACTGTATTATCAGGAAGAAGCTTCTTTCTGAAAACCCATCTGGAACCAACAGCTTTCTGGGATGGGGGCAAGTCAGTGACTTCAAACACCTTTTGACTCACTAATGCAGAGCTTTCCAAACTGTGTGTCGCGACACAAAAGTGTGTCGCCACACACAGCGTGGTGTGTCGCCACACCACCCGGAAGCGGCGGCGCGCGCGTGCACGGTGGCCGCCATGCACGCGCACGCCGCTGCACGCCCCCCACGCTGCCGCACGCCCCCCCGCGCCGCCACCGTGCGCGTGCGTGTCGCCGCCACCGCCGGGTGTGTCGCCAGCGGCGGCACTTTGGAAAGCCCTGCACTAATGCCTCAAACTCCTTATCCATCGCTGTGTTCCACTTCTCCTGCTCTTCAACAGGCAGAAGCAACACCTCCTGGAAAGATTGAGGTTCACAGGTAATCTGACACACTCTCACCTGCTGAATCACAAACCTGTCAGGCTTCACACCCTTTGTGGAACGTGCAGACCTACGAGGAATTACCACTGCCTCTTCCTCATCACTGTCCTCTGTCTTTTCACTACCTGATTCCCCCTTCAGGTCCTGAACCTGCTCAGGTGAAATTTCCTCTTCCTTCACCTGAGGGGACCCTTTCACCACACTAGGAGACTGGGAACCAGAAGGGAGCTGAACTGGTTGTTGTCCAGCCACAGGAGCATGGACAGTTGGCTGTGCACTAGATTGCAACAATACCTCTGAACTAGCATTCAACCTATCCCAACCAGTAGGGTGCTCAAAATTAGCACTTCTGGAGACTACCACACGACCATAGCCTGCAGAAAAACGGTAACCCTTAGATCTAGAGGAGTAACCAACAAACCTTAAGCGTTGTGCTTTTGGCTGGTTTTTCCTTCGCTGAGACTTAGGGATGTGAACATACGGAAATGTTCCAAAAACACGCAGATGCTTCAGCGAAGGGCGCTTGCCAAACAAAAGGAAGTAAGGAACTTCATTTACAGCTGAATTCCACACCCTGTTGGTTAGATACACTGCAGTCATGGTAGCCTCACCCCAGAAACGGGCTGGCACCTGGGCATCTAACATCAGGCTATTTCTAATGGTATTAACAACACCAATCTTCCTTTCAGCTATTCCATTCTCAGCAGGAACACCAACATTGGCAAGTCTATGGGAGATTCCTTTCCTACGAAGCCAATTTTGGAACTCATGACTTAGGAACTCTCCTCCACAATCCGATTGAAACTGACCTGCTTGATAGCCATAGTTTCTCTCCACCATTGCAACAAATTCCTTAAAGCGAGCAAAGGCTTCCGCTTTAGATTTGAGCAAATAACAAAACGTAAAGCGAGTATGGTCATCCACCAAAAGAAACATGAAACGTGCCCCCCTCCTTCACTAGGAGCATTGGGGCTGGCTAAGTCTCCATGAACCAACTGAAAAGGCCTAGTTGACACCCTGCCACTTTTCCTAGCAACAGGCGCAGCCTTAATTTTAGATTGTTTGCACACAGTACAATCAAGAAAGTCATCACACTTTTTAGATCCTAGTTCAGGATACACCTTGGCCATTTGGGACAAACTTCCCCACCCGGGATGTCCCAGAACTCTGTGATAATAGTGAATGCATTTGTTATGTGGGGGAACATTGGAAATACAATTTCCTGACACAATCCCCTGTTTAGGAAGCATTTCATACAATTGATTCACTAACTTCCCGCTAGCACATTCAATTCCATCTTTTTCAATAGAACATCCAGTACCCTTGAACACAACAGTATATCCAGATTTCACCAGGGCTGGAACGCTAAGGAGGGAAAAGTCAAGTATAGGAACACACAACACATTTTGTACACTTATCCCCAAACAAGGAATGTATACTTCACCCTGAAAAGACACATCAGCCATGGATCCATCAGCTAGAGCAACTTGTTGGATTTTAGGCCTGTTCTTTGTTAATAGCAACTGTTCATTGTTTACAATGATTTGGCTACAAGCTGAGTCCAAAAGCCAAGTCTCTGGGGAACGTTTACTCACAGCCGTGAGCAAAGCAGACACTTGGGTACGTTGTCTAGGCGGTTGTTTCCCCTTCTTTCGCACAAACCTCTTTCCACTGGCATTACCGGCTGGGCGAGGAGGCTGGGGACAATCTCTCATGAAGTGTTGACTCGAGTTGCACCGAAAGCATCTTCTTACAGCACATGCAGCCTCTGTTCCAGCTGGAAAACGCTGTGCAGAAGTCTCAGGAACAGCAACAGATGGCTTACCCTGCATCTTCTCCAGGTCACGAGCTTGCTGGATTTCTTGCAGCCGATTTGTAAGATAATCCACAGTTAGGTCTTGGGGTCTCAACGTCTGAGTTGCCTTGATGAGCATGTCAAATCTCTTGTCCAGGCTTGACAGGATGACACAAGCTCTCTGGGTATCAGGGATCACAACATCCCGCTCCTCAAGTTCAAGAAACAAAGTCTTGAGTTTATGGAGGTGGGTCATCACGTTTCCACCGGGCTGCAGCTTCAGGTTGTAAAGCTGACGTGATAGACCAACGATGGCAGCAGAGGTTTGCTTGGAATAAAGGGCTTTGAGAGCCTCCCAACATGCATGTGCAGTGTCTAGATTGCTGATATGCAGTAGCTGCGATGATTCCAGTCCCAGAATCAAATTGCCATAAGCACGATCCAAACACAACTGCACTTCATCAGTAACGGGACCAGCTGCAGGTGCGTCTCTCACATACTTCCACAAACCTTCTTTTAGGAAGAAAGACTTGATCTTCACACACCAGGTCCGATAGTTCGTGCCATTCAAACGCTCAAAAGGCAGACTAGTTAGCCCTGCAGCAGCCATGCTGACCACTCAAAGAAAAACACGTTTACTCCAAAATGCAGCCTCAAAAACAAACCCCTTTGTTACAGCCAGATCCAGCGCAGCAGACCATCCAGAGTGGGCATTCCATAACCTGTGGGGTGTTGCTGGCTATTGGGGTTCCAGGCGCAGAGTAATCCAAACAACGTGTTTTAAGGCTAACAATATCTTTATTGATAGCATAAGGCAATAATGGATGTATGGTGCATTATTGCAAAAAGGAAAAAACAAAGCATACACAGAGTTCCATCAACAGAAGTGAGGAAAGAAAAAATCATGGTCTGTGCAAAGACCAGGCGTAGTTACAGTTCAGATACAAAGTACATGTAGATAGCAGTCAAAAGAAGCATAGAAAATGCACGAGTGAGATGAGTACCCATAGTTCATAGTTGAATTATACCCATGGTTCAACATTCTGATTGGCTAGGCCATTTTTCAGCTTAACATTTTTGTAACAGTTGTACTTACTATAAACCGCCATGGGATGGCGGTGTTGCATGTTGGCTTTTCTACGGGACGCTGTTCTCATGGGAAAAGACTGTTATCATAGTCAAAACAAAGGCGATGTTTTGCCTACAAGGTCACCACACCTGTTGTTTACTGCTTTTTGTTATGGGAAACTGCTTACAGCAGGGAAATGGAAAAAACCCAATTAACAGGCATTCACAGTGTAGGAATCCATTCGTTAATTTTAACAAATAACTTTAAGAAAGCAGAGAGCACCCGATTACGGCTGAAGTCATATAAACAACTTCAAAGCTCAGGGCGAAGGGTGACGGGGGCCCCCCTGCCTAAGAAACCGCTGAGCCAAAAGGCTTGGGAAGAAGAGAAAGACCGCAGGGCTAAAAGCGGCTTGTGTTTCAAGTGTGGGAGAGAAGGTCATCGCATTAGCAACTGCCCACAGATTCTTGCTGCTGGGAAGAAAAAGCCTGAAAGTAAAGTTTTAAAGACACCACTGCCTAAAAGGAAGGGAGCAGCCATTGCAGTAGAAGATGCCAATAAAGCTGAGAGTGTGGGTGGTGAGAACGACTCCACAGATGAAGAATTCTTGCCAGCGGGAAACGAGAAATGCCTGTCATGAGATGCGCCGGTGGGCAGGCATTTGTAGATCGGCGCACCGACCCTTTGGTGAGTGGCGATTGTCCTACTATGCAAGTTAAAATAAAACTCGAGACAATGGATGGGAGGGATCAGAATAATCTGATGGCGATTTTGGACTCAGGGTGTTCAAGATGTTTGATGCATCCTGCTATTGTGACTGGCTTAAGACTGAAACTATATAAGTTAAAAGTTCCCATCATATTTTGCCAGTTAGATGGTTCAGACATGAAGGGGGGTCCAGTTGAATATTACACAGAAGCTCTAAAAATGACTATTGGGACACATCAAGAAACTATACGGTTTATTGTGGCTCCCATCTCCAACCAGCCCATCGTGTTGGGGCTTAAATGGTTGAGGGAGCGAAACCCCCACATTGATTGGGTCTCTGGGGAAATGGAATTTGCAGACGGCTCTTATTCAGGGATGGAACGGGACACTGCAGGACTATGTGTTGAATTAACAGGCTCACTGAGGGAACTAGCCCAAGCAGCTGAGGCTCCGGCGTCATATGAGGAGGAGGGGGAAGTGTTTGTGGAAACTGAATCAGATCAAATGCCTCCTCATCGAAAAACAGATTGTGCTTTGCAGTTAGAGCCTGGAGCAGTACTACCCAAACCCAAGTTGTATTCAATGACTCATAAGGAATTGCAAGAATTAAGGAGCTTTATAGATAAAAATCTAAAGCGTGGATTTATTGAACCTTCCACTTCTCCAATGGCGGCACCAGTTTTATTTAGGAAAAAGAAAGATGGTTCACTGAGACTGTGCACTGACTATCGGGGGTTGGATGCTATTTGTATTTCAAATCAGTATCCGTTGCCATTGATGAAGGATATGCTAGCACAGCTAACCAAAGGAAAAGTCTTTACTAAACTGGATTTGAGAGAGGCGTATTTTAGAGTGCGCATCAAAGAAGGAGATGAATGGAAAACTGCTTTTAATTGCCAATTGGGGTGTTTTCAATATAAAGTCATGCCGTTCGGATTAAGGGGGGGCTGGAGTGTTCATGAGCTTAATTAATGAGGTTCTCCATGAATTCTTATACCGGGGGGGTGTTGGTATATTTAGATGACATCTTGATTTATAATCAAGAAACCCTGGAAGAACATGTAAAATTAGTCAAAAAAGTATTGCAAATGTTGTTGGAAAATAAGTTATATGTAAAGCTGTTGAAATGTGAATTTCATAAAGAAAAACTTGATTTTTGGGGATACAGAATATCTCATCAGGGAATAGAAATGGATCCTGCCAAAGTTAAAGATGTTTTGGCATGGGAGACCCCTAGAACAAAAAAGCAATTACAATCTTTTCTCGGCTTTAGTAATTTCTATCGCCAATTCATTCCTGGGTTCGCTAAAGTAGCATTGCCCTTAACAGATCTGTTAAAGACGAAAAAATCAACTGATGGCGTATTAGCAAATAAACCTCAAGCAAAGCTAAAATGGACGCCAGCTTGCCAAAGGGCGTTTGAACAATTGAAACAATTGTTCACTGCCGAACCTATTCTGAAACACCCTAACCCTGAACCTCCCATTCGTGGTTCAAACTGATGCCTCGAACCTGGCAGTTGGATGTGTATTATTGCAAAAAGACGATACTGATCAATTATGGCCATGTGCATATATTTCTTGTAAATTTACTGAGGCGGAGCAACGCTGGATGGTTTGGGAGAAGGAAGCCTTTGCTGTAAAGCATGCTTTAGCTACTTGGCGACATCTACTGGAGGGTTCTCCACACCAATTTGAGGTTTTTACTGATCATAAAAATTTGGAAGCTCTTAAGGCCCCCAGGAAGTTGAATCCTAAGCAAATCAGATGGGCCGAGTTTTTTTAGTAGATTTAACTTCACATTGAAATATTTACCAGCGGGAAAGAACTTCCTAGCAGATGCCTTATCACGCTTACCTCAGCATGATGGCCCAATGGAAAATATTGTTTTCTCTACAGTAATGTCACCCCAACAATTAGGCCTGCCAGACCAAAGTGAAGAAAATTCTACATTGCCACCTCCACTCTTACCTTTGCAATTGGAGGGTAAGGTTGCACTCACTCGACGCCAAGCCCATCTACATCAATCCACATGTGAACCCTCTTTAGAGAAACAGATCAGAGAGGCTATTATTGCAGATGAGTGGTGGAAAAATAATAAACAGTCCTTAACAGAAACTAATGGTGTATGGTGGAGTGGAGATAGACTGTACATTCCCAAAATGGTCAGAAAAGCTATTTTGCAACGTTGCCATTATGACAAAGTTGCTGGACATTTTGGATTTGTAAAAACATTACATTTGGTCAGACGACAATTTTGGTGGCCAACCTTGAAAAAAGATGTTAAACAGTATGTACTATCTTGTCCTGTGTGTGCATCTGCGAAAAGGGCGCCAGGTAAGCTGGTAGGACTTCTACAAGGAGTAGCTGAACCAACAAGCCCTTGGAAGCAAATTTCAATGGATTTTATTGTAGATTTACCTGAGAGTAAAGGCAAAACTGTTATATGGGTGGTAACTGATCTCTTTTCAAAGCAAGCCCATTTTATTCCTTGTAAAGGACTGCCCTCTGCTGGTCAACTAGCAAAATTATTTATCTTGCACATCTACCGAGCTCACGGCGCCCCCTTGAGGATTATCAGCGATCGCGGAAGTCAGTTTACTGCCAAATTTTGGAAATCATTTTTTAAATTGATTGGAACTGAACAAGTGGGTTTCATCCAGAATCGAACGGGGTGTGTGAACGACGTAATTCCGTATTGGAGCAGTACTTACGTTGCTATATCAGTTACCAACAAGATAATTGGGTGGACTTGTTGCCTTTTGCTGAAGTGGCATATAATAATGCTGTTCATCAGAGCACTGGATTTTCACCATTTAAAATAGCAACTGGTCAAGACTTTGTTCCTATTCCCGAACTGCCTGACCCTGCCATAACGCAGTCTTCAGATCCTGTGTTGGCAGATGAATGGATTACAAAAATAAGGGCCAATTGGCCGATCATTCTCAAAACCTTACAGGAAGCTAAGGAATCTTACAAAACTTTTTCTGATCGCAAGCGGGCCCCTGAATGGTCTTTGGTGGTGGGTGAAAAGGTTTATTTGTCTACGAAACATCTTAAAACCACACAACCTTCAAAGAAATTGAGTCCTAAGTTTATTGGGCCCTTTTCAATTGTAAAGGTGATAAACCCTGTAGCTGCTCAATTAGACTTGCCTAAAAATTTACGCAAAGTACACCCGGTGTTCCACATCAGCTTGTTGAAGCCTCTTAAGACTGCACCACAATGGCATCCAGAACCAGCCACGCCTCCACCCATCATGATAGGTGATAATGAACACTTTGAAGTTTTGAACATTTTAGATTCTAGACTACATAGGGGTAAAATCCAATACCTGATACAGTGGAAACATCTACCTATTGGATTTAAGGAATGGGTTGATAAAAGTCATGTTCTTGCTCCACGTTTGATCAAGAAGTTTCATAATCAGTTTCCTGCTAAACCTGGTTAATGTACTGCTGCATTCTTGATTTTGTTTTTCAGATTGTATTTGCCTGCAGCCTGAACACTTTTGGAATTGTTCATTATCCCTTTTTGTTTATCTGTATGCTTTGTCTTTTCTTATAATTTGTATAATGCTCTTTCTTTTGGAGGGTCGGCATGTCAGGGTTCATCTCCATGAATCCTGTCATTGGGAGTAGGCCTAGTTCGAGATGCTTCTCAAATGCTTAGTAGTGATGCTTCTAGTGTGTTGGGGGGGAAGTTGGCAGTTGAGTATTGTGACTACTATTGAAGGCTGGAAGCGGCTACGTCAAGGTCAACCACCTGCAGGAGGATGGTGCTGGGAACGTTTGTACAGTGAGATCATCGGTTGGTAATTGGGCACGCAAAGGGAGAAGATAAGATGCACCAATTGGGCGGGAATCCGCATTCAGATCTTTGAAAGTGCTTCAATTAACATGTATCCTGAATAAAGCTTAATCTGCATTCAAATGAACTGCATTGTTAAGTGTTTATTAGGGCATAGTTGTTGGGGTCATCACAGCAGGGCCATCATGAGGCAGGCTATTTCACAAAGGTGCCTCAGGGCAAGTACGATGGTCAGAAGCAGAGGAGTGATTCAAAAACAAAGAAACCCATCAAGTGCCATTTTTGTGGCAAGAGAGGCTACCTAAAAAGAAAGTGTTGGGCCAGAAAGGCAGATCAGAAAAACAAAGAAAAAGCTCCAACAGCAAGTCTTCTTGCTTTTTCAGCCATTGATAAAAGTAGCTCCTCCTTCATCATAGACAGTGGCTGTAGCATGCTTATGCTGAAGGACTGAAGTCTCTTTATTGAATTGAACCCAAGTTCAAAAGAAGAGATTGGCTTGGCTGATGGAAGGACAATCCCAGTGGAAGGGGAGGCTCGTGCTCTCCTAAGGTGCGGAAATGGCACCACCCAGAGGGATTTGATTGCAACCAATGCTCTGTTTGTCCCAGACCTAAGTTTAAACCTGATTAGTGCATCTGTGCTCATGAAGAAGGGCCATACTCTTTGATTTAAAGGTGACAAATGTGAAATAATGAATCAAAAAGGTGTCTTTTTAACAGGATTCCTAGATCAAGGATTAATTTTTCTCAACTGTGAGAGGCCAGACATGGTGTGCATGGCCAGTCACCAAGGAAAGGAGGACAAAAGCACCACCCTCTGGCACAGATGATTTGGACACAGAGATTTAGATGCAATTCTCCAAATGAAGAGAAATGGATTGGCCAGCAATTTGGAAATCAAGGACGGTGGTAAGACTGATGCAAGGTACAAAACCTGCATACAGGGAAAGGCCACAAGGCCTGCAATTCCAAAACAAGGCACCAGGCGCTCTAAAAAGCCCCTTGAGCTAATTCACACTGATCTGTGTGGGCCAATTCAAGCATCTGTTGGGGGAAACAGATATTTATTAACTATGATAGATGATTTCTCTAGGTACTGCATGTCTTATCTGCTGAAGGAGAAGTCGGAGACCATGGGCACACTACAGACATATGTGGTGAGAGTGGAAAACAAGTTTGGAAGGAAACCCCAAATCCTGAGATCAGATAATGGGGGTGAGTTCACAAGCAATAGAATGCAGACATATCTCAAAGAGCAGGGCATAAGACATGAGCAAACCATAGTTTACACGCCCAAACAGAATGGTGTGGCAGAGAGAAAGAACAGATCTATCATGGACATGGTCAGGTGCATACTCATGGAGGTTCACTTACCCAGGAATTATTGGGGGGAAGCAGCAATGACAGCTACCTACCTACAAAATAGACCAACAAAAGCAACAGACAAAACTCCATTTGAACTGTGGCATGGTAGACAACCAAGTGTTAAATACTTGAGGGTGTTTGGATGCAAGGCCTACATCCACACCCCAAAAGAGAAAAGAACCAAATTAGATTCCAGAGCAAAGGAGTAAATCTTATTGGGGTACCCACCAGGAAGCAAAGGATATAGAGTTTTAGATCCTAAGACTGGCTCAATCCACTCTGCAGAGTGGTGCATTTTGATGAAACAGAGCCAAATCAAAATCTTCTAGCCAATAGCACTGCAGAAGGGGGAGGTGATGAAGATTTGTTCGAGTTACCTCACCCAGTGTTTCCAGATGCAGCAAGCAGGCAAGCCCAGAGGGAGGACATCAAGACGGAAACTCTGTCTGAGTCAGACGATGAGGAACCAGGAGGTACAGAAGGGGCAGAGACACAGTACGATCCAGACCCGAGTCCTGTTCCAGATCTGAGATGCTCATTGCAACCCAACAAGGGAGTTCCAGCCAAGTGACTGTCCTACCTCACAAGAATGGCGTTGCCAAGGGAGCCTGCATCATGGAAGGAAGTGCAACAGCTGCCACCAGCTGAAGCAGGTAAATAGAAAGCAGCAGCACAAGAGGAATTTGAGGCTCTGCAACACAACAACACTTGGACACTCACAAAGTTACCTGTTGGCAAAAAGGCCATTGGTTGCAAATGGGTCTTTAAGGCCAAACAGAATGAGAAGGGAGAGGTCCAAAGGTAAAAAGCTAGACTGGTAGCTAAGGGCTATTCACAAAAGTATGGTGAAGATTATGACCAAACTTTTGCACCTGTTGTAACCCACACAACAATTCAACTTCTTTTAAGTCTAGCAGCCAGTAGAAAGATGCAAGTAGAGCATATACAGTAGATATCAAGACAGCGTTCTTGCATGTTGAAATTCAGGAGGAGTTGTACATGCAACAACCTGAAGGGTTCACTAATCCAAAGAAAAGACATTTAGTGTGTAAGCTTCAGAAGGGGATCTATGAAACAAGTAGCAAGGGCCTGGAGTGTGAAATTAAACCAGATGCTAAGCAAGGTTTCACGCAAGGGAAAGCTGATCCCTGTCTTTACACATGACACAAGAATGGCAGAGACATGTTCATCCTGACATATGTGGACGATTTGATTCTCTGTTATGAGGATCAAAGGGACATTAATGAAGTTGTATCCAACTTGAACACGGAAGTAGAAGTGAAACGTCTTGGGAAGGCAAGCTACTACTTGGGGATACAAATTAACAGAGAAGAGGATGGAAGTTTCCTCCTTAGTCAGAGGCAAAAGATTATAGAGTTATTGGAGAGCCTGGCAAAGGGAAAAAAGATGGATGGGGATAGAATAGAAAAAAGCAAAGAAACAGAAGGAGAATGCAAGTCATCAAAATCGTACTAAAAATGGAAATGTTTAGCAAACAAAGAAATAAATCTCCAATTCTTCCTCTTGTGGAGAAGGCTAACTTCAACCACAATTCATTCAGTGTTTCATCATTGTCCAAAGACTGTTACTACTTGACAGAGCTTTGCTTTTAGTGTTATTTAGATATCCTGCCTGAATGTACTCTAACACTTGGCCAATGTATTTAAAAGGATAAAAGGATTTTTACAAAATAATAGTAAAGACAATGTGAAGATGGCAGGGGTGAGCTGTGAGAGTAGTTACCACGGATTAGGCAATTTGGAAAGCAGTTTGTTGAACTACTGAGTATCAACACCTCCCCCGCAAATCTTTCCTAGTGTTCTTTTTCCAATATTCTTTCCCATGTTTAAAATAAATTGCGAAATTCTTTATAATGAATCTGATATTTAATTTACTATACGCTCCATCTTTTTAAAAACTGCTGCTGTACATGCTGTTTTTCTCCCAGTAGAATATTAGACAACAAAAAAGTCATCTGCAGAGCAGCCACTAGATCTAAAATGGTGAGATAATTTGAGTGTCTCCCTTTTTCAATTTCTGTTTCCCCCCCCCCCAAAGTTTTGAACCAATTTCTAGTCAGCTTTCCACACTGGGCACCCTCCAGATATCTCAGACTATGAAGTCCATCATCTTGAGCCAATGTTTCTGTTGTCTGGGTGATGGAGATTATAGCCTGATAAATCTGGAGAGCACCATGTTGAGGAAAGCTGTTTTAACTGGAGAAATGTAACTTCCTTTAATTTTGAAAAAAGGCAGGCCTGTATTTCACGTTTCTTGCTACCCTTCCAGTAACCTCTCTCTTGCTAGCTGTAGAAAGTTCATATGCGCAGTAGAAGAAGGAGCTGAGCCAAGTCACTATCCTGCTGTCCTGTTTGACAGCTGACCTGCGCTTTGCCCAGTCTTGGCAACTTAAGCCTTCTGTGGACAGAGCCACTTTTGTCTCAGAAGCCTGTTGAACTTGGCAGGTACTTGAGATATAATTCCAGTTTCAACCACCACCTTTCAGGGGCTGTATATAAGACCCTAAAATGCCATCCGAAAGGGGAAACATAAGCCAAGTCTCCTTGCTGAAAAGCCATCGCAAACAATCTCGATTTATAAGCTGGACAAAAGTACTTTTGTCCTCTCTAACTTTAAGAACATAGCTTCTGTACATTTTAAAATAAATAATGAAGTAATCATAATGAACTACAGAATATAGAAATATGTATACAGATACGTAGGTCATCTTTGTAGAAAAAGCCACACCAAATACCCCATTTGTTTTTATAGGAAAATTAACTGTCGAACGTGGTCCTTTTTTATAGCTGTAGAGTTTCCTCCTGTTGGTTCATAACTTCCCATTAAACACAACAAAATAAATATTTAGGCATCCTTTTTTTTAAAAAAATTCCCTTAAATTCTCCATGCAGCCTTTTGGCAAATCTGAAAGAAAGAATTGATCTTCCTGGCAGGAGCATGTTGGGGAAAAGCATTTGCAGAACCTCTTTACAGCTAACAAGACTTGAATAAATCAGGTGGTGACTGCCTCTGTAAAGCTTGCAATAGTGACCTCAAAAAGTCCATAGTGGGGAACTCTTTAACCTAAGAGGTGGTTATAGCTTGAGGCAACCATGGTAAAAAAAATCCTGATAGGCTTCCCAGGTCAGTCGTCTGTGTATGGCTAAGCAGGAGAAGACATATGCAACATGCCCAATAGAGACAGTCAGTCTTCAAACAGCTTATCATGGAGTGCAGTTATCCTTCTGCCACCAGCAAGATGGCAATGGTACAGCTATGTAGGACAGTGTCCTCCTGTCTAATGTAACGTACAATTATTCAAAAGGAACAGAGCTGCCAGCAAGCGGAGAGAAACATCCAAAAACCACAAGCAGTGTTTGGGGACTGGGTTTTTTTACTGCCAGCATTTTTATGTGTGTGTAAGAGATTAGATATTTGGTTTAAATGACTGGATTTTTTTGACCAAAAGTCAAGGGCTGAAACTTTCACTCCATGTGCATACTTGAAATCTATGCAGTCAACACATGGACACAAAAGTGCCACATGGACACAAAAGAGCTCATTAGTTCATGTAGGATGACAGGATACACTTGTGAGCTTGCCTTATAATAGCTGCCACAGGTTCACCCACAAAAGAACAGTAAGATTGCAGTATCACCTAAATCCCTACTCTGTTTCCTGGTCCACATGTTGCTCTTGTGCATCTCTTAGGTCAGGGGTGGGGAACCTTTTTTCTGCCAAGGGCCATTTGGATATTTATAACCAGGGACCAGGGGGTG